>CM046876.1:377264675-377908303 GCA_025667525.1 Glebionis coronaria
GATATTGAACAAGTCAACATGCGATAGATTGCGAAACAATACATACATACTCAAATTATCAAACGAGTTTCACACTCATATTCAGATAATACATAATTATCAAGATCAGTGATTGGCGTTGAGGCTAAATTTTACACAAACTGTATTATAACATGTACAACAATCATTCAAGGAACATTGCTTCACGCGCAATGCCTTTAAATATCATATTATATTCATACATATACATACTACCATTCCTACATACACATAGGATCACATTATCACAATCAATCATAAAGTAATGCAAGAATAGCCTTACCAGAGCCATGCAGAGTAGTTGCGTGCTTAAAACTTTTTAGAACACATGATATGAGCAAAAACTCATATCAATTAATCAACAAATCACCCTAAAACACAAGGAAAATACCTAACTTTTGTGCTATAAAGCGGAATTATGTGGTATGTTTTGTGTTTGTGTATAAATAGGTAAGAAGGATACATTTTCAAGCAAACAAGAAGAAATCAAGCTTATTTGGATGAAAAAGACAAAGAAGGATCAAAGATGACAAGACATTAAAGATAAGGGACCTATCTTGACAACACTCCAAAGTTGAAGGACTCAAAGTGTAAATTTGCCAAAGTTAAGATAAAAGTCAAACATGGTCAACTCTTCAGTCAACCAAGTCAAAGGGTTAAAGATTACAAGAATGCAAGTAGAAGGACCAGTTATGCCAAAGAAATGAAGTGCTAAGCTTTAACTTTGAATTTTCCAAAGTACAAGGGCTAGAGTTGCCATTTTTCAAAGTGAAAATAGACTTAATCCGTGTGAAAGAGTTGAGAGCCAATGAGAGGGCAAGATTTAAGGGTCACGGATTGCCAGCTTATGGGGACACATCACCAGCTCATTAAAGCGCCGCAAAGCAAAAGTAATTCCCACTTACTTTATTTTCACCCAATCAGAGAACACCAACCAATAATCAATATATCCAAAAATGGATCATGATCCGTGTGCTTATCTCTCTCCCAATCAAAACCTTCCACGTGTCATCTTCTTCCCCAAATGAACCCAGGAATGATTTTAAGTTCTACTGCATCTCATGGAAAACTTCAAACATGAAAAGTGTGTATTTATGAAAGACGAATTCATCCCACATGCTCAATTAACCTGGAAATCATCCAAGAAGAAAAGCCCAATTTCACATTCATAACGGCTAGTAGCAATTGGCCGGTTGAGGACACGTGGCAGCAATTAAGTGGTTGGAACACGTCATCAGCTTCAACTACTTCTCATAATTTGTCTATAAATAGGGAATGTTACCTTCATTTGTCGTAGTAGCCTAAGTGTGAAATTTTCACACACTTACTTTTTCTTTCCCTCAATCTTAGCTTGTAGCAGTTAGTATAACGACCTCAAGAGTCTGACAAGCTCTTGAGTTAGTTATTGTAGTTGTAACTACCTTACCTGATTTTGTAACAACTTTTCTCATTCAATCAATAAAATCTCATTCCTTTCCTTTCAATCTACTATTCATTCACTGCATCACTGTTACTCTTGTGCTGTTATGAGCTATTTGTGATCACCATTGATCATGATTAGTTCTTGTTAAAGATTGTAGCTGTTTACACTTGTTCTGTTCATCCAGTAGTTGCCATAGTTGATTTTGAAGCAGATTTGTGCAATAATGGTGATGATGATGATCGTAGCTGGTTGATTTAGTAGTTGATAGTATTAAGGTGGTGGTTAACACTATCTAGGAGGCTCAACGCCTACCTACTCCATTAGTGGAGGCTTATGCTTAAAGGTTTCATGTTTTTTGATTTTGGTTCCACTAAATAGCAATGGCATGCTAAATTCTAGCTTAATCTTCTTTGCTGATATGATCAAGTGTGTTTAGATTGTTATTGAACTGATTTTGATGTTTGGATAACTTATAGTTTACTTCATACTTGTTTACTAGCTTATCTTGTTTCTGATTTCATTATATCAGTCATTTTAGCTTGCTTAATACATTTTGAGTCTTAGCTTGTTTTACTGCATGTAATTGGTTCCTTTTCACTTCATTTTGGTTATAGAGTTTGGTTTGATATCACATTTAGTTCAGTATAACCAATTGCCTAGATTTCTATCATAAAAAGTTGTAAAAAATCAGTAACTAGTGTTTGGATTTGGTAGTCATTGTAGTATAAAGTTTTGTTAAGTGGTCAACTTTAGTACATTTACATTCATTTAGTCATTGTGAATAGGTTTTAGTAGTTTTAAAGTCAAAATAAAAGTCAAAAAGGCAATTGGTTGTGAAAAAAGTATGGGTCAGTTTTAGCCTTTAAAAGTTCATAAAAAGTGACTGTTTTCAATTGCTTGCCATTTACTCATTTCTTGATGAAACTCCTTCAAACCAGCTCACACTTGTCTTTTAACATCTGAAAATTAAGTCCTTAAAAGGAAATTATACTGTTTAACATTTCAAGTGAGAAATAAGCATTTTCATAAGCTGTTAAGCAAGTCAAAGTTTCTGTAACAAAAGTCCTTACTGATTTCTTATTCCAGCAAATCTACTTCATAAACTTCCCCATTTTCTTTCATATTCCTGTTTAGAATGTGTTCTTGAGTAGATCTGGAAGTTTTCAAGTTTTTCAAAAATTTGGTCAACTTTGGTCAAATAAGCTAGTTTTAGCTTATTTTCATTTTCCTGATTCATTACTTGATCATTTTCATTTTCAAAAGACATTCCAGACTCTCAATGGATTGATAAACAAGATTTAGCAAAAAAATCAGTTTGTGCATGTCTGGCTTATTAGATAGCTTATTTGTGGCTTATCAGTATTTGCTTATTTGAGATTTACTTAGTTTCAAGCTTATTCCATTTACAAGTCTAAGTAAAATTGGATTTTAAGTTGTTTGCAACTGGTTTGAGTTTATTTGGTTCATAGAAGAGCTTGAACGAGCTTATACATCCTATTAGCCCGTTTTTGATAAAAGTTCCACTTTATTTGCACTTTAGTCCTCCAAATTTGTCACTGTTTGTATTGAGGGCTGAAATTACTTGTTTTTAGGGTTTGCATTGGATTAGTCCTAATATTTTCATAACTTGTCAAATCTAGTTAATCAGTTTTAAAGTTTGTTACAATTAGTTAGTAGTTTGGTAAAATTTACATAGATAGTCCTTGTAGTTTTCTGATTTTACATTTCAAGCATCATAGTTTCAAGCATTTACATTTTTAGCACTTTAATTCCATAGTTTTACATTTTTGTCCTTATTTGAATAAAAATTTGTATTTGCTAATTGTTTTACGGATACGTAGTTAATATTTTGCACATTTTTACTTGATTGCTCAATTAGACATAGAAAAGCCAAATAAACCTATCAACCAAAAACGATTATAAACCCGATTTTGTTAGGACTTTCAATTGGTTAATAATCGAGAAAACGAACTTCAATATACACAATTTCAAATGGCGCCGCTGCCGGTTCTTTGACTTTACGAAAGACTATCGATTGACGGTTTTCATTGGCTTTTGGGATCCGTTCAACTAGTGAACGTTATTTTTACCTATCATAAATCAAAAACAATAAAAAATATAAAAAATATAAAAATATAAAAACTAAAAAATAACAAAAACAATTCTTTTCTTAAAGAATTGACCAAACAAATTAAAAAAATCCAAAAAGCAATGTTGATCCCAAACTTAGATCGATTTAGCTTTATGTATACGAGATTAGATCAAGTTATACACTTAGAGAAACCTTTGTATATGTATATGATGATCTAAGTGTTATGCGGAATTAACACTTAAACAAAGAACACAAAGATGTAAACAAACTTTCACTCTGATTAATGATAACAAAACTTGCTTACCATGAAAGTGTTTAACGTATGAATACTTATATTGAACATTAACCTAAAGGTCTTCTTTTATAGATATAAGAAGCCTTGTACAAGAGTCTACGTATCAACTATTCTAGGTAAAGATAATTATAGAAAATACATTGTTCAACTTATCCTTACTAGAAACAAACTAGAAACAATATACGCGTAGACTATATCTTCCCATCAGTGCTTGTATTCAATGTATCAACGCTTGACTTCTTCTTGTCAACGCTTGATCTGTCAACGTTTGTTTTCTTCCTGTCAACGCTTGTTTTACTCTTGTCGGCGCTCAAGTAGACTGGCTATATTTTATTCCCAACAATCCTCCCCTAAACTTGATATTTACTCTAATAATCAAGTTTCTGAATAAACATTAAGAACTAGGAGGAATCTTACAAACTTTCTCATATTGGTAATAAATATGTCTGATCAAATCTTTGGCCACGTCACTTGAATAATCAATTTCCAGCTGTGTAGTCTTCATCTTCTCCAAGACTTCCTTAGACATGGAATACTGAGCATCTACAAGAAGATACTCAACAAACTTTGTAGAAATCAAGTAATATACACCAGCAGCTGAATACAATCTCCATTGAAGACCACTGAGGTCATCTTCAAGATTAAATAGCAGGATCTTCATCTCTTGGTCCACACATTCTCTTGAATGTTGACCACAGTTTTATTGCATTGACTGAAGTGGGAGCTTCAGTCTCATACTTGGCCTCTAACAACCTCCATAGGTCTACCAAGTCTTCTCTATCAAAACTTGCAAACAAAGATATAAGAGTGGTAAAAGTGTGAACCTCTTTTCCATACCTGCCAATCTTCCAAAACCCACATTCATCTTCTTCATAGCTTATAATAGGGTTCCTGGAATCAAGAGGTAACACTTGCACCATATCTGAAGCTTCCAATGGTGAGAGCTTAAGGCTCTTTCTTATAATAGCTTCACTTGGATTCAACCTGTCCATATCTTTGGGAAACTCAAGAGGGACTCTCTTCTTCACAAGTCTAGGAACAATCATTGCCTTCTTAAGCTCTATCTCTTCTGCAAGTTCTTCTTTCCTTTCATCAGAAAGAAGTCTTAGAGTGTTTTCTTCCTGCACTCTTACCCAAATGGGATAAGCCTTGAACTCCAACTCTTCAAATGTTAATCCAATCAATTTCTTATAAGTCCACCATGTTCCATGACATCTGAGTAGCATGTAGTACAACTCCCTTCTATCCCTTTTCAAATTTGAGAGAACATTGCTTGCTTTGTGTTTCAGAATGACCTTGCAAATCCTTTTGTACTATGAGAAGAATCTCCAAACCCCATATCTGATCTGAAATAGTTAAATGTGGATTCTCTATACACCTATCTTCCCAAGCATGGTACATCTAAACAACTTCTGGCATGTCAAAATCAACTTGCAACTTCAACTCATTCAACTTCTCTTTTGCCAACTCATCACCATACTCAAGTCTTTCTGGTTGCTCTATAATCATTACACTTGAGTCTGAACTGGCTTTATCACTTCCTTCTTGCTCTTCTAAAGTGACAACAAAAGGTGATTCACCCACCTTCTTTCTTTCTTGTTCCACAATTTGTGCAGACAACCTTCTATCAAACTCAATCTGTGCTGCATTCTTTGGAACATCTACTTCAACCATAATACCCTTACCCTTATCTAATGGATCCAAAGTGGGTAAGGAAGATGGTAATATTTGTGAAGAAACGTCTTTGATGATGGATGATGACTGGAATACATCAACCTCATCTACAGGTCTGTCAACGCTCAATTTTGCTTTGTCAGTGCCCAAGATACTCATGTCAGCGTTAAAATCTTGCTTGTCAACGCCCAAATTACCTGTCTCAGCGCCTCTTGTAATTTCCTCCAACATAGTTGTAAAAGACACATTTAAGTTTGTAGGAGTGACTAGAGACGTATCAAAACCTGGTTGTTTCTTCAAACTTGTTAGGGCCTCAGCAACACCCAAAGATTCACCATCATGTGAGCCCTTATCACTCACATTTATCTGTTCATCCTCCCCTTTGGAAGATTCCTCCATCCCTCTCCTTGTGCTAGCATTTTCCAAAACAACAATCCTCTCCCTTAATTGCTTGAGTTCAAGGCCTTGTGTGCTGACAACTTGTGTCAAATCTGCATTTTGCTTTTACAAGCTAATGCTGACAGCCGTCAATTCCATTAGTGTCATTGGTTCCAGTCTGCCCTCTTCTAAAATGGGTATTTGACCTCCCAAGTTAGATTCATTGGGCATGGATGAGGTCTTAATGATGGTAGGACTGTCTTGGCCAGCTTCTAAGCCAGAACCAATAGTCCCAGCCTCATCCATAACACCAACCACACTTGTGGTGGTGATTCTCTCTACTACATGACTAGGACCACTAGAGGAGAACACTCCAGTAGTCCTTTGGCGTTTTTGTAACCTATATTGTGTTGGGGGAGAAGATGATGTGGATTGGGTGGATGTGGGTTGGTTAAGGGGTGTTTGGGTTTGTGAAGGATTGGTGTCAACATTTGGAATAGGCATGTCAACACCAACATTTAAAGTGTCAGCTTCGAAGGGTTCTTGGTTAATTTGCATGTGTTGTCGTGAAGGTAAAGGTTCATACATTGGGTCAAGTTGGGGTTGTGGGTCTGGTTGGGGTTGTGCTGCTTCAATGACAGCAATCATAGCTGGGGTTAGGGGTAAGTCACGATGTGGGGGTGAGTTATTTTTTGTAAAAATTGCTTTCTTTTGCACAGGGATCTCATAAAAATCATCATGATCCCTTGTGTAGTAACCTTGGACATCAAAAACCATTTGTAAAAATCTGGGATAAGCTAAAGTCATTTTCTTCCCTTTATTTTTACACATGCCCTCAAAAATCATTTTAGAATAATTAAACTTTTGCCCAGTAGCAATGCACACAATAGCACTAGCAATAGATCTATTGATCTCATTGTGTGCAATACACTTGGGACTCAAACATTGCAAGAGGACATGTATTAGGTACTTCCAGGATGGGGGAAACTCCTGTTTATGATATTTATTTAAAGTTCCCTCATCAGGGAAAGGATAACCCAAAGCTCTTAGTCCTTGTTCTATTTCATTAATGGGGAGGGTCGTTATACCATCTGCATCATCAAGATGCAAAGCTTGGCGAATCAAAGCTTCAGTAACCACCCATGTGTGCCCATGAACAATAGATGATAATGTAGTCACTCTATTAACTGTTGAGGGACTAACATTGTTCCAAAACTGCTTAATATGTGTGACAGGAATGAGTGGTGCATGAGAAAGAGCATACCTACTAGGGGATGTGTGACAATCCGTCAATTTATGATTGATATTTTATTCTCAATATTTATTTGAAAATATTATTTTATGAACTCACTTATTTTTGGGAAGAAATTTTGATTTACGTCTTGAAGTAGCATCGACTACGTCTAAACCGGAGGATTCAACGATACGTGCTTACGTTTACATACACCGTCCTTGGTGACAGTCCGACATTTCAGAAAAATAAATTTATCCGTGAATATTATTTTGGAGTTTTAAATTTGTGTTGGTTCATAAACTCACAAATTTACGAGAAGAGATTAGGACTTACGATTTTATTTTAACGTCCTTTACGACTAAACCGGAAACCCTAGGATTACGTATTTACGTTTTCGAACTCTGTTTTTGATGAGACAATTTTTATTGGATTCGTTTTGTGACGTTGATTCATAATTTATAAAAACATTTTTCATAAAACGACCCGAGGGCACGCAAATCGAGGAAACTAGAATCGAGGAATACCCGTAAATTAGCGGGATGGGACAAAACAAGTTTATCCCACCCCACTAACTAAAAGGGAAGGCCAAGAGGACACCACATCAAAGATGTGGCATCCTTACACACTAGTAGCTTACAAGTGTAAGCTTAGCTTAACACTTAAGCTTATTTTTACCCACCAAACTAACAAAACCATCCAACCTTTCCCATTACCACCATTCATACATGCAAACAACTCTCAAAACTCTCTCTCTCTCTATATTTTCGTCTACCACCACCACTAAACACCCTAATTTGATCAAATTTAACCATGGAATCATATGTTATTCATACATATGATGAAGCCCTTTTGAAGCTCTATTGATTGGTGGTGATTTTAACATCCAAGGAGGAGATTTCATGAAGATCAAGGGCTGATTTCTCAAGGAGTCTACAAATATTTGGTGATCCTAGAAGTGGTGTTGATATCTCATAAGATTAGTTACCCAAAACCAAGTCTTGTTCATCAAAAACCTCATCTTTTCATCACTAATGGTGGTATAGAGATTGTTCTTCCTATCCTCTTGTTATTTTTATTATGTAATCTTGTAATTTCTTTATTTATGTATATTTATATGATGATGAATGATGATTAAAAATATTATGTGGGGATTTGGTGTTGATAGATTTGATAAACATGGTTAAAAAGATGGAAAACCATATGTAAAAAGGTTAAAATCTTGCTTAATAAGTTGGCTGTATAAAAACAGTAACTAACCACATGTTAAACTGATAAAATAGCAAAGTGGAATCAATATACAGTAAGTATAAGATGTCATACACATGTGAGAGTTGGCCATACAATGGAATCATTATAATGAGTGAGATATGATTAAAACAAAATTGGTGTACCAATCTGAATAGTCAGTTTTGGACGGACTGTTAGGGATATTTAGAGTTGGATTGAGAAGTAGCTAAAACTAAGTTAATTGTAGCACATATCATGTAGTTTATGGTGTCCAAAAATGAGCTTCTATCTCCTTGTAGAACTCAAGATATGGTAAAAATTGTGAAAGTGAAATTAAAAATCAGATTTTGAGAAATTAAAGTTTAATAGTATTATATAAGCACTCAAATAATATAGTTTAAAATGTGAAATTAAAACCCACTAGTGGGTTTTAATTTCACATTTTATACTATATTATTTGAGTGCTTATATAATACTATTAAACTTTAATTTCTCAAAATCTGATTTTTAATTTCACTTTCACCATTTTTACCATATCTTGAGTTCTACAAGGAGATAGAAGCTCATTTTTGGACACCATAAACTACATGATATGTGATACAATTAACTTAGTTTTAGCTACTTCTCAATCCAACTCTAAATATCTCTAACAGTCCGTCCAAAACTGACTATTCAGATTGGTACACCAATTTTGTTTTAATCATATCTCACTCATTATAATGATTCCATTGTATGGCCAACTCTCACATGTGTATGACATCTTATACTTACTGTATATTGATTCCACTTTGCTATTTTATCAGTTTAACATGTGGTTAGTTACTGTTTTTATACAGCCAACTTATTAAGCAAGATTTTAACCTTTTTACATATGGTTTTCCATCTTTTTAACCATGTTTATCAAATCTATCAACACCAAATCCCCACATAATATTTTTAATCATCATTCATCATCATATAAATATACATAAATAAAGAAATTACAAGATTACATAATAAAAATAACAAGAGGATAGGAAGAACAATCTCTATACCACCATTAGTGATGAAAAGATGAGGTTTTTGATGAACAAGACTTGGTTTTGGGTAACTAATCTTATGAGATATCAACACCACTTCTAGAATCACCAAATATTTGTAGACTCCTTGAGAAATCAGCCCTTGATCTTCATGAAATCTCCTCCTTGGATGTTAAAATCACCACCAATCAATAGAGCTTCAAAAGGGCTTCATCATATGTATGAATAACATATGATTCCATGGTTAAATTTGATCAAATTAGGGTGTTTAGTGGTGGTGGTAGACGAAAATATAGAGAGAGAGAGAGAGTTTTGAGAGTTGTTTGCATGTATGAATGGTGGTAATGGGAAAGGTTGGATGGTTTTGTTAGTTTGGTGGGTAAAAATAAGCTTAAGTGTTAAACTAAGCTTACACTTGTAAGCTACTAGTGTGTAAGGATGCCACATCTTTGATGTGGTGTCCTCTTGGCCTTCCCTTTTAGTTAGTGGGGTGGGATAAACTTGTTTTGTCCCATCCCGCTAATTTACGGGTATTCCTCGATTCTAGTTTCCTCGATTTGCGTGCCCTCGGGTCGTTTTATGAAAAACGTTTTTATAAATTATGAATCAACGTCACAAAACGAATCCAATAAAAATTGTCTCATCAAAAACGGAGTTCGAAAACGTAAATACGTAATCCTAGGGCATCCGGTTTAGTCGTAAACGTTAAAAGTTTAAATTTCTTAGTTCGACTAATTATATAAAAATGTTCAAAATAAATTTGGATTTAATTAACAAGATTTTTGTTGATTTATCGAAAATATTTAATAAGATTCGTAAATGTTTGAAAAACCTTTGTTTATACTTTGGTCAAAGTTTTCTTAGTTTGAAAAGCAAAAATTGTCATTTTAAGTTTTCAGGTTGTAGTATAAATGGTTTTACTCAGTCCTTCTTAAGTTATATTGAGGTATACACAAACATTTACCCCTAAACAGAAGTTTAGTTAAATGGTTTGTGTATAAGGGAATAATCCCTTAAGATCCTTTGTTAAAACAATTGTCAGAACATATGTGCACTTTCTTTTTGGTAAAAATCCAAAGTCTTAAAAGGGCTCTTAATTTTTAAAGAGTCGATGTATTCCATTATCTTATTGATCACACAGTCAAATCATGTAAACGATTAAGTCTTAAGTCTTATGTTAAATATTCAAGGTACAGGTTTTTAGTTGTTCGACCAATTTAGGGCAATCTATAATTAATTATTAACTTCATTCTTATTTTTATAAACAAACAAATAGTCCTTAATGATCACGAGCATGAATTTATCAAATTACATCCTACACACGAGATTCACCAAATTTATGAATACTACATGTGCATTAGTCAATCCAAACGACATCACGTGAAACTCATAATGTTCACTACAAGTACCGGATGTAGTGATTGGAATATATAATCTTCTTCGCGGACGCGAAGTTGATAATAACAATACCGTGGATCAAATTGCTAGAACCTTGTAAATGATCGAACAAATCTTCCATTTCGAGTTATGGATTTCCTTTTCGATTGTCAATTTACTCAATTCACAGTAATCTATAAATATAAGGAATGATAACACCATAGCTCTTCAGGATGACAGGCTTGGTATAATAAAATCTTTCTCCGACAACTCTCTCAGTTGTACGGTAATTCCTTAAATTCAGATGGTGCTGACGTACAGTGCACAAGCCACAAGTGCAGCACCGGAAATATAACCAGTGTCAATTTCAACTTGCCTTAATGGCGAAAGTCTAGTTAATTTGTCAACAAATACCTCCTAAAATGTCAGATAACAGAATTATCTTTTTAATAAATTCGTTTTAAGTTCATTCTAGATTATAATATCTATGACTAATTCACAACCATTTACGGTGTAATTTCAAATCTAAATACAGGATATCGTCATCCACCAAGAATTATTTAGATCACTTTTGATAATCAACATCTTATCATTTTAGGGGAATTCTACTCGAGTTCCCATCAATTAAGACAATATCGTCATGTCATCATCAATCAATCCATTCTACCGGAATTATCAACTTTTCAGTTTCATTGCCGTCGATAAGATGTGAACTTCTCAAAAGACTAATAATAACTCATAATCCTTCACAAATTCAAGGATATATGGAGACACAACTACCATCTAAAGAGTAAGGTCAACGCATAATCTACGCGAGGAAATTTCAAATCAGATTCAGACGAAAACATTTAACGAATATGAATATATCCCATGTTTTCATGATTCGAGTACGCATTCGAAAGCTCCTCGGATCGTTACCCAGGTCACTCAAATGAAATCAAATCAAGAGAAATGATAAGAACGTCGATACATCCAGTCGGGTATCAACACTCGGTAATCAGATACTTTTCCTAAGAATCTCACTACAGGAGAATTGGACAAGAAAGAATTATCAATTGTCAAATAAGACAATTTCCACAGATGAGTAAATTTGACTTAGAAGAATAGGTGTTACAGGCACATATGTAGGTGTCCCTAACATTATGTCCTTATTTTTCACTTCTTGCAGATCTCATAAAATTTATTCTTTCACAATCTTTAAAGAAAATGTAGTGTTTATCCATTAGTTTATGGTGACTACTAATCAGTCTTGCATGGTCCATTCCAAATTGTATGTAGGCGCGCAACTATATACAATTTCAAGATTCACGATGCAATACTCAGTTCGTCAAAATTTTATCATCATGTTTATAATAAAAACATTTTCATGCTTAATTCTTTAGATAAGAATCAAAAACAAATTTACAAAGATTTTCTTTGCTACGAAAACAATTAAGTTTTCCAATGTATTTCATAAACAACTTCATTTTTATATCAGTCACTTATAAATCTCACTTTGAATAATCCTTATTGTGTTGAAAATTAAATTTTCTCAAAGGATACCGTTTTAACTTTATAAAAACAATGTGTGATCTGCAAAGGAGTGATGAAGAGTGGTTCACCAAGAACTAACTATGATATGATAGGAAATGAGCTTTAGCCTAATAATCATGAGGTTCATGACCTTGATGGCGCTCAAAAAGATTTATCCACAACGTAACTCAATTCAAGATGAGTACTTGTTCAATGGTTGCATCACTAATGCGAACATTAGGATGAAGAAATAAAAGATAGATAACATCGATACATGTAGGATTTAGCAATCAAAGGTAGTCTTTTCATTAATCACAAACAAGTCAAATTGCACCGTAACACATTACGTGTCACTATGTCATACAATTCTCAAAACTCATCCTACCAACTGATATCTCAGTTAAGTTAGGGATTTTTAAATGATACCACAATGAATACTAATCTACAAGAGTCATTAGGTGTTCCACATGTCCCGGAAGATCCATCGGTCCCAATTCAGAAGAAGATTTCTTCAATTTATTTATTGGACACTGGGCATCCTCGTCAGTGGACAATGGCCTAGGAACAATCCTTAACACAAACCTACAATCAATTAAAACCTTATAATTCAATCACAGAACTTAACGACTTCCTCTTAACAATCTCATATTCCATATAAGTTAAATTTTACTTCATTCAAGTTTCAACCAACTTATACTCAATTCGATATTCTACCTCATTCTCCAATACTTACAACCTTATTCTTTAGCCTTGTAAAGGCAATAAAAGCTCAATATGATCAACACTTAATTTCCAATCCTATAGCTCTTACAACAACAATTATCAAATGAGTCACTAGTATGAATTGACTTGATCATTCAACTAGACTTCTCGGAAAGGTATTAGTGGCATGAGGCTTTTGGGTACTGGTTCCAATGACAGCCTCAAATGCAACATTCACCCTTTAGATTTCAATTTAAGAATTGGATGACATTTTGTCAAACTCCACTCTATAAGGAAAGATTGTCATGACATCGATATCAGTTTTAATCTCGCCAATTATTTTTCAATATCGCAATCAACTAATATCTACACTTCTACGAATTTCAACCATTTGTTGGGATTATAAATATCCACAACTTGGTTTAGATCTAGGATAGCTAGAATTCCTACGAGAATAGCTTCGATTAATTTACTAGGGAAGTTAGGGTTTCTTGTGACAATCTACGTCGTATAAATACCTCGTATAAATATCAAAATAATCATCAAACAATCATGTAATAAAATTACATCCTATATATATATAATCCAAGTTATATATATATTAAAATAACACTTCTCAGTCTGGCCTTGTCGGTAACTCGGGAATTCTTCGGCACCGTTATAGTCAAAAGATTTTTAGACATTTTGTGAAAAATGTTTATAGTTAAAAGATTTTGAAATGTTTTATTCAAAAACTTGGTTTTAAAAATCTTTTGTTCTCTATAACGAGAGCTCTGGTACCAAACTGTAACACCCCCAAATTTATACAACTCAATACAGCGGAAGACTAGTTGGTGTTACGGGATAGCACATTACTCACATCATAGACAACGCATAAAAATCGCGTCATTTAATAATAAATCATTTCCATTCATAAATATCAAAGTTACATCGGTCCCAAGTCATTATATTTCATACAAAGTTTTACAAAGTATTTGAATGGAAAATATTGTTTAAGTGCGGGCCATGAATTCTTGTCGTCTTCCCGAGAATTACCTTCAAGTACCTGAGATAAAACATGTTAAAAGAAAAGGGTCAGCGATAACGCCGAGTGAATTCATAGAGTTTAATAAAATCCATCAATATAATATCAGTATAAGATTATTACTGAAAATCATTTTGTACAAATCATTTTAATAGGCCATAAAATAGCCAATGTTATTTTATACAAATCTTTATCAAAATCATAATATAGGCATTTGCCTTAAAAATCATTATACGAGCCAATGTCGTAAAAACATCATACAATACGTCTTATGACGTTGTATGAACATAAAAACCGTCATATGAATATGGTTATGAAAAACCAAAAAACGAACATAATATCAATAGTATGACCCTGTATTGCTAGTCAGGCAATACATCGTAATTCGGAGCGTCTAGTATTATTTTGTTAATTTTGGATTATTATAAGCCGCATGACATTGTTACCTTACTAAACCAACAACGGGTAGCTAACCCGATACCAATTTGTCCCATCTAAAGTAACGTGTCGTCACAAAGGTCACGCTATGGAAATCTTCTCATACATAAATTCGCTTACCAATCAATGTGGCACGACGGGGATCAACCGTCAAGGCGCGAACTGGGGTGATCGTCCCCAAATAGTACTATTAAATGCATAAGCGTCTACCAAATCCCGGTAGTTCACAATTCATGCTAATGGGACTTTTAGTGACATAACCTAACTTTAATAATCCATTTAATTTCATCTATCGGGTCCTTTAATCATTTATCAGGTCATACAATCGGGTCATTCAATCATACGGGTCCAAATCAATAAACAAACAATCGGGACAAATGGTGTCCTATTTTATAAAAACTAACATGTTATCTCCCTCGCGGGTTTATAAAACATTTATAAAAACATTTAAAAGAGTGCGAGGCTATGAACTCACGTTGATGTGGGAAGGCGGGTGATCGGCAATTCGGACGTACGGTACGTGCTTTAATCACGGAAACCTAGACAAATAATACTCGTCTTAGACTCATTTCCAATGACTTTATAAAAATAACAATTATGTATACATATGATGATTTTATATATATGATCATCAAGTGGGTTTACATATTCTTATTTACTCATTTTTGTGTTATGTGTCGATAACTTTTATACTA
This sequence comes from Glebionis coronaria, assembly GCA_025667525.1. Lineage (NCBI taxonomy): Eukaryota > Viridiplantae > Streptophyta > Magnoliopsida > Asterales > Asteraceae > Glebionis > Glebionis coronaria. The sequence continues at coordinate 377,279,784 of CM046876.1, forward strand.
GTTTTCTAGTTTTACCTATTTACGTGTTTTAGGTCCAATAAGCCTATTATAAGTTTATTAACTTGTATTAATCCATTTCATGCTTATATTATCAGTATTTAAACTTTCAAGTTGGGCCCAAATTGGTTAAGTCCAATAAGTTCTAACACCCCCAAATTTATACAACTCAATACAGCGGAAGACTAGTTGGTGTTACGGGATAGCACATTACTCACATCATAGACAACGCATAAAAATCGCGTCGTTTAATAATAAATCATTTCCATTCATAAATATCAAAGTTACATCGGTCCCAAGTCATTATATTTCATACAAAGTTTTACAAAGTATTTGAATGGAAAATATTGTTTAAGTGCGGGCCATGAATTCTTGTCGTCTTCCCGAGAATTACCTTCAAGTACCTGAGATAAAACATGTTAAAAGAAAAGGGTCAACGATAACGCCGAGTGAATTCATAGAGTTTAATAAAATCCATCAATATAATATCAGTATAAGATTATTACTGAAAATCATTTTGTACAAATCATTTTAATAGGCCATAAAATAGCCAAAGTCATTTTATACAAATCTTCATCAAAATCATAATATAGGCATTTGCCTTAAAAATCATTATATGAGCCAGTGTCGTAAAAACATCATACAAATACGTCTTATGACGTTGTATGAACATAAAAACCGTCATATGAATATGGTTATGAAAAACCAAAACACGAACATAATATCAATAGTATGACCCTGTATTGCTAGTTAGGCAATACATCGTAATTCGGAGCGTCTAGTATTATTTTGTTAATTTTGGATTATTATAAGCCGCATGACATTGTTACCTTACTAAACCAACAACGGGTAGCTAACCCGATACCAATTTTACCCATCTAAAGTAGCGTGTCGTCACAAAGGTCACGCTATGGAAATCTTCTCATACATAAATTCGCTTACCAATCAATGTGGCACGACGGGGATCAACCGTCAAGGCGCGAACTGGGGTGATCTTCCCCAAATAGTACTATTAAATGCATAAGCGTCTACCAAATCCCGGTAGTTCACAATTCATGCTAATGGGACTTTTAGTGACATAACCTAACTTTAATAATCCATTTAATTTCATCTATCGGGTCCTTTAATCATTTATCAGGTCATACAATCGGGTCATTCAATCATACGGGTCCAAATCAATAAACAAACAATCGGGACAAATGGTGTCCTATTTTATAAAAACTAACATGTTATCTCCCTCGCGGGTTTATAAAACATTTATAAAAACATTTAAAAGAGTGCGAGGCTATGAACTCACGTTGATGTGGGAAGGCGGGTGATCGGCAATTCGGACGTATGGTACGTGCTTTAATCACGGAAACCTAGACAAATAATACTCGTCTTAGACTCATTTCCAATGACTTTATAAAAATAACAATTATGTATACATATGATGATTTTATATATATGATCATCAAGTGGGTTTACATATTCTTATTTACTCATTTTTGTGTTATGTGTCGATAACTTTTATACTAGTTTTCTAGTTTTACCTATTTACGTGTTTTAGGTCCAATAAGCCTATTATAAGTTTATTAACTTGTATTAATCCATTTCATGCTTATATTATCAGTATTTAAACTTTCAAGTTGGGCCCAAATGGGTTAAGTCCAATAAGTTCTAACACCCCCAAATTTATACAACTCAATACAGCGGAAGACTAGTTGGTGTTACGGGATAGCACATTACTCACATCATAGACAACGCATAAAAATCGCGTCGTTTAATAATAAATTATTTCCATTCATAAATATCAAAGTTACATCGGTCCCAAGTCATTATATTTCATACAAAGTTTTACAAAGTATTTGAATGGAAAATATTGTTTAAGTGCGGGCCATGAATTCTTGTCGTCTTCCCGAGAATTACCTTCAAGTACCTGAGATAAAACATGTTAAAAGAAAAGGGTCAGCGATAACGCCGAGTGAATTCATAGAGTTTAATAAAATCCATCAATATAATATCAGTATAAGATTATTACTGAAAATCATTTTGTACAAATCATTTTAATAGGCCATAAAATAGCCAAAGTCATTTTATACAAATCTTCATCAAAATCATAATATAGGCATTTGCCTTAAAAATCATTATATGAGCCAGTGTCGTAAAAACATCATACAAATACGTCTTATGACGTTGTATGAACATAAAAACCGTCATATGAATATGGTTATGAAAAACCAAAACACGAACATAATATCAATAGTATGACCCTGTATTGCTAGTTAGGCAATACATCGTAATTCGGAGCGTCTAGTATTATTTTGTTAATTTTGGATTATTATAAGCCGCATGACATTGTTACCTTACTAAACCAACAACGGGTAGCTAACCCGATACCAATTTTGCCCATCTAAAGTAGCGTGTCGTCACAAAGGTCACGCTATGGAAATCTTCTCATACATAAATTCGCTTACCAATCAATGTGGCACGACGGGGATCAACCGTCAAGGCGCGAACTGGGGTGATCGTCCCCAAATAGTACTATTAAATGCATAAGCGTCTACCAAATCCCGGTAGTTCACAATTCATGCTAATGGGACTTTTAGTGACATAACCTAACTTTAATAATCCATTTAATTTCATCTATCGGGTCCTTTAATCATTTATCGGGTCATACAATCGGGTCATTCAATCATACGGGTCCAAATCAATAAACAAACAATCGGGACAAATGGTGTCCTATTTTATAAAAACTAACATGTTATCTCCCTCGCGGGTTTATAAAACATTTATAAAAACATTTAAAAGAGTGCGAGGCTATGAACTCACGTTGATGTGGGAAGGCGGGTGATCGGCAATTCGGACGTACGGTACGTGCTTTAATCACGGAAACCTAGACAAATAATACTCGTCTTAGACTCATTTCCAATGACTTTATAAAAATAACAATTATGTATACATATGATGATTTTATATATTTGATAATCAAGTGGGTTTACATATTCTTATTTACTCATTTTTGTGTTATGTGTCGATAACTTTTATACTAGTTTTCTAGTTTTACCTATTTACGTGTTTTAGGTCCAATAAGCCTATTATAAGTTTATTAACTTGTATTAATCCATTTCATGCTTATATTATCAGTATTTAAAATTTCAAGTTGGGCCCAAATGGGTTAAGTCCAGTAAGTTCTTTTTATAAGGGTTTAACTTATTTATTCCAATTATTAGTCCAATATGTTTACTTCGCTCGTTAATGTCCGTATGTCCTATAGTTCGGGTTTTATCGGTTTTTACTTGTTATACATGTTTATATATCAGTATATAAGTTTTACAAAGTTTATATTAGACGGGTCCAACCATCTAACTTTTATTTAACAAAAACGTTAATTTTACGGTATTAGCCGAAAAAGTCGTAAAAATCATGTTTATAGTTTTATAACTTATAAAACTTAACAAGTTACCATTTTTATAAAATGTACACTTATTTAACCTTATGTTCAAATACGCCACCATTTGTGTGTATTGGGGAAACAGAGTATCATCAGCTTCCAGATATGCTATCATGTTGTGTTGACTCCTGAATCCCAATTCCAAATCACTTGGTTTAAATTTTGGTGCCATTGTTGAAAGTTGTTTGAATGATAAAGATGAAGTATAGGAGAAAATTTTGTTAGACAAGAATGATAGGTACCTTGTTTAAAATAGGAGCCAACTATATAGGAGAGAAAAATGCATGTGATTGGTCAAAAATTAGGCAACTATTTTCAAAATACAATCATGAAAATATTGAAAAGAAATAAGTTTATCTCATGCATTAAATGAAAGTTATCTGCTCCCAAAATTACGACCCAAAAATATGTCAAAAAGTAACAATTAGGTAGGTCCCATTAAATGTCAACGGTCAAAAATAACCCATCAACGCCCAACGGCTATATTCTTGTCAACGTTTGCCAAAGCCATGTCAGCGTCTAAATTGGTCACAACTACGCTTTGAAAAATACTTGTCAGCGTCCAAAAATAAAAATTTATAAAAATGAAAAATGACCTTAACAAAGTAATTTATCCTAGAGAAGATAACCTATAAGTTGATAATTATTATAGGGCGGCAAGCACTGTCCAGTTATGCACACTTGCTTATGCAAGATAGACATAACAGTCCTCTAGTGTCCCTTGCTAACCAAAACTCTTAACAACTAAGTTACCTTATAAAATTCCTTGTTACTCCCATGTAAAACCCATCGTAAAATCATTCCCAAGTCTCCCAACAGACGACAACCAATTCTAGGCCAAAAATGTATTGGCAGCATGCATAGTATATCAACTTTGCATGCTACGGTGCCTCATGATTTAGTAAAACTAACTCATACTCACTTGTGGATACAATCTAGAATTGTGATAGAGTATCATAAAGATACCCAAAAATCCTAAAGGTTCCTAAAACCTCCCCTTATACTGTGATACATATGTTGCCAAAAATATGCATGAACATAAAAATTTATGTCAAGATAGGAATTGAAAATTCCAACCATCATCCATAAATAAAAACATGCTAAAATGCTTCTCCAATGATCCATAAGCAACTCTGTATCCAACAGTATAATGCTAACACCACCTGCACATTTAGATTGAAAACCACAAAACTAACATTGTTGCTGACAATGCCCCGATAACACTTGGCAGCGATAAGAAAAGCTTTGTCAGCGTTAGACAAATATATTGCTGACAACTTCACAATAACACTTATCATCGTTGAAGTAACCTTTGTTAGTGTTAGAAAAATATAGTGGAAAATATAAATCCTCAAAAAGACCAATAACAATGCATTATCCTGTACATACTTTTACAAAAAGACCCCAAAACACATATTATGTGAGATTGATCATTCCAATACTTGTTACCAAGTATTGAAACCTTCGAGCATCAAAAGGTTTAGTTAGTAAATCTGACACATTCTCTTCTGTGTCAACCCTATCTGGATGTATTAAACCCTTTTCAAAACAATCCCTTATAAAATGGTGTCTAATTTCTATGTGTTTGGTTTTAGAATGATATACATGATTCTTAATAATGCATAAAGTGCTGTTATTGTCAACAAATATCTTGGTATGCATGAAATTATACCCATAGTCCAACAGTTGGTTCTGAATCCATAAAACTTGTCCACAACAAGCAGCTGCAGCTACATACTCTGCTTCAGTTGTAGAATTTGCCACCACTGTTTGTTTCTTGCATTTCCAAGATATCAACCTGCTCCCAAGAAACTGACATCCACCAGTTGTGGATTTTCTATCAAACTTATCACCTCCATAGTCACTGTCTGAATATCCAATAAGCTCCAGGTGAATCTTTTGGGTACCATAAGCGAAGACTGGGATAACATCTTAGGTAACTAAAGATTCTCTTGACAACATAAAGGTGACATTCTTTGGGAGTCACTTGATGGCGTGCACAAGCACACACAGCAAACATGATGTCAAATCTGGAGGCTGTGAGATACATCAATGAACCAATCATTGATCTATAGTGACTGACATCCACATCTTTCCCATCTCCAATCTTTCCCCAAGGGTGTTATCTATCCATAGGAGTAGTAGCCCTTTTTTCATGTGGAGAAAAGCCAAACTTCTTCAAGATCTCAGCCACATACTTATCCTGGGAGATGAAGATACCATCTTCTTTCTACTGAACTTGTAACCCTAGAAAGAAGTTCATCTCCCCCATTGCACTCATCTTAAATTTGTCTGTCATAAGCTTGGAGAGATTTTCACTCATCTTTGTAAATAATGTCTCGTCTATGGTGCCCCTCTTAAATCCATTATCCACCAAATAAGTGGATAATGTGCCATACCATGCTCTTGGGGCTTGATGAAGTCCATACATAGCCTTCTTGACTCTATAAACCTTGTCTGGATTCTGTAGATCTTCAAAACCAGGAGGCTGCATCACATATACCTCCTCAAAAATTGTTCCATAGAGGAAGGCACTCTTCACATCCATTTGATAGACAGTAAAACCCATACAGGATGCATAGGCTAGAAAGATTCTTATAGCTTCAATCCTTGCAAATGGTGCAAAGACCTCCTCATAGTCTATCCCTTCCTCTTGTGTATATCCCTGAGCCACTAAACGTGCCTTGTTTCTGACCACAATGCCTCTTTCATCTCTCTTGTTTCTTAGAACCCATCTTGTCCCTATAGGTCTGACATATCTGGGACAATCAACCAGCTCCCAAACATCCTGAATTGCAAACTGGTGAAGCTCATCCTGCATTGCTTCCACCCAACTTGGTTCTTTGAGAGCATCAAATATCTTCTTAGGTTCTTGTTGTGACAGAAAACAGGCAAACAAACAAGCTTGCACAAGAGGGGCATCAACCTGCTTGTGAATATTGGCAATAAATCCACCAAGACTTTGATGAGATCTTCTAGTCTGAACAGGAGTCATAATATCACCAATGATTTGAGAAGTGGGGTGATTCTTCATAGTAGAAGTGAGAACTCCTCCTTCAAAAAGTCTGGTGTCTTCAATCTCATTATCCAAGTTGCCAATATCTTCTTCTTCAGACTCTCTTTCATCAATATTAGGATAAACATCTTCATATAAATTGGAAGGTTCAGCCTGTTCAAAATTAGAAGAGAAAATATGCTCAAAAGTATTGTCAACGCCTGATCCTTGGTTGTCAGCGTTTGGGTTGTCAACGCCTGAAATGGTGTTGTCAACGTTTGAGCCATCAACGTCTGAATTTTTCCTGTCAGCGCTAGATTTGCCTTTGTCAGCGCCTGAAGGACCATGCATGTTGTTAACTGGTGATACTTGGGGACCACCATTATCCTTTCCAGCAGCAGCAGCAGCAGCAAAAGCACCTGTCCATATGGGAATTGTAACATACTCTTGTATAGGAGATGACTTTTCTGCTTGTGATCCAACCTCTTCATTAACCTGTGTACCTGAAACATCAACAACTTGTTCTTCCACAACATTTGAAGTTACCTTCACAATGTCTGGATTAGTGACAGGCATATAATTTAAAGTTCTAGATAGAGGTTCTAAGTCAAACAACCAATTTGGACCACTTTCAGGATCACTAGGTTTATTCTCTAAAAACCTAACATGTACTCTTTCAAGTATACGTTTTTCCTTTTTAAGATAAAACCTATATCCCTTGCTCTGCACTAAATTTACCTAAGGCATCACTAGTATCAAGTACAACTACATGACAACCAAAAGGTTTGAGAAAACCAATATTAGGTTTTCTTCCCCAAAGTAATTCATAAGGTGTTTTGTTCTGTATCTTGTTGACCAATGCTCTATTCTGAACATAGCATGTTGTATTCACAGCCTCAGCCCAAAAAGCTATAGGGAAATGAGCATCAGCCAACATAGTCCTGGCTGCTTCAATTAGGGTTTTATTCTTCCTCTCAGCAACCCCATTTTGCTATGGGGTTCTGGCAACACTAAACTGCCTAGTAATCCCTTTCTTGGCACAAAAATCATCTAAAAGTTTATTCCTAAACTCACCACCATTGTTACTTCTAAGCATTTTAACTTCATTACTAGTTTTCTTCTCAATCTGAGTAATAAAATTAATTAAAGTGTCTGCAGTATCACTCTTCATAGCTAAAAAGAAGGTCCAAGTAAACCTAGAAAAGTCATTTGTGATGACAAAGCAGTATGATTTACCATTCAAACTCTCTATATTAGTTGGACCAAATAGATCCATATGAAGCAAGTGAAGTGGTCTAGTACTAGTGTGCACTTGTTTAGACTTGAATGAGACCTTGTGCTACTTGCCTTTAAGACATGCAACACAATAGTGGTCATTATGGAAAGCCTTTTCAGGCAAGCCATCAACCAAACCAAGTCTCACAAGCCTGTTTATATTCTTAAAGTTTATGTGCCCTAGTCTCCTGTGCCATATATTACTCTCATCTACTGAAGCTTTAGCATAAAAACATGACATATTATTATTCATCCTAATTCCATTAAGATTTACATTATATATGTCTTTATGCCTAGGTGTTCTATAGTCAATATATTTCTCATCTGGGATCTTATAATCCTTGCTTAACACCAAGCATTCAGTATCAGTAAACATAACTTTATTTTTGTTATCACAAACTTGTGATACACTAAAAAGATTGTAATCAAGTTCCTTTACCAGAAACACATTTTCAAAACTCAAGTTCTTGGTGAGAAGTGTTCCTTTGCCTGTGATAGTACCATATCCGCCTCCAAAGTAAACCTTATGGCCATCCTTAATGGGAGTGAAGTTAGTCAGATAATCTTCCTTCCCTGTCATGTGCCTTTCGCATCCACTGTCCTAATATCCATAATCATTGACCTGTTTTTGAATGCCCTGCACATAAAGAAAACAAGTTAGTTTTCTTTAGGAACCCAAGCCTTAGCAGACTTGGATTCATCTAGTTGTTCAACAAGAACAGACTTAGTTCTCATAACAACCCCTTGTTCATCCCTCTTTGGATGAAATACCCAATTAACCCCAATAGGTTTTGTAATGACCTTTGAAATGTAATTAAATCTGTTGCACGTCACAGAAATCCCATCATCATTATGGTTTTGATCTTTCTTAGGTCTCCATGTCAAGCTTGAAGAAGCTTTATGTCACACCCCACCATGGCGGAACATGGGGCGCGACGTATGGATATCATCACAGCATGGCGTGTCTATAGAGATAACTATATGAAATAAGAAATGTCGTAAAAATGGTGACACGAAGGTCATGACAATATCTCAACAAATGCAAGGGGTCTAGGTAAGTAGGTAACAGTCCTACCTCTTACCCAAGACAATCAAATATCACAAACAAAACAAACATAAGAAACTAAGAAGGAACGGGGATCTCCTTCTATATGCAATCCTAAGGCATCCAAGTCTAGCCACTTCTATCCACAAGCTTAAACACATTCACACCTGAAAGAAACACTAAAACACGTCAACATAAAGTTGGTGAGAGTCATAGGTTTAGACTCCAACGCTAAATCAGTTACAACCTGTGAATAACAACCATCAACACAATAACATATGGACAATGTGCTACAATCATGTACTAACAACTAGCATTCAAGTTCAATCAATCATTACAATTCTAAGGCATCACGCCTTACCAACAATCAAAATTTCCAAGGCATCACGCCTTACCAACAATCACAATTTCCAAGGCATCACGCCTTACCAACAATCACAATTTCCAAGGCATCACGCCTTATCATTAACCATAATTTCCAAGGCATCACGCCTTATCATTAACCATAATTTCCAAGGCATCACGCCTTATCATTAACCATAGGTCCCATAGGCACCCATACACCTATGTACCTTTCCAATCCAAATCACACACACACAAGAATCACATAGCAGTTAATCATATAAATGTACACACAAGTCCATCTCAAACCTTAAAACATTCACAACATTAATTTAGAAAATAATTCAACACAGTGTGTTATTCCTTTTTAATCCATAACACAAGATTCTTAGAGAGAGAAAGAGGAGAAAAGTAGAGAGAGAGAGTAGAGAGAGAAGTGGAAGGTTTACACTAAAACTATGTGTTTAATGAAATGAACCAACACCCTCTTTCACATGAGAAAGAGGGTTATATACCCACGAACCAATGGGCTTTCCATGGGCCGTGGGTTTGTGACATGGGCCGGGCTTGGCATTCACTTGGGCATATAGCCCCTAACAAAGACAATATTCGCTTTAAGTCCAAGCCCGCTTTTCCCGACTAACCTATTACTATACAAGACCAATAACGACTAAGATGACCTATTACATTCTTGTTTGACTATATAAAATATACGGCTAACAATCTCCCCCAATGTATCGGTCATCTAAAAAGCTTAAAAAAACATAAGATGATTGAGAGTATACATTCTTGTAGAGGAGATCTTCCTGTTTTGGTCTTGTATCTTGGTCTTGATCTTGTTTGTAACAGCTTTGTTCCTTCATGCTTTCGTGATCTTTATCTTGAGCCTTTGTCATTTGACTTTGAGTGCTTGAGATCTTCATCTGTACTCCTTGTGACTAAGATGACCTATTACATTCTTACATTCTTAGGTATCTTGATTATCGCCATCTTGTGCTCTTGTGACTTCTGAATCGACATCGGTATCACAGCTACGCCACCTTCTTGATATGCAGCAACATGTATAGACACGGATAAAATGGCTTTGAACATTTCATCCTAACTCGGTAGCGTTTTACCTCCGGTCGGTGAAGACCGTTAAACGGTATTAAATACCGTACCTGTGATCAGGTAGATTCGATTAAGAACCTCCTTGACAGGGTTTCCCGGCGGTAGAAGCCAGTTCTCTTTACTCGACCGTCTCAAAGCAGACTGCGAACGTAAAGAGTGAATCATAAGGATAAATTATCCGTCTGATTAGAGTCGTCAATTCAGATTTCCTGGAACAAGTTTGATTCTAAAAGAATCGCACCATTGTTGCTTTCCAGTTTGTCACAAGCTTGATTCATAGAGAATCTTGCGAGTTACCTACCGCAGTGCTGTTTGATGTTGACACTGGAAGGATTTCCATTCGTCACTGTGAACACTAATGAGTGTCACTCTGAATGTTCTGGCAAGATCACACAGATTTTGCGAAGAAACCTGGAATCAAGTTTGAATCAATTAAGAATCCAAACTTAGTTGCTTTCCAGTTCTCACAAGTTTGATTCGTGTAGAATCGCACAAGTTACCTACCATGAGCTTGTTTGATGCTGGCTCAAGCAGGATTTCCATCTTCATTGTGAATCGTATCACTCAGATGTTCTGGCAATATCACAAGGATAATGCGTAGGACTCGATTGTGTCCTAATGAGATGATAAATTGATCTCGTTTGGCTCTAGACTCAATAAGTGCATTTTTGGTAATCGGAGGCTGGAGCAGACTGCCACCTTTTCAATATTAACTGACTCGGAGTGAGAAAGTCAATAGATACGTGTTGATCTCCGTGACAATGAGACAAGTTTCTTTTGAGAGAAACTCGAATGGCTGGGGAAGGGTTGTGCATCGCATCACTGGGTCCATGACACTTGTCTTCAAAAGATGTGTTAACCCGGTTTCTACCTAAGTTGCATAGAATATTCAACTCCTTCAATGCTTACCAATACGTCATCATTAGCACCTTGTTGTGATTGTTCTAGTGCTAACTTAAGTAATTGGTCCGCATTCAGCTTCATTTCACTCCATCTTTCCTAAGGACAACTATTTCTAGCTATAGAATGTCCTTGGGTAGATCCCTCTGGTTCTGGTTGGATCATAGGACTTAGTTTCCTATCCTAAACCACCTTTTGACTCCATCGTTCCGTCGTGGATAGTAGGTTGTTTTGGGTAAAGATCGTAACCATAAAACCATTGAAAACCATTCAAAGTGCTTGATAAAAATCAAAACTTTTAACACTTGAAAGTTTTACATTTCCGAAAAGCTCCCCCTACACACATGCATCGATATACGAAATAGTTTGGCATGTGAAGGAAAGAGTTGCACTTGAGTCTTTAAGATCACATGTTGCGATATATTACATTTTAATCACATTTTCTCCCCCTATCTCTAATATAAAAACATCATATTAGAGATACTAATTGATTAAAATATGACAATTTCTGAAAACCGATTGGGAGAGAAACATGTGTGCACGAATGAAGCATGGAACATTTTTAGTCGGGTCGCTCCCCCTCAACAATATATGTGTGTCTTGAGACAAAATTTGACAAAATTTTAGAAAAACGACACCACAAAATATGTTGAGGTACGGAGTTGAGATGCCTTTTCTGATATAATATATTATATTTGACAATTTCATATCATTTTCGGAATGTGTTGGATACATAAAATATGACAATTTTAGAGATGTACCCAACAACATTAAAAGGCTTGATTTTAAAACGCTCCCCCTCAAAAATTGATCACAATAACATATGATAATTTTGAGATATAAAAACCACTTATGAGGAAGGGAGTGTTGAACACACAATTTTGAAAGATTTAGAAAAACCTTTTGAGAAATTCTTGAAAAATTGTGTTCAACAGTTTTAAAATAATCAGGATAGAGACTTCTCTTCTATTGCTTAGGGAAAGCGCACTGAAACGTACACTCCCCTTTCGGGTCCGTTTTTCATGAGCTCAAAACTTTGATTGTTTTGTGACTAGCTCACGACCGAGAAAAATAAATTTCCCGTTGTGAAGGATAAGTTATTATCCGTGATAAACTTTCCTTAAGTTGAAGTTCGAGTTCTAGGCTGACATTTACTTAGAAATCGTTTTTCATGAACTTAAAAACTTTGAATGTTTTTATGAGAAGCTCATGACCGAGAAATATGAATTTCTCGTTGAGAAGGATAAGTTATCGTCCGAGATAAACTTTCCTTAGTTGAAGTCCGAGTCCTAAGCTGTGATGCGCTTAGAAGTCATTATGAGAGAATATCAAGCAGCTTCATTTGCCAAAACCTCCAAGTCTTCTGGAGTCATATACTTTATACCAAGACGGCCAACGAGGTACGCAAACCTATCTTTCGATAGAGCTTTTGTAAACAAGTCTGCCAGCTGGTACTCAGTTCTGACAAAGTATAATTCCACGATGCCACGTTCCACTTGTTCCTTGATAAAGTGGTATCTGACATCGATGTGCTTGGTGCGGGAGTGCTGAACCGGATTGCAAGATATGGCTATGGCCAACTTTGAGTCACAATACATAGGTATTTTATCAAAGTGGAAGCCATAATCCGTGAGTTGAGTTCTCATCCAGAGGACTTGAGCACAACACGCGGATAGAGCCACATATTCTGCTTCAGCTGATGAGAGCGAAGTGCAATCCTGCTTCTTTGACGACCAGCTGACAAGCTTGTCTTCCCCTAGAAATTGTATGCTACCAGAAGTGCTTTTACGACTATCAAGACAACCTGCGTGATCAGAATCTGAAAAAGCCGTTAGATGAAAACCGGTTTCCCTCGGATACCAGAGTCCCATGTGAATGGTATTCTTAAGGTACCGAAAGATCCGTTTAACCTCTTTGAGGTGCTTTTGAGTAGGTCTGGCTTGATATCGTGCACAATAGCATGTGGCATGATGAATATCAGGCCTGCTGGCTGTAAGGTACATAAGTGACCCGATCATACTGCGATATCGCGTTTGATCTACGGGATATGAGTACAAGTCAGCGTCTAGGGATGTGGTCGACAATGGTGTACCAACGCGAGCACATGAGGTCGTACCATGCTTTTTAAGTATCTCTTGAGCATACTTAGCTTGGTTAATGAAGATACCACGTGGGGATTGATGAATCTGGAGGCCTAAAAAGAATTTTAGCTCCCCCATCATTGACATTTCAAATCTGCTGTGCATTAATTTTTCAAAACGTTTTGAAAGTTTTGGGTTCGTAGAACCAAAAATAATGTCATCAACATAAACTTGCACCAGCATTATGTCATCCCCATATTTATTAGTAAAAAGAGTAGGATCAATAGAACCTTTGGAGAATCCTTTGGACACCAAGAAGTTTGAAAGTTCTTCGTACCATGCCCTTGGAGCTTGTTTAAGTCCATATACAGCCTTCTTGAGACGATAGACTTTGTCAGGATGATGAGGATCGACGAATCCTTCCGGCTGATTCACATACACTTCTTCCATTAAATGACCGTTGAGAAAAGCTGTTTTGACGTCCATCTGAAAAACCGTGAAGCCCTTATGTGCAGCATAAGCAAGGAATATCCTGACTGCTTCCAAACGAGCGATTGGAGCGAATGATTCATCGTAGTCTATGCCTTCTTGTTGACGGTATCCCTTAACCACAAGACGAGATTTGTTTTTGATGATGGTTTGTTCTTCATCCAGTTTGTTTTTCCAGATCCATTTGAAATCTAAAATTGACATTCCATAGGGTCGGTCAACAAGTTCCCAAACATTTAGGCGTTCAAACTGATGAATTTCGTCTTGCATTGATTCAATCCACGCATGATCAGTCATGGCTTGTTTGATGTTTGTAGGTACAGCTGAACTCACGGTGAGTGCATACATACACACATCACCATCGGTTTCGAGTTGTCTGCGTGTTCGAACCGGTTGTGAAGGATTTCCAATGACTTGCACCAATGGATGATCACGTGTCCAATGGTGAGTGGATGGATATGGTTGGTAGAATGTATGCATGTTGGACGGATCAACATGTTGAGTAGAAGACTCTCCGACTTCGTGTACCGGTGTACCGAACGGATTGATAAATTCTTCATCGTCAGGTTGTGCATCGACTGCTTGATTGTTGTGACCTCCTTCAGCATTGACAGTTGGTGATGTTGGTTGTATGACAGTTTCTGGAGTTTGTTGAGTATCTAATGGAATATTCTCTTGAGCAACGGTTGCTGAAGTAGAGGCAGTTGTGTCTTTTTGACTTTGTTCGGGTGCATCAGTAGTATTGACAGCGGAAGGCTTTGACACAACTTGATTGTTTCCATAGTAATATTCATCAAACATTGGATCATATAAGTCAACCAACTCATTCATATGTGTCGTATCCGTCGAGTCTGCTGTAGGAGTACTTTGTTGACATTCTTGCACGGGACGTACACTGTTGTGTGTAGGTGCCATTGCTGGACATTGAGGTGCGGGACTTGAGCTGTTGTGATCAAGTACCATGTGTGGCAATTCGTCAAAGTTCACATGAATTGTTTCGACAATAATCTTTGTTCTCTTGTTATAGACTCGATATCCTTTCGACAATGTAGCATACCCCACAAAAATACATGCATCACCTTTTTCTTTCATCTTGTCGAGATTTTCACCGTCTTTAAGGATGTAGCATAAAGATCCAAATACGTGAAAGAATTTGACAGTAGGTTTCCTGCCATTGATAATGTGGTAAGGTGTCTTTTCATGTCTAGGGATGACGAGAGAACGATTCTGAGTATAACAGGCAGTTGCAATTGCTTCAACCCAGAAGAATAGTGGTAATTTTGAAGCAGAAAGCATTGTTCGAGCAGCCTCAACCAAAGTACGGTTCCGCCTTTCGACAACGCCGTTTTGTTCAGGAGTTCGAGCAATAGACGTTTGATGTTCGATGCCTTCTTCTTGAAAGTAAGATTGCAAGTTCTTGTTCAAAAATTCAGTACCCCTATCCGTTCTTACGGTTAAGACTTGAGCTTGAAGATTGCGTTGTATCATCTTGAGAAAGTTTTTGAGAACCTCTGGTGTTTCATCTTTGGACCTTAAGAAGAAAGTCCATGTGTATCTAGAGTAATCATCAACAATCACGAGAATATACTTTTTCCCGTTGATACTCTCTACACGCATGGGACCACATAAATCCATGTGTAGAAGTTCCAATCGTCCTTTTGAGCTTGGGGTAGTCTTTGATTTGAAAGACTTTCGTTTTGCTTTCCCCAACTCACAAGAAGAACAAAGATGGTCTTTGACGAATTTTAACTTAGGAAGACCGGTCACAATATCATTCTTCGAAAGCAGGTTGATGGTGTCAAAGTTGAGATGTGACAATCGTTGATGCCATAACCATGCTTGAGATGATGACGCTTTAGCCATTAAGCAAATTGGATTTGTTGAAGATGTGTCTTGAAGAGTTACTGTGTAGAGATCAGAACCACGAGAACCTGTAAGAAGGTCATTCCCATCGTAGTCTCTAACATAGCAAGTAGATTTCCGAAAACCACTTCCAAATCCGCATCACAAATTTGACCAACCGAGAATAAATTGTGATTCAGTCCCTCGACGTAATAAACCCGTTTTATAGTGATATTCCCTTGAACCAAGTCTCCATATCCGAGTATCGGTGCAAATTGATCATTTCCAAACCGTACCGTACCCAGAAACTTCTCCACGAAGTTAATGAGAAGCTTGAGATTGCCCGTCATGTGCTTTGTACACCCGGAGTCCATTATGAATAGAATGAGTTCGACGAGCTGCAGAAGAATTAGAAGACAATGTAGCATTTGACAAATGGGAGCCCTTGATAGAAACGGGTTCCAAAATAGTAGTGGGCCTAGATGCAAAGTCTACAGGCAAGCTGATATTCCTAGACCCAATCACTAAAGTGGTTAACTTAGGTACCCATTTGTATCCGGGTGGTGTAAATCTCGAATACCCCCGTGTACATGTCCTAATCATGTTCTCATATAGCTTCTTTAATCAGTTTTGTTTACGCAGAGTAGTGGAGTCTAACGCACTTAGTTTCTTAAGTGGTTGATCAGTGGATTGGTTCAAAGTTCTTGTGGGTTCTCTAGTACTAGTGGGCACAGGAATAGGCTTCCTAGTTCTAGTACTCACGCCATTATGATTAAGAGCACAAGCATCATGATTGAAAGTACGAACACATTCTCCACATTCAACACAAACAACTTCAACATTCGAGGTCTTAGCATTTAAACTGTCATTACAAGCAGTTACAGACGTTTTATTCTTGGAAAACTTAAAATTCCTACGGTGATCTTCTACTTCATTCTTCTTCCCTTGACTATTGTTAGGCATGACTCTATCTTCAATTCTAGTGCTCTTAAGCTGTGGTCCGCTAACACTAGTAGTGGGATTTACTCCTATAGAAGAAGACACACGTTGATTAGTTTTCCTAGTATTCTGAGGTAAATGCGTTGTTCCAGTTTGAGTGGACCTAGTGTTCATCTTATACATTCCAGGTGCTATCACTTTAGTGCTCTTATCATCTCCTATCTTAGGCAAAGTCTGTGGGTATTGTCCCAAAATAGATGATTTAGGGCATTTAACCGCACTCGGTTGACGAACAGCGGATGGTTTACCCAAAACAGAATTTCCTTTCATTTTCTCAATGAGTTTCTGTAACTCACTTATGGCAATGTCCCTTTCTTTTAGCTGAGCTTTCAAATCATTTATTTCGAAATCTTTTTCATTTAGTAGACGAAACGAAGAAGCTGACATTTCTTGACACTTTTTATGATTATGAGATTTTTCACCTTTTTGTAAAGCAAGTTCAAGAGAAATGGAGTGTTTCTCAAGTTGAGAAAAGCTTTTCGAAAGTTTGTTGTATGACTGAATTTGTTTTGAAAGCTCTACTTCAAGATTGCGACATTTCGCGTCCGATTCTGACACTAGACATGCTACATGACAATATTGATCAAGATCGGTATACACACCAAGTATAGCATTCATATGGTCAGCATAAAAATATTCCTTAGAAAGTCGATCAATTTCGTTAGAAAGTTGGTGTTCTTGTGTCTTTAATTTAATTTGAAGAAAATCAACTTCATCTTCAAGAGATTTGACATAGCTTAAATCAGTTAACATTTCCTCAGTGAGAGCATTATAAAACATTTCCACATTTTTTGAAAGATCATCAATGGTTGGAACAATGCATTGTTGAATGACGACTTCTACTTGTGGGTTAGGTTTAATATTCCAAATGGTATCCCTAGAAACTTTTTCATAGTCGACGACACCTTTGTACAAATTTAAAACCCCTTGTTTTATAAACTCAAATTGCTGAACACTTTTGCTTTTCTCATTCCATTTACGTTTGTCATCCAAAATTCGCTTTTCTAACAAAATTGATTGCTTTTTGAAACTCCTTTTTAAAGAAACTTTCTTTCGTGGTTCATCACTTGGTGGTGGAACACTATTATACATCTTTTGTTCTTTTGAAAGTTCTTTTTGAGGGACAAACTTAATATGATTGTTAGAATCAGAAAGGTTTATTAAATCACTTAAGTTTGATCGACTTTCTTCTTGTTGACGAATGATTTCGTCGCAGTCAGGGGAAAGCATAAGAGCAAGATTATCAACATAACAACCGATATCATAAAGAGCAGGCTTGGTACTTTGAGCTTTCTTGAGATATTCAGGCTTGACAAAACTCGTTTTCATATTTCTATTGAGCATATTCATAGTTTGAATAGACTGACCCGTTTTGTAAACAATATTGTTTAACGTGTCGACTCTCTTTTCCAAAGCAAGAATTTTTTCAATATCCTTTTCTTCACGAGTTTTATAAAGCTCAGTTTGTTCTTTGTTAACCGACTCTAATTCAGTAATTTGGAGTTTATGTAGCAGCAGTTGTTCCTCAAGTTCCGATATCTTCTGTTTTGACATATGAATTTCGTGTGCTACTTCAGAACAATATTGTTTGTTGAGCACCTTACGTTCATATACCAAACCATTAGCTATTGCAACCCGTCGATCAGCTTCTTTTACATAATCACAATCTTTAAGCCTGTCTATCTCCTCGGCTAAGGACGTGTTTGCTTGCTTCAATCGTTTATTAGCTTCTTTGTTTTCATCAATTTCACGTTTTAAAGAGTCAATAATAGACGCAAGCAAATCACGGTCCTCATCTGAGTCAGTATCCTGAACAGCTTTTCCGTCATCATTACACATATGCTGTGAATCCGTAGAGATATTGCTATCCTCCGTGTCCATTACATATGTGTCATTAATGCTTTCGGGTTGCTCAGGATGCCGTCGTTCATTAGCAAACACATTATAGTTATCATGTGATGGTACCTTTTCAAGTGGCTCAGAATCATAGATGGGTCCAGAAGTATCATCAGTCTCTGGGATCACTTCTTGAATCTTTGCCATGTACACATAATGTGCCTCTAACTCTTGATCATCGGCTTCATCATCAGTGTCATCACGCCAGTCAACTTCATCTGCTGTGAGTGGAATTCCTGCTTCTTCTTTCTTGCACAGCAACATCTTTTTCTTGTGATATCCCGAATCCTTAACCCGTTTTGGCTTCTTACATTCCCTAGCAATGTGCCCAAATCCCTTGCAGTTGAAGCATTGAATCCCAGTCTTCTGCACCACCGGAGTGCCTACAGTATCTCTAGCCCCAACTTGATTCAGCATCCTCTGATTATCATACCTAGCATCACGATCATACCTAGGTGCATGATCAACTTCCTTATATCTAGCATTGGATGATGATCTGAGGTTGTTGTTGGTAGGTTTGTAGATCTTCTTATAAGTTGTGGTGAGTAAAGACATGAGTTCTTCAATCTTCTTGTCCCTTGAAGTTTGTTCATCATCACTGTCTCCATCTGACTCGGTGTCATACTTTGGAGGTGGAGTGGGGACAATTGCTTTTGCTTTGTGTTTAGCAGCAGCTAGAGGTTTGGTGGATGAGCTTGATGACTTCGAGGAATGATTAGGTGGTTGTTGACGAGGAACGGGTTTTGTTGAAGTAGCAGCCACAAAAGCAATAGAATTAGCAGACCGTTCTGCCTTTTCAGCCCTTAGTTCATTCACTTCATTCTGATGTTGTTTCAAGATATCATAAAGTTTGTGGTAAGATATAGTCTTGATATCCTCCCTTTGTTTGACCAAAGTCACAAACCTTTGCCATTCCGGTTTGAGTTGAAGTAGAAACTGAACATTGGCATGATGATTGGAGATGGTGCACTGATTTCTTACAAGCTCATTCATCATTTTGTAGAATCTCGAGTAATATGAGTCAATGGATTCACCATCTTCAGATGTGAATTTTCCAAACTCCCAAAGTAGATTAGTCTCAAGATCTTGAACATTGATTGACTCACCTTGCTTCAATCGATGAATTGCATTCCACATTTCCATAGCATTAGGACATGCATCAACTGTGGAATAGATATCATTATCAATTCCAGTGAGTATGAAATTTACAGCATCAGCTTCAGCTTGGAGGAGTTTCTTTTTCTCAGCAGAACATGTGTCAAAATCCTCCATAGCTCGTATAGTTGATGAAGTACCATCCTCTGCCTGTGTGGTAATTGGTTTGAATTCAAAAACTGGAGGTGGATTCTCAAGGCAGTGACGAAGAGCAGTTCGGTTTTCTTTTCCGTCGAGAAATCTGAGAAAACGAGATCTCCATTGAACGTAGCAACCGGCAGTGAGCACAGGTGGATTACCGTTGCCACCTTGTTCCGAACGAATTTGATTAGCAGTTGCAATGTTGATGTTGTTGTTAGACATGGTGAATACTTGTGGATGAATTGCAGATCTTAGTGGATTTGTTGTGATGATGTGTGGTTAAAATTGAAATTCCGAAAATTCAAAAAAAAAATTTCTCAGTCCGACAATAAATTCCTCAGTCTGAAAAAACGGTAAGCCGAAAAATTTTGTATCGCCAAATTTTGAATTTGAGTTAGAAATAGCCAAAAACTAGTAGGGAAAAAATTTGAATTTACTTGACCTAAAAATTTTAACTCTTTTTTTTTTTTTTTTTTTTTTAATCTTCGTGTAAACTACGTTCCGAAACTAGTCTAGATAGTGGTTAAGTCTAAAAATTACTCAAACAAAATACCCATCGGAATGTCCATTGGAATACTTATCGGAATGTCCAGATCGGAATGTCCAGATCGGAATGCTCAATCGGAATGCTCAATCGCAATGCTCAGATCGCAATGCTCAGATCGTAATGTCCAGATCGTAATGTCCAGATCGGAAAGCCTGTCGGAATACTCAGATCGCAAAGCCTATCGGAATGTCCAGATCGCAAAGCCTATCGGAATGTCCAGATCGCAATGTGGCTGTCAAAATTCAAGCAGAGTACGATCGGAATGTCCAGATCGGAATAAGTAATAAAAACCCACGATCGCAATGTAGAACCAAACCCTTTCTGATGGTAAGGTTATTGCGATGGAAGCCCAGGTACAATTTGTACTTTCCGATGGAAGTTTCTGCTAGAATTTCGGAATGAAGAACAAGAAGAAATTTCGCAACTTTTGATCCAAAAGATTTGTGTTTTAGCCAAAACCAAGATACCCAAATCACTACTACTAGTATGTATATGATTTGTATCGAGAAAAGACCATAAAAACACAAAAAGAAAAAATTGGACGTGAGATATGGATCAAAGAAGCCACGAAAAATCAAGAACACCACACACGAATCTTCAATCACCTATCCACAATAGGCTCTTGATACCAAATGTTATTCCTTTTTAATCCATAACACAAGATTCTTAGAGAGAGAAAGAGGAGAAAAGTAGAGAGAGAGAGTAGAGAGAGAAGTGGAAGGTTTACACTAAAACTATGTGTTTAATGAAATGAACCAACACCCTCTTTCACATGAGAAAGAGGGTTATATACCCACGAACCA
Source organism: Glebionis coronaria (assembly GCA_025667525.1). Lineage (NCBI taxonomy): Eukaryota > Viridiplantae > Streptophyta > Magnoliopsida > Asterales > Asteraceae > Glebionis > Glebionis coronaria. The sequence goes on from CM046876.1 coordinate 377,300,834, forward strand.
ATGGGCTTTCCATGGGCCGTGGGTTTGTGACATGGGCCGGGCTTGGCATTCACTTGGGCATATAGCCCCTAACAAAGACAATATTAGCTTTAAGTCCAAGCCCGCTTTTCCCGACTAACCTATTACTATACAAGACCAATAACGACTAAGATGACCTATTACATTCTTGTTTGACTATATAAAATATAAGGCTAACACAGTGTCTCTTCCATCCCATCTGGAAGTCAAAAACAATAGTAAACATGGGACTATGAAACTCACCTGATTGAGCTTCTCCAAATGTCCTCGCACTAGCAAAAAGCTAACAAACCAAAAACACATAATCAAAACATGAACCAATCAGTAAAACGGCTCATCAACCTATGATGGACATCTAGCCTCCTCCTATATAAATACCTCATTTATATGCTCTAAGCATCTCATTACCCCCTCTATAAAGCCCTTAACCACTTTTACTTCATAACCCGTCCCGTTAACATTTTACCCAAAACAGTCCCGTTTTTCATACCTTAAACTATGGGTCGATCTACCCCTTAAACATACCCATGATCTCTATAAAAGGAATATTCACACTTTTATATATGTTAGTTAAAACCTCCCACTTGCCCTAACCTTAAAGCTTCTGTTAAGGCCCCGATATATGTGTATATATTGCTACCTATCCAGAATTCACTGATTTTAAACGTATGAAAAGTTTATTACCATTAGAGGGTCTTACCCTAAACCACAATCTTAGCCCAAGTGCAGATCCTTACTACAATATATAAAGCATCTCTCATGTTCGTGAGAAGATCCCAATGCAACACTAAGTACCCCAAACAACCCAAAACTTAAAAAGAAAACAGGCTGATTACAAAACTGTTTTGACCTCCGACTGTTGTAACCTGTTTTCGACCCACTTCCCACCTCCAATTTAGTTCTCGTTTCTTGCGTTGGAAAGCCACTTCAATTACCTTTTCAGGGATACTTGGATCGCATCTTGAATGTTCCTAGAACACCCGATATGATCAAAACAATTGACTCAAAATTCTGCCCAGTTTTTAAAAACGGGTTTAACAAAATCAACCTCATTAATTAACCAATTAATCTCTCTAATTACAAGCCCTAATTTATGTGATCATTACATAATGATTAATTCAACATTAATTTACTGTTTTTAAAATTAAACCCTAACCTAAATCCATCATAAGATGATTGAGAAAGAATTAAAACACTTTAATTAAAAAGGGTTATAAAGATTTACCTTTGATTTATGAAAAACCAAGATTTTTATGAAAACCCTAATTATTCCCTTGTATATTTCGACTCCTTATTGATCTCCAGGGATTTTATGAAGTGTTTTGATAAATAAAAACCTTATATAATTCATCTTAACCAGTCCTAGCCCAAATACAAAAGCCCGGTTCCCTTTTTCCCCTTTTCTTTTCTTTTTTTTCACATAACCGACCTATACCCATTTATTTTTTTTTTCCTTTTTATTATTAATATTAGTATTAATAATATTACATTAATTTTTCTTAATTTATTTCAGCTCCTAAAGCCTCCAAAACCTCAAAACCGTAAAACTAGTCAAATTTACGCGTTTTACCGTAAAAGACGTAAAATATACACTTTTAAAAAAAATCTCAAATTTTGAAATAAACTTTATAACTAAGTCCTAAATTACTTAAAACCATCCCGAAAAATATCCATATGACTAATTACCTCATCCGAGACCTCTAAATGTTAAACCGTAAATCGTAAAAACACGATTTTCTATAATACATATACGTATACGTAAAACCACTAAATAACACCATTTCACTTCATAGTCACTACCATGTGCGCTCATGAACATGAAATCATCACACATCGTTTCATGACCCCGTAACGGAAACGATATCCAAACCACAATCTATACACACCAATAAGCACATAGACACGTAAAGACACGTAACTAGCACAAAATAAAACTAAGTGACGAACCTCAAAACCAGGGTTGTCACATCACTCCCTCCTAATAGAAATCTCGTCCCGAGATTTACTCCTTAGGATCAAACACACAAACAACAAATCACATGAGGATACTTGTTCTAAATGAACTCCTCTCATTTCCACGTGAACTTTAGTTCAAGTCTCAAATTACCACATATACTAACCAACAATATCTAAATTCATTGCCAAACTCTTGACCTCACAGTCAATAAATCTCACAAATGACTCTTTGATAAAACAAAGACTCTTATTAACACAAGTCCTGAATAACCGAACATGCAAATATGCATTCTCAACAACATTTACCAATCTTAATACATGAAATATATCATGTATACCACTCAATTTCCCCCAGGTAATTCTATGCTCATAAGCTAATGGTCCGATCTTTCCAAAGATCATAAATGGACCTACAAAACTCTACATCAACTCTTCCATTTTACCGAAACGTACCACCCGTTACTATGGGTGAAACTTCATACACAACTTTGTCACTAACTCTAGTGGTTTCCTCCTTTTCTACATAGCATCCCTTGTTGCTCTCATCCTTTCCACAACATCATTACTACATTAGTAGCCTCTTTTACCAATTCTAGTCCACCTTGGGGACAACTCACCCTATCCTTTCATATAGTGCCTCAAATGGCATTTATCGACTTCTAGTATGATAACGATCACTATATGAAAACTCAGCCATCGCTAATAAGTTTCCTAACTCCCTACCATAAATTACGATGTGATGCTTCCCCTCGTTTCTTCCCTCGCCAGAGTCCTTCATAAGGCACTCCATACATATTAGTCTAACCTTTACGCAAAACCCTTGATTTCCTCACATCCGTACGCAATTCTTCCAACTTCCCAACTATGTGACTTCTCATTCCTCTTGAAATAGGTGATGAATTAGTCAGTCTATCGACTATCACTCAACTCTCATCGTACTTAATCCTCCACTGCATTATGTATCCCTTCCACCAACTTCGTCCTTACATCGCCCCTTTCTAAGCTACTCCTATCTATGTAGGAAGTATAGTCTACGTCCCTTTCTCCATATGATTGTCCAAGCCACGCAACATACATGTTGACGCGTTCTCTGCTTTAGACAACTCAACTCGTGCAACCTACATCTTTCATCCAAACCATCCTAATACGTCATCCATATAGTTCAAGTCCTTCTCAGCTTCACTTCATTCTTCTTATTCCATGTCTCATCAACAATGCTTGCCTTTCCCAGATGGTACTTGGCCTTGCAATTTTCTTTCATCACTTCGCTCCACCCATCACCTTTGTCAAAATTTCAATCAAGATGATTGAATATGTGTTGGAGACGTTCATGATCCGTATAGATCATTCTCCACGTCTCGTACACCAAATGCCTCTAGCATTCTAGGCAGATATAACAATCCAACCCCACTAGCTAAGTCCATCTAGTTCTTCCAAATCTTCAGTTCCTGCAACGTATAAGCGATCGCCTTTCTTTGTCGTCCTCGTACGCCTCCAAATCCTTGCTCCACGTATTGTCATGCTTCGCGAATTCATCCGGTCCTTCCGATAATGCCAAGATCGGCTCATTATCCAATCCACCTCTTCAGCCTCCAAAACGCTTCCTCATCCTTCTTCACTTCGCCCTTGCTGGTTCCATGATATGCCACCATCTCTAACTGCTCATCATAGTAAACTTAATACTAAAACTCACACTCGAAAATCTCACGTATACCTCCACTCCAAAACAAACACATAATTCGCCTCACTCTCCTTCCTAGATTTGATTAGATCAAGATGTCGTCGATGCTCTGTTGGGTCAAAAAGTTGATGTGGCAGAAACTCAAAAAACGAAGAAAACATGAAGAAATTGTCCAAACGTTGTCAAGAGTTAATCAAGCGTTGATAAGAGCAAATTAGGCGTTGTTAGCTCAAGAGTTTTCATGTACAATGTAAGCATTGTTACATGCAATTCAAGCATTGACAAAACATAGACAAAGAAGCTTATGGAAGCTTCTATTTAGATAAACATGCAAAAGATATTCTGCATAAGTTTATTTAAATAGAAGATTTACTTGTTTATTCATCATTATCTCTTGTAAAACCCTAATCCTTACACTATAAAAGGAACCAAGGGTTATTAGGTTTTTCATATAATTCATTCACAATGTAAACCTAAACGTGTGTGTGCACTAGATGTGGGATTCAATGTATACACGTCTAGTGGATGTTTGTTATTAATATAATGAACATCCCTATTGTTTTAATTCATGTTTATTGTGCCTAAACACCTTGTTAATGGTTGTTGTTCTAATTTCGCTTTGATTGTTTAATCATATGAACAATGATCATTCCTAGTAGCTTCAAAGATCTGGAAACCAAGGTTTACACAATTGGTATCAGAGCCTCGTGGCTCGTGATGCTAGGACCAACAAGGTGTTCGTATATCATGAAGAAGAAGAAAAATTCGTATAGAGTTTTTCTGGACGTTTTTGTGTGCGCAGCAGTATTCAGAAGGTCATAACTTTTGATTGAACCGTTGGATCGTCACGAAATTTTATATGTGTGTTCTACATACATAGATCTAAACATCCACCGGAGGGATTGTCGAGTTTTATCCCTAAGCAAAAGTTATTAAGCGTCAAAGTTGGCTGATGAGTGATTTTCAGATTTCGTGTTTCACATAAAATCATGATTTAAGGGTTTTCTACAAACCCTAGATCGTATCTACACAGGAAGGAAGGTGTGTTTTTTTTCAAAGATATAGCAGCAGGTGCTTTTGATAAAACGAGAACACGAATCACTAAACCCTCATGTGATACAGTCGTGATCTTTAGGGTTTTTCCCAAACCCTATGTTGATTTACACTTCAGCAAGAACATACTTCATCATGAATGTTCGGTTTCGAATTATGGGAGATTCAGGTCTGTTATGATGAGGGTTTGATGCGAAGAACTCTAGACCTGAATGAATCAGCAGGGTAATATATCAGCAGATTATGGTGAACGTGAAGGAAGAAGCAGATCATGGGCATAGGTTTAGGGTTTGTATCCTATTGACTGTTACGTAAGATTGTTCACATCAAAGGAGGTAATGATATTCAAAGAAGAAGCTACTTTTTGTATATTATATTCCTTGGTTACTTTGCATTCGCATGGAATAGCATTCACACGATCAATGCCTAAAACGAGTGACGTAATCTTTTCATTCGTATGTGATTTGATTGTTACTGTGTTCACACGACCAAAAAGGGATGCTATTGATTTGTGAAAGGCTTTGTGTTCACACGGTGCAAATCTTTCCATTGGTTGGTTATTGAGTGTTCACATGATTATGAAGGACTAGCATTCACACGATCATACAACAAGGATGACACGTTTTGTTGCTATGACGTGTTTTAAGTCAGATTGTTTAAAATTTTGGAATTATACGATTGAGAAGAAGTCAACAAGCGAAGATCGTGGCTCCTATTTTAAAGACGTGAATCTTCTAAATGTTTACTTAGAAAAGATTTATTCTTATCTTTGTGAAAGACATGGTTTTTTTTAAGAATCTGTTGATGACGGCAACAGTTGGTGTAAACGTTGACAAGAAAGAGTGAACGCAACGCTGACAGAGTATGGTTTGACGCTGATAAGAATGGACGCTGACAAGGTTTATGGTTGGCGCTGGCGTTTGGAATTTTGACGCTGATAGAATAAGTCAACGCTGATAGCATTGACAGTGTCGTCCGATATATGAACTTCAACGCTGATAGGTATTGTCCGATATTGGACAATACATCTGCCAAAGATATTGGACAGAAGAGGATATTGGACAACACAAGGTTTGCTGCTGTTTGAGAAAATTGGACGTTTTTAGCACACAAAAAGGAGGAATTTACACACGAAGGTACATGGAATCTCCATTTTAATATAGAATATCATGATGATATTTATGACTCGGATATTTTGAAAGGGGTTAATGATTTTTAAGTAAGTTAGCAACCATTCATGAAGAATTTTATTAGATTATGTAATCAGGATAGCCTTGTGAAAGAGTTATTCGCTAACAGCTTTTACATATGAAGATATTGACTTGTCATGAAGAGGTGTTAGCTTAAGGGAAAGAATTCTTATGGTAAGTTTGATGATTGAAGAAGATTTTCGCGAGTTTGTGTTCTATCATATCTTAAAGTCATGCACTCCCAGTCATAGACTTTAAAGGTAACTTGTTCGTGCTTTACATGATTGGTGATGAAGACTTGTCATAAACACTTGAAGGAGTTACATTATCGTGCTCAGTGTCTCACAAAGGATGAGAATATTGACAAGGGATCGAGGTCTACTTATACTTTGTACCATGAGTATAAGTTCTTAGTCACATGGATAGTACAAGACATGGAATACAAGATTGGGTTATTCTACTTCTACATCAAGAATATCTTATTTATTTTTCTTCAAGATCATTACATAGAGCCTACTTTTGGAGAATCTTCAAAGATTGCATACATTGTTTACTTTCATTGTTGATGTGACAAAAAGGGGAAGATTTACATGCTACACTTGAGGGGAAGCAAATTGAAGATCATGTACAACTTACAAGAGATACACATAGAGTTTTGCCACTATCAACTAGGGGAAGATTGTTGGTTCAAAAAGTTGATGTGGCAGAAACTCAAAAAACGAAGAAAACATGAAGAAATTGTCCAAACGTTGTCAAGAGTTAATCAAGCGTTGATAAGAGCAAATTAGGCGTTGTTAGCTCAAGAGTTGTCATGTACAATGTAAGCATTGTTACATGCAATTCAAGCATTGACAAAACGTAGACAAAGAAGCTTATGGAAGCTTCTATTTAGATAAACATGCAAAAGATATTCTGCATAAGTTTATTTAAATAGAAGATTTACATGTTTATTCATCATTATCTCTTGTAAAACCCTAATCCTTACACTATAAAAGGAACCAAGGGTTATTAGGTTTTTCATATAATTCATTCACAATGTAAACCTAAACATGTGTGTGCACTAGACGTGGGATTCAATGTATACACGTCTAGTGGATGTTTGTTATTAATATAATGAACATCCCTATTGTTTTAATTCATGTTTATTGTGCCTAAACACCTTGTTAATGGTTGTTGTTCTAATTCCGCTTTGATTGTTTAATCATATGAACAATGATCATTCCTAGTAGCTTCAAAGATCCGGAAACCAAGGTTTCCACATGCTCCTGATGACAACTCGTTTATATACGTTCATGCACACTCGGTTCATTGATTCCATGAAAACCGCTAGTGCTTTGGCGAAGCCAAATGCATAACCATAAACCCAAAGCGTTCATACCACCTCCTTGGCAGTTTCAACTATGTCCTCCTTGCACCCTCTCTTAGCGGAATACGAATAAATTCCTACCTCGTTCTACTTGCAAAATTCTACACGCATTTTAAAAGACCAATGCTTCCTCTCATCAGACCACTCAACCGCTTTCCACATCCAATCTACTACTAAGCAACTCAATTTTTACCTTGCATCCGTTGTAATTTCCATCAACTCTTGTTCTTGGAATCATTCCATCTACAATTTCCTCTGAAAGGCACTAACTCCAACTCCTCTCACTTCTCCTACTTGCTCTACTTATGGTTCTACCTCACAGTAATAGGCAAACCTACTAAATCTCAGGAAATTTTCGGAAAACTTACATGCCTTACGCACAATCATAAATACCTTTGAGGTATTGTATCCCCTTCCAACACTCTCTATGGCGCGTTACTTGTGCTAGTATCCCACAAATCTCTATTCATCTCCTTGGTACTCCTAAGAGACCTCATGACCACATTAGTTCGTCTACGAACTTCTTTCCTCCCCACTAAGGGTATTCCGACCGTTCTCTCATGGTCACCTACTTACGCGTGTAGGCGCTACCAAGTCTTCATATGACTACCTCAACGCTCCCGAACAATACGAAACAAAAACTACATCCTGAATCCATCAGATACGATCAATGAATCAACCCACGGATAACTAACGACATTTCACGTGCACCAGTTAAAACAAGTCAAAAAACACGAGACTCAAAAGAAAACTAAACCCAAAACGTGTATCATTTCAAAATGACCCATGACAACGAAAAATAATCCAAGAAACACCCAATGGCAACCAAAACATATTACGTCCCGCGACATATTATTTAAACCGTGCAAAAGATCGACATTTTTCCAAAAGAATATATATCTCTTTTTTTATTATTACCTCCCACATCTATGTGACTCAAATATTCTACAAACAACCCTCTTGACGAACTCAAAACTCAACTCAAAAACTAGGTATCCCGTGCATCCCAAATCATAAAAATAAACTACCATTCAAACTCAACCTTTAACCCGACACTTATATAAAAATTTCGGCCAAGATACTGACCTCCCATGACTTTACATTCTGAATATTTGAAAAGTACGTTCCGAGGACATAATTTTTGGCTTTTGAATCACTCAAAAAGCTCTAAAAACGAACAAGTTATGACCAAATCAGTTTTATACTAGTTGTTTAAAAAAAACTAAAGAATAGACTTAGTGATTAATATACCTCTTTAAAATGACAGATATAATTGTATGTGTAACCTTCATAAACTCAATTTAACCTCGTATTAATAATTATAAGTGACGTGAATCGGTTAAACCCAATTATATAAACTATGTAAGTAGAAAGAATTTTTACTTCACTCTGTTTTAAAGAGAGTCTTTTAGAATTTGAAATAAATAAGTGTTGATTAAAAAGAAATCTTATGTTGCACCTTGTTTCAAACACGACTCCAACACCTTACCCTTATTTTAACGAATACAACCAACTATCTAACCCTATAATAGATTTCCAAGTCCCCCATTTTCTCAATATATACCGACCAAAAGAAATGTAAGACCCAACACAAAAGATTTCATTATCTCAAAAGAAACCCCAAGTAATTTCAATAGACTTGAAACCAAAAACACTATTTTAAAACGTACACGTGAAATACGAAACTCAAAGAATACGCTACAAGACACACTTCAAAAGATTCAAAACGTCGTTGGAACTCCAACAAACTCCAGCACCATAAAACACGAACAAACACAAGGTACGTTCAAGTTATAATAACTAGTGAACGACCATATACCATAACCTAACACGTAGTAGTATATATACATCCACATATATATACCTATTAAATCTCCCAAAACATACTCGTTATCATACATATCAAGTCGATCGCGTCATACACTCGTTTTTTCATACGAGTAATCACCTTTTCACCATCTCACCATGCCACAACAAGGCAAAAAATCCATATATTATAAATATACCTAAAATCCACATCTCATCATATACAAGCATGTACTAACCATCTTTCATGCAATCATACTTAGGAACCCATTGAAGTTGTGTTACTTGTATAACTATGTTGGCCACCATACTTATACAATTACCCTTTACCCAATGCACTCCCTCCTATGATGACACTTATAAGAATCAATACAACACATAACACATAAATCCATCTACTCACATAATCTCATAACCACATAACAAAGGGTCAAAACTCCAACTATTAAAATAACATAGTCAAAATCTCGAAATACAGAAATCCATAGTCTAGCTAAAACAGCCTAGACTAAATCCAAAACGAAAACATAATCAGTTATAAGTCATGTCACCCGTAAGAGTGGAAACAACTTAAAACCCTTCCTATCCACCTACTCCTAGTAACTCGAACCACCACACGGTTCTTAGGGAACATGACTTAAACATCAAAAGAAAAATAACATACCTCAGGTATGTAGAATAACTCGATAAAAGATAAAAACTACCTTGTACTAAATTATGTACTATAATGTACCATTTAAGCAAAATACAACAATGACTAGCGTGGACGATTATGGTTCAACCCGCACTAGTCACAAACACGAAAAGAAAATAACAGGTGACTAAGTATGAACATACTACGGTTCAATTCATACTAGTCAAAACATCGCAATAAATAACATCCAAACACATCAATTAATATAAAATGCACACATACTCCTATGACGCCTATATGCAGGGACCCTTAAGCTATAGACTAGGCTACGCGACTAGGCAACCTAATTCTCTATAACCATTGTCTTTGATACCATTCTGTCACACCCCACCATGGTGGAACATGGGGCGCGACGTATGGATATCATCACAACATAGCGTGTCTATAGAGATAACTATATGAAATAAGAAATGTCGTAAAAATGGTGACACGAAGGTCATGACAATATCTCAACAAATGCAAGGGGTCTAGGTAAGTAGGTAACAGTCCTACCTCTTACCTAAGACAATCAAATATCACAAACAAAACAAACATAAGAAACTAAGAAGGAACGGGGATCTCCTTCTATATGAAATCCTAAGGCATCCAAGTCTAGCCACTTCTATCCACAAGCTTAAACACATTCACACCTGAAAGAGACACTAAAACACGTCAACATAAAGTTGGTGAGAGTCATAGGTTTAGACTCCAACGCTAAATCAGTTACAAGCTGTGAATAACAACCATCAACACAATAACATATGGACAATGTGCTACAATCATGTACTAACAACTAGCATTCAAGTTCAATCAATCATTACAATTCCAAGGCATCACGCCTTACCAAAAATCACAATTTCCAAGGCATCACGCCTTACCAACAATCACAATTTCCAAGGCATCACGCCTTACCAACAATCACAATTTCCAAGGCATCACGCCTTATCATTAACCATAATTTCCAAGGCATCACGCCTTATCATTAACCATAATTTCCAAGGCATCACACCTTATCATTAACCATAGGTCCCATATGCGCCCATACACCTATGTACCTTTCCAATCCAGATCACACACAAACAAGAATCACATAGCAGTTAATCACATAAATGTACACACAAGTCCATCTCAAACCTTAAAACATTCACAACATTAATTTAGAAAATAATTCAACACAGTGTCTCTTCCATCCCATCTGGAAGTCAAAAACAATAGTAAACATGGGACTATGAAACTCACCTGATTGAGCTTCTCCAAATGTCCTCGCACTAGCAAAAAGCTAACAAACCAAAAACACATAATCAAAACATGAACCAATCACTAAAACGGCTCATCAACCTATGATGTACATATAGCCTCCTCCTATACAAATACCTCATTTTTATGCTCTAAGCATCTCATTACCCCCTCTATAAAGCCCTTAACCCCTTTTACTTCATAACCCGTCCCGTTAACATTTTACCCAAAACAGTCCCGTTTTTCATACCTTAAACTATGGGTCGATCTCCCCCTTAAACATACCCATGATCTCTGTAAAAGGAATATTCACACTTTTATATATGTTAGTTAAAACCTCCCACTTTCCCTAACCTTAAAGCTTCTGTTAAGGCCCCGATATATGTGTATAAATTGCTACCTATCCAGAATTCACTGATTTTAAACGTATGAAAAGTTTATTACCATTAGAGGGTCTTACCCTAAACCACAATCTTAGCCCAAGTGCAGATCCTTACTACAATAAATAAACCATCTCTCATGTTCGTGAGAAGATCCCAATGCAACCCTAAGTACCCCAAACAACCCAAAACTTAAAAAGAAAACAGGCTGATTACAAAACTGTTTTGACCTCCGACTGTTGTAACCTGTTGTTGACCCACTTCCCGACCTCCAATTTAGTTCTCGTTTCTTGCATTGGAAAGCCACTTCAATTACCTTTTTAGGGATACTTGGGTCGCATCTTGAATGTTCCTAGAACTCCCGATATGATCAAAACAATTGACTCAAAATTCTGCCCAGTTTTTAAAAACGGGTTTAACAAAATCAACCTCATTAATTAACCCTAATCCCTCTAATTACAAGCCCTAATTTATGTGATCATTACATAATGATTAATTCAACATTAAATTACTGTTTTTCAAATTAAACCTTAACCTAAATCCATCATAAGATGATTGAGAAAGAATTAAAACACTTTAATTAAAAAGGGTTATAAAGATTTACCTTTGATTTATGAAAAACCAAGATTTTTATGAAAACCCTAATTCCTCCCTTGTATATTTCGACTCCTTATTGATCTCCAGGGATTTTATGAAGTGTTTTGATAAATAAAAACCTTATATAATTAATCTTAACCAGTCCTAGCCCAAATACAAAAGCCCGGTTCCCTTTTTCCCTTTTTTCCCCTTTTCTTTTCTTTTTTTTCACATAACCGACCTATACCCATTTAATTTATTTTTTTTCCTTTTTATTATTAATATTAGTATTAATAATATTACCTTAATTTTCTTAATTTATTTCAGCTCCTAAAGCCTCCAAAACCTCAAAACCGTAAAACTAGTCAAATTTACGCGTTTTACCGTAAAAGACGTAAAATATACATTTTTAAAAAAAAACTCAAATTTTGAAATAAACTTTTTAAATAAGTCCTAAATTAGTTAAAACCATCCCGAAAAATATCCATATGACTAATTACCTCATCCGAGACCTCTAAATGTTAAACCGTAAATCGTAAAAACACGATTTTCTATAATACATATACGTATACGTAAAACCACTAAATAACACCATTTGTGACAATCTGTCAATTTATGGTTGATATTTTATTCTTGAATATTATTTAAAAACATTATTTTAATGTTACAATATGAACTCACATATTTTTGGGAAGAAATTTGGATTTACGTCTTGAAGTAGCGTCGACTACGTTTAAACCGGAGGATTCAACGTTACGTGCTTACGTTTACATACACCGTCTTTGGTGACAATCCGACATTTCAGAAAATAAATTTGTCCATGAATATTATTTTGGAGTTTTAAATTTGTGTTGGTTCATAAACTCACAAATTTACGAGAAGAGATTAGGACTTACGATTTTATTTTAACGTCCTTTACGACTAAACCGGAAACCATAGGATTACGTATTTACGTTTTCGAACTCCGTTTTTGATGAGACAATTTTTATTAGATTCGTTTTGTGTCGTTGATTCATAATTTATAAAAACTTTTTTCGTAAAACGACCCGAGGGCACGCAAATCGAGGAAACTAGAATCGAGGAGTACCCGTAAATAACTGGGGATGAGACAAGTGGGACACTTGTCCCACCCCCACTCAAAACCGGCCTAAATAAGCCATACAACACCACCACACCACATTTTGTTAGCTAAGTTAACACTTGTCCACTTTGTTTACAAAGTAAGCTTACAACTCATCAAAACCAACTAGCTAAAACCATTTCTTCATTTCCTACATGCAAAACCACTTCAACATCCTCTCTACTCTCTCTAGTTCGTCCCATATCCCTCAAAAACATCCATCATTTGATCAAAATCAACCACAAAATCTCATGTTATTCATATACATGTTGATGCCCTTTTGAAGCCCTATTGATTGGTGCAAGTTATAACATCCAAGGAGGAGTTTTCATGGAGTAGTAGGGCTGATTTTCCACAAGGTATTCATGAAGAGTGGTGATTATGAAGATGGTCTTGGTGCATCACAAGTATCTCCATCAAAAATCCATGTTTTGATCAACCTACATCATCATGGTGGTATAAAGATAGTTCTCCTCATCTTCTTGTTATTTTGATTATGTAAACATGTATTTTATTTCCTATTGTATATGTATATGATGATTATATGATGATAAAAATGTTATGTGGGGATTTGTTGTTGATAATCATGGATAAAAAGATGAAAAACTACAAGTAAAAATGGGTAAATCTTGTTTAAATGATAGGCTGTATAAAAACAGTAAAGAACCATATGGTAAACTGATAAAATGATGAAGTAGAATGGATTTACAGAAAGCTATGGGTCTTTTACACATGTGAGAGTTGGCCATGCAATGGAATCAAAATAATGAGTGAGATATGATCAAAACAAGTTTAGGGTATAAATCTGAGGTTACTGTTTTGGACGATTTTTAGAAAATATTTAGAAGATGATTCAACAGTAGCTATAGGAGAGTTAAATGTATCACATATCATTTAGTTTATGTGATAAAAATTTGAGCTTCTATCTCCATATAGAACACAAGATATGGCAGTTTTGGTGAAAGTGAAGTTAAAAATCAGATTTTTGGAAATAATGTTTATTACTATTATATAAGCACTCACATTATATTTTATAAAATGTAAAGTTAAAACCCACTAACTCATGAATTTCATTTATATAAATATGTTAAAGGTTAAATAAGTGGACATTTTATAAAAATGGTAACTTGTTATGTTTTATAAGATATAAAACTATAAACATGATTTTTACGACTTTTTCGGCTATCGCCGTAAAATTAACGTTTTTCGCCAAATAAAACTTAGACGACCAAACCCGTCTAATGTAAAGTTTATAAAAGTCATATACTGATATATAAGTATCAAATACAAGTAAAAACCGATAAAAACCCGAACTATAAGAAATACGGATGTTAACGGACTAAATTAACGTTATTGACTAATAGTACAACAAAAATGGACTAAAACACTTATAAACTTATTATTGGGCTTAACCGATTTTAGGCCCAACTTGTAAAGTGTAGATACTGATAATATAATTATGACAAGGATTAATACAAGTTAAGAACTTATAATAGGCTTATTGAACCTAAAACACGTAAATAGGTAAAACGAGAAAACTAGTATAAAAGTTATCAACACATAACTCTAAAATGAGTAAACGAGAATATGTAAACCCACTTGATCATCATATATATATAATCATCATATGTATACATAATTGATATTTTCATAAAGTCATTGGACAAGAGTTTAAGACCGAATATTATTTGTCTAGGTTTCCGTGATTGAAGCACGTACCGTACGTCCGAGTTGCCGATAACCCGCCTTCCCATATCAACGTGACTTCATAGCCTCGCACTCTTTTAAATGTTTTTATAAATGTTTTATAAACCCGCGAGGGAGATAACATGTTAGTTTTTATAAAATAGGACACCAATTGTCCCGATTGTTTGTTTATTGATTTGGACCCGAATGATTGTATGACCCGAATGTATGACCCGATAAATGATTAAAGGACCCGATAGATGAAATCAAATGGATTATTAAAGTTAGTTTATGTCACTAAAAGTCCCATTAGCATG
Source organism: Glebionis coronaria (assembly GCA_025667525.1). Taxonomy (NCBI): domain Eukaryota; kingdom Viridiplantae; phylum Streptophyta; class Magnoliopsida; order Asterales; family Asteraceae; genus Glebionis; species Glebionis coronaria. The sequence continues at coordinate 377,315,892 of CM046876.1, forward strand.
AATTGTGAACTACCGGGAGTTGGTAGACGCTTGTGCATATAATAGTACTATTTGGGGACGATCACCCCAGTTCGCGCCTTGACGATTGATCCCCGTCGTGCCACATTGATTGGTAAGCGAATTTATGTATGAGAAGATTTCCATAGCGTGACCTTTGTGACGACATGCTACTTTAGATGGGCAAAATTGGTATCGGGTTAGCTACCCGTTGTTGGTTTAGTAAGGTAACAATGTCATGCGGCTTGTAATAATCCAAAAATTAACGAAATACTTATAGACGCTCCGAATTACGATGTATTGCCTGACTAGCAATACAGGGTCATACTATTGATATTATGTTTGTGTTTTGGTTTTCATAACCATATTCATATAACGGTTTTTGTTTTCATACAACGTTGTAAAACGTATTGTATGATGTTTTTACGACATTGGCTCGTATAATAATTTTTAAGGCAAATGCCTATATTATGATTTTCGATAAGGATTTGTATAAAATGACTTTGGCTATTTTATGGCCTATTACAAAGATTTGTATAAAATGATTTTGGCTATTTTACGGCCTATTACAATGATTTGTACGAATTGATTTTTGGTACTAATTTTATACCAAAGTTATATTGATGGAATTTATCAAACTCTATGAATTCACTCGGCGTTATCGCTGACCTTTTCTTTTAACATGTTTTATCTCAGGTACTTGAAGGTAATTCTCGGGAAGACGACAAGAATTCATGGCCCGCACTTAAACAATATTTTCCATTCAAATACTTTGTAAAACTTTGTATGAAATATAATGACTTGGGACCGATGTATCTTTGATATTTATGAATGGAAATGCTTTATTAATAAACGACGCGATTTTTATGCGTTGTCTATGATGTGAGTAATGTGCTATCCCGTAACACCAACGAGTCTTCCACTGTATTGAGTTGTATAAATTTGGGGGTGTTACAGTTTGGTATCAGAGCTCTCGTTATAGAGAACGAAAGATTTTTAAAACCAAGGTTTTGAATAAAACATTTCAAAATCTTTTAACTATAAACATTTTTACTAAAATGTCTAAAAATCTTTTGACTATAACGGTGCCGAAGAATTCCCGAGTTACCGACAAGGCCAGACTGAGAAGTGTTATTTTAATATATATATAACTTGGATTATATATATATATGATGTAAGTTTATTACATGATTGTTTGATGATTATTTTGATATTTATACGAGGTATTTATATGACGTAGATTGTCACAAGAAACCCTAAATCCCCTAGTAAATTAATCGAAGCTATTCTCGTAGGAATTCTAGGTATCCTAGATCTAAGCCAAGTTGTGGATATTTATGATCCCAACAAATGGTTGAATTTCGTAGAAATGTAGATATTAGTTGATGGTGATATTGAAAAAGAATTGGCGAGATTAAATCTGATATCAATGTCATGACGATCTTTTCTTATAAAGTGGAGTTTGACAAAACATTACCACCTAGAAAGATGTCATCTGATTCGTTGTCATCCAATTCTTAAACTGAAATCGAAAGGGTGAATGTTGCACTTATGGCTGTCATTGGAACCATTACCCAAAAGCCTCATGCCACTAGTACCTTTCCGAGAAGTCTAGTTGAATGATCAAGTCATTTCATACTAGTGACTCATTTGATAATTGTTGTTGTAAGAGCTATAGGATTGGATATTAAGTATTGATCATATCGAGCTTTTATTGCCCTTTTAAGGTCTAAGAATGAAGATTGAAAGTATTGGAGAAGGAGGTAGGTATCGAATTGAGTATAAAATTGGTTGGAACTTGAATAAAGTAAAATTTAACCTGTATGGAATATGAGATTGTTAATATAAGTCGTTAAGTTTTGTGATTGAATTATAAGGTTTTAAATGATTGTTGATTCGTGTTAAGTGTTGTTCCTAGGCCATTTTCCACTAATGAGGATGCCCAGTGTCCAAGAAATAAATTGAAGAAATCTTCTTCTAAATTGAGACCGATGGATCTTTCGGGACATGTGGAACACCTAATGACTCTTGTAGATTAGTATTCATTGTGGTATCTTTTAAAAATAATCCCTAACTTAACTGAGATATCAGTTGGTAGGATGAGTTCTGAGAATTGTATGACATAGTGACATGTAATGTGTTACGGTACAATTTGACTTGTTTGTGATTAATGAAAAGACTACCTTTGATTGCTAAATTCTACATGTATTGATGATATCTATCTCTTATTGCTTCATCCTAATGTTCGCATTAGCGATGCAACCATTCAACAAGTACTCATCTTGATTTGAGTTACGTTGTGAATTATTCCTTGTGAAGTGCCATCGAGGTCATGAACCTCATGATTAATTGGCTAAATCTCATTTCCTATCATATCGTAGTTAATTTTGGTGAACAAGCTTTCATCACTCTTTTGCAGATCACTCATTGTTTTTATAAGACAAAACCGTATCCCTTGAGAAAAATTGAATTTTCATCACTATAAGGATTATTCAAAGTGAGATTTATAAGTAATTGATATCAAAATGAGAAGTTGTTTACGAGACGCTTTGGAAAATTTAACTGTTTCCATAACAAAGAAAATCATTGTAAATTTATTTTTGATTCTTATTTAAGAATTAAGCATGAAAATGTTTTTATAAATATGATGATAAAATTTTGACGAACTGAGTATTGCATCGTTAATCTTGAAATTGTATATAGTTGCGCGCCTACATACAATTTGGAATGGACCATGCAAGACTGATTAGTAGTCACCATCAAACTAATGAATAAACACTACATTTTCTTTGAGGATTGTGAAAGATTAAATTTTAATGAGATCTGCAAGAAGTGAAAAATAAGGACATAATGTTAGGGACACCTACATATGTGCCTGTAGCATCTATTCTTCTGAGTCGAATTTACTCATCTGTGGAAATTGTCTTACTTGATAATTGACAATTCTTTCTTGTCCAATTCTCCCGTAGTGAGATTCTTAGGAAAAGCATTTGATTTCTGAGTGTTGGTACCCGACTGGATGTATTGACGTTCTTATCATTTCTTATGATTTGATTTCATTTGAATGACCTGGGTAACGATCCGAGGAGCTTTCGAATGCGTACTCAAATTATGAAAACATGGGATATATTCATATTCGTTAAGTGTTTTCGTCTGTATCTGATTTGAAATTATCTCACACAGATTATGCGTTGACCTTACTCTTTTAATGGTAGTTGTATCTCCATATATCCCTGAATTTGTGAAGGATTATGAGTTATTAGACTTTTGAGAAGTTCACATCTTATCGATGGCAATGCAACTGGAAAGTTGATAGTGCCCGTAGAATGGACTGAATGATTATGACATGACGACATTGTATTAATTGATGGGAACTCGAATAGAATTCCCCCTAATGATAAGATGTTGATTATCAAAAGTGATCTAAATAATTCTTGATGGATGACCATATCATGCATTAGACTTGAAATTTTATCGTGAATGGTTGTGAACTAGTTATAGATATTATAATCTAGAAGGAACCTAATATGTATTTATTAAAAGATGTTTATCTTATCTGAAACTTTAGGAGGTATTTGTTGGTGAATTACCTAGACTTTCGCCATTAAGGCAAGTTGAAATTGGTATTGATTATATTTCCGGTGCTGCACCTGTGGCTTGTGCACTGTACGTCGGCACCATCTAAATTAAAGGAATTACCGTACAACTGAGAAAGTTGTCGGAGAAAGATTTTATTATACCAAGCCTGTCATCCTGAAGAGCTATGGTGTTATCTTTCCTTATATTTATAGATTACTGTGACTGAGTAAATTGACAATCGAAAAAGATATCCATAACTCGAAATGGAAGATTTGTTCGATCATTTACAAGGTTCTAGTGTATGTTTTAAAGATTTGATCCACGGCATGGTTATCATCAACTTCGCATCTGCGGAAATGATTATCTATTCCAATCATTACATCCAGAACTTGTGATGAACATTATGAGTTTCACGTGATTTCGTTTGGATTGACAAATGCACATGTAGCATTCATAAATTTAGTGAATCACGTGTGTAGGCTGTAATTTGATAAATTCATGCTCGTGATCATTAAGAACTATTTGTTTGTTTATAAGAATAGAAAGGAGTTAATAATTATTTATAGATTGCCCTGAATTGGCCGAACGATTAAAACTTGTACCGTGAATAATTAACATGTGATATAAGACTTAATTCTTTACACGATCTAACTGTGTGATTAATAGATAATGGAAGCTATATTGACTTTTCAAAGATTTGAACCATTAACGCTTAGGGATTAAAAACTTAATCCTTTACATAAAATGACCATTGGATTAATAATGGTAAGATGTGTGCATATAGACTCTTCAAAAATTAAGAGCCCTTTTAAGACTTTGGATTTTACCAAAAAGAAATGGAAATATGTTTTGACAAATGTTTTAACAAAGGATTTTTAAAGGGATTATTCCCTTATACACAAACCATTTAACTAAACTTCTGTTTAGGGGAAAATGTTTGTGTATAACTCAAGATTACTTAAGAAGTATTGAGTAGAACCATTAAACCATGACTTGAAATTTGAAACGATAATTTATGCTTTCAACAAAGAAAACTTTGACCAAAATATAAACAAAGATTTTTCAAATATTTACAAATCTTATTAATTATTTTCGATAAATCAACGAAAATCTTGTTAATTAAATTCAAATTTATTTTTGAACATTTTATATAATTGGTCGAACTAAGAAATTTAAACTTTTAACGTTTAACGTTTCATGAAAATTTAATAATTATTATTTAATAATTTATGATAATTATCGACGCTTTAGACGACGGCTTGAGTAAAACGGATAAAAAAAATGATAGATGAGACGAAACCAAAACTTAGAAAATATGAAGAAAGAATTTTGAATAAATACAGTTGTAATATTTATATCATCAGGAAAGTGAATATAGATACTGACGCATTATGTAGAAAAGATAAAGAATCAATTACGATGTATTTCTTAATAATGAAGGTGCAAAATAAATTGCCAAACAATATAAAAATAAACGATGTTTGTGAAAAGGATAATATAAATAATAAAAAGTGGTTCGTGGCTAATGTGAACCATTAGAATTATGAAGCCAATAGCGTTGAATGTATAAAAGGCCACTTGTGGTTGTCTAAATATGGAGATTGTGAGATATAGTTATGTTGGAATTTGTAAGTATAAGTATTATATGTATGTCATTTTATTACTAAAAGTATCTTTGTCTGAAGAAATTGTACTGACGATAAATTATGAAGGCAGATATCGCCTCATACATTAGTAAACGTCTAGCTATTGCAAAGGTCATCATCTGAATTTGATTCGATTTGGGTCATCGTCGACAGACTGACCAAATCTGCTAAAATCATTCCCGTTAATGATAAATGCAAAAGAGTTATGTAAACATAGTGTGCCTGTATCGAACATCTTTATCAAGATCCTCGCTTCGCATTGAATTTCTAGAGATTTGCTCAGAATCATTGAGAACGAACCTTGATGAGAGTACTATGTACCACCCCAATCAAAGGGACGAGGTAAAGTAACGATACAAAATACTAGAAGTCTTATTTTATGTTTGAATGATTGACCTTTGGTAATGAACCGTATAATCGCTTTCCTTTGGAAATATTATCATTGATAATTATCGTATTAGGATCAAGATCGAATCTTGTTAGGATCTAAATATTAGAGCATCTATAAGCAGGAGTTGAGATAAAGACATCCGACATACACCCATTGTGAGTTGGACATGTCTTTTAGGTTTAAGGTTTCCTATGATGGCGAACCTAACCTTACAAAATACCTGACCCGCGAGATCTGAAATGATTGTTGAAATTAGGATCTGATTATTGACTGCCGGTAATGGGCAAGAGGTTATGTGAATGTGAAATGTAGATCTTGAAGTGCCAAATGGGTAGCAAAGTTATGCCACAATTTTTAACCTTGGAAAAATGAAATTCATGATCTGACAAATCATGGGATATAAGTCCCCGTTGTATGGGACCATTGAGATGATGTAAAAGTTGGGATTGAAAGGCATATAAGCTGGATCTACCCTAGGACTTCAAAGACTGCGTGAATTATGTTTCGTAAATCGAACTTGATGGAATATCTATCAAGTGAAAATCTGATTGTTCTTAGTAAAGCTTAGATCGGCGAAAAGTTGCATTCATCAGAAACCCGTGAACATCATGGATAGAGAAAGTAAGTCAACATTAAGCCTGATCTTATTTCTGTAGTTATGTATGATGAAACTCGCGTATTATAATGAATTACACTTGTGTGAAAAGACCGAATGTGGAGGAAATACCAACATGGCTTTAACTCTATAAGAAGCGAGTAGTAAGATGATCTTTGAGGACAAAGATCCTGTTTAGGGGTAAATGCTGTGACAATCCGTCAATTTATGGTTGATATTTTATTCTTGAATATTATTTAAAAACATTATTTTAATGTTACAATATGAACTCACATATTTTTGGGAAGAAATTTGGATTTACGTCTTGAAGTAGCGTCGACTACGTTTAAACCGGAGGATTCAACGTTACGTGCTTACGTTTACGTACACCGTCTTTGGTGACAGTCCGACATTTCAGAAAAAAAATTTGTCCATGAATATTATTTTGGAGTTTTAAATTTGTGTTGGTTCATAAACTCACAAATTTACGAGAAGAGATTAGGACTTACGATTTTATTTTAACGTCCTTTACGACTAAACCGGAAACCTTAGGATTACGTATTTACGTTTTCGAACTCCGTTTCTGATGAGACAATTTTTATTAGATTCGTTTTGTGTCGTTGATTCATAATTTATAAAAACGTTTTTCGTAAAACGACCCGAGGACACGCAAATCAAGGAAACTAGAATCGAGGAGTACCCGTAAATAAATGGGGATGAGACAAGTGGGACACTTGTCCCACCCCCACTCAAAACCGGCCTAAATAAGCCACACAACACCACCACACCACATTTTGTTAGCTAAGTTAACACTTGTCCACTTTGCTTACAAAGTAAGCTTACAACTCATCAAAACCAACTAGCTAAAACCATTTCTTCATTTCCTACATGCAAAACCACTTCAACATCCTCTCTACTCTCTCTAGTTCGTCCCATATCCCTCAAAAACATCCATCATTTGATCAAAATCAACCACAAAATCTCATGTTATTCATATACATGTTGATGCCCTTTTGAAGCCCTATTGATTGGTGCAAGTTATAACATCCAATGAGGAGTTTTCATGGAGTAGTAGGGCTGATTTTCCACAAGGTATTCATGAAGAGTGGTGATTATGAAGATGGTCTTGGTGCATCACAAGTATCTCCATCCAAAATCCATGTTTTGATCAACCTACATCATCATGGTGGTATAAAGATTGTCCTCCTCATCTTCTTGTTATTTTGATTATGTAAACATGTATTTTATTTCCTATTGTATATGTATATGATGATTATATGATGATAAAAATGTTATGTGGGGATTTTTTGTTGATAATCATGGATAAAAAGATGAAAAACTACAAGTAAAAATGGGTAAATCTTGTTTAAATGATAGGCTGTATAAAAACAGTAAAGAACCATATGGTAAACTGATAAAATGATGAAGTAGAATGGATTTACAGAAATCTATGGGTCTTGTACACATGTGAGAGTTGGCCATGCAATGGAATCAAAATAATGAGTGAGATATGATCAAAACAAGTTTAGGGTATAAATCTGAGGTTACTGTTTTGGACGATTTTTAGAAAATATTTAGAAGATGATTCAACAGTAGCTATAGGAGAGTTAAATGTAGCACATATCATGTAGTTTATGTGATAAAAATTTGAGCTTCTATCTCCATATAGAACACAAGATATGGCAGTTTTGGTGAAAGTGAAGTTAAAAATCAGATTTTTGGAAATAATGTTTATTACTATTATATAGGCACTCACATTATATTTTATAAAATGTAAAGTTAAAACCCACTAACTCATGAATTTCATTTATATAAATATGTTAAAGGTTAAATAAGTGGACATTTTATAAAAATGGTAACTTGTTATGTTTTATAAGATATAAAACTATAAACATGATTTTTACGACTTTTTCGGCTATCGCCGTAAAATTAACGTTTTTCGCCAAATAAAACTTAGACGACCAAACCCGTCTAATGTAAAGTTTATAAAAGTCATATACTGATATATAAGTATCAAATACAAGTAAAAACCGATAAAAACCCGAACTATAAGAAATACGGACGTTAACGGACTAAATTAACGTTATTGACTAATAATACAACAAAAATGGACTAAAACACTTATAAACTTATTATTGGGCTTAACCCATTTTAGGCCCAACTTGTAAAGTGTAGATACTGATAATATAATTATGACAAGGATTAATACAAGTTAAGAACTTATAATAGGCTTATTGAACCTAAAACACGTAAATAGGTAAAACGAGAAAACTAGTATAAAAGTTATCAACACATAACTCTAAAATGAGTAAACGAGAATATGTAAACCCACTTGATCATCATATATATATAATCATCATATGTATACATAATTGATATTTTCATAAAGTCATTGGACAAGAGTCTAAGACCGAATATTATTTGTCTAGGTTTCCGTGATTGAAGCACGTACCGTACGTCCGAGTTGCCGATAACCCGCCTTCCCATATCAACGTGACTTCATAGCCTCGCACTCTTTTAAATGTTTTTATAAATGTTTTATAAACCCGCGAGGGAGATAACATGTTAGTTTTTATAAAATAGGACACCAATTGTCCCGATTGTTTGTTTATTGATTTGGACCCGAATGATTGTATGACCCGAATGTATGACCCGATAAATGATTAAAGGACCCGATAGATGAAATCAAATGGATTATTAAAGTTAGGTTATGTCACTAAAAGTCCCATTAGCATGAATTGTGAACTACCGGGAGTTGGTAGACGCTTGTGCATATAATAGTACTATTTGGGGACGAACACCCCAGTTCGCGCCTTGACGATTGATCCCCGTCGTGCCACATTGATTGGTAAGCGAATTTATGTATGAGAAGATTTCCATAGCGTGACCTTTGTGACGACATGCTACTTTAGATGGGCAAAATTGGTATCGGGTTAGCTACCCGTTGTTGGTTTAGTAAGGTAACAATGTCATGCGGCTTGTAATAATCCAAAAATTAACGAAATACTTATAGACGCTCCGAATTACGATGTATTGCCTGACTAGCAATACAGGGTCATACTATTGATATTATGTTTGTGTTTTGGTTTTCATAACCATATTCATATAACGGTTTTTGTTTTCATACAACGTTGTAAAACGTATTGTATGATGTTTTTACGACATTGGCTCGTATAATAATTTTTAAGGCAAATGCCTATATTATGATTTTCGATAAGGATTTGTATAAAATGACTTTGGCTATTTTATGGCCTATTACAAAGATTTGTATAAAATGATTTTGGCTATTTTACGGCCTATTACAATGATTTGTACGAATTGATTTTTGGTACTAATTTTATACCAAAGTTATATTGATGGAATTTATCAAACTCTATGAATTCACTCGGCGTTATCGCTAACCTTTTCTTTTAACATGTTTTATCTCAGGTACTTGAAGGTAATTCTCGGGAAGATGACAAGAATTCATGGCCCGCACTTAAACAATATTTTCCATTCAAATACTTTGTAAAACTTTGTATGAAATATAATGACTTGGGACCGATGTAACTTTGATATTTATGAATGGAAATGCTTTATTAATAAACGACGCGATTTTTATGCGTTGTCTATGATGTGAGTAATGTGCTATCCCGTAACACCAACGAGTCTTCCGCTGTATTGAGTTGTATAAATTTGGGGGTGTTACACCATTTCACTTCATAGTCACTACCATGTGAGCTCATGAACATGAAATCATCACACATCGTTTCATTCACAAGGTACCCCGTACCGGAAACGATATCCAAACCACAATCTATACACACCGATAAGCACATAGAGACGTAAAGACACGTAACTAGCACAAAATAAAACTAAGTGACGAACCTCAAAACCAGGGTTGTCAGACTTTAGACCCCTTATCCTGTGGTTGCAAATATTTAGGTCTGGTCACGTTTCTGTCAACGTTGGATTTGGTCTTGTTAACGCTGAAATTACCCTTGTCAGCGTTGAACCTAGGGTTTGCTACAGAAACCCATTGCCTGTTAGACCAAGTATTGGTCTTTTGAAATGGTCTTTGTCCATGAGTGTTAGACCCTCTAGTGAAGAATGGGGCTGGTCTAACCACTTGTGGACTTTGCTCCACAAAAGTTTTGGGTCTGACAACGTTTGACTTTCTAACAGTGTTGACCTTGGAAGCGTTGACACACTTATATGCTAAATGTGAAAAGCTACCACAAGTGTAACAGGCTTTTCTAGACTCAACCCTAGGTCTAGAAGAGAAGAAGCCTGTTCCATCATTACTAACTTGGCTTTTAGGTGACCTAGTATTCCTATACATTTCTGCATATTTGATGCTAGGTTTTCTAACAGTGTTTGAGCCAAGGTCAACAGTCTTACCAGTGATTGGGTTTGTTACCTTAATAGGAATTGACTCATTTGGACTTTCACATAACAAACCACCTTTAACAAACAAGGTAGGGTTGGCTTTCTTCCATTCATTCAAGTCAGTCAACTTCTGTTGATACTCTTCAACTGGGGTAATGACTCTTGGTGGAGGAATGAATTCCTCCTCTTGGAGTTCTGGCAAACTAGTCCAAGGTAGGTCCTTTCTTTGGACACCATAGAAGTCACCAGTTGGTGGTGGAACCACAGTATAGTCTTTCATCCCAATCCCAGTCATGTTCTTAGGACCCCTTTGTTTATTAACACACTCTCCTAGGGTTTGTGTGGCCTTATCAAATCTCTTAATTTTAAGGCCAACATTATCCTTATTTTTAATGGCCTCATCTAACTTAGCCTGTAACTCACTATTAACCCTTTCCATGATGTTCCTAACATCATTACTAGCATCTAACTCATGTTTTAAGATATTTATTTTATCTTTGAAGTTAAATTCCATTTTCTTGTACTCAGAAACTGTCTTCTCAGTTTGAGTGAGAGCAAGTTGATAGTTAGACAGTTTGCATCTCTCAGTACTCACATCATCTAACAGCCTTACTACCTCTTTGTTAAGTTTCTTAGTATTTAACCTACAACCCTTACTACAAAAAGCATCATCATATACCTCATTATCTGATGAAGAGGAGGAGTGTGCCATGAGAACATATTGAACATGCTATTCTTCTTCTATCTCAGCAACCAAAGCTTTATCCTCTTCCCCATCTTTAGCCAAATAGCTCCAATCCCATCCCATACCATCAATTTCTTGCACTACAACCATGGCCTTAGGATCCTGAGCCTTAACAATTTGGCTTGAGGGTTTGCCAGTATCAGATCTTCTTAGAGATCTGCATTCCCTCATGAAGTGCCCCATACGATGACAATTGTAGCATTCAACTTTGGATTTATCAAATCCAGTAGTGTCCTTTGCATTAAAGGTCATCTTCTTCTTAAACCTTTTATTCCACCTGTTTGCTCTTATACTAGCAAGAGCCATGTTCAACTTAATGTCCATCTCTTCCAAGTGTTCATCACTTATTTGCTCAAGGTCCTCATATGTAATCACTGAACCATTGGGAAAAGAAGCAATATAAGCACATACAGTATCCAGATCCAAACCAGCAGGTTTAACTCTTGGTGATTCACTTTTGTATGTGTCAGCGTCTGAATATGAGGCGTTGACAGGACATGTTCCAGCGTTGACACATGTTGATCAAGTGACTGGATGCATGTAAGAGTCCTTCTGATCAAATTGGCCTTCACTATGTGAGAAGAAGGCCATGTTACTATTAGTAGACTTACTTCCATGCTCCATAAGAGTTTCATTCTCCAACAGCCTTAGTTTGTTGTAGATATCATCAAAAGTGGAGCTTTTGTGAGAGTTGTTGGAAAGTATAGATCTTGCCTCAATCTTCCATGCATCACCAAGACTTCTCATTAGGTTGAGCCTTGATGTCAACATCACCAAGTTGTGTCCCCATGAAAGACAACATGCTTGTAATGTCAAGCAGTCTGCTTCTCACACTGCTAAACTTCTCATTAGGTTGAGCCTTGAAAACAGCATAATCATGCATGAGTTGCTTTTTCTTCTCTTCCCTAGTATCTTCATTGCCACCATATGCAACTTCAAGAGCTTCCCAAAGGTCTTTAGCAAAATCATAACCTTTTTATTTATGCTAGTTCTCTTGTCCCAAAGAGAGTTTCAGAATATTTAGGGTTTTCATATCAACCCTTCTCTTTGCTATGTGTTCAGCAGACACAGCTCTACCATCACCAGGTTTTTCTTTCTTATCTGCTTCTGGACATCCAGCAACAGCAGTTCTTGTAGCAATGGAAGCAGCAACCTTTTCAACTCTATTGTATGTGTTTCCATACTCAATTATCTCCCAGAGAGTATAGTCATAGATCCCCAGATATTGCTCAAAGTTGAATTTCCACAAGTCAAAGTTGGTTGCATCAAGCATGGGAATCTTGGTGTTTGGTAAAGGTGACGAGGAGGAGGTTACTTCTGGATTTGACATGTTGTTTTTAGGGTTTTGTGAAAATTAGGGTTTTGTGAAAATTAGGGTTTTGGTGATTTTAGGGTTCTTGTGTTCTTTAACATCAAAAGTTTCTCAACAAGCTCTGATACCACTTGTTGATCCCAAACTTAGATCGATTTAGCTTTATGTATACGAGATTAGATCAATTTATACACTTTTAGAAACCTTTGTATATGTATATGATGATCTAAGTGTTATGCGGAATTAACACTTAAACAAGAACACAAAGATGTAAACAAACTTTCACTCTGATTAATGATAACAAAGCTTGCTTACCATGAAAGTGTTTAACGTATGAATACTTATATTGAACATTAACCTAAAGGTCTTCTTTTATAGATATAAGAAGCCTTGTACAAGAGTCTACGTATCAACTATTCTAGGTAAAGATAATTACAGAAAATACATTGTTGAACTTATCCTTACTAGAAACAAACTAGAAACAATATACGCGTAGACTATATCTGTAACACCCCCAAATATACATAATTCAATACAGCGGAAGACTTGTTGGTGTTACGGGATATCACATTACTCACATTGTAGACAACACTTAAAAATCGCGTCGTTTAATAATAAAGCATTTCCATTCATAAATATCAGATTTACATAGGTCCCAAGTCATAAAGTTTCGTACAATTTTACAAAGCATTTGAATGGAAATTATTATTTAAGTGTGGGCCATGAATTCTTGTTGTGTTCCCGAGAATTACCTTCAAGTACCTGAGATAAAACATGTTAAAAGAAAAGGTCAACGATAACGCCGAGTGAATTCATAGAGTTTAATGAAATCCATTAATATATCATCGATATAAAATTATTACCGAAGATCTTTTTGTACAAATCCTTGTAGTAGGCCATAAAATAGGCCCAAAACATTTAATACAAATCCTTGTCAAAATCATAATATAGGTTGTTGTCTTCAAAACCATTATATGAACCAATATCGTAAAAACATCATACAATACGTTTTATAACATTGTATAAAGTTAAATAAAAACCGTTATATGGATATGGTTATATAAGACCAAAACACGAACATAATATCAATAGTAAGACCCCGTATTGCTAGTCAGGCAATATATCGTAATTTAGTGCGTATAGTAGTATTTCGTTATCTGGATTATTATAAGCCGCATGACATTGTTACCTTACTACAACAAACAACGGGTAGCTAGCCCGAATCTCAATTTGCCCATTTAAATTAGCCTGTCGTCACAATAATCACGCTTGTGTAAATCTTCTAATACATAAATTCGCTTACCAATCAATATGGCACGACGGGGATCAACCGTCAAGGCACGAACTGGGGTGATCGTCCCCAAATAGTACTATTATATGCATAAGCGTCTACCAAATCCCGTTAGTTCACAATTCACGCTAATGGGACTTTTAGTGACATAACCTAACTTTAATAATCCATTTTATCTCATTATCGGGTCATATAATCATTCATCGGGTCATACAATCATTCGGGTCCAAATCAATAAACAAACAATCGGGACAAATGGTGTCCTATTTTATCAAAACTAACATGTTATCTCCCTCGCGGGTTTATAAAACATTTCATAAAAACATTTAAAAGAGTGCGAGTCTATGAACTCACGTTGATGTGGGAAGGCGGTTATCGGTGATTTGGATGTACGGTACGTCCTTCAATCACGGAAACCTAGACAAATAATACTTGTCTTAGACTCTTGTCTAATGACTTTATAAAAATAACAATTATGTATACATATGATGATTTTATACATATGATGATGATCAAGTGGGTTTATACATTCTCATTTACTCATTTTAGTATTATGTGTTGATAACTTTTATACTAGTTTACTAGTTTTACCTATTTACATGTTTTAGGTCCAATAAGCCTATTATAAGTCCATTAACTTGTATTAATCTATTTTATACTTTTATTATCAGTATTATACTTTACATGTTGGACCCAAGTGGGTTAAGCCCAATAAGTAAATTTATAAGTGTTTAACCTATTTAGTTAGTTTATTAGTCCAGTAATGCTAACTGAGCCCGTTAATGTCCATATGTTATTTAGTTCGGGTTTTATCGGTTTTTACTTGTGTTAAGTACTTATATATCAGTATATGACTTTTAAAAAGTTTACATTAGACGGGTCCGATCGTTTAAGTTTTAATTGACGAAAAACGTTAATTTTACGGTACTAGCCGAAAAGACGTAAAAATCATGTTTATAGTTTTTATAACTTATAAAACTTACCAAACTACCATTTTTATATAATGTCCATTTATTTATCCTTGTACATATTTATATAAATTAAACATATTTATATAAATTTACATATTTATATAAATTAAATATATATAAGTTAGTGGGTTTTAATTTCACAAAATCAGTCCTAAATTTTAAGTTCACTAAAATATCCATATCTAGAGTTCTATAACGAGATAGGACCAAAAAATTTTATCACAGAAACTACATGATATGTGCTTCATTTTATTCCTCTACTGATGAATCAACTTCTAAATATTTTAATAAATTTTTCCAAAATAGTGTAGTCAGATTTGCGCTCTAAACTTGTTTTCATCATATCTCACTCATTATAATGATTCCATTGTATGACCAACTCTCACATGTGTATAACACCTAATACTTACTGTATATTGATTCCACTTTACCATTTTATCAGTTTATCATTTGGTTACTTACTGTTTTTATACAGACATCTTATTTAAGCAAGATTTAGCCATTTTTACATGTGGTTTTCCATCTTTTTTTTAACCATATTTATCAAATATATCAACACCAAATCCCCACATAATATTTTTAATCATCATTCATCATCATATACATATACATAAATAAATAAATTACAAGATTACATAATCAAAATAACAAGAGGATAGGAAGAACAATCTTTATACCACCAAGATTAAGTAGTTGGAAGGATCAAGACTTGGTTTTCGGTCACCAAATCTTATGAACTCTTGTATGAAATCTTTAAGATCACCAAGGGAGATGTTGGTCTTTGAAAATCAGCCCTACTTTATCTTGCAAACTTCTCTTTGGATGTTAAAATCACCACCAATCTATAGAGCTTCAAAAGGGCTTCATCATATGTGTGAAAAACACATGATTTCATGGTTAATAATTGATCAAATGAAGGTGTTTTTGGTTGAGATGGGACGAATTTTAGAGTGAGGGAGGAGAAAATGATAGTGGTTTGCATGAGTTTCTAGTTGCAAATGGTAAAATGAAGTGGTTTTGAGTGGTTTTGTGTAAGAGTAGCTTATTTACTAAGCTTACAAGACAAGTGTTAGCTTGTTTAGGAGGTGATGACACCTCATGGTGTTGTTGCTTATGTGTTGCCATCCTATATAGTGGGGTGTGGCAAAACTTGTTTTGTCTCATCCCACTAATTTACGGGTATTCCTCGATTCTAGTTTCCTCGATTTGCGTGCCCTCGGGTCATTTTACAAAAAATGTTTTTATAAACTATGAATCAACGGCACAAAAAGAATCTAATAAAAATTGTCTCGTCAAAAACGGAGTTCGAAAACATAAATACGTAATCCTAAGGTTTCTGGTTTAGTCGTAAAGGACGTTAAATTATAATCGTAAGTCCTAATCTCTTCTCGTAAATTTGTGTGTTTATGAACCAACACAAATTTAAAATTCCAAAATAATATTCACGGATAAATTTATTTCCTAAAATGTCGGACTGTCACCAAAACGGTGTATGTAAACGTAAGCACGTAACGTAGAATCCTCCGATTTAGATGTAGTCGATGCTACTTCATGACGTAAATCCAAATTTCTTCCCAAAAATAAGTGAGTTCATAATATAACATTAAATTAACGTTTTTAAATAATATTTGAGAATAAAATATAAACCATAAATTTACGGATTGTCACAACATTTACCCCTAAACAGGATCTTTGTCCTCAAAGATCATCTTATCTTACTACTCGCTTCTTATAAAGTTAAAGGTGTGGGTATTTCCTCCACATTCGGTCTTTTCTCACAAGTGTAATTCATTACAATACGCGAGTTTCATCAAACATAACTACGGGAATAAGATCAGGCTTAATGTTGACTTACTTTCTCTATCCATGATGTTCATGGGTTTTTGATGAATGCAACTTTTCGCCGATCTAAACTTTATCAAGAAGTGATCAGATTCTCACTTGATAGACATTTTATGAAGTTCGATATATAAAACATAATTTACGCATGGAAGTCCTAGGGTAGATCCAGCTTATATGCCTTTCAAACTAATCTTTTACATCATCTCAATGGTCCCATACAACGGGGACTTATATCCCATGATCTTTCATATCATCAATTCATTTTTCCATGGTTAAAATTTTTGGCATAACTTTGCTACCCATCTGGCACATCAAGATCTACATTTCATATTCACATAACCTCCTGCCCACTACCGGCAGTCAATAACCAGATCCTAATTTCAACAATCATTTCAGGTCTCGCGGGTCAGGTACTTTGTAAGGTTAGGTTTGTCATCATAGGAAAACATAAACCTAAAAGACATGTCCAACTCACAATGGGTGTATGTTGGATGTCTTCATCCCAACTCCTGCTTACAGATACTCTAATATATATCCTCACAAGATTCGATCTTGATCCTAATACGATAATTATCAATGATAATCTCTACAAAGGAAAACGATTTTACAGTTTATTACCAAAGGTCAATCATTCAAACATAGAACAACACTTATAGTATTTTGTATCGTTACTTTACCTCGTCCCTTCGATTGGGGTGGTACACAGTACTCTCATCAAGATTCGTTCTCAATGACTTCTGAGCAAATCTCTAGAAATTCGATGCGAAGCGAGGATCTTGAAAGATAAGATCGATACAGGCACACTATGTTTACACAACTCCTTTAAATACAAAGAGTCGATTTCTTCATCGTGAATCTATCATTACCAGGAATGATATTAGCAGATTTGGTCAGTCTGTCGATGATGACCGAAATCGAATCAAATTCAGATGATGACCTTTGCAATAGTTAGACGTTTACTAATGTATGAGGCAATATCTGCCTTCATAATTTGCCATCAGTACATCTTATTCAGATAAGATACATTTAACCAGAAATGGCATGAATAGAATACTTGATAGGTGTGTAAATACCCATCCTTTTTACCACTTAATTACAATAATAACCGAGCCAAACGTGTATTTTATGTCTTTTGTGTCGGAATTATGCGTGGTTTGTGTTTTTGTTGTGATTTAGGACGAAATTGTGAAAAGTGGGGAAAACACGGCATTCACGGGCTTTTATTGAAGATAAAGATGAAAAATGAAGTCGAGAAGTCAAGAGTGCAAAAAGAACGGAAGTCCAAGACCAATTCTGAAGATTTATCGAAGAAAAAGTCGAAAGACGGAAGTTTACTTAAAGCCGAAGAACTCAAGTCTACTTTATTAAAGAATTAAAAGACTAGTTCAAAGAAATCCCGAGACAAAACCATTTAAAGTCCAAGATTAATGAAGAATAAAGGCTTAAGGACTAATGGTGCAATTAAAAGAAGATTAAAGAAGGAAGGACTTAATCTTGTAATTAAGAGAAAATGAAGGAGGGGAGGAAGCTTCCTAATCCTCCCCTATATATAGATTAGGATAGTTAATTATTTTTCTTTGTTGGCTAATCGTGACAATTAGTTCTTCCACTTTTAATTACCTTGTCATTTAAATACTTGTCAAATTTAAATTCCTGTCTTGCACCTTAATTACCATTTAATTTCAAGTAAGTTTTTCTTTTAATTCTTGTTAACCTTTATCTTTATCTTGTTAATCTCATTCTACCTCTCTTAATCTTTGATTCTTATTGTTTATGATCATGTTCATGTTCTTATTTTTCGTATTTTGATCAAGTGGTTTTGATAATTTTGATTAGTTTTGTGAGTTTGATTGTTTTGGATTGATTGTTTATGATTAATAGTTGTTCATTAATTCGTTTGATTTAATCTTGTGTTTGGTTAAGCTTTGTTTTGATTAGATTCGAGCTTATTTTGTTCTCCTTGTTCTTTGGGAGTGGTTTCTGATCTTTCCCAGGTGTTGGTCTTTAAAACATTCCGAGTAAAGGTTTTAGAAACCATCTTATTCGGAATATTCTATATTCCGAGTGGTCTGGATATTCAGCATAAGGATTTATTCCGCATAGGAATCTATTCCGAACTGGGGTGGTTATTCCGAATAGCGTGTGTTATTCCGCATAAGCTGGGCATTCCGATTAGCCAAATATTCCGGGTAGGCAAGTTTATTCCGAATAGACCATATTCCGCATAGGGAAAGATTCCGAATATGGGGTGATTATTCCGAATAGCTTGGGTATTCCGCATAGGGGAAGACATTCCGAATACGATTCATTCCGGGTAGGAAGTTTATTCCGAATAGGGTCTATTTATTCCGCATAGGAATTATTCCGAGTTGCCATTATTCCGAATAGGCTGCATTGTTCCGAATAGAGGGTATTATTCCGGATAGGTGACATATTCCGAGTAAGCTTAATATTCCGAATAGGGATTATTCCGGATAGGGGTAATTTTCAGTTTCTTTCATTTTAGTCTTTAATTTTCTTAATTTCGAACTTTATTTTTCCCGCCTTTTTACTTAGACGCACTTTAAGTTTAATTGCCTTAGATTTATTTTATTCTTGCCTTAGTTTAAGCATTAGTTTTAGTTGCGTTTTAAGTTTGCCTTAGTTAGATTTAAGTTTGCGTTATTGACATTTAGTGCCCTTTAATTTTAGCCTCGCTTTTAAATACTTGCACCATTTACTTTAAATCAGATTTAGATTTACTTTTAAGTCTTTTACTTTAATCGTCTTGCCCTTTTATTTTAAATACTACAACGACACACTTTTGTTTCACCAAAGAACAGGTGAGTCGCACAGTTAACACAGTTTTCAATTCGAAGAGACATACTTAAACGAATCTTTTTAATTAGGTAAAACCCTAGTTATCAAATGGCGCCGCTGTCGGCTCTTTTCGTAAAGATTAACGGTTTTCTGTGAAAGACGCGTTGCTTTTTGGGATCCGTTCACTTGTGAGCGTTATTTTTCTTGCAAAAAAAATTTTAAAAAAATCATATAAATTAAAAATTGATAAAAATACATAAAAATTAAAAATTTCAAAAATACAAAGAGATTTTATCTTTATTGTGTATATATATTTTCTTTGTGTTTTGTATTGTTTTCTTTTGCATTTTCAGGTGTATGCGTACTAGATCTTCTAATTATCAAGAGCCCGAGACTCAAGATGATTTAGCTATGTCAGGTGTTAACAACAATAATCCACCACACCTCAACAATAACCACAATGTTCTTCCACAGCCCGATCTTCGGACAATGGAGGAGCTTTGTCAACCTACCATGTTTGGACGAGGAGGACCGATTGCGCCGATGCAAATCAACGCTCCTGAGTTTTCGTTGAAGCACCACATGATTCAGCAAGTGCAAACTAACCCATTCCATGGATTGCCTGATGATGATGCCAACAAACACCTCGACAAGTTCATTACAATCACCGAAAGCATGAAGTTTCCTGGTGCCACAATGGATGTTCTTTGCCTACAACTCTTCCCACAGACTTTATCGCATCATGCCAAGAAATGGTTTGATCGTCTCCCGAAGAATTCTATTCACACTTGGGATGACATGACTCAACGCTTTTTGTCGCGCTACTTTCCACCATCCATGGTCACAAGCCTTCGCAATCAAATTAGCGGTTTCATGCAAGAACCCGATGAATCTCTTTTTTATGCTTGGGAATGATATAATGTCTTGATTGATCGTGTCCAAACCACAACATGCTCCCTGTGACCTTAATTGATACTTTCTACAACGGTTTGACTTTTTGTGATCGTGATACGATTAATGCAGCCGCCGGTGGCACATTCATGAAAAGGAGACCCGAGGAGTGTAGAGAGCTTATTGAGAACATGACTACTCACCACAAAAACTGGGATTCCTCTGCTTCTTCAAGGAAAAACCCGAGAGTCAATGTTTCCTCTACTTCAGCAAACCCTGATATGCCCGAACTCACCCGCATGATGACTGAAATGAGCAAAAGTATCACGCTTCTCGCTTCAAACCAACAACAACAACAAGTGAAAGCGGTTGCTAATCCTTGTGAAACATGCGGCGGTCCTCACTCATACACCGATTGTCCTTCGACACAAGGAAATCCGGAAAATGTGAATGCAGCTTATGGTAAATATTCACCGGAAAATTACCAAGCTCGACCTCAAGGGGATAGAAATCTGTTGAGTTACCGATCAAACAACTACCTTTCACCCGGTTTTTCTCCTCAAAACCACAACCCCGCCAACAACTACAATAGAAGCAACCAAATCCAACCAAGAGCTTCTAATCCTTATCACCCACCCGCCCAACAAACCCCACCCATTAATCCCGATGTTAAAGCCATCATGAGAACCCAAGGTGAGCAAATCAAGAATCTACAAAGCCAAATTATCAATCTGAAAGGAGATATCACCAAGCAAGGGAATGAGATTAGATCCGAGCTTCGAGATAATATTCAATCCTCCTTCAGCAATCAAACCTATGATTTGAAGAATATGCTTGCTAGTTTCTTGCCCGCAGCTCAACCTTCTACTTCAAGTTCTCTACCTTCAAACACTGTCACCAATCCGCGAGCTAATGTGAGTGCTATTACTACTCGTAGTGGAATTACCATTGTCGATCCACCAATCCTACCCCCATCATCTACACCTCCTCCACCACCATTTATCCCTACTCCTCCTACACCTAGTATTAGTGCACCATTACCGCCTCCGCCTCGTCATGATAATGTTTCTAGGAAGGACCCTTCAACATCTCAACCTTTACCTACTACACCTGCACCTTCACCACCCAAACCCAATATCCCTTATCCCTTTCGTTTAGGCAAAACCAAAATGCTAACCAAGGATGACGTTGAAGTGTCACGCTATGTGAAGATGATCTCTCAAATGAACTTCAACATTAGCTTTCTTGAGGCACTTGTCCACATGCCCAAATTTGTCAAAGCATTTAAGGAATTGCTTAACAAGAAGGAGAAGCTGATTGAACTCGCCAACACACGCTTAAATGAAAACTGCTCTGCAATTATTCTTAAAGAACTTCTGGAAAAGCTTGGAGATCCCGGTCGTTTTGTGTTGCCTTGCGTGTTCAATAAAACTGAAGAATTTACTGCCCTTGCTGATCTCGGGGCTAGTATTAATCTTATGCCTTTGAGTGTTTGGAAAACACTATCATTACCCGACCTTACTACAACAAAGATGACTCTTGAACTTGCAAATCGCACTCTCGCTTACCCTGTTGGTATAGCCGAAGACGTGTTCATCAAAGTTGGCACATTTACTTTCCCGGTCGACTTTGTGGTTGTTGATTATGAAATGGACCCTCGTATTCCCTTAATACTTGGTCAGCCATTCTTGAGAACCGGACGAGCTCTAGTTGATGTTGCCGAAGGTGAGTTAATCTTAAGAGTCGGGGATGATGCACAAGTGTTTAAAATGGGGAAGATTACAAGTACAACCTTTGGAGGACGAGAATCAGTGAATATGATTAATGTGCATGATGACTTCGTTGTCTACAACAATCCTCTATTCGACTCTTGCATCGATAATCCACTTTTTCTTGATGATGTGGATGATTCTCGCTCCACTTTGGAACCTTCTCCCATTTATGATTCTCCACCGGTCTTTGATGCTTATGATGATGAGTCTAGCTCAGATTCGAATGATTATGATGACCTTACTTCTGAGTATCCCGAGCTGCCCACATATGATGATTTTGATGAGGCCGATACTCTCTCTCGAGCGATTCTTCACATGATGAAGATCCTCCGCCATCACTCGATCCTACTTTGGACGATTACTCATTTGAGGAAGACTTCTCTACGTTTCTCAACACTTACTTCCCTCATGAGAGTGATGCTCCTCCTTATGATTTTGAAGATTATCGTCTTGATCCTACTTTGGATTTGAATCAAATTCTTTCAAAGGAGAAGAAACCGGTCGACACCGATATCCGCAGCACGTATGAGTTAACACCTCTTTGTCCCCCTTCTGAGGACGAGGTTGTGCTTCTTCGCGGATCTTCTTCACACTCTGCTGAGCCTGAGTGCTATTTTCCCTTAAAGGAAAAGGTGTTCGACCCCGGTATTGATATTCTACAGCCATCTCAGTATCCACCTGATGAAATAAAAGGAAATATCTTTGGAATTTATGGAAATCTTCTTGCACCACTTCACCCTTGCTTCCACCGCGCTCCATCGTTTCTTAAGGGAACCTTGCCTACTCTTCTTTGGCTTGCTTTGTTCGCCTTAAGCCTCTGCTATTTGATGGAAGAAAACTATGTCTTTGATCCTGGTGGATATGTTTTATGCTTCTTCCTATGATAATCAAGGTCGAGTCAGGCTCACGACTCGGTTAACAAAAATCAAGCGCTTCTTGGGAGGCAACCCATGCATCTATCTTTTCGATTTCTTTATCATAAGTGTAGGGGGGAGACCCGTTGGTTTGCTATTTCCTCTCCTCTCTTTTAATCAGGGATTCGAGCTTCAATGATCCACTCTTGATGATTCTTGACGACCCGTGATTCTGTGTCCACTTCTTCCCCGTTCTATCCTAAACTCTTTTCGATTCACTATTTTATATTTCTCAATATTAAAATAGGAATCTCTTTAGTTGTCGTTTCCTTAGCAAGATTTAAACAAAGTGCACAATGTCCTAAGTATAGGGGAGTTTACTTCCAAATGCTTAAACATTGAGGACAATGTTTATGTTAAGTGTAGGGGGACTTCTATCGAAGTTAAGTGGCTCTTTTCCTTGTATTTGTCCTCATTTTAACCGGAAAATCAATTTTTCGACATTTTTCAAAATTTTTGATCTATTTTGGCCTATTAGTTTTTCCATTTCTATAGTTATTTTATTTCTTTGCTAGAATAAATGCTTAATAAAGTGGTTTTAATTTTCAAACGTTGTGAATCTTTTGACTCAACCCGAGTTTACTTATCTAAGTTACTCTAGCTAGTATCCTTAACGTGTTTAAGTCAAGTTTTGCTAGGCTTTTATGTAGGGAGCTATAAAACGCGAAAGTCTTAACTCTCACGGTTTAAGAACAAGAACTTTTCGCAAGTTCCTATAATTGATCCTAGAGAGTCGTTTATCAAGGGAACTTTAAAATGCGATTTCTAAACTTGAAAAAGTCTAAGAATTTGCAAGATCCTATAGGCGACTCGAAAACCCAAAACTTTGATTTAATAGGCTAAGCATCCACGAGTTTCATTACTTGAGATTTTAAACTGTGGAGAACGAGAGATGATAGAGCCAATTATAAGTTCGGTATTCTTTCGGGAATTTATGTGAGTTAATTATAAGCCTATTCTCCCATCGCTTGCTAATAATTTATCTGCAATAAGTAAGGTTGTACGATTTAAAAAGTTACTTAGCTTCTAGCCCAAGATCGTTTAAAAGTTGCTCGGTATGGATTAGAGTTCATAGCCAAGGCATAACTTATTGAAGCGTGATGCGAAGATTGGCAAGTCCAAAAAGGCCCTAACAAGGCATGAGGGCTATATTTTGTTGCTAAAGATTCAAAGTTATGTGAAGAATCATTTATCAAAAATCAATATGAAGGATCGAGACACACGACGAAAAGCAAAAACTCCCCAAAAGTCATGGAGAAGTGTATCCGTAAAGACCCTAGCAAGGTATGAGGATAAATAGATCCAAGTCATAAAAGGAGGCGGATCGTTGTATATCAAAGTCCAAAATAAAGATTGGTGAAAAATGAAGAAGTCGTGGTCCAAGTATGAATCTCTCAAAATTTCAAGTGAAGAAATTCCTATTATGAAGAGAAGGCCATTATTTCATGAACGTCTCTCAAGATTTAAAGTATGAAGTCGCTGCCAAATATCGGTCCGAGAAAGGTCTCAAATTGCAAAGCGAGTTATGCCAAGATATGAACTTTATGAGGTCCCGAGAAGCAGTTTTAAAAGATTTTGTCCTTTAGCTAACTATTGATTAAATCGTTCACTTTATTTTCGGACTAAATACCTATCGAAATAAGTCAACAATGCATCCTCGTGATCATTCAAGACAATAATAAAATATAAAAGATACCCCTAGGAATAAGGGAGTCTAAGTGAATAATTATCCCACATGAGTTCGTGTTAGTCTGCTAACTTATAATAACAATGATCTCGTTTTTAAGCTTGGTTTGGAGAAAGTGAAAACTTGAGGATGATGATTCTTCATGACATTTCCAAAACCCAAGGTATGATTTTGATTTCTTTACTTTGAATGTTTATAGTTTTCTATCTCTTTAATAAAGGCCACTATGGATTGATTATGATGAAAAGTGTAAACGTGCTTTGTAACTAATGCATTGCATGAGGACATTGCAATGGTCAAGTGTAGGGGATTTCATAGGTGTGTAAACACCCATCCTTTTTACCACTTAATTACAATAATAACCGAGCCAAAAGTGTATTTTATGTCTTTTATGTCGGAATTATGCGTGGTTTGTGTTTTTGTTGTGATTTAGGACGAAATTGTGAAAAGTGGGGAAAACACGACATTCACGGGCTTTTATTGAAGAAAAAGATGAAAAATGTAGTCGAGAAGTCAAGAGTGCAAAAAGAACGGAAGTCCAAGACCAATTCTGAAGATTTATCGAAGAAAAAGTCGAAAGACGGAAGTTTACTTAAAGCCGAAGAACTCAAGTCTACTTTATTGAAGAATTAAAAGACGAGTTCAAAGAAATCACGAGACAAAACCATTTAAAGTCCAAGATTAATGAAGAATAAAGGCTTAAGGACTAATGGTGCAATTAAAAGAAGATTAAAGAAGGAAGGATTTAATCTTGTAATTAAGAGAAAATGAGGGAGGGGAGGAAGCTTCCTAATCCTCCCCTATATATAGATTAGGCTAGTTAATTATTTTTCTTTGTTGGCTAATCGTGACAATTAGATCTTCCACTTTTAATTACCTTGTCATTTAAATACTTGTCAAATTTAAATTCCTGTCTTGCACCTTAATTACCATTTAATTTCAAGTAAGTTTTTCTTTTAATTCTTGTTAACCTTTATCTATATCTTGTTAATCTCATTATACCTTTCTTAATCTTTGATTCTTATTGTTTATGATCATGTTCATGTTCATATTTTTCTTATTTTGATCAAGTGGTTTTGATTATTTTGATTAGTTTTGTGAGTTTGATTGTTTTGGATTGATTGTTTATGATTAATAGTTGTTCATTAATTCGTTTGATTTAATCTTGTGTTTGGTTAAGCTTTGTTTTGATTAGATTCGAGCTTATTTTGTTCTCCTTGTTCTTCGGGAGTGGTTTCAGATCTTTCCCAGGTGCTGGTCTTTAAAACATTCCGAGTAAAGGTTTTAGAAACCTTCTTATTCGGAATATTCTATATTCCGAGTGGTCTGGATATTCAGCATAAGGATTTATTCCGCATAGGAATCTATTCCGAACAGGGGTGGTTATTCCGAATAGCGTGTGTTATTCCGCATAAGCTGGGCATTCCGATTAGCCAAATATTCCGGGTAGGCAAGTTTATTCCGAATAGACCATATTCCGCATAAGGAAAGATTCCGAATAGGGGGTGATTATTCCGAATAGCTTGGGTATTCCGCATAGGGGAAGACATTCCGAATAGGATTCATTCCGGGTAGGAAGTTTATTCCGAATAGGGTCTATTTATTCCGCATAGGAATTATTCCGAGTTGCCATTATTCCGAATAGGCTGCATTGTTCCGAATAGAGGGTATTATTCCGGATAGGTGACATATTCCGAGTAAGCTTAATATTCCGAATAGGGATTATTCCGGATAGGGGTAATTTTCAGTTTCTTTCATTTTAGTCTTTAATTTTCTTAATTTCGAACTTTATTTTTCCCGCCTTTTTACTTGGACGCACTTTAAGTTTAATTGCCTTAGATTTATTTTAGTCTTGCCTTTGTTTAAGCATTAGTTTTAGTTGCGTTTTAAGTTTTCCTTAGTTAGATTTAAGTTTGCGTTATTGACATTTAGTGCCCTTTAATTTTAGCCTCGCTTTTAAATACTTGCACCATTTACTTTAAATCAGATTTAGATTTACTTTTAAGTCTTTTACTTTAATCGTCTTGCATTTTTATTTTAAATAATACAACGACACACTTTTGTTTCACAAAAGAACAGCTGAGTCGCACAGTTAACACAGTTTTCAATTCCAAGAGACATACTTAAACGAACCTTTTTAATTAGGTAAAACCCTAGTTATCATACTTAAACTTATTAAATTCTAATATGACTAAATCTCAAAATCTCCATATTTAGGCAACCACAAGTGGCCTTTTATACATCTAACGCCATCGGCTTCTCAATTCTAATGGTTCACATTAGCCGCGATCCCCTTTTATTACCTATATTATCCTTTTTACATGCATCGGTTATTTTTAAATTGCTCGTCAATTTATTTTGCACAGTCATTAATAAGGAACACATCCTAATTGATTCTTTATCCTTTCTATATAATGTGTCAGTATCTATATTCACCTTTCCTGGTAAAATAATTATCATAACCAAAATTCACTTAGAATCTCTTTCTTCATATTTTCTAAGTTTTTGGTTCGTCTCAACTATTATTTTTGTCAGTTTTGCTCAATCTGACGTCTAAAGCGTCGATAAGTATTACAAGTAATTAAATAATAAATATTAAATTTTTATGAAATGTAAACGTAAAAATTTTGAATTTCTTAGTTCGACCAATTATATAAAAATGTTCAAAATAAATTTGAATTTAATCAGCACGAATTTTGTTGATTTACCAAAAATAACTAATAAGATTCGTAAACGTTTGAAAAATCTTTGGTAATACTTTGGTCAAAATTTTATTAGTTGACAAACAAAAATTGTCGTTTCAAATTTCAAATCATAAGTTATATAGTTTCCTCAATTCTTCTTAAGTTGTCTTGAGGTATGCACAAACATTTACCCCTAAACAGGAGTTTAGTTAAATGGTTTGGGCATAAGGAAATAATCCCTTAAAAATTTCTTTGATAAAATATCTGTCAAAACATATTTCCATTTTCTTTTTAGTAATACCGATAGCCTTAATGGCTCTAATCTTCGAAAAGTCATTATAGATTCCATTATCTTATTAATCACACGGTCAAATAATGTAAAGGATTTAGTCTTAAATCTCATGTTAATTATCCAAGGTACATGTTTTCATTGTTCGGCCAATTCAGGGCAATCTATAAATAATTATTAACTCATTCTTATTCTTATAAACAAATAAACGATCCTTAATGATCACAAGCATGAACTTATCAAATTACAGTCTACACACATGATTCACCAAATTTATGGATGCTACATGTGCATTGGTTAATCCAAACAACATAACATGAAACTCATAATGTTCATCACGAGTTCTGGATGTAGTGATTGGAATAGATAATCTCTTTTCGCGGACGCGAAATTGATGATAACCATGTCGTGGATCAAATCTTTAAAACATACGCTAGAACCTCGTAAATTATCGAACAAATCTATCATCTTGGGCAGTGGATATAGATTTTTAATCGTCAATTTACCTAGTTCACGGTAATCAATAAATATAAGAAATAATAACACCGTAGCTCTTCATGATAACGAGCTTGGTAGAATAAAAGCTTTCTCCGACAACTCACTCAGTTGTACGGTAATTCTTTTAATTTAGATGGTGCTGACGTACAGTGCACATGACACAGGTGCATCACCGAGAATATAATCAATACAAAATTCAACTTGCCTTAATGGCGAAAGTCTAGGTAATTTACCAACAAATACCTCATAATGTTTCAGATAATAGAAACATCTTTTAATAAATTTAGTTTAAGTTCTTTCTAGATTACAAGATCTATGACTAGTTCACAACCATTCATGGTATAATTTCAAGTCTAAATACAGGATATGGTCATCCATCAAGAATTATTTAGATCACTTTTGATAATCAACATCTTATCTTTTAGGGGAATTATGTTCGTGTTCCCATCAATTAAGACAATGTCGTCATGTCATAATCAATCAATCCATTCTACTGGCACTATCAACTTTCCAGTTTTATTGCCGTCGATAAGATGTGAACTTTTAAAAAGACTAATAATAACTCATAATCCTTCACAGATTCAAGGATATTAGGAGACACAACTACCATTAAAAGAGTAATGTCAACGCATAATCTACGGGAGAGAATTTCAAATCAGATACAGAATAAAACATTTAATGAATATGAATATATCCCATGTTTTCATAATTTGAGTATGCATTCGAAAGCTCCTCGGATCGTTACCCAGGTCATTAAAATATGAAATCTAATCAAAAGAAATGATAAGAACGTTGATACATCCAGTTGGGTATCAACATTCGGTAATCAAATACTTTTTTAAAGAATCTCGCCACGGGAGAATTGGTCAAGAAGGGAATATCAATTTGTCAATTAAGACAAGTTCCACAGATGAGTAAATTCGACTCAGAAGAATAAATAGTACGGGCACATATGTAGGTGTCCCTATCAATATGTCCCTATTTTTTACTTCTTGCAGATCTCATAAAATTTAATCTTTCACAATCTTCAAAGAAAATTTAGTGTTTATTAATAATTTCATGGTGACTACTAATCAGCCTTGCATGGTCACTTCCAAATTGTATGTAGGCGCGCACCTATATACAATTTCAAGATTAACGATGCAATACTCAGTTCGTCAAAATTTTATCATCATGTTTATAATAAAAACAATTTCATGCTTAATTCTTAAATAAGAATCAAAAAAAAATTTACAAAGATTTTCTTTGTTATGAAAACAATTAAGCTTTCCAAGGTGTTTTATAAACAACTTCATTTCGATAACGATCACTTATAATCTTACTTTGAATAATCCTTATAGTGATGAAAATTCAATTTTTCTCAAGGAATACTGTTTTATCTTATAAAAACAATCAGTGATCTGCAAAAGAGTGATGAAAAGTTGTTCACCAAGAACTAACTACAATATATTAGGAAATGAGCTTAGCCAATTAATCATGAGGTTCATGACCTCGATAGCACTCAAAAGAATAATCCACAACGTGACTCAAATCGAGATGAGTACTTGTTCAATGGTTGCATCACTAATGCGAACATTAGGATGAAGCAATAAAGGATAGATAACATCGATACATGTAGAATTTAGCAATCAAAGGTAGTCTTTTCATTAATCACAAACAAGTCAAAACTGTACCGTAACACATTACGTGTCACTATGTCATACAATTCCAAGAACTCATCCTACTAACTGATGTCTCAGTTAAGTTAGGGATTATTTTTAAAAGATACGACAATGAATACTAATCTACAAGAGTCATTAGGTGTCCCACTTGTCCCGGAAGATCCATCGGTCCCAATTCAGAAGAAGATTTCTTCAATTTATTTGTTGGACACTGGGCATCCTCGTCATTGGACAATGGCCTAGGAACAACCCTTAACACAAACTAACAATCATTTAAAACCTTATAATTCAATCACAGGACTTAATGACTTCCTCTTAATAATCTCATATTCCATACGGGTTAAATTTTACTTTATTCAAGTTTTAACCAACTTATACTCAATGTGATATCCTACTTCATTCTCCAATACTTTTAACCTTATTCATAAACCTTAATAGGGAAAAAAAAGCTCGATATGATCAAAACTTAATTTCCAATCCTATAGCTCTTACAACAACAATTATCAAATGAGTCACTAGTATGAAATGACTCGATCATTCAATTAGACTTCTCAGAAAGGTACTAGTGGCATGAGGCTTTTGGGTAATGGTTCCATTGACAGCCTCATGTGCAACATTCACCCTTTCGATTTCAAGTTAAGAATTGGATGACAACGAATCAGATGACATCTTTCTAGGTGGTAACATTTTGTCAAACTCCACTCTATAAGGAAAGATCGTCATGACATCGATATTTGATTTAATCTCGCCAATTCTTCTTTAATATCACAATCAACTAATATCAACATTTCTACGAATATCAACCATTTTGTTGGGATCATAAATATCCACAACTTGGTTTAGATCTAGGATAGCTATAATTCCTACGGGAATAGCTTCGATTAATTTACTAGGGGATTTAGGGTTCCTTGTGAAAATCTACGTCGTATAAATACCTCGTATAAATATCAAAATAATCATCAAATAGTCATGTAATAAAATTAAATCATATATATATATATATATAATCCAAGTTATATATATATATTAAAATAACACTTCTCAGTCTGGCCTTGTCGGTAACTCGGGAATTCTTTGGCACCGTTATAGTCAAAACATTTTTAGACATTTTTTGAAAAATGTTTATAGTTAAAAGATTTTGAAATGTTTTATTCAAAACCTTAGTTTTAAAAATCTTTCATTCTCTATAACGAGAGCTCTGGTACCAAACTGTAACACCCCCAAATATACACAATTCAATACAGCGGAAGACTTGTTGGTGTTACGGGATAGCACATTACTCACATTGTAGACAACACTTAAAAATCGCGTCGTTTAATAATAAAGCATTTCCATTCATAAATATAAGATTTACATAGGTCCCAAGTCATAATGTTTCGTACAATTTTACAAAGCATTTGAATGGAAATTATTATTTAAGTCGGGACATGAATTCTTGTTGTCTTCCCGAGATTTACCTTCAAGTACCTGAGATAAAACATGTTAAAAGAAAAGGTCAAAGATAACGCCGAGTGAATTCATAGAGTTTAATGAAATCCATTAATATATCATCGATATAAAATTATTACCGAAAATCATATTGTACAAATCCTTGTAGTAGGCCATAAAATAGGCCCAAAACATTTAATACAAATCCTTGTCAAAATCATAATATACGTTGTTGCCTTCAAAACCATTATACGAACCAATGTCGTAAAAACATCATACAATACGTTTTATAACGTTGTATAAAGTTAAATAAAAACCGTTACATGGATATGGTTATATAAAACCAAAACACGAACATAATATCAATAGTAAGACCCCGTATTGCTAGTCAAGCAATATATCGTAATTTAGTGCGTATAGCAGTATTTCGTTATCTGGATTATTATAAGCCGCATGACATTGTTACCTTACTACAACAAACAACGGGTAGCTAGCCCGAATCTCAATTTTCCCATTTAAATTAGTGTTCCGTCACAATAACCACGCTTGTGTAAATCTTCTCATACATAAATTCGCTTACCAATCAATGTGGCACGACGGGGATCAACCGTCAAGGCGCGAACTGGGGTGATCGTCCCCATATAGTACTATTATATGCACAAGCGTCTACCAGATCCCGGTAGTTCACAATTCATGCTAATGGGACTTCTAGTGACAGAACCTAACTTTAAAAAATCATTTTATCTCATTATCGGGTCATATAATCATTCATCGGGTCATACAATCATTCGGGTCCAAATCAATAAACAAACAATCGAGACAAATGGTGTCCTATTTTATCAAAACTAACATGTTATCTCCCTCGCGGGTTTATAAAACATTTCATAAAAACATTTAAAAGAGTGTGAGGCTATGAACTCACGTTGATGTGGGAAGGCGGTTATCGGCGATTTGGATGTACGGTACGTGCTTCAATCACGGAAACCTAGACAAATAATATTTGTCTTAGACTCTTGTCCAATGACTTTATAAAAATAACAATTATGTATACATATGATGATTTTATACATATAATGATGATCAAGTGGGTTTATACATTCTCATTTACTCATTTTAGTATTATGGGTTGATAACTTTTATACTAGTTTACTAGTTTTACCTATTTATATGTTTTAGGTCCAATAAGCCTATTATAAGTCCATTAACTTGTATTAATCTATTTTATACTTTTATTATCAGTATTATACTTTACATGTTGGGCCCAAGTGGGTTAATCCCAATAAGTAAATTGATAAGTGTTTAGCCCATTTAGTTGGTTTATTAGTCCAATAATGCTAACTTATCCCGTTAATGTCCATATGTTATTTAGTTCGGGTTTAATCGGTTTTTACTTTTATTAAGTACTTATATATCAGTATATGACTTTTAAGAAGTTTACATTAGACGGGTCCGATCGTCTAAGTTTTAATTGACGAAAAACGTTAATTTTACGGTACTAGCCGAAAAGACGTAAAAATCATGTTTATAGTTTTTATAACTTATAAAACTTACCAAACTACCATTTTTATATAATGTACATTTATTTATCCTTATACATATTTATATAAATGAAATATATAAGTTAATGGGTTTTAATTTCACATTTTATACTATATTATTTTGAGTGCTTATATAATAATATTAAACTTTAATTTCACTAAATCAGTCCTAAATTTTAAGTTCACTAAAATGTCCATATCTAGAGTTCTATAATGAGATAGGACCTCAAAGTTTTATCACAGAAAATACATGATATTTGCTTCAGTTTATTCCTTTATACTGATGAATCAACATCTAAATATTTTAATAAATTCGTCCAAAATAGTGTAGTCAGATTTGCACTCTAAACTAGTTTTGATCATATCTTACTCATTATAAAGATTCCATTGTATGGCCAACTGTCAAATGTGTATAACACCTAATACTTAATGTATATTGATTCCACTTTACCATTTTATCAGTTTATCATTTGGTTACTTACTGTTTTTATACAGCCATCTTATTTAAGCAAGATTTAGCCATTTTTACATGTGGTTTTCCATCTTTTGTTTAACCATATTTATCAAATCTATCAACACCAAATACCCACATAATATTTTTAATCATCATTCATCATCATATACATATACATAAATAAAGAAATTACAAGATTACATAATCAAAATAACAAGAGGATAGGAAGAACAATCTTTATACCACCAAGATTAAGTAGTTGGAAGGATCAGACTTGGTTTTGGGTCACAAAATCTTATGAACTCTTGTATGAAATCTTCAAGATCACCAAGGGAGATGTTGGTCTTTGAAAATCAGCCCTACTTCATCTTGCAAACTTCTCTTTGGATGGTAAAATCACCACCAATCTATAGAGCTTCAAAAGGGCTTCATCATATGTGTGAATAACACATGATTTGATGGTTAATAATTGATCAAATGAGGGTGTTTTTGGTTTAGATGGGACGAATTTTAGAGAGAGGGAGGAGAGAATGAGAGTGGTTTGCATGAGTTTCTAGTTGCAAATGGTAAAATGAAGTGGTTTTGAGTGTTTTTGTGTAAGAGTAGCTTATTTACTAAGCTTACAAGACAAGTGTTAGCTTGTTTGGGAGGTGATGACACCTCATGGTGTTGTTGCTTATGTGTTGCCATCCTATATAGTGGGATGGGGCAAAACTTGTTTTGTCTCATCCCACTAATTTACGGCTATTCCTCGATTCTAGTTTCCTCGATTTGCGTGCCCTCGGGTCGTTTTACGAAAAACGTTTTTATAAATTATGAATCAACGGCACAAAACGAATCTAATAAAAATTGTCTCGTCAAAAACGGAGTTCGAAAACGTAAATACGTAATCCTAAGGTTTTCGGTTTAGTCGTAGAGGGCGTTAAATTATAATCGTAAGTCCTAATCTCTTCTCGTAAATTTGTGAGTTTATGAACCAACACAAATTTAAAATTCCAAAATAATATTCACGGATAAATTTATTTCCTAAAATGTCGGACTGTCACCAAAACGGTGTATGTAAACGTAAGCACGTAACGTAGAATCCTCCGATTTAGATGTAGTCGATGCTACTTCAAGACGTAAATCCAAATTTCTTCCCAAAAATAAGTGAGTTCAAAATATAACATTAAAATAATGTTTTTAAATAATATTTGAGAATAAAATATAAACCATAAATTTACGGATTGTCACAATATCTTCCCATCAGTGCTTGTCTTCAATGTATCAACGCTTGACTTCTTCTTGTCAACGCTTGATCTGTCAGCGTTTGTTTTCTTCCTGTCAACGCTTGTTTTACACTTGTCAGCGCTCAAGTAGACTGGCTATATTTTATTCCCAACAAGCAATCTTTTTCCTAAGAGATTGCACCCAAAAATATATATTATTGGATTCCTTCGGTTTTTATGTACATATAGTATTTTCTCTAAAAACCCATAAATACAAAAATATTTTCCATATATTATTATAAGTAAATACGTATACGTATAAGAACAACCGATACACATATTCTCCATATGTATTGCCAAGGCAATACACCATGTTGAGGGGCGTTCCGGTCCTTGACACGGGTATCGATCAAACTCAATAAAGCAATAATAGATAAATACTTCCAATAAGCAATAATTAGAAGAATACAAACTACAAAGTGAATAGAAAGGCGATGTTCTATAAAATGCCATCTAAGGGTCAATAGGTACTTAAGTGCTTCGCGCCACCTAACCCCCCGTTCATTATTGAGTATTCTAAGAAGGAAGGCTTCATTGGGGGTCTTGCACCCAAGTAGTACATACGTATATTATTACTTTCTTGTGGATATTTCATATTGAAACTCAAAGAGGATAATCCTTTTCTCTTCAAATTCACACGAGAGCTTCTCTCTCATTCCTCGTATTGAGTTGCATGCTCACTCGCGGGCGTGCACAAATACCGATTGGTGTACAACCCCTTCCTCTGAAAAGGAAGAAAAAGAGAAAGAGTAGGAACACCACCGTCCATCAAGTCGATCCCGAGAATCGTGCTTTGATACAACCACAACAAGAAGCCATGGCCGGAGTTGATACTCGACCTTTGATGGAGCACTTGCAATCTAATGTGCAAGGATATGCCGATGCTATCAAGATACCCGATATTCCCGCAAACACATTTGAGCTAAAAACATCCATGATTAACTTGGTTTCAAATACACCATTTTATGGGAACAAGAATGATAATCCACATGATCACCTTAAGTAATTTCTTGCTCTTTGCAACACCATTAAGCACAATGAAGTTCCCATGACGCCATTAAGTTGATATTGGTGCAATTTTCACTAGAGGGTCCGGCTAAGCATTGGCTAGATACACAACCACCCGAGAGCATTACCACATGGGATGGTTTCACTAAGAAGTTTTTGAACAAGTTCTTTCCCCATCTAAGACTACGGCTTTGAGGAACTTAATTATAGGCTTTCAACAAAAGCCTAGTCAAACATTTAGTGATGCTTGGGAGGAGTATAGAGAGTTATTGAGGAGATGCCCTAACCATGGATTGGATGAAGTTCACCAAATCAATACTTTCTAAAATGGCCTTAAACCTCATCACCAAGACTCACTCAATGCTTCCGCGGGAGGAAATATTCTTCTTAAATCCATTCAAGAAGCTTGGGATATTAATGAGAACAAAGAAATGGTGCAAACTAACACACAATTTGATGAAAGAGTACATGTCATTCAAGAAGGAGGTTCTAAACTATTGGAGACTCAACTCATTTCATGCATTAAAGAATTTACTCAAGCTCAAAAGGAAAGTCAAACAATCATGTAAAACACTCAAAAGATGCAAGAAACCATGATGAATGGCTTTATGAAACTTTCTATGGGCAATCATTCCACAAATGATGTGCATGCTATTACTCTTTCATGTGAGACTTGTGGAGGTCCTCATTCCTATCAACAATGTGATAAGGTGCAAGGTTATCAAGGGGAATGTTATGCTTACCAAGAGGAACATCGTGAAAATTTCAAGCCAAACATCAATCAAAATGACCTTTCTTACAAGTCTCAAAATTACCTTACTCCACCGGGATTCCAACCCCAACCACCCACCCATCCTCAACAACACCCCCCTCAATTGTTACAAAGGAATCAAGGTCCAAGACCACAATACCAAGGGAATAACTACAAGGCATCTAACAATTTTCAAAATCAAGGAAATAACTTTTATCCACCAAATCAAGGATTTAATCCACCACTCCCTCAAATCCAAAATCAAGGATACCCTCAACTTCAAAATCAAGGATATGGGCTACAAGAGACTCATGAGTATGTTGAGAGGAGAATTCGTGAAAGTGAGAAAAGAATGAATGACCAAATGAAACATTCAATGGAGGAAAAAACTAAGAGGCTTTTGATAACATTTAATCAAAGACAACAAGGGGCTTTACCATCTAACACACAAACAAACCCAAGGGCAAATGTCAATGCTATCACAGCAAGAAGTGGAAAGAAAACTCATGATCCTTCACCACCCAAACCTACTTTGGTAGAGCCTACTATGATTCCTTCTTGTAATAAGCCTTCTGCATCTAGTTCACCATCCTCAAGTTCTCCCATTTCTCCCACTTCCACGCCTACTGATGAAGCAACCAACAAGGAAAATCCTTCTTCAACCATTCAACCACAACCAAAACCAAGTCTCCCTTATCCATCAAGATTAAGAAAGGACAAGCTTAAGAACAAGGATGATATCCAAGTCTCAAACTTTTTGAGGATGTTCAAGCAACTTAACATAAATATCTCTTTTGTGGAAGCTTTAGCCAATATGCCTAAGTTTTCTAAGATGATCAAGGACTTACTTTCTAACAAGGAAGGATTGGTGGATTTGCCTAATGCTTCCTTGAATGAAAATTGCTCCTCGGTTTTGCTTAAGAAGTTGCCTACTAAGCTTGGAGATCCGGGGAGGTTTTTGATTCCTTGCAATTTCCCGGGGGTGGAAAATTGCATGGCTTTAGCGGATTTAGGAGCAAGTATAAATCTCATACCATTATCGGTTTGGAAGAAACTTTCACTTCCCGAGCTCACTCCTACTAAGATGACTCTTGAGTTGGCCAACCGTACTATAGCTTATCTGGTGGGAATTGCGGAGGATATTTTTGTTGGGAATGATAGATTTACTTTTCCCGTGGATTTTGTGGTGGTTGATTATGATATGGATCATGGAGTACCTTTGATTGTTGTTAGGCCATTTTTGAGAACGGGTCGAACTCTAATAGATGTGGCGGAAGGTGAACTTACAATGCGTGTAGGAGATGAGAGAGTTGTGTTTAACATGGGAAAATTGTCACAGAAGTCTAATGAGCCACAAGCGGTAAAACATATTGATGTTGTGAATGAGGAGGAAACTCATGATGATATCCTTGATGAAGTTTGTGATGAATATTTTTATGAAGCTTGCTCAAGTGGAGATTATCATTTACCTCATGTTGAGACTATTGCTTCCATTACTTCATCCTTGGATTTTCATGAACCTCAAGAGCTAAACTTTGGTGATTTTGTGATATATTCCAATCCTCTTTTTGAAACCTCATATGACAACCCACTTTTCCACAATGATGGAGATATTCATGAGGATTTTAGTGATGAAGAATCTTTTCTTTGTGATACACCAACATATGATGACTATAGTGATGATGAGATTTCTACTTGTGACTATCCATTTGTTGATGATCATACTTCCTTGGGTTTTTAGGAATCACCAATTTTTGATAGACCAATCTATGATGTTTATTGTGATGAGGAGGATTCTATCATGGATGAGAGTGATGAGTTTTTAGAGGTTGATAAATCTTTTGAGTACACTCTTGGATATCTTGATCAAGAGGGGACATACTCTATCCAGAATCTCTATTGCATGAAGATCCTTTACCTTCCTTTTTGTCCTCCTCAACCCTTCCATGTGATAAAGGAAAACAAGCCATGATGGTTCCTTCTAAGAAATTGCTATTACCCATTACTCCACAACCTTTCTCTCACCATGTGACATACAAAGGAGAATCTTATAAGGCAACCAACACTTGTAATTTTCCCATCAAGTAACTGATTTTTGATTCTGGCATAGAGCTTGCTAAACCATCCCAGTATCCGCCTGATGCAACAAAAGGAAAACTTGTGAAAGATTTGAGAGCATCACCTTATCACCTTGTGAAGTACATATGGGAATCCATTTTGGAGAACCACACCTCACCTTTTTCACCATTGCTTGGGAAGTTAGTTGTTGGATTATGTTATAAGTGGGATGGTAATTATGTATTTGATCTTGGGGGATATTTATAGAGTTTTGATAAATGAAAACTTGTTTTACCTTATCATGGAGATTTTTCTTAAAAAGGGCAAAACTTTTACTCTTCATGATAGGTATTTGGCACTTTTAAGTGTGGGATGAGTCGATCTAGAGACTCCTTAAATTAAGCTTGAATAACTAGGTTTAGAATTTTTTAGATCTAGAGTGTTGTAGGTTAGAAATAAGGGTATTAAATTGATGAGAAGTGTTGGGGAGACCTTATTTTGTCTTCATGATGTTTGTAGGGTTGCTCACTCATCACGTGCTTTGGATATTATGGAGGAGGCCCTTGTATCCGTTTTACTTCGTTAGTATTGTGATATTTCAGAGACACCTTGTGCTTTAAAAATGAATTCACTATAGTTGATCTTTCCTTAACTTGGGTTAAGCAAAGTCTATTCATTGTCATAAGTGTAGGGGAAGTTTTATACTTCCATGCTCTTAAACATTGAGGACAATGTTTAGCTTAAGTGTAGGGGGGTCTTCTATCGAAGTGACCTTACCTAGAACTTGTCATTGACTTTCATGATAACATGGAAATTAGTTTTTCAAACATTTTTCAAATTTTTGATCTATTTGGCCACCAAAAATATGCATTCATAATTTTTGCATCAATCATTTTTCATAACACATTTGGATTGTATATATTTCTTCTTTTGCTTTTCATCAAAAATATATAAAAAAATATATAATAAAAACATGGTTTAACAAATTTAGACTTCTTTGACATATTAGGCCCGCCATAGATATTTTGACTCAACCCGAGCTTGCTTATCTTAGCACTCTCTAGATAGTATCCTTAACCATGTAGTCCTTCATTGGTCTATTAGGCTAAGCATCCACCACTCTCATTATTTGAGATTTTAAATTTGTAGAGAATGGGAGACGATAGAGTTGAAGCAAGTATAAAAGGGCTAGATAAACTTCATGATAATTACTTGTGGCTAAACCATTCTCTTCTCTACCTCTATTTTCTTCGCATGTATATATGTTAATAAATAATCAAGAACGGTTTTAATTGGTTTGTAATCTCTTATGCATTTTTGTCAAATCATTCACGGTTGATATAAGTACGTCTTAAGATTCTAAGTTAAAACGTTTTATGTGTACTAGCCTTATGTCATGCTTAATATTTAGCGGGTGTTTTTCATTTTATTCTTTTCAACTTTCTTTATGAGAAATAAAGAAAAATAAGAGCGGCTTATGAAAAAAATGAGTGGCTAGAAAAAAAAGGAAAAAGAAAAATAAGAAAAAAAAAATTTTACAAGACTCCCAAGAGGGGCAGTGAAGTGTTAATTATAGTAACTATTAGATTCCAATATTACCTTGACGGGTTACGAGGATTTAATAGTTGCTCCAATCTAATATTACCTTGATGGGTTGTGGGATTGAAGATCCAAAGTCTCAAAAAGATGGCGGATGTAAATTATTACATGAGTTTTATTTTTCTTTCCTTAGCGAGTGTGTAGCTACTTATTAATGTATGACATGAGGATTTTACACATAAGGCGAATGACTTATTACTCTTGAGACGGACTTATATTATTTGTGAGTGGTTTTTCAAGTAATGGATGAGAGGATTACTTAGGATTAAATCCGTGCTTCCTTATTTCTGGATTTTGCATTTCTTATACTTCACGCTTTAAATAATGACAAATTTGCCCAAAAGCAATTTGCTCAAATAATAACCGGTTCCACATTTAATTGTCATGAATAAGTTGATGCACTTTTTTACTTGTGAATGTAATGATCCCATTTTTAAGCTTGGTATGGGGAAAGTGAAACTTGAGGGTGATAAGTGTCCATGGTACCAAAGCCCTAATTAAAGTCATTGATTTCTTTATGAGTTATTTCCATCAAAGCCATTTCAAGAAAAATCTAAGAAGATATAAATAGAATTGTTTCTTTTGCATTGCATTGTTCAAAATCAAAATCATGCATCATGTAGAGTAGCATAGTGTAATAGCATTCTATATTGGCCAAGGTGGGTTAATTATGAGGAGAATGTAAATTTGAGCTTTAAAATATAGCATTGCATGAGGTCATGGAAATGTTCAAGTGTAGGGATTTGATATGAGCAAAAACTCATATCAGTTAATCAACAAATCACCCTAAAACACAAGGAAAATACCTAACTTTTGTGCTATAAAGCGGAATTATGTGGTATGTTTTGTGTTTGTGTATAA
This sequence comes from Glebionis coronaria, assembly GCA_025667525.1. NCBI lineage: Eukaryota > Viridiplantae > Streptophyta > Magnoliopsida > Asterales > Asteraceae > Glebionis > Glebionis coronaria. Next base: position 377,356,789 of record CM046876.1, read on the forward strand.
ATAGGTAAGAAGGATACATTTTCAAGAAAACAAGAAGAAATCAAGCTTATTTGGATGAAAAAGACAAAGAAGGATCAAATATGACAAGACTTTAAAGATAAGGGACCTATCTTGACAACACTCCAAAGTTGAAGTACTCAAAGTGTAAATTTTCCAAAGTCAAGATAAAAGTCAAACATGGTTGATAGGTGTGAAAACACTCATCCTTTTACAAATTATTTCTTGCTAAAATAAGACCAAAACGCGTATTTAATGTCATTTGTTTGGAATTATGCGTGGTTTGTTGTTTGTTGTTTTTTCAGAGCCAACCGGATAAATATTAAAGAAAACATGGGATTGTACGGGTTTTATCGAAGAAAAAGACGAAAAGACGAAGTCTATAGTCCAAGAGATTCAAAAGATTTGAAGTCAATGGGCCTATTTGAAGATTTATCGAAGAAAAGGACCAAAGATGAAAGATTTACATATGTCGAAGAACTCAAGACTATTAAACAAAGAAATTTAAAGACGAGTTGAATTTATTTATCGACAAATCCCGAATCAGAATCGAAACCGTCAACTTTACTGAAAAGACGAGAAGACAAAAAGAAAGGAACAAAGCCCACTCACCAACCAAGTTTTTATTTTCTAGTTTTTTCTTTCTTTTGTTTCGTAAGGTAACCCACTCCATTAAGGAGTTTGGTGATTTTAATTTTCTTTTTATTTCTTCATAGACCTTGTAAGTTTTAAACTTCCCTTTTGTTTGTTTAACCTTAATCATTCAATACCATCTTTGATTTAAACTTGTTCTTCCTTTTCTTATTGATTCAAAGTCTTAAGTTTTTATTTTATTTAGTTTGATCTTCAAAAGTAAGTGGGTTTTGTGTTTTTGTTGATTTGGTTTAAAGTTTATCATTAGTAGATGATTGGTGGTTAGTTTTGTTTAATCTTTGGTAAAAACTTGGTCGATTTTGTTTAAAATTCGTTCTTGTTTTATTTCCTTGTTCTTCGCATACCTTCGGTTTTCCCAGATTCCGAATCAACATAATATTCTAGATCAAGGGATTTTGCCATTTTATTCCGGGTGAACATTTTATTCCGGATCAAGCTTTCTTTTCAAATATTCCGGATGAAGATTATATTCCGGATAAAGCTTTTCAACAATTATTCCGAATGAAGTGTTTTTATCAGATATTCCGCATGAACAGATATTCCGGATAAAGAATTTATTCCGGACCAACTAGTATTCCGAATAAGCACAAACATTCCGAATGAGCCTTTTATTCAAATTTATTCCGAACGAGCAGTGTCTTCCGAGTCAAGCAATTTATTCCGAATAAGCAACTTTATTCCGGATCAGTCATTGTTCAGCATAGAGCCATTATTCCGAATCAAGAATTATTACGAACCAGCTGATTTCCCTTTTTATTCCGAAGGAGCAACTATTCCGGATGAGCACATATTCCGGATGAGCACATATATTCCGGATGAAGGTTTTTATTCCGCATGAAGGTTTTTGGCCAAGTTATTCTGAATGAACCAGTCTTTCCGAATCAGTCAAATATTCCAGATGAAGGGATATACCGCATGAAGGTATTATTCTGAATGAAGTGTTTTGTTTGATTATTCTGCATGAACTTTAATTATTCCGAATCGGCAATTTTCCAAGTTAAGTTATTTCATTGTTATACTGTTCAAGTGTTCAAGTTTAATTCAAGCTTTATTTTTATTAGTTGTTTTGGCTTATTTTCTCTACTGCACGCATTTAATCCTTTTTAGTAGAATAGAAAACAAAACCCGTTTTTAGTAACCAAGAACGATAATTCCTCTATGAGCCGTGATCAATTCGAGAAGATACCGAGAGAAACGAACTTTCAACCTAGCAAAATATATGTATCAAATGGCGCCGCTGCCGGCTCTTTTCGTAGAGATTAACGGTTTTTTGTGAGAAATTGGATTTTGGGATCCGTTCACCGTGAACGTTACTTTTTCATCATTAAAAATTTTCAAAAATACAAAAAAATTAAAAAACATAAAAAACATAAAAAACCAAAAAGATTTATGCTTTGTTATTTCTTTTGCAGGTGCATGCGTACACGATCAACGTCTTATCCCGAGCCCGAGACTCTCGATAACTTAGACATGGACGGTGTACACAACAATAATAATAATCCACCTCAAAACAACATGAATAACAACAACAATGAACCTCTACCGGACAATCGTCCTATGATCGAACTTTTGCAAGCACATGTAGAGGGCAACAACGATGCTATTGTCATACCCGCGATTGCAGACAACAACTTTGAGCTCAAATCCGACTTTATTCAAATGGTCTCTGCTCAACCATTCTTGGGGCGTACCATTGATGATCCTCATGACCACATCAAAAGTTTCCTTCAACTCACGAATACGGTCAAATTCAATGGGGTTCCACAAGAGGTAATCCGCTTAGAACTTTTTCCATTCTCCTTAGAGGGACAAGCCCGGCATTGGCTTGTAAAGGAACTGCCACAAAGTATTCTTACGTGGACGGACTTAGAGACCAAATTCATAAACTACTTTTTCCCACCCTCTCGTACTACCGCTTTGCGGAATAAAATTATTAATTTTGAACAAAAGTACGATGAGACTTTTAGTGAATCTTGGGACCGTTTTAAAGACCTTTTAAGAAAGTGCCCACAACATGGTTTTACCAAAGTGGACCAAATTAATACTTTTTACAATGGTTTAAGCATGAATGACCAAGATTCACTAAATAGTACCTCGGGGGGTAATATTTTGGTTAAGTCTTCTAATGCCGCTTGGGATATTATTGAGAGTAAGTCTAGAGTGCAAACTAAGAGTGTTCGAACCAATGCCACTAGTTCTAGCACTAATGACAACGACAAGAGAATTGATAAACTTACTTCGCTTATTGAATCACTTGTTGTCCACAACGCTAACAATACCAAAAGCATCAACGCTCAAAACGCTCAAGTCAATGATGTAAGCCAACCATGTGAAATATGCGGGGGTCCTCACTCATACACTACTTGTACCTCCACCCAAGACTATCTTCGTGAGAATGTTAACACAGCATACGGTACATATCCTCCGGGAGGCTATCCAGCCCGCCCTCAAGGAAACCGTAACTTGCTAAGTTATCGTTCCACCAACTTTCTTTCCCCGCCCGGTTTTCCTCCAACCAGTCAAAACCAACAACAAAACCTTAACCAAACCAATCAAAACCAACCTCGAGCACCATACCAACCACCTCAAAGACAACCATATCCACCTCAAATTCCTACTCAAGTTTACCAACCCGCTCCTTACCAACCACCTGCTTATCAAGCACCTCCTCTTGCCCAACCCACCGTTTTCAACCACGAGGTTGAAACGTACATGCGGACGAATGATGTGTTGGTGAAGAATCTGCAGACCCGGATTATTAATTTGAAGGGCGATATGGTGAAACAAGGGAATGATCTTAGAGCCGATATGCGAAACTCTTTGAGTAGTCAAACGAATGACCTAAGGGACATGATGGCTGGTTTCTTCCAAGGTAATCAACCCTCTTCTTCGGGTACTCTTCCGAGTAACACCGTTGCTAATCAAAGAGGGGAGATGAAAGCAATCACCACTCGCAGTGGAAAAGGTACCAAGGAACCCGAGCTTCCTACACTTACACCGGTGATTGTGACGAAGGAAAACGAGTCCACTATTCCTATTCCTCCACCTCTTACTTCTACCCCTCCACCACCCAAGGATGTGAGTGATCCTACAATCCCTAAGCTTTCATCTTCTTCTAATATACCTTATCCCTCAAGGTTGAGGAAAGAGAAGCTCAAAAGCAAGGACGATATTCAAGTTTCAAACTTTCTCAAAATGTTTAAACAATTGAATTTCAACATCTCCTTTGTTGAGGCTCTCGCTCACATGCCTAAATATGCGAAGATGTTTAAAGATCTTCTTAGTGACAAGGAAAAGCTTCTTGATATTGCTAATACCCAACTTAACGAGAATTGCTCCGCGGTTCTCTTAAGGAAATTGCCAACCAAACTTGGTGATACGGGTCGCTTCTTAATCCCTTGCAACTTCCCGGGAGTAGAGAATTGCATGGCCCTAGCCGATCTAGGTGCTAGTATAAACTTAATGCCATTAAGTGTTTGGAAGCAATTATCTCTCCCCGAGCTAGTCCCCACCAAAATGACTTCGGAATTAGCTAACCGTATGGTTGCTTATCCAGTGGGGATAGCCGAAGACGTTTTCGTTGGAGTTGACAAATTCACCTTCCCGGCGGATTTTGTTGTCGTTGACTACGAGATGGACCCTCGTGTTCCATTAATCGTTGGATGTCCATTCTTGAGTACCGGTCGCACTCTCATCGATGTAGAAGCGGGTGAGCTTATCATGAGAGTTGGTGACGATCAAATTGTCTTCAACATGGGTAAGATTTCGAAACAGCCTTATTCATACGAGAGTGTTAATTGTATCGAGGTTCTTGATGAGGCTTGTGAAGAACACTTTAATGATGCTTGTAAAAGTAGTCTTACCTCTCTTCCCAATGTTGAGGCCGTTGCCTCTATTGCTCCATCACTAACTCCATTTGGAGAAAGTGATTTCCTTTTGACAGAATTTGAAGCCACTTTGGGAGATGTGAACTTACAATATGACGATTCTCCCATCGATTGGGATGTAGACATTCGTACCATTGAGAAACTTCTCAATGAGGACCAAATTTCTCCACCATCTCCCAAGGATATTGATATCGATGAACCGAATTTGACTACTCCTTCCATCGAAAATCCTCCGGATTTAGAGCTTAAGGAGTTACCGTCTCATCTCGAGTACGTATTTCTTGAAGACAAGAAGAAGTCACCCGTCATCATCGCTAAGGACTTGAAAGAAGAAGAAAAATCTCGCCTTGTCGCCGTGCTTAAAGATCATAAGAAGGCAATTGCTTGGAAAATCTCCGATATCCGCGAAATTGATCCAAACTTTTGTACTCACAAAATTCTCATGGAAGATAACTTTAAACCCGCAATCCAAAGCCAAAGAAGGGTTAATCCTCGAATTCATGACGTCATTAAACAAGAGGTTATCAAACTTCTAGATGCCGACATGATTTACCCTATTTCGGATTCGCCATGGGTAAGTCTCGTCCATTGTGTGCCAAAGAAAGGCGGAATAACCGTTGTTCCCAATGAACACAACAAGTTGATTCCTACTCGTCTCGTTACTGGGTGGAGAGTTTGTATTGACTATCGCAAACTCAATGATGCCACGAGAAAAGACCACTTTCCTCTTCCTTTCACGGATCAAATGCTCGAGCGTCTAGCGGGTAATGACTATTATTGCTTCTTAGACGGTTTCTCCGGGTATTTTCAAATTCCCATCGGTCCTAAAGACCAAGAGAAAAACACATTCACTTGTCCCTATGGAAAATTTGCTTACAAAAGAATGCCGTTCGATTTATGAAATGCTCCTGGGACGTTCCAAAGGTGTATAATGGCTATCTTCCATGACATGGTTGAAGAAACTATGGAAGTCCTCATGGATGATTTCTCGGTTTATGGCGATTCTTTCTCTGCTTGCCTTGCCAATTTAGAACGTATGCTTAAATGGTGTGAAGACACTCTCCTTGTTCTAAATTGGGAAAAATGCTATTTCATGGTAAAAGAGGGCATCGTGCTAGGACATAAAATCTCAAAAGCCGGTCTCGAAGTGGACCGTGCTAAATCTGATGTCATAGCCAAATTACCTCCACCTTCAACCGTGAAGGGTGTGAGAAGTTTCCTAGGTCATGCGGGCTTCTACCGTCGATTTATGAAAGATTTTTCTAAAATCGCTCGCCCGATCACCCACCTCTTGGAAAAAGATACTCCTTTTATCTTTCCAAAGAGTGTATTGAAGCCTTCAACCTTCTTAAGGATAAGCTAACTAAGGCACCGGTCTTAGTTACCCCTAATTGGGAGCTACCTTTTTAGTTGATGTGCGATGCTAGCGACTTTGCTATTGGAGCGGTTTTGGGCCAAAGAGTGAATAAACACTTCCAACTAATCCATTATGCTAGCAAGACAATGACAGGGGCTCAATTGCATTACACGACAACCAAAAAAGAGCTTTTAGCTGTTGTCTATGCTTTTGAAAAATTTCGCCCCTATCTTTTCCTTTCCACTACCATCGTGTACACGGAACATTCCGCGTTGAAGTACTTGTTAACTAAACAAGATTCTAAACCAAGACTTCTTCGCTGGGTTTTGCTACTTCAAGAATTTAAAATCGATATTCGTGATAAGAAGGGAGCCGAAAACCTAGCCGCGGATCACCTCAGTAGACTTGAGGATCCTTATCAAGGGGATTATCCGAACAAAGAGATCAATGACTCTTTTCCCCTTGAGACCTTAATGTCTATCAATTCGAATCTTGATGAGACCCCGTTGTTTGTGGACATTGCAAACTACTTGGCGGGTGGAATTCTCATTGACGGGTTAACATCCCAACAAAAGAAAAAGTTCTTTAAAGATACTAAGACTTACTTTTGGGATGACCCGTATCTCTTCAAACAATGCGCTTATTTGATTATTCGTCGATGTGTTGATGGACCGGCAGCTTTAGACATTCTCGAAGCTTGCCACAAAGGACCCACCGGTGGTCACTTTGGTCCCAACTTCACCGCAAAGAAAGTGTTTGACTCGGGATTTTATTGGCCAACCATTTATCGTGACACTCACGAAATGGTTAAACATTGTGATGCTTGCCAAAGACAAGGCAAGATCACACATAAAGATGAGATGCCTCAAAATTTCATACAAGAATGTGAAATCTTTGATGTGTGGGGCATCGACTTTATGGGGCGATTCCCTTCATCTAAAGGAAACAAATACATCCTTGTAGCCGTTGACTATGTTTCTAAATGGGTTGAAGCAAAATCTTTACCCACTAACGATGCAAGGGTGTTTTGTATCTTTTTGAAGCAGGTATTCGCTAGATTCGGTGTGCCTCGTGCCATTATTAGTGATCACGGGACTCATTTTTGCAATGATCAATTCGTACCACCCACAAACTAATAGGCAGGCTGAAATCTCTAACCGAGGGTTAAATCGAATTCTTGAACGAACCGTGAGAGAGCATCGTGCCTCATGGGCCGATAAACTTGATGATGCTCTGTGGGCTTTTCATACCGCATACAAGACTCCTATTGGTTGTACACCATATCGTCTCATGTACGAGAAAGCATGCCACCTCCCCATTGAGTTGGAGCACAAGGCTTACTGGGCCTTGAAGTGGGCTAACTTCGACATCAACAAAGCCGGTGACCTACGTAAAATCCAACTCAATGAGCTTAATGAACTCCGAAATGAAGCTTATGAAAATTCCTTGATCTATAAGTAAAGAACTAAGCTCATTCATGACTCTAAGATTAAAAACCGAGAGTTCCAAGTTGGAGACAAAGTTTTACTGTTCAACTCCCGGTTGAAAATCTTTTCGGGCAAACTGAAATCTCGTTGGTCCGGCCCATTCACCATTGCTCAAATTTTTCCATATAATACTCTCGAGCTCGCTCAACCCAATGGACCAAATTTTAAGGTGAATGGCAAACGAGTGAAGTTGTACCTTGGAGAGGACATCTCTCATGAGATGATTCCATCCCTCTCCACCTTTCCCTTGAATTAGTTCGGGGCCGAGTCAGGCTCGTGACTCGGTTAACAAAAACAAGCGCTCCTCGGGAGGCAACCCGAGTATCTATCCTTTTCTGTTTTACCTCCTAAGTGTAGGGGGACCTATATAGGTTTTTTGTGTTTGTGTGGTGATGTGATTACAGGGATGAATTTACTTTTGGAACCTTTGAAGAACCGTGCTCCCGTGTTATCCGCAATCCGGTTCTATCTCTCAACTATCATGATTCAATTTTCTTCATACTCTCATTTAAAATTGATCACGTTAGTTGTCTCTTCCTTAGCTTGATTTAACCAACGTGCACAATGTCATAAGTGTAGGGGAGACTTTTCCCACATGCTTAAACATTGAGGACAATGTTTATATTAAGTGTAGGGAGACTTCTATCGAAGTTTTAAGTGGACTTTTCCATTAAAATCCCTTCATTTAACCGGAAAATCATCTTTTTAAGCATTTTTCAAATTTTTAATTAACTTTGGCCATATAGTCGTAATTTTTAAATTTTTATCGTTGCTTTCATGTGTAAATACTCCACAATAAAGTCAAAAATATTAATAAAGTGGTGTAGCTAGTTTAGAAGTCTTTGACATATTAGGCCCGTTGCGATTATATTGACTCAACCCGAATAGACTTATCCATGTTTATTCTAGCAAGTATCCTTAACCATGTAGACCTTAATTGGTTTATTAGGCTAAGCATTCACGAGTCTCATTACTTGAGATTTTAAATTGTGGAGAACGAGAAATGATAGAGTCAATTATAAGTCGGTATTCTTGCACAAGCACACTTGGTGTGATTATAAGCTTTTCCTCCCATCGCCTTAAATGAATAAATGCAATAAGTAAGGTCGTACGATTTTATTGAATAACTTATCTTCTTGCTCAAGATCGTTTAAAAGTTGCTCGGTAATGATAAGAGTTCATAGCCAAGGCATAACTAATGAAGCGGGGCGCGAAGATTGGCGAGTCCGAAAATTTCCTAACAAGGCATGAGGATTCCATTTTATTGCTAAAGATCTAAGGTGATGTGAAAGCATTATTCCTAAAATCAATATGAAGGATCAAGACTCACTACGAAAAGCAATCAACTCCCATAAAGATCATGGAGAAGTCTATCCGAAAAGACCCTAACAAGGTATGAGGATAAATAGATCCAAGTCCGAAAAGGAGGCGGATCGTTGTATCTCAATATCCCAATTAACGATTGAAGAAATAATGATGAAGTTGTGGTCAACAAAGTTAGAGTATCCCTCAAAAGCCTCCAAGTGAAGAAACTCTATTAACGAAGAGAAGACCATTATCTCAAGAACGTCTCTCAAGATATGAAGGATGAAGTACATGCCAAATATCGGCCCGAGAAAGGTCTCAAATCGTGAAGCGAGTTATGCCAAGAGATGAACTTTTTGAGGTCCCGAGAAGCAGTTTTAAGAGATTTTGTTCTTTAGCTAAATATTAATCAAATCTTCCTACTTTGCTTTCAGCCTAGATAAACTATCGCAATAAGTCCAAAAATGCATCTTCGTGATCATTCTAAGACAACAATAAAATATAAGAGATACACCGAGGAATAAGGGAGTTTAAGCATATACTTAAGCCATGTGTGTAAGTGTTTGTTTTGCTAACTTATAATAACAATGATCTCGTTTTTAAGCTTAGTTTGGGGAACGTGAAACTTGAGGGTGATAAATCTTCGCAGCACCAAAGCCCTAATGTAAGTCTTAGATCTCTTTGCAAGTTATTTCTATGTAGCTATTTTCAAGTGAAAATGGTTTTCTATCCTTTGTTTTCTTTAAAGCTTTTATTTCTCCATAGTATCTTAAAATTTTGTTTTAGTAGTATATTAATAAGGCCAAGGTTGATTGATTATGAGAAAAGTGTAAATTTGCTTTGTCACTAAGCATTGCATGAGGGCATGGCAATGGTTAAGTGTAGGGGATTTGATAGGTTTGAAAACACCCATCCTTTTACCACTTATTTCTTGCTAAAACAAGACCAAAACGCGTATTTAATGTCATTTGTTTGGAATTATGCGTGGTTTGTTGTTTGTTGTGTTTTTAGAGCCAACCGGATAAATATTAAAGAAAACATGGGATTGCACGGGTTTTATCGAAGAAAAAGACGAAAAGACGAAGTCTATAGTCCAAGAGATGCAAAAGATTTGAAGTCAATGGGCCTATTTGAAGATTTATCGAAGAAAAGGACCAAAGATGGAAGATTTACATATGTCGAAGAACTCATGTCTATTAAACGAAGAAATTTAAAGACGAGTTGAATTTATTCATCGACAAATCCCGAATCAGAATCGGAAACGTTAACTTTACTGAAAAGACGAGAAGACAAAAAGAAAGGAAGAAAGCCCACTCACCAACCAAGCCCAAGGCCTATATATAGAAGATCCCTTCACACATTAGAACAAGTTTTAATTTTCTAGTTTTTTATTTCTTTTGTTTCGTAGGGTAACCAACTCGATTAAGGAGTTTGGTGATTTTAATTTTCTTTTGATTTCTTCATAGACCTTGTAAGTTTTAATCTTCCCTTTTGTTTGTTTAACCTTAATCATTCAATACCATTTTGATTTAAACTTGTTCTTCCTTTTCTTATTGATTCAATGTCTTAAGTTTTTATTTTATTGAGTTTGATCTTCAAAAGTAAGTGGGTTTTGTGTTTTTGTTGATTTGGTTTGAAGTTTATCATTAGTAGATGATTGGTGGTTAGTTTTGTTTAATCTTTGGTAAAAACTTTGTCGATTTTGGTTAAAATTCGTTCTTGTTTTATTTCCTTGTTCTTCGCATACCTTTTGTTTTCCCAGATTCCGAATCAACATAATATTCCGGATCAAGGGATTTTACCATTATATTCCGGTTGAACATTTTATTTCGGATCAAGCTTTCTTTTCAAATATTCCGGATGAAGATTATATTCCGGATAAAGCTTTTCAACAATGATTTCAAATGAAGTGTTTTTATATGATATTCCGCATGAACAGATATTCCGGATAGATAATTTATTCCGGACCAACTAGTATTCCGAATAAGCACAAACATTCCGAATGAGCCTTTTATTCAAATTTATTCCGAACGAGCAGTGTTTTTCGAGTCAAGCAATTTATTCCGAATAAGCAAGTTTATTCCAGATCAGTCATTATTCCGCATAAAGCCATTATTCCAAATCAACAATTATTCTGAACCAGCTGATTTCCCTTTTTATTCCGAACGAGCAACTATTCCGGATGAGCACATATTCCGGATGAGCACATATATTCCGGATGAAGGTTTTTATTCCGCATGAAGGTTTTTGGCCAAGTTATTCCGAATGAACCAGTCTTTCCGAATCAGTCAAATATTCCGGATGAAGGGATATTCCGCATGAAGGTATTATTCCGAATGAGGTGTTTTGTTTGATTATTCCGCATGAACTTTAATTATTCCGAATCAGCATTTTCCATGTTAAGTTATTTCACTGTTTTACTGTTTAAGTGTTCAAGTTTAATTCAAGCTTTATTTTTATTAGTTGTTTTTGGCTTATTTTCTCTACTGCACGCATTTAATCCTTTTTAGTAGAATATAAGACCAAACCCGTTTTTAGTAACCAAGAACGATAATTCCACTTTGAGCCGTGATCAATTCGAGAAGATACCGAGAGAAACGAACTTTCAACCTAGCAAAATCTATGTATCAATGGTCAACTCTTCAGTCAACCAAGTCAAAGGGTTAAATATTACAAGAATGCAAGTGGAAGGACCAATTATGCCAAAGAGATGAAGTGCTAAGCTTTAATTTCGAATTTGCCAAAGTACAAGGGCTAGAGTTGCCATTTTTCAAAGTGAAAATAGACTTAATCCGTGTGAAAGAGTTGAGAGCCAATGAGAGGGCAAGATTTAAGGGTCACGGATTGCCAGCTTATGGGGACACATCACCAGCTCATTAAAGCGCCGCAAAGTAACAGTAATTCCCACTTACTTTATTTTCACCCAATCAGAGAACGCCAACCAATTATCAATATATCCAAAAATGGATCATGATCCGTGTGCTTATCTCTCTCCCAATCAAAACCTTCCACGTGTCATCTTCTTCCCCAAATGAACCCAGGAACAATTTTAAGTTCTACTGCATCTCATGGAAAACTTCAAACATGAAAAGTGTGTATTTATGAAAGACGAATTCATCCCACATACTCAATTAACCTGGAAATCATCCAAGAAGAAAAGCCCAATTTCACATTCATAACGGCTAGTAGCAATTGGCAGGTTGAGGACACGTGGCAGCAATTAAGTGGTTGGAACACGTCATCAGCTTCAACTACTTCTCATAATTTGTCTATAAATAGGGAATGTTACCTTCATTTGACGTAGTAGCCTATGTTTGAAATTTTCACACACTTACTTTTTCTTTCCCTTAATCTTAGCTTGTAGCAGTTAGTATAACGACCTTAAGAGTCTGACAAGCTCTTGAGTTAGTTATTGTAGTTGTAACTACCTTACCTGAATTTGTAACAACTTTTCTCATTCAATCAATAAAATCTCATTCCTTTCCTTTCAATCTACTATTCATTCACTGCATCACTATTACTCTTGTGCTGTTATGAGCTATTTGTGATCACCATTGATCATGATTAGTTCTTGTTGAAGATTGTAGCTGTTTACACTTGTTCTGTTCATCCAATAGCTGCCATAGTTAATTTTGAAACAGATTTGTGCAATAATGGTGATGATGATGATTGTAGCTGGTTGATTTAGTAGTTGATAGTGTTAAGGTGGTGGGTAACACTATCTAGGAGGGTCAGCGCCTACCTACTCCATCAGTGGAGGCTTATGCTTAAAGGTTTCACGTTTTCTGATTTTGGTTCCACTAAACAGCAATGGCATGCTCAATTCTAGCTTAATCTTCTTTGCTGATATGATCAAGTGTGTTTAGATTGTTATTTAACTGATTTTGATGTTTGGATAGCTTATAGTTTAATTGATACTTGTTTGCTAGCTTATCTTGTTTCTGATTTCATTATATCAGTCATTTTAGCTTGCTTAATACATTTTGAGTCTTAGCTTGTTTTACTGCATGTAGTTGGTTCCTTTTCACTTCATTTTGGTTATAGAGTTTGGTTTGATATCACATTTAGTTCAGTATAACCAATTGCCTAGTTTTCTATCATAAAAAGTTGTAAAAATTAGTAACTAGTGTTTGGATTTGGTAGTCATTGTAGTATAAAGTTTTGTTAAGTGGTCAACTTTAGTACATTTACATTCATTTAGTCATTGTGAACAGGTTTTAGTAGTTTTAAAGTCAAAATAAAAGAAAAAATGCAATTGGTTATGAAAAAAGTATGGGTCGGTTTTAGCCTTTAAAAGTTCATAAAAAGTTACTGTTTTCAATTGCTTGCCAATTACTCATTTCTTGATGAAATTCCTTCAAACCAGCTCAAACTTGTCTTTTAACATCCGAAAATTAAGTGCTTAAAAGGAAATTATACAGTTTAATATTTCAAGTGAGAAATAGGCATTTTCATAAGCTGTTAAGCAAGTTAAAGTTTTTGTAACAAAAGTCCTTACTGATTTCTTATTCCAGCAAATCTACTTCATAAACTTCCCCATTTTCTTTCATATTCCTGTTTAGAATGTGTTCTTGAGTAGATCCCAGTTTTCAAGTTTTTCAAAAATTTGGTCAACTTTGGTCAAATAAGCTAGTGTTAGCTTATTTTCATTTTCCTGATTCATTACTTGATCATTTTCATTTTCAAAAGACATTCTAGACTCTCAATGGATTGATAAACAAGATTTAGCAAAAAAATCAGTTTGTGCAAGTCTGGCTTATTAGATAGCTTATTTGTGGCTTATCAATATTGGCTTATTTGAGATTTACTTAGTTTCAAGATTATTCCTTTTACAAGTCTAAGTAAAATTGGATTTTAAGCTGTTTACAACTGGTTTGAGTTTATTTGGTTCATAAAAGAGCTTAAACGAGCTTATACATCCTATTAGCCCGTTTTTGATAAAAGTTCCACTTTATTTTCACTTTAGTCCTCCAAATTTGTCATTGTTTGTATTGAGGGATGAAATTACTTGTTTTTAGGGTTTGCATTGGATTAGTCCTAATATTTTTATAACTTGTCAAATCTAGTTAATCAGTTTTAAAGTTTGTTATAATTAGTTAGTAGTTTGGTAAAATTTGCATAGTTAGTCCTTGTAGTTTTCTGATTTTACATTTCAAGCATCATAGTTTCAAGCATTTACATTTTTAGCACTTTAATTCCATAGTTTTACATTTTTGTCCTTATTTGAATAAAAATTTGGTATTTGCTCATTGTTTTACGGATACGTAGTTAATATTTTGCACATTTTTACTTGATTGCTCAGTTAGACATAGAAAAGCCAAATAAACCTATCAACCAAAAACGATTATAAACCCGATTTTGTTAGGACTTTCAATTGGTTAAGAATCGAGAAAACGAACTTCAATATACACAATTTCAACACGTAAAAGTTATAGTTTAGTATTTTCAAAATCGACCTAGTTCTCTATAACTTGTTGCTCTGATACCATTTTGTAACACCCCCAAATTACCACGCAGCGGAATGTCCACATTGGGCGTTACTCATAGCACATCACACACAATCATAGAAAACGACCTCAAAAGAGACGTTAAATTTATAAATACATCATTGTCTAAAATATTTTCCATCCCAAAAGACACAATCAGAGTAGCGTTTAGTCCCAAAAACCGTTACCAACACAACATGTTCATCAGAATACTCTAAGTAAATTGTCAATTTGAAAAGGATGAAAGATAAACAAAGTTTGGACAAGTAAGCACCAACTCCCTTCTCGCATGCTCCGCTGCTATCCATCTTGATTACCTGAAATACATGCTTAAAAGGGTCAACACAAAGGTTGAGCGAATCTATAGGTTTTGCAAATCACATTTGAACACAAGTATAAAAACCAATCATGATTGTCAAATCAACTATTAAGGCATCTCGTATAAATAACAAATGTTATGTGATTGTATTAAGCTCATGAAACCCACCCATTCAACTTTTAGTTACCCACGCCAATGAAGGCCGACATAACCTTTCCTTGAAACCATTGCCCCTATAGAGTATCAGTTGCTATTCTTATACCTGTAACACACCCGAAATCGGGTAGGGTCCACTCAAGCAACATGGGGGTGCCACGTCATGCAATACAGAAAACTAGTATATAAGTGTTGTAAAATGACGTAATAAAACCTGTTTTTACATCATAATCCTTACGGAAAATTTAAACAATAATTTGCGGAAGTTTAAATCATAAATAGGTCCCAAATAGTTTAAAGTAATACATAAAGCAAATGAAGCTTCTACCAAAAGTCAAAGTTTAATTCAAATTCAACCGTAAAACATCCAATGGTCATTTTAGTCCAAATCTTACCTTTTTATGGGATTTACCCAATGATACACAAAATAAATGTAGTAGCAAAAAGGTAAGCATGTAAAACAAAGACTACGGAATTTACCCGAATGTCCGCATCCACGAGCTCCAATCCGTGCACCTAAACTTGGTTACCTGAGAAATAACATGTAAAAGGGTCAACATAAAGTTGAGTGGTATTCATAGGTTTAATAGAATAAGTTGTGGAATACAGGCAATGTTTCCATATAAACATGTAATACTGAAAAAAATGTTGCACCATTGTGCCATTAAATGTAAATTAATTATTGCAATAGCTCATGACACCGAAGCGTTAACATATGTATTACTGGGGACCTCTAGTAAGTATCTAGTCAAAATACTTGTATATTCGAATGTATATATAATACTAGGTTTTTGGCCAAGTATAAAATCTTATCGTCCGATCTCTTCGAATTGATTACCGGCTAAGAGTGTGACTCAATTGTCTTTTGGAAAACAAGAGAATGTGTTTGTTTGATTATCTAAATTTTAAAACTGAAAGCAAGTAAGAAAATTGTCGTTGTGTAAAGTGAAAGCTTTAAAAATTAAACTACAAATAAAAGCGTGCAATTCTTTGGAAATTAAATGTAAATGATTAAAAACTTGGAAACTTGTTTAAAATTATCTAAGTAAAAAGAGCGGGAAAAACTCGATTTAAAAACTAAGTAAAACAAAGCAAAAACCAGAGTCAGATCGCAACGCGATCGTACCCAAATAGTAATGATGGATCGTGCCCGCCGATCGCCTCAATGCGATTACAAAAAAGTAACCAGATCGCACTCAGCAGTGCGATGGGTAAACGTGATCGTACTCCCAGATCTCAACCACGATCGCAACTAGTGGATCGTGGTCCTTCGATCGTGGGAAGTGATCGCAACACAACAGATCGCAATCAATGTGATCGTAACAAGGAGTGTGACTAGATCGCACCCACAGATCGCAATAAGTGATCGTGGGTGTGGACCGTACCAGGGAAAACGTGTAGATAGCAGTCAATGCGATCGAAGCCAGATGATCGTAACAACAAAACCCTCCTAAGATCATAATGAAATCCCACGAGTAACCAAGCTTAATGAATAAGAAGTAGACACAACAAGCATTTTCAATCTTTCAGATAAAGACAAATAAGCACAAATTTGAAACTTTTAGGAATCTAAACATGTAACCTTTATAAACCGAACTTTAAAAAGATAAACTTTTTAAGAAAGTTTAAAAGTTAATAAGCTAGAACAACGAATAAGCCACTAAACATTAAGAGCTTATAGCTTATACGTCTAAGAGCTTATGTAGGGACAAAAGAAATGAACTCTCTAACCACACAACAACAATTTCAATCACGGATCATGAATGATTCGGATCAAAAGTAAAGTTTCAGATTAAAGAATAAGCAAAATCAAGAATTGTAGAAGGAGATTAAAGAACACAAAGCTTAAACTTAAACTTTTTGATTAATAAAACTCAAATACAAAGATTAACTAAAGCTTAACTTAAAAGAAAAGATGAAGTTTTAGTGAGAGAAAGTTAAACACTTTCTCTCTCTAAAATTAAAACTAAAAGCAAAGAAAAATAAAACTAGCTAACCACCCTCCTAATGTGATTAGGAGTGTATTTATAGGATAAGTGGGAAGTGCATGTATGGTGTGCTTCCTTCTTTCTTTTCTTCTCGACTCGATTTAATTCTTTGTCTTTTCTCGACGTCGTCTCGGGATTTGAACTTGTCTTAATAATTTTCTTCTATGATTTAGACTTGAGTTCTTCAACTTTATTAAACTTCCGTCTTTAGACTTTTTCTTCGATAAATCTTCAGAATAGGTCTTGGACATCTGTTCTTTAAGCACTCTTGGTCTCTTGACTTCGTCCCTCGTTTTCTTTGATAAAAGCCCGTGAAAGCCCGTGTTTTCTTCCTTTTTCATCTTTTGGCCCTAAAACACAATAAAAACACAAACCACGCATACTTTCGACTTTTACGACATAAATTACACGTTTTGGTCTTGTTATTATTGGAAATAAGTGGTAAAAGGATAAGTGTTTTCACACTTATTAAATCCCCTACACTTGACCATTGCAATGCCCTCATGCAATGTATTAATTTTAAAGCACGGTTTACATTTTTCATTATAAATAACCCACCTTGGCCTTTATTAAATACTAAACATTTAAGGAAAATAAGAAGATGGAAAACAAGTAAAGAAATCAAAGACTTACATTGGTTTTAGGCTGCCATGAACGTTTATCATCCTCAAGTTTCACTTTCCCCGTACCAAGCTTAAAAACGAGATCATTGTTATTATAAGTTAGCAAACTAACACGAATTTATGTCGGCCAATTATTCACATAGACTCCCTTATTCCTAGGTGTATCTCTTATATTTTATTTTTGTCTTGAATGATCACGAGGATTCATTGTTTGACTTATTTCGATAGTTATTTAGGTCGAAAATAAAGTGGGACGATTTAATCAATAATTAGCTAAAGGACAAAATCTTTTAAAACTGCTTCTCGGGACCTTATAAAGTTCATATCTTGGCATAACTCGCTTCACGATTTGAGACCTTTCTCGGACCGATATTTGGCAGCGACTTCATACTTCAAATCTTGAGAGACGTTCTTGAAATTATGGTCTTCTCTTCATAATAGGAATTTCTTCACTTGAAGTTTTGGAGAGATTCTTCATACTTGGACCACGACTTCTTCATTTTTCTCCAATCTTTATTTTGGACTTTGATATACAACGATCCGCCTCCTTTTAGGACTTGGATCTATTTATCCTCATACCTTGTTAGGGTTTTTTTTCGGATAGACTTCTCCATGATCTTTAGGGGAGTTTTTGCTTTTCGTCGTGTGTCTCGATCCTTCATATTGAATTTCAATAAATGATTCTTCACATCACTTTTGGATCTTTAGCAACAAACTGTAGCCCTCATGCCTTGTTAGGGCCTTTTCGGACTCGCCAATCTTCGCATCCCGCTTCAATAAGTTATGCCTTGGCTATGAAATCTAATTAATACCGAGCAACTTTTAAACGATCTTGGGCTAGAAGCTAAGTAACTTTTCAAATCGTACAACCTTATTTATTGCAGATAAATTTATTAACAAGCGATGGGAGAATAGGCTCATAATTAACTCACATAAATTCACGAAATAATACCAAACTTATAATTGACTCTATCATCTCTCGTCCTCCACAGTTTAAAATCTCAAGGAATGAGACTCGTGGATGCTTAGCCTGTTAAATCAAAGTTTTGGGATTTCGAGTCATCTATAGGATCTTGCAAATTCTTAGACTTTTTCATGTTTAGAAATCGCATTTTAAAGTTCCCTTGATAAACAACTCTCTAGGATCAATTATAGGAGCTTGCGAAAAGTTCTTGTTCTTAACCCGTAAGAGTTAAGACTTTCGCGTTTTAAAGCTCCCTATATAAAAGCCTAACAAAACTTGACTTAAAAACGTTAAGGATACTAGCTAGAGTAAACTTAGATAAGTAAACTCGGGTTGAGTCAAAATATTCACGACTTTGAAAAATTTAAAACCACTTAATTGCAAATTTATTCTAGCAAAGAAAGTAAATAACGATAACAAAGGAAAAATACAAGGCCAAAATTTATTAAAAATTTTGAAAAATGTCGAAAATTCAGATTTTCCGGTTAAAATGAGGGAAAATTAATGGAAAATACCACTTACATCGATAGAAGTCCCCCCTACACTTAATATAAACATTGTCCTCAATGTTTAAGCATGTGGGAATAAATTCCCCTACACTTAAGACATTGTGCACTTTGTTTAAGTCTTGCTAAGGAAAGGACAACTAAAGTGATTTCAATGTGAACATATAAGATATAAAAAATTGAATCACGACAGTTTTGGATAGAACCAGGAAGACGGGAACACGGAATTACGGTTCGTCAGAAGTCAGCGAGGTGCTCTTTTAATCTTGAATCCCTGCACAAAGTAAGAAACAAGGCAACCAACACATACAGGGATCCCCCTACACTTATTATGAAAGCGGTAAAGGATAGATCACGGGTTGCCTCCCGAGAAGCGCTTGTTTTTTATAACCGACTCACGAGCCTGACTCGACCCAAAACTAGTTCATGGGAAACATGGTGACGGATGGAATCATCTCATGAGAGATGTCCTCACCAAAGTACAACTTCAAATGCTGGCCATTCACCTTAAAATTGGGCCCATTTGGCTGAGAAAGCTCAATGGTTCCATATGGAAAGATTGTAGTGACGGTGAATGGACCAGACCAGCGGCTCTTCAACTTGCCCAAGAAGATCTTCAACCAAGAGTTGAAAAGTAAGACTTGATCACCAACGTGGAACTCTCGGTTCTTAATGCTTGCATCATGGATGATCTTGGTCTTCTCCTTGTAGATCAATGAGTTCTCGTAAGCTTCATCCCTCAGTTCATTTAGCTCGTTGAGTTGAATCTTGCGAAGATCACCGGCTTTGTTGATGTCGAAGTTAGCCCACTTCAAGGCCCAATATGCCTTATGTTCCAGCTCGATGGGGAGGTGGCATGCTTTCCCGTACATAAGACGATAAGGTGTACAACCAATCGACGTCTTATAAGCAGTACGGAAAGCCCATAGAGCATCATCTAACTTATCAGCCCACGCGGCACGATGCTCTCCCACAGTACTTTCCAGAATTCGCTTCAATCCACGGTTGGAAATCTCGGCTTGCCCATTGGTTTGGGGATGATAGGCGGTAAAAATGAGTACCGCGGTCACTGATTATAGCACGAGGAACACCGAATCGAGCAAACAGCTGCTTCAAAAAGTTCACAACCACCCTCGCATCGTTCGTTGGGAGAGCCTTAGCTTCAACCCATTTAGAAATGTAGTAAACGGCTACGAGGATGTACTTGTTCCATTTGGATGATGGAAATGGCCCCATAAAGTCGATGCCTCATACGTCAAAGATTTCGCATTCTTGTATGAAATTTTGTGGCATCTCATCTTTATGTGTGATCTTGCCTTGTCGTTGGCAAGCATCACAATGCTCAACCATTTCGTGAGCGTCACGAAAAATGGTAGGCCAATAGAATCCAGAGTCAAACACTTTCTTAGCGGTGTAGTTGGAACAAAGTGACCACTGGTGGGTCCTTTATGGCAAGCATCAAGGATTTGTAAAGCTGTCGGTCCATCAACACATCAACGAATGATCAGATCAGCACATTGTTTGAAGAGATAAGGGTCATCCCAGAAGCAAGTCTTAACATCTTTAAAGAACTTCTTCTTTTGTTGAGATGTTAACCCTTTGATGAGAATACCACCCGCTAAGTAGTTTGCAATGTCCGCAAACCATGGGGTGTCATCAAGATTAGAGTGAATAGACATTAAGGCCTCAAGGGGAAAAGAGTCATTGATCTCTTGGTTCGGATGATCCCCTTGATATGGATCCTCAAGTCTACTCAGATGACCGCTGCTAGGTTTTTGGCTCCCTTTTTGTCACGAATTTCAATGTTAAATTCTTGAAGAAGCAAAACCCAACGAAGAAGTCTTGGCTTAGAATCTTGCTTAGTTAATAAGTACTTCAACGCGGAATAGTCGGTATAGACAATTGTGGTGGAAAGGACAAGATAGGGGCGGAACTTCTCAAAAGCATACACTACAGCTAAAAGATCTTTTTCGGTAGTGGTATAATGCAATTGAGCCCCCGTCATTGTCTTGCTAGCATAATGGATTGGTTAGAAGTGTTTTTTCACTCTTTGGCCCAAAACTGATCCAATAGCAAAGTCGCTAGCATCGCACATCAATTCAAAAGGTAGCTCCCAATTAGGGGTGACTAAGACCGGTGCCTTAGTTAGCTTATCCTTGAGAAGATTGAAGGCTTCAATACACTCTTTGGAAAAGATAAAAGGAGTATCTTTTTCCAAGAGGTGGGTTATCGGGCGAGAGATTTTAGAGAAGTCTTGAATAAATCGACGATAGAAGCCCGCATGACCAAGAAAACTTCTCACACCCTTCACGGTTGAAGTTGGAGGTAATTTGGCTATGACATCCACTTTATCACGGTCCACTTCAAGACCGGCTTTAGAGATTTTATGTCCAAGCACAATGCCTTCTTTTACCATGAAATGGCATTTTTCCCAATTCAGAACAAGGCAAGTGTCTTCACACCGCTTAAGCATGCCTTCCAAATTGGCAAGGCAAGTAGAAAAGGAATCACCATAGACTGAGAAATCATCCATGAGACTTCCATGATTTCTTCAACCATGTCATGGAAGATAGCCATCATACACCGTTGGAAAGTCCCAGGAGCATTGAATAAGCCGAAAGGGATTCTTTTGTAAGCAAATGTTCCATAAGGACAAGTGAATGTGGTTTTCTCTTGGTCTTGGGGATCGATGGGTATTTGAAAATAACCTGAGAAACCGTCTAAGAAGTAGTAATAGTCATTACCCGCTAGACGTTCAAGCATTTGTTCCATGAAAGGAAGGGGAAAATGATCCTTTCTCATAGCATCATTGAGTTTGCGATAGTCTATACAAACTCTCCACCCTGTAACAAGACGAGTAGGAATCAACTCGTTGTTTTCATTGGGAACAACGGTGATTCCGCCTTTCTTAGGCACACAATGGACTAGACTAACCCATAGTGAATCTGAGATAGGGTAAATCATGCCCGCATCAAGAAGTTTGATAACCTCTTTTTTGATAACGTCATGGATCTTGGGATTCACCCTTCTGTGGCTTTGAATAGTGGGTTTAAAGTCGTCCTCCATGAGAATTTTATGTGTGCAAAAGTGAGGATCAATTCCACGAATATCGGAGATTTTCCAAGCAATCGCATTCTTATGATTCTTCAGCACGGCGATAAGTCGGGATTTTTCTTCTACTTTCAGGTCCTTTGCAATGATGACCGATAACTGCTTCTTGTCTTCAAGGAAAACGTACTCGAGATGAGAAGGAAGAGCCTTAAGCTCTAAATCCAGAGGATTTTCGATGGACGGCGTAGTCAACTTCGGATCATCGGTAGAGATAGCCTTAGGAGACTGTGGAGAAATATGGTCCTCATTGAGAAGTTTCTCAATGGTACTAATGTCTTCATCCCAATTGGAGGGAGAATCGTCATATTGCAAATCCACATCTCCTAGAGTTGCTTCAAATTCTTTCAAGAGGAAATCACTTTCTCCAAATGGAGTTAGTGATGGAGCAATAGAGGCAACGGTCTCAACAGTGGGTAGTGAAGAAGAACCACATTTACAAGCGTCTTTGAAATGTTCTTCACAAGCCTCATCAAGAACGTCAATAAAATTAACACTCTCTTTTTCCGAAGGCTGCTTAGAAAGTTTACCCATGTTGAAGACGATTTTATCGTCACCAACTCTCATGATTAATTCGCCCGCGGCTACATCAATGAGAGTGCGACCGGTCCTCAAGAATGGACGTCCAACGATTAATGGAACACGATGATACATTTCGTAGTCAACGACAACAAAATCCACCAGAAAGGTGAATTTGTCGACGCCGACGAGGACATCTTCGGCTATCCCCACAGGATAAGCAACCGTACGGTTAGCTAATTCCAAGGTCATTCGGGTGGGGACTAGCTCGGGTAGAGATAATGGTTTCCAAACACTTAGAGGCATTAAGTTGATACTAGCACCTAGATCGGCTAGGGTCATACAACTCTCTACCCCCGGAAAGTTGCAAGGAATCAAGAAACGACCCGGATCACCAAGTTTGATTGGTAATTTCCTTAATAGGACGGCAGAGCAATTCTCATTAAGTTGGGTCTGAGCGATATCAAGGAGTTTCTCCTTATCACTGAGCAGATCTTTAAACATTTTCGCGTACTTCCGCATGTGAGCGAGAGCCTCAGCAAAGGAGATATTGAAATTCAGTTGTTTAAACATTTTTAGAAAGTTAGAAACCTAAATATCATCCTTGTTTTTCAACTTCTCTTTCCCTCAACCTTGAGGGATAAGGTATATTGGGTTGAGATGAAGGCTTCGGAATGGAATTGTCACTCACATCCTTGAGTGGTGGATGAATGGGGTAAGAAGTTAAAGGAGGTGAAGAAAGTTGTTCTTTTTCCTTGTTCACAATCACGGGTGGAGGTGTACGAAGCTCAGGTTCCGTATAACCTTTTCCACTACGAGTGGTGATTGCTTTCATCTCCCCTCGTGTATTAGCAACGGTGTTACTCGGAAGAGTACCCGAAGAAGAGGGTTGATTACCTTGGAAAAGCGAACCTATCATATCACGTATATTATACGCTTGAGTGCTGAAAGAGTCTCTCATGTCTGCGCGAATATCATTGCTTTGTTTTGCCATGTCATTCCTTAGCTCGGCTCAAATATCGCTCCCTTGTTTCGCCATGTCTCCCTTCAAGTTGATGAATTGACTCTGAAGATTCATCACCATCTCTCTATTAGTCCTCATAAACGTCTCGATGTCTTGATTCAACGTCGTTGGTTGATTGAGAGGTGGAGCTTGGTAAGCTTGAGAATTTCCTTGAGGTGGGTATGGGTTTCTTTGGGATTGATATTGATTGTTAGGACGAGGTTGGGTTTGGTTATTTCGGTTATAGCTTTGTTGTTGGTTTTGGTTTTGAGGAGTAAAACCGGGTGGTGAAAGATAGTTGTTTGAACGATAACTTAGCAAGTTACGGTCTCCTTAAGGCCGAGCTTGATAGCCTCCCGTGGGATAAGTACTGTATGCCGCGTTAACGTTTTCACAAAAATTGCCTTGAGTAGAAGGACAATCATTGTAGGAGTGAGGACCACCACATGTGTCACAAGAAATATCAACGGCTTTAGCTTGTTGAAAGTGGGTTGTAGCCATGGTCATGTAATTCTTGTTCATCTCTGCGACTTGTCGGGTAAGTTCGGCTATCTCGGGATTGGAAGTAGTAGAAGAAACATTGACTCTCGGGTTAGATCTTGAGGATGCGGATGAATCCCAATTCTTGTGGTGAGTAGTCATGTTTTCTATCAACTCTCTACACTCCTCCGGTCTTCTTTTCATAAATTACCACCGGCGGCGGCATTAATCGTATCACGATCACGAAAAGTGAGACCATTGTATAAAGTATCAATAAGAGTGACAGGGAGCATGTTATGATTTGGACAACGGTCGATCAAATCATTGTAGCGTTCCCAAGCATCGAAGAGCGATTCATCATTGCCTTGGATGAATCCACTAATTTGGTTACGAAGGCTCGTGACCATGGATGGTGGAAAGTAGCGCGACAAAAACCATTGAGTCATGTCGTCCCAAGTATGAATAGAATTCTTTGGTAGACGGTCAAACCATTTTTCGGCATGGTGAGAAAGCGAGTGGGGAAATAGTTGAAGGCGAAGTACATCCATAGAAGCACCGAGCAACATCATGCTTTGGGTGATGGTAATGAATTTGTCGAGGTGTTTGTTGGCATCATCATCCGGTATTCCGCGAAATAGATTAGTTTGCACTTGTTGGATCATGTGATGCTTCAACGAAAACTCTTGAGCCGTGATTTGCATCGGCGCAATCGGGCCTCCACGTCCATTCATCGTAGGTTGGCATAGCTCCTCCATGGTTCGTAGGTCGGGTTGGGGTAGATTATTCATGTTGGGGTGGGGTGGATTATTATTGTTGTTGTTGTGTACACCGGCCATGTCTAAATTATTGAGAGTCTCGGGATCGGGATAAGACGTTGATCTAGTATGCATACACTAAAAAGAAAATGCAAGATAAAAATATTTTTGGTTTTATAGGTTTTTTTAAATTTTTTTGTATTTTTGAAAATTTTATATTTTTTATGGGTTTTTGAAAATTTTTTAGCAAGGAAAATAACGTTCTTAAAAGAACGGGTCCCAAAATTCAATGCGTCTCTCACTAGAAATCGTTAATCTTAACAAAAAGAGCCGGCAGCGGCGCCATTTAATACTAGGTTTTTGGCCAAGTATAAAATCTTATCGTCCGATCTCTTCGAATTGATTACCGGCTAAGAGTGTGACTCAATTGTCTTTTGGAAAACAAGAGAATGTGTTTGTTTGATTATCTAAATTTTAAAACTGAAAGAAAGTAAGAAAATTGTCGTTGTGTAAAGTGAAAGTTTTAAAAATTAAACTACAAATAAAAGAGTGCAATTCTTTGGAAATTAAATGTAAATGATTAAAAACTTGGAAACTTGTTTAAAATTATCTAAGTAAAAAGAGCGGGAAAAACTCGATTTGAAAACTAAGTAAAACAAAGCAAAAACCAGAGTCAGATCGCAAGGCGATCGTACCCAAATAGTAATGATGGATCGTGCCCACCGATCGCACTCAATGCGATTACAAAAAAGGAACCAGATCGCACTCAGCAGTGCGATGGGTAAACGTGATCGTACTACCAAATCTCAACCACGATCGCAACTAGTGGATCGTGGTCCTTCGATCGTGGGAAGTGATCGCAACACAACAGATCGCAATCAATGCGATCGTAACAAGGAGGTGTGACTAGATCGCACCCACAGATCGCAATGAGTGATCGTAGGTGTGGATCGTACCAGGGAAAAACATGTAGATCGCAGTCAATGCGATCGAAGCCAGATGATGGTAACAACAAAACCCTCCTAAGATCGTAATGAAATCCCACGAGTAACCAAGCTTAATGAATAAGCAGTAGACACAACAAGCATTTTCAAACTTTCAGACAAAGATAAATAAGCACAAATTTGAAACTTTTATGAATCTAAACACGTAACCTTTATAAACCGAACTTTAAAAAGATAAACTTTTTAAGAAAGTTAAAAAGTTAATAAGCTAGAACAACGAATAAGCCACTAAACATTAAGAGCTTATAGCTTATACGTCTAAGAGCTTATGTAGGGACAAAATAAATGAACTTTCTAACCACACAACATCAAATTCAATCACAGATCATGAATGATTCGGATCAAAAGTAAAGTTTCGGATTAAAGAATAAGCAAAATCAAGAATTGTAGAAGGAGATTAAAGAACACAAAGCTTAAACTTAAACTTTTGGATTAATAAAACTCAAATACAAAGATTAACTAAAGCTTAACTTAAAAGAAAAGATTAAGTTTTAGTGAGAGAAAGTTAAACACTTTCTCTCTCTAAAATGAAAACTAAAAGCAAAGAAAAATAAAACTAGCTAACCACCCTCCTAATGTGATTAGGAGGGTATTTATAGGCTAAGTGGGAAGTGCATGTATGGTGTGCTTCCTTCTTTCTTTTCTTCTCGACTCGATTTAATTCTTTGTCTTTTCTCGACGTCGTCTCGGGATTTGAACTTGTCTTAATAATTTTATTCTATAATTTAGACTTGAGTTCTTCAACTTTATTAAACTTCCGTCTTTAGACTTTTTCTTCGATAAATCTTCAGAATAGGTCTTGGACATCCGTTCTTTAAGCACTCTTGGTCTCTTGACTTCGTCTCTTCTCGTTTTCTTTGATAAAAGCCCGTGAAAGCACGTGTTTTCTTCTTTTTTCATTTTTTGGCCCTAAAAAACAATAAAAACACAAACCACGCATAATTCCGACTTTTACGACATAAATTACACGTTTTGGTCTTGTTATTATTGGAAATAAGTTGTAAAAGGATAAGTGTTTTCACACTTATTAATATGCGTCGTTACTCATGACGGGGATTGTCAATCCCGATGGATCCATCCACAACAGTCGCGCTTGCGATATGTGAATTAACGGTTCATGATATAGAGGATTTTTTACTAAGGTACTAAGGCAATAAGTAAATCATGAAACATGTGATAGCAATACTGGATACTTAATTGAATACTGATAAAAGTAATACTGTCAAAATTCTACTGCATGTATTCCACGCATGTATTTCTCACCCCGTATTTGTAAAACATGTATAAAGTGGAATATGGGCTATGAACTCACCTTTAGCAAGTGATCACAAGGAAAAAGGGCTGAGAAAAAAGGAGTCTTCACGGACCTATGCAATGGTGACCCGTAGTAAGAAAGTGTTCAATGTAGCAAATAACGTTTTAGAAGTAACGTGACAGAGTATGACCAAGTAACTTGCGTGTGATGGCGAGACGTATGCTTAGGATGAAATTTGACCAAAATACCTAGAACCTACTGTAATAACATGACATTAAACTTATGATGGTCCAACCATTTTTATGCAGGTTTTAAACACGTTTTAGGCTTGGTTCATAACGTTGAAATATTGGACAGAATTCTGTTTTCTGAAAATAGCTGTGAAGAGTTGGTCATATCTCAAAATCTATAATAGTACAGGTGGTGAGATTTTTTGACATGTGTAGATATTTATAGTACCTTTAAAAGTTGGGCAATTATAGACATAGAACTATTTCCAATCAATGGGAATTCCACGTTTAGTGACAGACTATCAAAACAGAAGGTTGTAAACGTCTTTCTTACCCTTCGGTAACTTGAGCATAAATCCCAAACGGTATAAGATTTTGACACGAAACCAAAAAGAGAAGTTTTATTATGTTTGTAAATACTGTAAAAAGTTGTAAAATCATGTATTCAACCTTTTTACCCAAATCAATTTTCCCACGTTTTAAGCATAATATTCAGATTTGACCTAATTTAGTAAAACGACCATTCCGGGCTCATCCGGACACTTCCCGTTTTAACCAACTCACCAAATGTCAAGAACATCAGTGGGTATTAATTTTCAAATAAAAACAAGGTCACGTGATTAAGAAAAATTGACCATGACCTGTTTGTTTCTGTGGTGAATTCCATGTCATAAAAATGTTCCAATTTAGTGACCTAAATGCGAAAACGCAACTCCTAAGCTATACAAAATCGCCACGCAAGTATCCTAAGTCATAATATGCCCTAAGTACTCCTAATCTCAGTGGGTTTTACCCATGAGCTCAATACCCAAGATCAATGTATATCAAAAAACGCTAATAACATCAAAACTAATACACTAGTTATGATTTTACCTACACAATGAGTATGGATAATTTCCAACACGTAAAATAACGATTCCTTCTTCCTTGATCCTATAAATTTCGTGGCCCTAAGACACCATAACATACCCAGATCAAAATTTTATCCAACAAAATAAGGTTTTAGGCATTGGAAAAATAAAAACCATCATAGGAGTTCATAAAAACATCATCAAATCATAAGATTTGATGATTTTCTTTCTCATGCAAAAACTTAATGAATGTTAAAAATTAAACATGGTATGATTAGGAATTGAAAATTAGACATGGGACTAGTAATTATTTACCTTAAATAAAAAAAATCAATTGTAGGGGGTGGGTATTGTGTTCGTCAGACACAGAGAGAAAGTAGGAGACCAGAGTTTTTTTTTGTAAAGACTTTTTTGCTAATTATTTTTCTAAGTTTAATTAAGGGTCAACCAATGTCAAAATGGGCTCTCTAAGCTATGGGCCAGCTGAAAACACTCCAATATGGCCCAAAAATTTAGTATTTAGCTCTTGTAAATTTACGAGTTTAATTAACGAGCCGTTTCTAACGAAAACCGAACCCGTTTATGTTTAAAACGAAATTTCCTTAAAATAACTAGTAAACACTTGTTTGGCTCGTATTTCACTAAGTTGGATCAAGGAATCAAGAATAACTAGGAATCACGTGATAATAATTTTATTTATCGTGGCGTTCGGACCCGAAAACTCAGTCCAACAGCCGGGAAACGTAAAAATGCAAAAGTTATTGATCTAGATATCTATTTTCATTATCTTTAAGGCAAAGAGTCAATAATAAGTCATATAAAATATGATGGAACCTCGTAGAAATTACAATTATAAAGTTTGGGCATTTCGCCAAATAATATAGTAAATTAGCGATATCCATAGAATTTTATGTTTAATTAAAATTTCGAGGATGACACGTAATCACTGTAAAAATAATGGGGAATATGGTAAAAGTGTGAATAAGCACGCATAACAAGTAAAAGAAAATTACCAAAAATCCGTGTTCTCACAGTCTTCCCCCCTAAAGGAACTCTGGTCCCTCAGAGTTTAACTAGAGAAGGAAAAAGATGAGGATATCATCAATGAAAATTTATGAAGAACATATCAAGTTAGGATTTGCAAACCCTGTTCATTAAATCCATGAACACTGAGGGGGCGTTTGTAAGACCAAACGGCATTACTTTAAACTCAAAATGTCTGTAACGGGTAGGGAAGGCAGTTTTAGGAATATCAATCTCATGAACCCGCAATTTATGGTAACCAGATTTGAGGTCTGTCTTGGAAAAACAGGAAGCACCTTCAAGCTGGTCAAACAGATCGTCGATTCGTGGCAACGGATAACGGTTCTTAATAGTCAACTTGTTTAATTCTCAGTAATCTATGCACATTCTCATAGCACGATCCTTTTTCTTGTAATTCCTTGAGTTGATTCGATAGCTCATTCATTTTTGACGGAGTCAAGTGGTACGGCGATTTAGCAACGGGTAATGCACCGGGTAATGCACCGGGAACAAGATAAATTTTGAATTCAACTTCGCGCGCAGGGGTAGTTCAGGCAAGTCATCAGGAAGTATCCCAGGATAATCACATACGACACGGATATCGTCCAAACACTTTTCAGCAGATGTAATGTACTGCAAAGATTTTAGGTCATCCACCGGTTGATCGTCGTGGAGTTCTAACATCGCAACCGAAGGCAAGGAATACGTAAAATTTGTTCAAAGCATACAATGACCGCACGATGGGTCACTAACCAATCCATACCCACAATGACATCAAAGCTGCCAAGACGTGTGGGCACGAGGTCAATAGAAAACAGGTGACCAAGCAAATCAAGCGTACAATTGCGTAAATAGGAGGTCAATCGAAAACGATTAAAATGCGCGAGAAGATATTTAAATAAACCAAAAAGGGGAAGGCGCGAATTACATAAACAATAAAACCCAAAAATTTGCATTATTAAAAGGTGAACACACTGTACGACTTTTAATCGCCATTAAAGATACAAATCACTTAGGTTTAGATCAATTATGGTAATAACACATTAATTCATAATGACTTTTAAAAGAGGTTGGTGATTATAAGTAAGACCAGTAACAAATAAAAGTTTCAACCATTCCAAAACATAAGTAGAATAAGTTTAAGGATGACTTTAGTCCTTTATGAAGAAACTGTAGGGTGTATGTATGAAACTTGAGATTTGAAATCATGGTTTAAGATCGCAATTTTATAAAATCCATTTTCAGATTCTAAGAAATAAATCACCGAAAAGAAAACGTCCTCCCTTTTTTTTAACCGATATGGGTAAGCTATAATTGAAACGGGTTGTATAAAAACGTATTAATTTTTTTTTAAAGACATGGATTTATACCTTTTTAAAACATTAGTCGTATATTTTACAAAGAAAGTGTATAGATCCACTTCTTAGATGTAAGAAGTCATTTTAGTAATTTGAACATTTGTGAAAATGTTATAAATCCTTTTAAAACTTGTAGAAATCTTTAAAAATTTTATGGGTGCATTTAGTGCATAAAAAGCAAGCAGGGAAACACACTCGAGGTTCCACAATTAATATGGTAGAAACAGAACAAGAATAATGAATATAAGCTTCACAATGCGCAATCAATAATATGTATTGCACAATTTAAAGGTCATACGGATCCTTGAAGCAAGGACACAATACTCGTGTCGACGATAAGACGACAAAAACAACCAAGTACATCATCAAGTCGTCCATTCAAAAACGGGAAAAAATTTACTCATTGAGTTCGCGAAGATCGATACACAACCGAAAGATAATAAAGTTCGTCCATTAATTTCCAATTTAAGGGGAAAAGAAACAATGTTCATGACTTAAGAAAGAGTCATCGTGTGAACTACACGAATAAATTTAAGTAAAGGGAAAGATTAACATTATTCACCCTTTAATAACGGGTACACATAACCCATGATTTCATAACTCGTCATTCAAATCTAGTAACATTTTGGAGATCTACCCATGTTACTCAAAAGGCGTCAATAAAAGAATGGATAAAACATCGAAACCTCAAGTTGATCATCAATATTCGATGATTTTACAAGCAGTCAAAAGAGTTTTCATCATGAAGGGAGACGAAAACAAGTTTAAGTTCACGACGGTTATATACGCCCACACATGGTGAATTTGTTCGAGTAAGGATATGGGCACATATGCAGACGTCCCAAGATAGAATTAACTGCAAACCACATCAAGATTATATATTTTTCAAGAATCCTATTAAAAGTTGACCTTTATCAAAAAAATTTGTGGTGACTACTATTCAACCGTGCATGGCTCCTTCTAAATTATACACAGGTGCACAACTATGTATAATTTAGGCGCAGCAATGCAATGCCCAGCTTCAACAAACCTTTATTATTATAATTCACTGTATAAACCATAACATTCGAAGAATAAAAATCAAACAATTTGAAGATCCTTTACAGTAGAGTAGTTATTTAATTCGCCGGATAATTTGTAAACACTTTTAAAGTGATAACCATTTATTAAAACTCGATTAAAATATCTCGTAAAACAATAGTAACTTTAAATTTCCTTAGGCAACATTAAATGTGCTTGGTAAAACGGTAACATGTTAAATTTTCTTGGGTGACATCATAATCATTTGTAAAATAGTGTGTGATTTGCACAAGAATATCAAAGAGTAGTTCACCAGAGAATGGGCGAATCAATCACGATACGACAAAATTTTGGAGAGGTTTAACCAGAAAAATCTTTAAATAGAGGGTATTAATGGAGATAGAATACAGAGAGAAGAATTGTCGATCACGACTTCAAGCGATGGAGAGCGTATTGCAAAACACAAGCCAACACAAGAATTCAGTGAGAATTTGCATAATATGATATTTTAGATCCATGAACGAGAAAGTTTAGACAAGAAAGACTTTATCATGCATAACTGAATAGTCCACAGGAAATGCAACACTGAGGAGTATCACTAGCAACAATGAAAGTTACAAGCTTAAGAATACTGGAATTTAAAGCAGTGCAACTGAAATCACATGACACGTAGTAATGAACCAATAAACAACGACTTTCCATAAATAGTGGTAATCATGTTCGTTACAAAGTAACACCTAGACACATTACGTCGATAAGTAGCAAAATTTTATAGTGGAAAGTTTAAGTAACAACTAAAATACATAGAAACAAAGTACGTGAAAGTAAAATAAAAATCTAAAGAGATATGAGAAAATCAAGCAGATGGACCAGCAGGCGAATCATCGCCAGTCGAGAAAGGATCGTTGTCCTCAGAAAGGTTGTCCAATATGTCACGTCCAAATTGTACCATGTTCATGAAAATTTACAATTTTTTTGAAGAGTTTCTATTTTTAGAAAGTTTCCATTGTAGGAAAGTTTCTAGTTTTGGAAAAACCTAGAAAGAAAAGAAGTCTACATCGGCTCGTAAAGATGAATTTCAATATCGTCTTACTAAAGTTTTTATACAAAACTCCACTTGTATTTTAACAATATATTTTCCTCCAAGATTGACTAGTTCAATGTGGAAAATAAGAATTCACGACTCGGACACCAAAAGCATCTTTATGCGAAACGACGTTTTGAATAACCTTTTAGTTCTAGCCAAGACTTGAAACTTAATGTAAAATGACCGAAATACCCCTACACCAAATCTGATGCAAAACGACATAAAATGAAAATACATATTTTTTGGTAGCTATTTGACACGTTATAACGCATTTTAGACCACGTTTTTCTCGCGGTTAAGTAATCACGGCATTCTGAATAACTTTGATGTTTTGCCGGAAGGCTGAAACGAATTCTAAAGTGCTCGAAACGACCGTTCAAAACTGCACCATCAACTAATTTAACGTACTAGCTGAATTTTTGGAATTTTTATATATGAAAATGTTGAACTGAATTTTGTTAAAATTAAGCCACTTACACTCACTTTGAGACTCCGATTTCGTAGGGTAGACTAAAAACAGCATTCCGGACAACTTTCGTGTTTTGGCCGAAGGCTAAAACGGAGCAGAAGACCCTCAAAAAGTTAAAATTCGGTTCTGCGCAGACTTGACATTTTACCAAAATCTTGTTGAATTTTTTTTACATGAAATCTCAAAAATTGAATCGGCTCTAAAATGTTCGTTTTTAGGAGTTAGAAGCTCTATTTTATGTTAAAACGATCGTCTAAGCAAGATTTATCTAGCCATCCAATAAAACTTTAGATTTTCGAAAATCTCGGACCTCGTTTTTCCGCGATAAAGTTTCTGTAGCAATAACACTTTTCGCAAATGCTGTTTGGAAATAATAAAAATTTAAAAATCGTAAAATAGGTATAAAATCTTCGATTTTAAGAGTTAGAAGTCGTGCCATATATCAAAACGTTCGTAAAAACGACCCCCATCGTAATTTCAAGGCCAACACCAGTTTTAATAACATTAACATGACCGAATTGGGCTCGCCAATTTTCTGCAATAAACATATTTTTTGAGGCATTATAAAATCTTAACCAAACACTATTAGATTGTCACATATATCACGAAAACATCCCAAATTGTTTAATTTAATATACTAACACTTTTTAAAATAATAATTAGTGTGCACGCATGTCACATAGATTCCAAGATAACAAAAGAATTATGCTCGCGGATATATATGTAAAAATAGCATTAAAATGCTTCAAGAAAGTCATAAACATAAAACAAGTCAAAACGATGCATAACATCCTCGACATCGAATTCTATATGCGAAGCATAATAATATCGTACGCGGTGTGATTCTTCCAATCACAAGCGAAACTGAAATGGTGAAGCACGAAAATCCTTATAACAAGGAAAACTAAAAACTTCATATGAGTAAAATCATATTCAAATCGACGGACATATCTTAAGCGAGGAGTCGTAAGACCACGATGGCGCTCCAAGACAAGAATCGAATGCCACAATTGAAAGTCAGAAAAATAAATAAATAGATTGGTCCACGAACCAATAAATAAAATCGAACAACACCCACAGTGTTATACAAAAAGTAACATAAAAAGGATCAAGAAAAGGGATATGAAATCCACAAAAAGATTTTGATACGATCAAAGAATTCTTCCAAGGCTTTATTGTCGAAATCGATCAAATCAATGATTGTAAAAAAAATCCACATGATCAACAATGATCAACGCAAATACGGCGCGGGAAGATATAAAAATGGAGTAATGAATACATTAGTAAATTATACTAGTCTCGAGATAAGAACACTATGGATATAATTCAAGTAATAAGGATAATAGTGCATACTGTAGTAAGTATAGTAATCTCAAGGTAAAACAATATGAATACAAATAAAGTAAAATAGGGATTAGAGAGTTACCCGCAGATGTTGACAATACCTGGCATTTTCTGTATTTGACACTAAGACTCAAGAAATAAAAATTGAATACTTTTGTGGTTATAGACCAAGTTTGTAAAATAACTTAGTTCCCTATAACCGGAGCTCTAATTACCAATCTGTAACACCCCCGAAATCAGGTAGGGTTCACTCAAGCAACATGGGGTGCCACGTCATGCAATACAGAAAACTGGTATATAGGTGCTGTAAAATGACGTAATAAAACCTGTTTTTACATCATAATCCTTACCGAAAATTTAAACAATAAGTTGCGGAAGTTTAAATCATAAATAGGTCCCAAATAGTTTAAAGTAATACATGAAGCACATAAAGCTTCTACCAAAAGTCAAAGTTTAAGTCAATGTCAACCGTAAAACATCCAACAGTCATTTTAGTCCAAATCTTATCTTTTTATGGGATTTACCCAAAGATACACAAAATAAAAGTAGTAGCAAAAAGGTAAGCATGTAAAATAAAGACTACAGAATTTGCCCGAATGTCCGCATCCACGAGCTCCAATCCGTGCACCTAAACTTGGTTACCTGAGAAATAACATATAAAAGGGTCAACATAAAGTTGAGTGGTATTCATAGGTTTAATAGAAGAAGTTGTGGAATACAGACACTGTTTCTATATAAACAGGTAATACTGGATAAAAAATGTTGCACCATTGTGCCATTAAATGTAATTTAATTATTGCAATAGCTCCTGACGCCGAAGCGTTAACATATGTATTACTTTGGACCTCTAATAAGTATCTAGTCAAAATACTTGTATATTCGAATGTATATGCGTCGGTACTCATGACCGGGATTGTCAATCCCGATGGATCCATCCAAA
This sequence comes from Glebionis coronaria, assembly GCA_025667525.1. NCBI lineage: Eukaryota > Viridiplantae > Streptophyta > Magnoliopsida > Asterales > Asteraceae > Glebionis > Glebionis coronaria. The sequence continues at coordinate 377,391,964 of CM046876.1, forward strand.
ACAGTCGCGCTTGCGATATGTGAATTAACGGTTGATGATATAGAGGATTTTTGACTAAGGTACTAAGGCAATAAGTAAATCAAGAAAACTATGAAAGCAATACTGGATACATGATTGAATACTGATAAAAGTAATAATGTCAAAATCCTACTGCATGTATTCCACGCATGTATTTCTCACCCCACATTTGTAAAACATGTATAAAGTGGAATATGGGCTATGAACTCACCTTTAGCAAGTGATCACAAGGAAAAAGGGCTGAGCAAAAAGGAGTCTTCATGGACCTATGCAATCATGATGCGTAATAAGAAAGTGTTCAATGTTGCAAATAACGTTTTAGAAGTAACGTGACGTAGTATGACCAAGTAACTTGCGTGCGATGGTGAGACCTATGCTTAAGATGAAATTTGACCAAAATACCTATAACCTACTATAATAACATAACATTAACCTTTTGATGGTTCAACCATTTTTATGCAGGTTTTAAACACGTTTTAGGCTCGGTTCATAACGTTGAAATATTTGACCGAATTCTGTTTTCTGAAAATAGCTGTGAAGAGTTGGTCATATCTCAAAATCTATAATAGTACAGGAGGTGAGATTTTTTGACATGTGTAGGTATTTCTATTATCTTTAAAATTTTGGCAATTAAAGACCTATAACTATTTACAATCAATGGGAATTCCACTTTTAGTGACAGACTATCAAAACATAAGGTTGTAAACGTCTTTCTTACCCTTCGGTAACTTGAGCATAAATCCCAACCGATATAAGATTTTGACACGAAACCAAAAAGAGAAGTTTTATTATGTTTGTAAATACTGTAAAAAGTTGTAAAATCATGTATTCAACCTTTTTACCCAAGTCAATTTACCCACGTTTTAAGCATAATATTTAGATTTGACCTAATTTAGTAGAACGACCATTCCGGGCTCATTCAAACACTTCCCGTTTTCATCCAACTCACCAAATGTCAAGCACATCAGTGGGTATTCATTTTTCAAATAAAAACAAGGTCATGTGCTTAAGGAAAAATGACCATGACCTGTTTGTTTCAGTGGTGAATTCCATGTCATAAAAGCGTTCCAATTTAGTGACCTAAACGCGAAAACGCAACTCCTAAGCTATACAAAATCGCCACACAAGTATCCTAAGTCATAATATGCCTTAAGTACTCCTAATCTCAGTGGGTTTTACCCATGAGATCAATACCCAACATCAATGTATATTAAAAAACGCTAATAACATCAAAACTAATACACTAGTTATGATTTTACCTCCACAATGAGTATGAATAATTTTCAACACGTAAAATAACGATTCCTTCTTCCTTGATCCAATAATTTTTGTGGCCCTAAGACACCATAACATAACCAAATGAAAATTTTATCCAACAAAATAAGTTTTTAGGCATTGGAAAAACAAAAACCATCATAGGAGTTCAACAAAAAATCATCAAATCATAAGATTTGATGATTTTTGATGTCATGCAAAAACTTAATGCATGTTAAAAATTAAACATGGGTATGATTAGGAATTGAAGCTCTATTTTATGTTCGTTTTTAGGAGTTAGAAGCTCTATTTTATGTTAAAACGATCGTCTAAGCAAGATTTATCTAGCCATCCAATAAAACTTTAGATTTTCGAAAATCTTGGACCTCTTTTTTCCCCGATAAAGTTTCTGCAGCAATAACATTTTTCGCAAATTCTGTTTGGAAATTAAAAAAATTTAAAATCTTAAAATAGGTATAAAAGCTTTGATTTTAAGAGTTTGAAGTCGTGCCATATCGATCAAATTTCAAGGCCAAAACCATTCGTAAAAAACGACCCCTATCGTAATTTCAAGGCCAAAACCAGTTTTAATAACATTAACATGACCGAACCGGACTCACAAATTTTCTGCAATAAACATATTTTTTGAGGCATTATAAAATCTCAACCAAAAACTATTAGATTGTCACATATATCACGAAAACATCCCAAATTGTTTAATTTAATATACTAACACTTTTTAAAATAATAATTAGTGTGCACGCATGTCACATGGATTCCAAGATAACAAAAGAATTATGCTCGCGGGCATATATGTAAAAATAGCATCAAAATGCTTCAAGAAATTCATAAACATAAAACAAGTCAAAACGATGCATAACATCCTCGACATCGAATTCTATATGCGAAGCAAAATAATATCGTACGCGGTGTGATTCTTCCAATCACAAGCGAAACTGTAATGGCGAAGCACGAAAATCCTTTTAACAAGGAAAACTAAAAACTTCATATGAGTAAAATCATATTAAAATCGACGGACAGATCTTAAGCGAGGAGTCGTAAGACCACGATGGCGCTCCAAGGCAAGAATCGAATGCCACAATTAAAAGTCGTAAAAATAAATAAATAGATTGGTCCACGAACCAATAAACAAAATCAAACAACACCTACAATTTTATACAAACAGTAACATAAAAAGGATCAACAAAAGGGATATAAAATCCACAAAAAGATTTTGATACGATCAAAGAATTATTCCAAGGCTTTATTGTCGAAATCGATCAAATCAATGACTGTAAAAAAGTTCACATGATCAACAATGATCAACGCAAATACGGCGCAAGAAGATATAAAAATGGAGTAATGAATACTTTAATAAATTATACGAGTCTCGAGATAAGAACACTATGGATATAATTCAAGTAATAAGGATAATAGTGCATACTGTCGTAAGTATAGTAATCTCAAGGTAAAACAATATGAATACAAATAAAGTAAAATAGGGATTAGAGAGTTACCCGCAGATGTTGACAATACCTGGCATTTTCTGTATTTGACACTAAGACTCAAGAAATAAAAATTGAAAACTTTTGTGGTTATAGATCAAGTTTGTAAAATAACTTAGTTCCCTATAACCGGAGCTCTGATTACCAATCTGTAACACCCCCGAAATCAGGTAGGGTTCACTCAAGCAACATGGGGTGCCACGTCATGCAATACAGAAAACTGGTACATAGGTGCTGTAAAATGACGTAATACAACCTGTTTTTACATCATAATCCTTACCGAAAATTTAAACAATAAGTTGCGGAAGTTTAAATCATAAATAGGTCCCAAATAGTTAAAGTAATACATGAAGCACATAAGGCTTCTACCAAAAGTCAAAGTTTAAGTCAATGTCAACCGTAAAACATCCAATGGTCATTTTAGTCCAAATCTTACCTTTTTATGGGATTTACCCAAAGATACACAAAATAAAAGTAGTAGCAAAAAGGTAAGCATGTAAAATAAAGACTACAGAATTTGCCCGAATGTCCGCATCCACGAGCTCCAATCCGTGCACCTAAACTTGGTTACCTGAGAAATAACATATAAAAGGGTCAACATAAAGTTGAGTGGTATTCATAGGTTTAATAGAAGAAGTTGTGGAATACAGACACTGTTTCTATATAAACATGTAATACTGGATAAAAAATGTTGCACCATTGTGCCATTAAATGTAATTTAATTATTGAAATAGCTCATGACGCCGAAGCGTTAACATATGTATTACTTTTGACCTCTAATAAGTATCTAGTCAAAATACTTGTATATTCGAATGTATATGCGTCGGTACTCATGACCGGGATTGTCAATCCCGATGGATCCATCCAAAACAGTCGCGCTTGCGATATGTGAATTAACGGAGGATGATATAGAGGATTTTTGACTAAGGTACTAAGGCAATAAGTAAATCAAGAAAACTGTGAAAGCAATACTGGATACATGATTGAATACTGATAAAAGTAATACTGTCAAAATCCTACTGCATGTATTCCACGCATGTATTTCTCACCCCGCATTTGTAAAACATGTATAAAGTGGAATATGGGATATGAACTCACTTTTAGCAAGTGATCACAAGGAAAAAGGGTTGAGCAAAAAGGAGTCTTCACGGACCTATCCAATAGTGACGCGTAATAAGAAAGTGTTCAATGTTGCAAATAACGTTTTAGAAGTAACGTGACGTAGTATGACCAAGTAACTTGCGTGCGATGGTGAGACCTATGCTTAAGATGAAATTTGACCAAAATACCTATAACCCACTGTAATAACATAACATTAACCATATGATGGTCCAACCATTTTTATGCAGGTTTTAAACACGTTTTAGGCTCGGTTCATAACGTTGAAATATTGGACAGAATTCTGTTTTCTGAAAATAGCTGTGAAGAGTTGGTCATATCTCAAAATCTATAATAGTACAGGAGGTGAGATTTTTTGACATGTGTAGGTATTTCTCTTATCTTTAAAAGTTTGGTAATTAAAGATCTATAACTATTTCCAATCAATAGGAATTCCACTTTTAGTGACATACTATCAAAACAGAAGGTTGTAAACGTCTTTCGTACCCTTCGGTAACTTGAGCATAAATCCCAAACGGTATAAGATTTTGACACGAAACCAAAAAGAGAAGTTTTATTATGTTTGTAACTACTGTAAAAAGTTGTAAAATCATGTATTCAACCTTTTTACCCAAGTCAATTTACCCACGTTTTAAGCATAATATTCAGATTTGACATAATTTAGTAGAACGACCATTCTGGGCTCATTCAGACACTTCCCGTTTTCATCCAACTCACCAAATGTCAAGCACATCAGTAGGTATTAATTTTTCAAATAAAAACAAGGTCATGTGCTTAAGGAAAAATGACCATGACTTGTTTGTTTCTGTGGTGAATTCCATGTCATAAAAGCGTTCCAATTTAGTGACCTAAACGCGAAAACGCAACTCCTAAGCTATACAAAATCGCCACGCAAGTATCCTAAGTCATAATATGCCTTAAGTACTCCTAATCTCAGTGGGTTTTACCCATGAGCTCAATACCTAAGATCAATGTATATTAAAAAACGCTAATAACATCAAAACTAATACACTAGTTATGATTTTACCTCCACAATGAGTATGAATAATTTTCAACACGTAAAATAACGATTCCTTCTTCCTTGATCCAATAAATTTTGTGGCCCTAAGACACCATAACATACCCAAATCAAAATTTTATCCAACAAAATAAGTTTTTAGGCATTGGAAAAACAAAATCCATAATAGGAGTTCAACAAAAAATCATCAAATCATAAGATTTGATGATTTTTGATGTCATGCAAAAACTTAATGCATGTTAAAAATTAAACATGGGTATGATTAGGAATTGAAGCTCTATTTTATGTTCGTTTTTAGGAGTTAGAAGCTCTATTTTATGTTAAAACGATCGTCTAAGCAAGATTTATCTAGCCATCCAATAAAACTTTAGATTTTCGAAAATCTTGGACCTCGTTTTTCCCCGATAAAGTTTCTGCAGCAATAACATTTTTCGCAAATGCTGTTTGGAAATTATAAAAATTTAAAATCTTAGAATAGGTATAAAAGCTTTAATTTTAAGAGTTTGAAGTCGTGCCATATATCAAAACGTTCGTAAAAACGACCCCTATCGTTATTTCAAGGCCAAAACCAGTTTTAATAACATTAACATGACCGAATTGGGCTCGCAAATTTTCTGCAATAAACGTATTTTTTGAGGCATTATAAAATCTCAACCAAAAACTATTAGATTGTCACATATATCACGAAAACATCCCAAATTGTTTAATTTAATATACTAACACTTTTTAAAATAATAATTAGTGTGCACGCATGTCACATGGATTCTAAGATAACAAAAGAATTATGCTCGCGGGCATATATGTAAAAATAGCATTAAAATGCTTCAAGAAAGTCATAAACATAAAACAAGTCAAAACGATGCATAACATCCTCGACATCGAATTCTATATGCGAAGCATAATAATATCGTACGCGGTGTGATTCTTCCAATCACAAGCGAAACTGTAATGGCGAAGCACGAAAATCCTTATAACAAGGAAAACTAAAAACTTCATATGAGTAAAATCATATTAAAATCGACGGACATATCTTAAGCGAGGAGTCGTAAGACCACGATGGCGCTCCATGGCAAGAATCGAATGCCACAACTGAAAGTCGGAAAAATAAATAAATAGATTGGTCCACGAACCAATAAACAAAATCGAACAACACCCACAATGTTATACAAACAGTAACATAAAAAGGATCAAGTAAGGGATATCAAATCCACAAAAAGAATTTGATACGATCAAAGAATTCTTCCAAGGCTTTATTGTCGAAATCGATCAAATCAATGATTGTAAAAAAATCCACATGATCAACAATGATCAACGCAAATACGGCGCGGGAAGATATAAAAATGGAGTAATGAATACTGTAATAAATTATACGAGTCTCGAGATAAGAACGCTGTGGATATAATTCAAGTAATAAGGATAATAGTGCATACTGTAGTAAGTATAGTAATCTCAAGGTAAAAAAATATGAATACAAATCAAGTAAAATAGGGATTAGAGAGTTACCCGCAAATGTTGACAATACCTGGCAGATTATGTATTTGACACTAAGATTCAAGAAATAAAATTTGAAGACTTTTGTGGTTATAGACCAAGTTTTTAAAATAACTTAGTTCCCTATAACCGGAGCTCTGATTACCAATATGTAACACCCCCGAAATCAGGTAGGGTCCACTCAAGCAACATGGGGGTGCCACGTTATGCAATACAAAAAACTGGTATATAGGTGCTGTAAAATGACGTAATAAAACCTGATTTTACATCATAATCCTTAACGAAAATTTAAACAATAAGTTGCGGAAGTTTAAATCATAAATAGGTCCCAAATAGTTTAAAGTAATACATTAAGCACATGAAGCTTCTACCAAAAGTCAAAGTTTAAGTCAAAGTCAACCGTAAAACATCCAACGGTCATTTTAGTCCAAATCTTACCTTATTATGGGATTTACCCAAAGATACACAAAATAAAAGTAGTAGCAAAAAGGTAAGCATGTAATACAAAGACTACATAATTTGCCCGAATGTCCGCATCCACGAGCTCCAATCCGTGCACCTAAACTTGGTTATATTAGAAATAACTTATAAAAGGGTCAACATAAAGTTGAGTGGTATTCATAGGTTTAATAGAAGAAGTTGTGGAATACAGGCAATGTTTCTATATAAACATGTAATATTGAAAAAAAATGTTGCACCTTTGTACCATTAAATGTAATTTAGTTATTGCAATAGCTCATGACACCGAAGTTTTAACATATGTATTACTGGGGGACCTCTAATAAGTATATAGTCAAAATACTTGTATATTCGAAGGTATATGCGTCGATACTCATGACGGGGATTGTCAATCCCGATGGATCCATCCAAAACAATCGCGCTTGCGATATGTGAATTTACCGTTCATGATATAGAGGATTTTTTACTAAGGTACTAAGGATATAAGTAAATCATGAAAACTGTGAAAGCAATACTCGATACTTGATTGAATACTGACAAAATTAATACTGTCAAAATTTTACTACATGTATTCCACGCATGTATTTCTCACCTCACATTTGTAAAACATGTATAAAGTGGAATATGGTCTATGAACTCACCTTTAACAAGTGATCACAAGGAAAAAGGGCTGAGAAAAAAGGAGTCTTCACGAACCTATGCAATAGTGACGCGTAGTAAGAAAGTGTTCAATGTAGCAAATAACGTTTTAGAAGTAACGTGACATAGTATGACCAAGTAACTTGCGTGCGATGGCGAGACCTATGCTTAAGATTAAATTTGACCAAAATACCTATAACCTACTGTAATAACATGACATTAACCTTATGATGGTCCAACCATTTTTATGCAGGTTTTAAACACGTTTTAGGCTCGGTTCATAACGTTGAAATATTGGACAGAATTCTGTTTTCTGAAAATAGCTGTGAAGAGTTAGTCATATCTCAAAATATATAATAGTACAGGAGGTGAGATTTATTGACATATGTAGGTATTCCTCTTACCTTTAAAAGTTATGCAATTAAAGACCTAGAATTTTTCCAAACAATGGGAATTCAACTTTTAGTGACAGACTATCAAAACAGAAGGTTGTAAACGTCTTTCTTACCCTTCGGTAACTTGAGCATAAATCCCAAACGGTATAATATTTTGACACGAAAAAAAAAGAGAAGTTTTATTATGTTTGTACCTACTGTAAAAAGTTGTAAAATCATGTATTCAACCTTTTTAACCAAGTCAATTTATCCACGTTTTAAGCATAATATTCAGATTTGACCTAATTTAGTTAAACGACCATTCCGGGCTCATTCGGACACTTCCCGTTTTCATCCAACTCACCAAATGTCAAGCACATCTGTGGGTATTCATTTTTAAAATAAAAACAAGGTCATGTGCTTAAGAAAATTTGAGCACGACCTGTCTGTTTCTTTGGTGAATTCCATGTCATAAAAACGTTCCAATTTAGTGACCTAAACGTGAAAACACAACTCCTAAGCTATACAAAATCGCCACGCAAGTATCCTAAGTCATAATATGACTTGAGTACTCCTAATCTCAGTGTTTTTTACCCATGATCTCAATACCCAAGATCAATGTATATTAAAAAACGCTAATAACATCAAAACTAATACACTAGTTATGATTTTACTTCCACAATGAGTATGAATAATTTTCAACACGTAAAATAACGATTCCTTCTTCCTTGATCCAATAAATTTTGTGGCCCTAAGACACCATAACATACCCAAATCAAAATTTTATCCAACAATATAAGGTTTTAGGCATTGGAAAAACAAAAACCATCATAGGAGTTCATAGAAACATCATCAAATCATAAGATTTGATGATTTTTGATCTCGTACAAAAACTTAATGCATGTTAAAAATTAAACATGGGTATGATTAGGAATTGAAAATTAGACATGAGACTAGTAATCATTTAACTTAAATAAATAAAAAAATCAATGGTAGGGGGTGGGTGTTATGTTCGTCGGCCACACAATGAAAGTAGGAGACCACGGTTTTTTTTTTGTAAAGATATTTTTGCTAAGCGTTTTTCTAAGTTTAATTAAGGTCCAACCAAAGTCAAAATGGGCTCTCTAAGCTATGGCTCAACTGAAAACACTCCAAGATGACCCAAAAATTTAGTATTTAGCTCTTGTAAATTTACGGTTTTAATTAACGAGCCGTTTATGACGAAAACCGGAACCCGTTTATGTTTAAAACGAAATTTCCTTAAAATAACTAGTAAACACTTGTTTGGCTCGGATTTCACTAAGTTGGATCAAGAATCAAGAATAATTAGGAATCCACATAATAATAAAAAAAAATTTACCATGGCATTCGTACCCGAAAACTCAGTCCGATAGCCGGAAAACGTAAACATGCAAAAGTTCACCATTGCGTACGTTATTGATCTAGATATCGATTTTCATTATTTTTTAGGCAAAGAGTCAATAATAACTCATATAAAATATTATGAAACCTCGTAGAAATTACAAATATAAAGTTTGGGCATTTCACCAAATAATATCGTAAATTAGCGATATCCATAGAATTTTATTTAACTAAAATTTCGAGGATGACACGTAATCACTGTAAAATAATGGGGAATATGGTAAAAGTGTGAATAAGAACGCATAACAAGTAAAATAAAATTACCGAAAATCCGCGTTCTCACAATACCAATACTTCTTATTCTCGTAAATTATCCTTCTAAGAGGTAACTCAACGTAAAGCCCTGCTCTCAGATAGGGTTGTCAACCCATTAGTACTACTATTCGAATTAACATCTATTTCAAACTTGCAAAATCAAGTTAGAACATAGTTAACGGCTCATGAATTTAGCGACTTCAGCAACAAGGTACTTATACAATCGCGACAATCATTCAACAACATCGGGTCCAAACAATCATTCATGACCTGTGTTCCATTTCATTTCAAATAGCATGTATCCCCCTCGCGGGTTAAATCATTTACAACAAGTATAAAAAGAGAGGATATAGGCTCACCTTAGAAGATACGTGAAGCTAGTAGTAGAGATGACGATATCCGACGATAAGGATGCCCGTGAAATCCAAAACCAACACCTAGCGAACAAGGCGCGAAATAAATCAACGTACTCAAGTACCAGAATGTACTTGGTATAAACAACTAAAAATACTCAAAACCTCTTTAAACACATACCAACAATCCACACATGTGATATTTACTAGACGCTTCTATTATACTTCGTTATTAAAACAAACGTTCCAAAACCAATTTGCCGGTACATACCTAATGTACGGGCTGTTTTCCCCTACTTAAACATCATGAATTTTTATGAAACTTACTGTAGAACTCAAATACAACCTATAGAAACCACTCCAAAATTTTTATAGAAAGAATTTACTTTTAAGTCTCGCTGCTCGACACATTTTTGAACTTCAAAAACCGGACTGTTTTACACACTTGACTCGCAAAGTCATTTAGACCTTCTTAACCAAAACCATTTACAAAACCGACAATTGAATTTGAAAATAGACTCAAAATGATAAGTTTAGGGACTGAGATCAACCCCTAATTATTTTTAAAACTCAACTTATAGTCCCCGATATTTGACCCAAAATCGACTACAATTTCGTATTGTGTCGATATGCATCTCCCGATACACGAAAAATCAAAATATCATAACTTTTGACTCGTTTGGAGTTAAAAGCTCTATCTTATACCAAAACGAAGGTAGGAAGAAAATCAACAGCTATATCCTGTAATGATAACCTGGACGTAGACTTAAGAACACAAAAATCAGCCCTGAACAATCTGTTCTAAAATGGACTTTTCAAAACCATATCAAAACATCTTTTTGACCCATTTCAGTCATTCTTATACCCTTAATAACACCTAATAATCATCCTACACAAATCCAAACATCCTAATTAACTTGCATGCTCTATCATTCATCCTAACCCAAAAACTAAAAATAAAAGTAAGCACTCAAAATAATTAATTAAATAATATTAACAACATAATGGAACCATACCATAAGCTAAATAGATCAAAAACCCAAGAACACCAAAACCCCCATGTGAGCCGTGGGGTTGGGGCTGAAGAACACCAAGAATAAAAAGATTCCAAGCTCCAATATTTCAATATTATGTCCCTAAACACAATCAACCACAAACCCACAAGATCAATTAGATCAAATCAATGTTTTTAGCAAAAATTATCAAAATCAAATCATAAGAAAACTTTTGTTGCATGTTGGATTTTCTTGGTGGGATTTACTTACAATGATGTTTTAAGGATGGGTCATTGATTAGATTTGCAAGAAAACAATTTTTGATGGTGGTTCTATGGTGGTGGTGGTGGCGACATAAATAAGAGAGGGATGTGTGAAATTTCTGGAATGAAATAATGAGAAGTGTGTGTAATTTCTCCTTTTATATGATGGGGAGGGTAGAAAATGTAAATAAGGCTACCTTTTGGCCTTGTTTGCAAACTAGTTAGCAAAGAGCGGGAAATGGTAACTAGTCAGATTTTATAAATTTACGAGAGTCGGTTTCGTCCCGGATTCATAAAAATTAAAATCTTGTTCAATAAAATACTTTTTCAAGGATTTAAACGCACACAAAAAGCAATAGTAAGGTTCCGACTCGACTTAATACGTAATGAAACGAAAATTTCAAAAATCTACGATATCGAAATAATCGATACTAAAACATAACATTTGGGCATCCATCGTCATCGCGATCACAATCTGTTCTCTCCACTCGTCACAACATTCGAATAAAGCCACATATTACCGGTTTCGACATAAACCGTCTAACATAATAATACTTACCATTGCTTACATATTCAAAATAAGTTACATAGTTAGGGTAAAATGATGACGTTAAGTTCGGGTTATTACAATCATATCCTAGGGATATTTAAGTGAGCTTAAGATCCTATGCTTTAATAACTTGTACATTATGCTTTATTAATTTGTAACTTAGCTTGAGATAAATGTATTAACTTATTAAGATACTTAGGTGAGTTTTATAATTAGTTGCAAAAGATTAGACTCAAATTCAATATAAAATGGATTTTATATGCTAATCTTGGTTACTAGGTCATATACTTGTAATTAGCTTTAGATTAGTGAATATTAGTGTTTTGTGATCAATTACCTTTCGTTTATATGATAGATTATAACTAGTATATTGTATTTGATGATTGTAAATAGATATTATATAGTTATATTGCTTGAAACATTGGTTTATAAAGTGAATTCTAGAGTTTCTAATGTTCTTTAGTAATTAAAGGTATCTTTGTTATATTTGAGATGTTCTTATTTATAATGTATACATATTTTTACTTTTAGAACTCAGTCATGATACATACATATTGTTCACAACATATAGTAATATTTTGTAGTGGCAATTGAGATAGTGAGAATCCATATATTTAACAATTCAGTCATATATCATAGCAAAATGCAAAAATTTCTTACAAATAGGTAATTACATATATATTGATATTACATTAGCCAAAACTACTAGATGTTACAATCTCTTCCCCTATTTTAAATCTCGTCCCGAGATTTAGCAGAAATTAGGATTACTAGGGAATAGATACGAATATTTAGCTCGAATTTGATCTTCACGTTCTCAAGTATAATCAGGTCATCATTTCGAGTTCCATCGTACCTTAACTATTGGGACACGGCTCTGTTTCAATCTTTTAATCTCTTTATCCATGATTTCCACAGGTTCTTCTACAAAATTTTACTTATCATCGATTTGAAATTCTTTCATCGGTATGATGAGAGATTCATCAGATAAGAAGTTCTTCATATTTGACATGAAAGGTATTTTTAACATTACTAAGCTCTTCAGGTAGCTCTAGTTTATATGCCACATGGCCGATTCTTTTGGTTATTTTGAATAATCCAATATACCTTGGATTCAGTTTCTTTTTCTTTCCGAATCGAATAACTCCTCTATGAGGTGAAACTTTCAACATAACACGATCTCCAACTGCAAATTCTAAAGGTTCACGTCTAGTATTAGCGTAACTCCTTTGTCTATCTTGTGCAGCTTGTAATCGCTGTCGGATTTGGAAAATCTATTCAGTAGTTTCATGTATTATTGCTGGTCTTGTTAGTTGAATATCTCCAACTTCAGTCCGACAAACAAGCGATCGACACTTTCTTCCATAAAGTACTTCGAAAGGTGATGCTTTAATACTCACATGATAACTATTGTTATAAGAGAATTTGTGACAATCCGTCAATTTATGTTTGATATTTTATTCTCAAATATTATTTAAAAACATTATTTTAATGTTGTATTATGAACTCACTTATTCTTGGGAAGAAATTTGGATTTACGTCTTGAAGTAGCATCGACTACGTCTAAAACGGAGGATTCAACGTTACGTGCTTACGTTTACATACACCGTTTTAGTGACCGTCCGACATTTCAGAAAATAAATTTGTCCGTGAATATTATTTTGAGATTTTAAATTTGTGTTGGTTCACAAACTCACCAATTTACGAGAAGAGATTAGGACTTACGATTTTAAATTAACGTTCTTGACGATTAAATCGGAAACCTTAGGATTACGTATTTACGTTTTCGAACTCCGTTTTTGATGAGACAATTTTTATTAGATTCGTTTTGTGCCGTTGATTCATAATTTATAAAAACGTTTTTCGTAAAACGACCCGAGGGCACGCAAATCGAGGAAACTAGAATCGAGGAATACCCGTAAATTATTGGGATGAGACAAAAACAAGTTTTGTCTCACCCCACACATGGGACGGCCCAAGCTAGGACACCACATCAAAGATGTGGCATCTTTACACTAGCTTAAGTTACACTTGTAACTTAGCTTCATTTTGAAGCCACTAACTTGTCAAAACCATCTAACTTTCCCATTACCTCCATTCATACATGCAAAACAAGCTACAAACTCTCTCACTCTCTCCAATTGTGCCATCCCACCATCACCCTTACACACCATCATCATACAATTTTTAACCATAAACATTTGTTATAATTAACATATGTTTATCTCCATTCAAAGAGATGATGATTGGTGCAAGTTATAACATCCAAAGAGGAGTTTCTATGGATTCTTAGGGCTGATTTTCCACAAGGAGTTCTTGAAAATTGATGGTCTTGAAAATGGTCTTGGTTTATCACAAGTTACTCCATCAAAATCCATGTCTTGATCATAACCTACATCATCATGGTGGTATAAAGATTGTTCTCCTCATCCTCTTGTTATTTTGATTATGTAATCATGTATTTTCTTTCCTATTGTATATGTATTTGATGTTTATATGATGATAAAAATATTATGTGGGGATTTGGTGTTGATAGATTTGATAAAAATGGGTAAAAAGATGGACAAACTACATGTAAAAATGGTTAAATCTTGCTTAAATGGTAGGCTGTATAAAAACAGTAACTAACCACAAGTTAAACTGATAAAATGGCAAAGTGGAATCAATATACAGTAAGTATAAGATGTCATACACATGTGAGAGTTGGCCATGCAATGGAATCATTATAATGAGTGAGATATGATCAAAACAGGTTTAGGGTACCAATCTGAATAGTCAGTTTTGGACGGACTGTTAGGGATATTTAGAGTTGGATTGAGCAGTAGCTATATCTAAGTTAATTGTAGCACATATCATGTAGTTTATGGTGTTTAAAAATGAGCTTCTATCTCTTTGTAGAACTCAAGATATGGTAAAAATGGTGAAAGTGAAAGTAAAAATCAGATTTTGGGAAATTAAAGTATAATGGTATTATATAAGCACTCAAATAAAAATAGTAGAAAATGTGATTTAAAACCCACTAACTTATATAATACATTTATATAAATATGTATAAGGATAATTAAATGGACATTTTATAAAAATGGTAGTTAGTTTTATAAGTTATAAAACTATAAACATGATTTTTACAACTTTTTCGGCTATTACCGTAAAATTAATGTTTTTGTTAAATAAAACTTAGACGGTTGGACCCGTCTAATGTAAACTTTTATAAACTCCTATACTGATATATAAACATATATAACAAGTAAAAACCGATAAAACCCGAACTATATAACATACGGACATTAACGGGCTAAGTTAACGTTATTGGACTAATAATGCAACAAAATGGGCTAAAACACATATAAACTTATTTATTGGGCTTAACCCATTTGGGCCCAACATGTAAAGTGTGATACTGATAATAAAATTATAATTGGGCTAATATAATATATTGGGCTTGTAATGGGCCTATTGGGCCTAAAACATGTAAATAGGTAAAACTAGTAAATTAGTATAAAAGTTATCAACACATAAAACTAAAATGAGTAAATGAGAATATGTAAACCCATTTAATCATCATATATATAAAATCATCATATGTATACATAATTTTTATTTTTGTAAAGTCATTGGACAAAAGTCTAAGACGAGTATTATTTGTCCAGGTTTCCGTGATTGAAGCACGTACCGTACATCCAAATCGCCGATAATCGCCTTCCCACATCAACGTGAGTTCATAGCCTCGCACTCTTTTAAATGTTGTTATGAAATGTTTTATAAACCCGCGAGGGAGATAACATGTTAGTTTTACTAAAATAGGACACCATTTGTCCCGATTGTTTGTTTATTGATTTGGACCCGGATGATTGTATGACCCTATGAATGATTAAATGACCCGATAGATGAAATAAAATAGATTATTAAAGTTAGGTTATGTCACTAAAAGTCCCATTAGCATGAATTGTGAACTACCGGGATTTGGTAGACGCTTATGCATATAATAGTACTATTTGGGGACGATCACCCCAGTTCGCGCCTTGACGGTTGATCCCCGTCGTGCCACATTTATTGGTAAGCGAATTTATGTATGCGAAGATTTCCATAGCGTGACCTTTGTAACGACACGCTAATTTAGATGGGAAAATTGAGTTCGGGCTAGCTACCCGTTGTTTGGTTTATTAAGGTAACAATGTCATGCGGCTTATAATAATCTAATTAACGAAATACTGCTATACGCACCGAATTACAATATATTGCCTGACTAGCAATACGGGGTCATATTATTGATATTATGTTTGTGTTTTGGTTTTACATAACCATATTCATATAACGGTTTTTATTTGACTCTACATGACGTTGTGAAACGTATCGTATGATATTTGTACGACATTGGTTCGTATAATGATTTTGAAGGCGAAAGCCTATATTGTGATTTTGACAAGGATTTGTATAAAATGTTTTTGGCCTATATTATGATCTACTATAAAGATTTGTAAAAAAATGATTTTCGATAATAATTTTATACTGGTGTTATATGGATGGATTTTATTAAACTCTATGAATTCACTCGGCGTTATCGCTGACCTTTTCTTTTAACATGTTTTATCTCAGGTACTTGAAGGTAATTCTTGGGAAGACAACAAGAATTCATGGCCCGCACTTAAATAATAATTTCCATTCAAATTGCTTTGTAAAACCTGTAAATCTGATATTTATGAATGGGAATGCTTTATTAATAAACGACGAGATTTTTAAGCGTTGTCTATGATGTGAGTAATGTGCTATCCCGTAACACCAACGAGTCTTCCGCTGTATTGAGTTGTATAAATTTGGGGGTGTTACAGTTTGGTACCAGAGCTCTCGTTATAGAGAACGAAAGATTTTTAAAACCAAGGTTTTGAATAAAACATTTCAAAATCTTTTAACTATAAACATTCTTCTAAAAATGTCTAAAAATCTTTTGACTATAACGGTGCTGAAGAATTCCCGAGTTACAGACAAGGCCAGACTGAGAAGTGTTATTTTAATATATATATAACTTGGATTATATATATATATATAAACATATATATATATATATATATATATATATATATATATATATATATATATATATATATATATATATATATATATATATATATATATATATATATATATATATATATATATATATATATATATATATATATATATATATATATATGATGTAATTTTATTACATGATTGTTTGATGATTATTTTGATATTTATACGACATAGATTGTCACAAGGAACCCTAAATCCCCTTGTAAATTAATCGAAGTTATTCTCGTAGGAATTTCAGCTATCCTAGATCTAAACCAAGTTGTGGATATTTATGATCCCAACAAAATGGTTGATATTCGTTGAAATATAGATATTAGTTAATTGTGATATTAAAGAAGAATTGGTGAGATTATACCTGATATCGATGTCATGACGATCTTTCCTTATAGAGTGGAGTTTGACAAAATGTTACCACCTGGAAAGGTGTCATCTGATTCGTTGTCACCCAATTCTTAAATTGAAATCGAAAGGGTGAATGTTGCACTTGAGGCTGTCATTGGAACCATTACCCAAAAGCCTCATGACACTAATACCTTTCCGAGAAGTATAATTGAATGTGTGAGTCATCTCATGCTAGTGACTCATTTGATAACTATTGATGAAGGAGCTATAGGATTGGAAATCAAGTGTTGATCATATAAAGCTTTTATTGCCCTTTTAAAGTGTAAGAATAAGGTTGAAAGTAATGGAAAATAAGGTAGGATATTGAATTGAGTATAAGTTGATTAAAACTTGAATAATACAAAATTTAACTTATATGGAATAAGAAATCGTTAAGAAGAAGCCGTTTAGCTCTGCGATTGAATTATAAGGTTTAAATTGATTGTTGATTCGTGTTAAGGGTTGTTCCTAGGCCATTGTCCAATGACGAGGATGCCCAGTGTCCAAAAAATAAATTGAAGAAATCTTCTTCTAAAATTGGGACCGATGGATCTTCCGGGACATGTGGAACACCTAATGACTATTGTAGATTAGTGTTCATTGTGGTATCTTTTAAATAATCCCTAACTTAACTGAGACATCAGTTGGTAGGATGAGATCTTGGAATTGTATGACATAGTGACACATCATGTGTTACGGTACAATTTGACTTGTTTGTGATTAATGAAAAGACTACCTTTGATTGCTAAATTCTACATGTATCGATGATATCTATCTTTTCTTGCTTCTTCCTAATGCTCGCATTAGTGATGCAACCATTGAACAAGTATTCTTCGTGAGTGCCATCAAGGTCATGAACCTCATGATTATTTGGCTAAGCTCATTTCCTAGCATATTGTAGTTAATTCTTGGTGAACAACTTTTCATCACTCTTTTACAGATTACTCATTGTTTTTATAAAGATAAAACAGTATCCTTTGAGAAAATTGAATTTTCATCACTATATGGATTATTTAAAGTGAGACTTATAAATAATCATTATTGAAATAAAGTTGATTATGAAATACCTTGGAAAACTTAATTGTTTTCATAACAAAGAAAATCTTTGTAAATTTATTATTGATTCTTATTTAAGAATTAAGCATGAAAATGTTTTTATTATAAACATGATGATAAAATTTTGACGAACTGAGTATTGCATCGTTAATCTTGAAATTGTATATAGTTGCGCGCTTACATACAATTTGGAATGGACTATGCAAGGCTGATTAGTAGTCACCATAAAGCTGATTAATAAACACTACATTTTCTTTAAAGATTGTGAAAGATTAAAATTTTATGAGATCTGCAAGAAGTGAAAAATAGGGACATAGTGTTAGGGAGACCTACATATGTGCCTGTACCATTTATTCTTCTGAGTCGAATTTACTCATCTGTGGAAATTGTCTTATTTGACAATTGATATTCCCTTCTTATCCAATTCTCCCGTAGTGAGATTCTTAGGAAAAGTATCTGATTGCCGAGTGTTGATACCCGACTGGATGTATCGACGTTCCTATCATTTCTTTTGATTTGATTTCATTTTAATGACCTGGGTAACGATTCGAGCAGCTTTCGAATGAGTACTCAAATTATGAAAACATGGGATATATTCATATTCGTTAAATGTTTTCGTCTGTATTTGATTTGAAATTCTCTCGCATAGATTATGCGTTGACCTTACTCTTTTAATAGTAGTTGTGTCTCCATATATCCCTGAATTTGTGAAGGATTATGAATTATTATTAGTCTTTTGAGAAGTTCACATCTTATCAACGGTGATGAAACTGGAAAGTTGATAGTGCCAGTAGAATGAATTGATTGATTATGACATGACGACATTGTCTTAATTGATGGGAACTCGAGTAGAATTCCCCTAAAAGATAAGATGTTGATTATCAAAAGTTATTTAAATAATTCTTGATGGGTGACCATATCCTGCATTTAGATTTGAATTATACCATGAATGGTTGTGACTTAGTCATAGATAATATAATCTAGAAAGAACCTAATATGAATTTATTAAAAGATGTTTATGTTATCTGAAACTTTAGGAGGTATTTGTTGGTAAATTACCTAGACTTTTTCCATTAAAGAAAGTTGAAATTGGTATTGATTATATTCTCGGTGCTGCACCTGTGGCTTGTGCACTGTACGTCAGCACCATCTAAATTAAAGGAATTACCGTACAACTGAGAGAGTTGTCGGAGAAAGCTTTTATTCTACCAAGCTCGTCATCATGAAGAGCTATGGTGTTATCATTCCTTATATTTATAGATTACTGTGAACTGAGTAAATTGACAATCGAAAACGATATCCATAACTCGAAATGGAAGATTTGTTCGATCATTTACAAGGTTCTAGCGTATAATCGAAGATTTGATTCATGGCATGGTTATCATCAAGTTCGCGTCCGCGAAAAAGATTATCTATTCCAATCATTACATCCAGAACTTGTAATGAACATTATGAGTTTCACGTGATGTCGTTTGGATTGACTAATACACATGTAGCATCCATAAATTTGGTGAATCTCGTGTGTAGGCTGTAATTTGATAAATTCATGCTTGTGATCAATAAGGACCATATTTTTATTTATAAGAATAAGAATGAGTTAATAATTATTTATAGACTGCCCTGAATTGGCCGAACAATTAAAACCTGTACCTTGAGTATTTAACATGTGATTAAAGACTTAATCCTTTACATTATTTGACCGTGTGATTAATAAGATAATGGAATCTATATTGATTCTTCAAAAATTTAGAACCCTTTTAAGACTTTGGGTTTTACCAGAAAGAAAGTGCAAATATGTTTTGATAAATGTTATCAAAAGAACTTTTAAGGAATCATTCCCTTATAACCAAAACATTTAACTAAACTCCTGTTTAGGGGTAAATGTTTTTGCATACCTTAAGACAACCTAAGAGGGATTGAGGAAACCGTTAAACCATGACTTAAAAATTTGAAATGACAATCTTTGCTTTTCAAACTAAGAAAATTTTGACAAAAGTATAACCAAAGATTTTTCGAACATTTACAAATCTTATTAATTATTTTCGATGAATCAACAAAAATCGTGTTAATTAAATTAAAAATTATTTTGAACATTTTCATATAATTAGACGGACTAAGAAATTTAAAATCATTACGTTTACGTTTCATAAAAATTGAATTAGTATTATTTAATTACTTGTAATAATTATCGACGATTTAAAACGTCGGATTGAGCAAAACCGATAAAAATAATAATTGAGATAGAACTAAAACTTAGAAAATATAAAGAAAGAAATTTTGAATAAATACATACATGGTAATTATATCATCAGGAGAGGTGAATCTAGATATCGACGCATTATGTAAAAAAAAGTATAAAGAACCAATTAGGATGTGTTCCTTAGTAATGATGGTACAAAATAAATTGCCGAACAATTTAAAAATAGCTGATGTTTGCAAAAAGAGATAATATAGATAATAAAAAAAAGGGGTTCGCGACTAACGTGAACCATTAAAATTGAGAAGCCGATTGCGTTGAATGTATAACAGGCCACTTGAGGTTGCCTAAAAATGGAGATTTTGAGATATAGTTATGTTGGAATCTTGTAAGTATAAGTATTCTATTCCTATCATTTCTGATTTAATGTATCATTATCAGAAGAAGTTGTACTGATGGCAAATTATGAAGGCATACACCGCCTCATACATTAGTAAACGTCTAGCAATTACAAAGGTCATCATCTGAATTTGATTCGATTTGGGTTATCGTCGATAGACTGACCAAATCTGCTAATATCATTCCTGTTAATGATATATTCTTGATGAAGAAATTGATTCTTTTGTATTTAAAGGAGTTGTGTAAACATGGTGTGCCTGTATCGATCATCTCTATCAAGACCCTCGCTTCGCATTGAATTTCTAGAGATTTGCTCAGAAGTCATTGAGAACGAATCTTGATGAGAGTGTTGTGTACCACCCCAATCGAAGGGACGAGGTAAATCAACGATACAAAATACTATAAGTATTGTCTTATGCTTGAATGATTGACCTTTGGTAATGAACCGTATAATCGCTTTCTTCAGAAAGATTATCATTGATAATTATCGTATTAGGATCGAGATTCAATCTTGTTAGGATCTATATTAGAGCATTTGTAAGCCGGAGTTGGGATGAAGACACCCGACATACACCTATTATGAGTTGGACATGTCTTTTAGGTTTAAGGTTTCCTATGATGGCGAACCTATCCTTGCAAAATACTCGACCCGCGTGACCTGAAATGATTGTTGAAATTAGGATCTGACTATTGATTGCCGGTAGTGGGCAGGAGGTTATGTGAATATGAAATGTAGATCTTGAAGTGCCAGAGGGGTAGCGAAGTCATGCCAAAAATTTTAACTATGGAAAAATGAATTGATGATCTGAAAGATCATGGGGTATAAGTCCCCGTTGTATGGGACCATTGAGATGATGTTAAAGATTGGTTTGAAAGGCATATAAGATGGATCTACCCTAGGACTTCAAGATCTGCGTGAATTATGTTTCGTATATCGAACTTGATAAAATGCCTATCAAGTGAAAATATGACTATTCCTTAATGAAGTTTAGATCAGCGAAAAGTTGCATTCATCAAAAACCCGTGAACATCGTGGATAGAGAAAGTAAGTCAACATTAAGCCTGATCCTATTCCTGTAGTTATGTTTGATGAAACTCACGTATTGTAATGGATTACACTTGTGAGAAAAGACCGAATGTGGAGGAAATACCCACATGGCTTTTAACTCTATAAGAAGCGAGTAGTAAGATAAGATGATCTTTGAGGACAAAGATCCTGTTTAGGGGTAAATGTTGTGACAATCCGTCAATTTATGGTTGATATTTTATTCTCAAATATTATTTAATAACATTATTTTAATGTTGTATTATGAACTCACTTATTTTTGGTAAGAAATTTGGATTTACGTCTTGAAGTAGCATCGACTACGTCTAAACAGGAGGATTCAACATTACGTGCTTACGTTTACATACACCGTTTTGGTGACAGTCCGGCATTTCAGAAAATAAATTTGTCCGTGAATATTATTTTGAGATTTTAAATATGTGTTGGTTCATAAACTCACAAATTTACGAGAAGAGATTAGGACTTACGATTTTAATTTAACGTCCTTTACGATTAAACCGGAAACCTTAGGATTACTTATTTACGTTTTCGAACTCCGTTTTTGATGAGACAATTTTTATTAGATTCGTTTTGTGCCGTTGATTCATAATTTATAAAAACGTTTTTCGTAAAACGACCCGAGGGCGCGCAAATCGAGGAAACTAGAATCGAGGAATACCCGTAAATTAGTGAGATGAGACAAAAACAAGTTTTGTCTCACCCCACACATGGGACGACCCAAGCTAGGACACCACATCAAAGATGTGGCATCTTTACACTAGCTTAAGTTACACTTGTAACTTAGCTTCATTTTGAAGCCACTAACTTGTCAAAACCATCTAACTTTCCCATTACCTCCATTCATACATGCAAAACAAGCTACAAACTCTCTCACTCTCTCCAATTGTGTCGTCCCACCATCACCCTTAAACACCATCATCATACAATTTTTAACCATAAACATTTGTTATAATTAACATATGTTAATCTCCATTCAAAGAGATGAAGATTGGTGCAAGTTATAACATACAAAGAGGAGTGTCTATGGAGTCTTAGGGCCTATTTTCCACAAGGAGTTCTTGAAGATTGGTGGTCTTGAAGATGGTCTTGGTTTATCACAAGTTTCTCCATCAAAATCCATGTCTTGATCATAACCTACATCATCATGGTGGTATAAAGATTGTTCTCCTCATCCTATTGTTATTTTGATTATGTAATCATGTATTATATTTCCTATTGTATATTTATATGATGATTATATGATGATAAAAATATTATGTGGGGATTTGGTGTTGATAGATTTGATAAAAATGGGTAAAAAGATGGACAAACTACATGTAAAAATGGTTAAATCTTGCTTAAATGGTAGGCTGTATAAAAACAGTAACTAACCACAAGTTAAACTGATAAAATGGCAAAGTGGAATCAATATACAGTAAGTATAAGATGTCATACACATGTGAGAGTTGGCCATGCAATGGAATCATTATAATGAGTGAGATATGATCAAAACAAGTTTAGGGTACCAATCTGAATAGTCAGTTTTGGACGGACTGTTAGGGATATTTAGAGTTGGATTGAGCAGTAGCTAAACCTAAGTTAATTGTAGCACATATCATGTAGTTTATGGTGTCCAAAAATGAGCTTCTATCTCTTTGTAGAACTCAAGATAAGGTTAAAATGGTGAAAGTGAAAGTAAAAATCAGATTTTGGGAAATTAAAGTATAATAGTATTATATAAGCACTCAAATAAAAATAGTAGAAAATGTGAATTAAAACCCACTAACTTATATAATACATTTATTTAAATACGGATAAGGATAAGTAAATGGACATTTTATAAAAATGGTAGTTTGATAAGTTTTATAAGTTATAAAACTATAAACATGATTTTTACGACTTTTTCGACTATTACCGTAAAAATAACGTTTTTGTTAAATAAAAATTAGACGGTTGGACCCGTCTAATGTAAACTTTTATAAACTCATATACTGATATATAAACATATATAACAAGTAAAAACCGATAAAACCCGAACGATATAACATACGGACATTAACGGGCTAAGTTAACGTTATTGGACTAATAATGCAATAAAATGGGCTAAAACACTTATAAACTTATTTATTGGGCTTAACCCATTTGGGCCCAACATGTAAAGTGTGATACTGATAATAAAAGTATAATTGGGCTAATATAATATATTGGGCTTGTAATGGGCCTATTGGGCCTAAAACATGTAAATAGGTAAAACTAGTAAATTTGTATAAAAGTTATCAACACATAACACTAAAATGAGTAAATGAGAATATGTAAACCCATTTGATCATCATATATATAAAATCATCATATGTATACATAATTGTTATTTTTGTAAAGTCATTGGACAAAAGTCTAAGACGAGTATTATTTGTCTAGGTTTCCGTGATTGAAGCACGTACCGTACATCCAAATCGCCGATAATCGCCTTCCCACATCAACGTGAGTTCATAGCCTCGCACTCTTTTAACTGTTTTTATGAAATGTTTTATAAATCCGCGAGGGAGATAACATGTTAGTTTTACTAAAATAGGACACCATTTGTCCCGATTGTTTGTTTATTGATTTGGACCCGGATGATTGTATGACCCTATGAATGATTAGATGACCCGATAGATGAAATAAAATGGATTATTAAAGTTAGGTTATGTCACTAAAAGTCCCATTAGCATGAATTGTGAACTACCGGGATTTGGTAGACGCTTATGCATATAATAGTACTATTTGGGGACGATCACCCCAGTTCGCGCCTTGATGGTTGATCCCCGTCGTGCCACATTGATTGGTAAGCAAATTTATGTATGAGAAGATTTCCATAGCGTGACCTTTGTGACGACACGCTAATTTAGATGGGCAAATTGAGTTCGGGCTAGCTACCCGTTGTTTGGTTTAGTAAGGTAACAATGTCATGCGGCTTATAATAATCCAATTAACGAAATACTGCTATACGCACTGAATTACAATATCTTGTCTGACTAGCAATACGGGGTCATATTATTGATATTATGTTTGTGTTTTGGTTTTACATAACCATATTCATATAACGGTTTTTATTTGACTCTACACGACGTTGTGAAACGTATTGTATGATATTTTTACGACATTGGTTCGTATAATGATTTTGAAGACGAAAGCCTATATTGTGATTTTGACAAGGATTTGTATGAAATGTTTTTTGCCTATATTATGGTCTACTATAAAGATTTGTAAAAAATGATTTTCGGTAATAATTTTATACTGGTGTTATATGGATGGATTTTATTAAACTCTATGAATTAACTCGGCGTTATCGCTGACCTTTTCTTTTAACATGTTTTATCTCAGGTACTTGAAGGTAATTCTCGGGAAGACAACAAGAATTCATGGCCCGCACTTAAATAATAATTTCCATTCAAATTGCTTTGTAAAACCTGTATGAAATATAATGACTTGGGACCTATGTAAATCTGATATTTATGAATGGGAATGCTTTATTAATAAACGACGCGATTTTTAAGCGTTTTCTATGATGTGAGTAATGTGCTATCTCGTAACACCAACGAGTCTTCCGCTGTATTGAGTTGTATAAATTTGGGGGTGTTACAGAATTCTACTAGAGGTAGATGTTTCTCGCATCATTTTCCAAAATATATTACGCAAGATCTAAGCATATCTTCGATAGTTTGAATCGTTCTTTTACTTTGTCCATCTGTTTGAGGATGATATGCCCTACTCGTGTGCAATTGAGTACCTAAGGCATTTTACATCGATCTCCAAAATACAGATGTAAAGAGACTATCACGATCTGAGATAAAAGATACAGGCACTCCATGTTGAGATATTATCTCCTTGATGTACAATCTCGTAAGAGTTTCCATACTATCGATCTCATTAGTAGGAAGAAATCGCGCAGATTTAGTAAGACGATCAACAACAACCCAGATGGTGTCATGCCCATTTGATGTCTTAGGTAACTTAGTTACAAAATTCAGTGTAATTATTTCCCATGTCCATATAGGAATCTCCGGTTGTATCAGCAGTCCGGATGGCTTTTGATACTCTGCTTTTACTCTTGCACATGTTAAACACTTACTAACGTATTCTGTTATGATTTCCTTCATGTTAGGCCACCAATAGAGTTTCTTCATATCTTGATACATCTTGTCGGAACCAGGATGTATAGAATATTTCGATTTATGAGATTCATGTATAATCAAATCTCGTAAATTACCATGGGCCGGTAACTAACTACGAATCTTAATACAACGAATTCTATCTTGACTAACTTCAAATTATTTATCCATTCCTCTCAACTTCTCAGCTTCTATGTTCTCTACCTTAAGTGCTTCTTCTTGAGCTTCGAGAATTTGGGTAGGTAACTTCGGGGAAAAGTGTTATCATTATTTATATAACTCGTAACGGCTTAGCACACTCCTTTTGAGATAAAGCATCAGCTACTACATTGGCTCTACTTGGGTGATAACGAATTTCACAGTCGAAATCAACAAGTAATTCTAACCAACGTCGCTGTCTCATATTCAATTCCTTCTGATGAAGAATATATTGAAGCTCTTATGATCAGTAAATACTACACACTTCGTACCATAGAGCTAGTGTCTCTAGATTTTAAGAGTAAATATTACCGCTCCTAATTTTAGATCACGAGTAGTATAATTCTTCTCATTAGGTTTAAGTTTCCTTGATGCATAAGCAATAACTTTATTTCTTTGCATAAGGACTACTCTCATTCCTTGAATAGATGCATCATAGTAAACGATAAAGTCATCGTTACCTTCTGGTAATGCTAGGATAGGTGCATCACAAATCTTTTGTTTCAATAATTGAAAAGCCATCTCTTGATCATTTCCTCAGTCAAACAATTTATTCTTCTTAGTCAATTCGGTCAAAGCTTTAGCAATTTTTGAAAAACCTTCGGTAAATCTTCCATAATATCCAGCTAATCCTAAGAATTGCCTTATTTCGGTAGGCGTAACAGGTCTATTCCAATTCTTTACCGCTTCATTCTTTTCCGGATCCACCCGAATACCTTGGCTATCAATGACATGCCCTAGGAATTTCACAACATTGATCAAAAAATCGCACTTCGAGAACTTAGCATACAACTCCTCAGTATTAAGTAATCCGATAATTATACCAAGATTCTTGGCATGTTCTTCTCTATTACGAGAGTAGATAAGAATATCATCGATAAACACAATTACAAATTTATCCAAGTAAGGCTTACACACTCTGTTCATGAGGTCCATGAAAACAGCTTGTCCATTGGTTAAACTAAAAAGCATTACTTGAAATTCATAATATTCGTATCGCGTCCTGAAAGAAGTTTTAGGAATATCGTCTTCCTTAACTCTCAGTTGATGATAACCTGAACGTAAATCATTTTTCAAATACACGCTCGATCCTTGAAGTTGATCAAATAAATCATCGATTTGGGTAATGGGTAACGATTCTTTATAGTAAGTTTGTTTAACTCACGATAATCGATACACAACCTAAAAGATGCTTCTTTCTTTTTGATAAATAAGACTAGAGATCCCCACGGAGATATACATGGTCCAATAAAACCTCGATCAGTTAGCTCTTGAATGTGGCCTAACAATTCTTGCATTTCCGAAGGTGCTAATCAATAAGGCGCTTTAGCAACTGGTGTCGCTCCTTGTATCAGATTGATTTGGAATTCAACTTGACGCACAGGTGGCAAACCTGGTAATTCCTCCGGAAATTCCGTAACTATCGGAATATCTTCTAGTCGCTTCTCGTCTTCCTTCCATTCCACTACTTGAACTAAGAAAACTTGACCACCTCGGGATACGTACTTATTAATCTTTAAGAACGATATGAGATTTAATCGAGTTCTACTTCGATTACCATGGACAATCAAAACTTCACCGTTAATAGGAATATGAACGGCTTTCTCGTCACATAGGATTTTAGCATGGTATTTAGATAACCAGTCCATCCCAATGACTACGTCAAAACTAACGAGCTTAATGGGTGAAAGGTCGAATTTAAAGGATTGATGTAATAAAGTAATGATACATCCTAGAATAACGGTATTTGTGCTAACTATTTTTCCACTGGCTATTTCTATATCATACATAGTATTCATGGAAACAGTCGAAATATCTAATTTAGCAGCAAGTTTAACAGATATGAAACTTCTATCAGCTCCTAAGTCAAATATTACTTTAGCCAGACGTTGATTTAGATGAAACATACCCGTAACCATATTTTGATCTTGTTGAGTATCGTTTGGCAAATAGGCTTTTCCTAGGCTATTGCTATCTTTACGGCACTCATTCGTAAATGCCCCTTTTCTCCGCAGTTATGGCAAATCTTAGTTACAGGAAATTGATTACTTCTAGTAACTACTCCTTTACCTCTCCAGTTTCTTGTCTGATGTCCTATCTTTCCACACTTCTGACACTTGATAGTGAAATACCCTGTGTGATGTAGAGAACATTTCTGACATAGGGGAAGTCTTCCATTATAACCATTGCTTGACGTTACAACATAAACTTTAGAAATATCAGTTATTTTGTTCTGATGTTGACGATTATTGCCTTGGTTATTGTTACGATAATGATTCTTTTGGAAATTACGATTAGCAGGAAAGCTCCTCCTATGGTGATAATGGTGATAACTTCCTCTAAAGTTTGGGTTTAAGAGGCTGTAACATTTCCTTCAATACTTCTGGATGATCCTCCAATAAAGCTTCCATCAATTTTCAGTATTAGGCACCATATTAGGACATAATAATGCTAATTCCTAAAGTCTTCGGATGTAAACTTTGAGATTATTTTCTTTTACTGCTAGATTATGGAATTCTTCCTCCATTTTTCTTATTTCATTGCGAGGACAATACTTCTTAATTAACAGATTCTTGAATTCATTACAGGGAGTCTAATAAGCTTGTTCTATCCTGATGGGTTGAGCATAAGCAATTCACCAAGACAAAGCTTCCTCTATCAGCGTACCCGTAGTAAACTTCACTTTACAATCTTCAGAACAGTCACTGCGAACAAATACTGATTCAGTTCTCTTGAACCAGCGAATAAGTCCAACAACTTCTTCAGATCCTTTATAATTAAAAGGTTGACAGTTCATGAAATCCTTGTAAGTACACTTATTTGCCGCATGAGCTTCTCCTCGAGCAACAATTCTATTACCTGAACTAGCTATACTGGCGGCTTGTGCTTGCAAAGTTGTAGTCACACTCTCAGCAACCAATTGCCTTATTTCTTCTGGTGTCATATTTATTGTTCCAGATGTTGTTGATCTCGTATGAGCCATTCTACCAACATTTACAAAAATAACGCTAGATAAGATTGATATTGTTTTTATGTTTTCATACGTTCGAGTATGGAATGAATTTAACATATAATAGAATAACGATAATTTCTAATTCTTTCAACAATTCATATATATGAGGATTCCTAACATGAATGATGATAAAATAAAATGACAAAGAGTTTTGGGAACAAAAGCACACTTCTTTATTTATTAACAACTTATCGCTCATATTTACACGATAAGAATCTCTGTTACACAAACAAAACTGTACATATGCCACAAACTAGGACTAGATTTCTAAGCTTAACTCCTCATTTTGATCTCCTCTATTCTATCCAAGATATATCCTGAATCTGATTGCTGAGTTGTCGTAAGATCATCAATGAGTGTCTCTAGATTAAGCCCCAGTCCTCATAAGTTCTTCTTTCAACTCGGAATTCTCAAAATTCAACTTCTTCATATCCTCCTCGTACAGGTGCATTCTTTTGCTCAGTTTAATATTATGGCGTCGAGTAACGTCCAACTTATATTCCAACTGACTAAAATGCTCTTCAATCTCCTTTCTTCCTTTTATCAAATTCATGATATTCTTTTCCATTTTCTAAAAGCTTCTAAAGATATTTCATCGAGATGACTCGCAATTGTTGATAATTGCTTGTCGTGTTTCTCCATAATCCGTGCTCTAGAAACTTCCTCAGCTTCATAGGGTTCTTCACGACTTCGACTGGGAGATGAGAAAAGTCCACAGGAAGAAGAAAACTAGTCGTAGGTGAAGACGTACTATTTATCACTTCATTTTGACGTGAAAAATATTCTTGTACTCCGGGACTATCAAAAAGAGACAAAATCGAAACACACACATCTGTGGGAGATGGGGTGAATATCGGAACTTCTCTTTCATCATCCGAAACGATAATATATATGGAAGTATACATCATTGTAGTTTATATAATATAATAACATAAGATATGCTAGTAAAGGGATAAAAATCTTACATTGGCGCTGATGATGGCTGTAAGACCCACTTTGACAAGTAGACCGTTATGTCACACTTATGGCGTGTCATCAAAGCATACTAAAGGCATAACGTCATAAAGACATAAAAGACCAACTGAAAGCCGGAATCAAACCTCGGTTCTCCACATAAACTCAACATAAATAAGAGATAAGAAGGATAAAAGACAAAACATATGTCCAACCAAAGCATAAGTATTAAAATGCATAAGGGAAGAAACTAAGGTAGCTCTCCTCCTAAGCACATGCTCGCGATGCCCAATATTGTCCTTCGGTACCTGCCTTATAAGACATGACAAAGAAGATACGGCTGAGCAATATGCTCAGTGAATGGATGTAATGACATGATAAGAATAACTAAAAAATAGTAATAAACAACGAAAGCAGCGGAAAATGTGTATGTCCTGGAAAACCTAGAAGATGATTTATAAAAAAAGAAATATTTGAAAAGTCTTAAGTTTATGCATGCAATATTATTAAATACCCACAAGCTCATATAAGTCATAACATATTATAAACATGCATGAATACACAGAGGGGTGACCTCGTCATGCTATTAGAGGGGTGACCTCTAATAAATAATAATCTGGGTGGAGGGATCATCTCCAGTGTGATGGAGTGTAGAGCACACACTAAACGAATCACCATGTACGTGTAAACCTGAAACTATGATGCACCCATACGCCTGACATAATAATAATAAAAATGGCCAACCTGGACGTGGGGGGATGTCACGAGAAATCACCCTCGTCGCGGAAGAGTCATGACACAGGTGCCTGATGTGTCATGATTAAGGTACCTCCATAACTAGGTGGTCATGTAAGTCATGGTTATGCATATATATATATATATATATATATATATATATATATATATATATATATATATATATATATATATATATATATATATATATATATATATATATATATATATATATATATATATATATATATATATATATATATATATATATATATATATATATATATATATATATATATATATATATGTATATATATATATATATATATATATATATATATATATATATATATATATATATATATATATATATATATATATATATATATATATATATATATATATATAGCTCGGGTAATTTAAAATGATAGCATGGCAAATAATGAAAAGTTTTTATGATTTGAAAACTAGGGAAAACAGATGGTATAGCAAACGGGGAATCCTAAGCATGCATAGAAAAGATCTCCTTACTGATGGGCGGAATATCCATACCTTATGTCCAGTAAACGACGAAAGATGAAAGACGAAAAGTACTACTCCGACTTCACGAATGCTGCATAATAAAGGACGTGTATGAGTTGTTTGTTTATGTATAAATTACTGGTTCTTAGTTTAATTTACTTGTTCTTGACTTGTTTTACTTATTCATGTCCTATTTTGTCTTTCCTTAATGTTATACGTTTCATGTCTTCTTGATTAATGTATTTCATGATTCATGTGTTATTATACTTGATATATTCATATATAGTAACTTTCCAAAAATAGCAGGTTTCTATATATAGTAACTTTCCAAAAATAGCACGTTTCCATATATAGTAACTTTCTAAAAATAGTAAGTTTCCATAAAAAGTAAGTTTCCAAAAATAATAAGTTACCATAAATAGTAAGTTTCCAAAAATAGAAAGTTTACATAAATAGTAAGTTTCCAAAAATAGTAAGTTTCCATAAATAGTAATAAGCTTGTTTAATAAGCATATAATATAAGCCAAAGTTTAACGAACATATTCTTTTAAGTCATGATTATTAAGTAATGTATTAGTAAAGTATTTTAATAAAAAACTCTAATATATCATAATCTTATAAATAATTATTAATTAATAATGTAACATGATTTTTAAATTGATTATTAATTAATAATAAGGCATGATTTATTTTAATAATACTTTACCATAAACTTGTTAAGTTGTATATTTAAATTAAAAGCAACAATTAAATTAATTAGGCCATGGTTAAAATATAATTAATTTAATAGGCTAAGTCTTTAATTAATTTAATTTAATTATGCCATGTTTAATTTCACTATAACTAATAAATTAATATTTTAAATCCAAAATTAATTTAGCCAAAAATAATAACCAAACACCCCCTTGGTGTTTCGGTTTAGCCGAGCCCCAAACAAAGCCCACCGAGACCCGGTTGCACGAAACAATCACAATCCACGCCACACCGGCCGTGGCCCTTGCCACTTTATAGACGGGGTTCCCACTGCCTGCGTGTATTTCCCACCGGCTGCCCATGATTCCCACCGAGACCATAAAGGTCTCGGTTGCCACTGCTCAAACAAACACCCCACCCGGCCCTGTTGTGTTGCGGCTGACAAAGGGGACCAGCCACCAAGCCAACAGTGGTTGCGGCTGCTTGGTCTAAATCCCCACTGAGAGCACCCTTGGAAGGGGTTCTCGGTTTCCGTGTCCAAATCAACCAAACAACCCGATTCTTTCTTGATTAAATTGCTATCACATATGTTCATTTCTTTTATTTAATTTAATTCTCGATTTTAAAGAATGATCATAAAAGAAAAAGTAAGATTGTTGATTACTGAGTGTATATGAATTAAGGATGAATAACACGAACGCAAACCCGAATAAATCAAAGGCCAAAACTCTTTTCTTTTCTCCCTTTTTCTTGTTCTTGCCGGCGGCCACTCCAAAACACCAACTAGGTTTTCTAATTTTTTGGTAAACTTGATAAATGAAAATACTGGAATGAGTTTTAGTTAGTTAAATTGTTAACGGGCCGGGCTTTGGGCCCCTATTTCATTTCTTTTAAAACCGGCCAAAACACCCCTTTAATATATATGTTTTTCGTGTTTAATTATTTTCCCGTGTATTGTGTATACGTAGTTTAAGTTCGTTTTAAATCCTGTCGTGTATTATTAATTATACATAATTACTTGTCGGTATACATTTAATATACGTAATACTTGTCATGCATTAATTATCATTATAGTTTTAAATAAATTCGTATTTTCATGCATTTTATATTTTCATGTATTTTATGCGGGGTTTACAACTCTTCCCCTCTAAAAGAATAATTCGTCATCGAATTAAAAAAACGATAAGGCTGAAAGAACATACCCGGATTAGAAGAAAATAAGGATAAGAAGTCCGGATAGACTCCTCCGTTTCCCAAGTGGCTTCCCGCTCGGGATGGTTCCGCTAATGGATCTTGACAAAAAGAATAGTCTTGTTCCTCAAGACCATATCTTGACGATCTAGAATAGATTCTAGTTCCTCAACGTAAGATAGATCCTCAGGAATCTGATCGAGTGGATAAGAAAATAACATGCAAAGATACACGAAGCGATACTATACATAATAACGAAAAAAGAATAATACAAGTAACCTCTAAGCAATGATACGAGAGATATATTGTGAACGTGATACGTGAACATATGTAGAATGTGATATGAGAAACATAGGGTGAACGTGATACATGGAACATATCGTGAACGTGTGATAACTGAGGAGGTTATCCAAACGATACGAGACGAGACGTAAAATGTGACGTGAACGTCTGTTTGAGGATGGAACATTGTGCTAAACTTGATTTTGGTCTCCCAAGCTTTCTGCAACCCTTCCCTGAATGAGACGTGAAATGTGAGATAAAACGAGAACATGAACGCGAACAAGGTTGTGAACGGTAATGTAAAACGTAATTCGTAATGGAACGTAAATGTGAACTTGAACGTGAACATGAAAAAACATAAATGTGAACGCGAACGCGAACGTGAACATAATTCTCTATTTGAAATGATCGCTGATGGAACACTGAGAAATCGTACGATCGCCTTCTAAAAATATCTGAAAATATGCTAACTGCGTAATCCTTGCGGATGGAAGAAAATGTGCAGATTAGGTCAAACGGTCTACAACGAACCAGATATCATCATGCTTCCTCTGAGTTTGTGGTAGTCTGGTAACAAAATCCATAGAGATCTTGTTTCACTTCCATTAAGAAATTTCTAATAGCTGTAATAAACCACTAGCACGCTGGTGTTCTATCTTAACCTGCTGGCAGGTTAGACACTTAGATACGAAAAGTAGCTACGTTTTGTTTCATATCGCTTCCACCAAAATGTGGCTTGGGATCATGATACATTTTGTATAACTTGGATGAACAGAAATTGGAAAGATATTAATCTCGGTCAATAAGACCTCTCTTAGCGAAGGATCCTCCAGAACATATACTCTAGTGTAGGATTCTCTCCCTTACGCGTAAGCCTAGTAATGGTAAAGCTAACCGTGAGAAACGTTCAAAATTTCTACGGTAGTAACCAACTAATTCCAGAAAACCACGTACTTTAGTCACATACGTCGGTCTTGGACATTTGGTGATAGCCTCCACCTTCGCCGGACCCATGGTAATTCCTTCTATTGAAACAATTTGGCCCATAAATGCCACTTTACTCAACCAGAACTCACATTAGGAAAGCTTAGCATACAAGTTCTCCTGTCGAAGAATTTGTAGTACCGAACGAAGATGATCCCCATGCTCTTCTACAATCTTAGAGAAGATGAGGATGTCATCAATGAATACAATCACGAACTTGTCCAAGAATTCATGGAAACTCTATTCATTAAGTACATAAATACAACTGGAGCATTCGTAATACCAAAAGGCATAACCACGAATTCATAATGACCATTCGTATGCGAAAAGCAGTCTTGGAAATGTCCTACTCTTTCACTCGCAACTGTTGGTAGCCTGATCGTAAATCGATCTTGGAAAAGTTCTTAGCACCCAGTAGTTGATCAAACAAGTCATCAGGACGTGGATGGCAATAACGATTACGAATCGTGATCTTGTTCAATTTACGGTAGGTCGATGCATAATTCTATGCTACCGTCCTTCTTCTTGACAAACAGAACCGGTGCACCCCATGGTGATATACTCGGACGAATAAGACCTCGTTCTAGCAACTCTTGTAGCTGATCCTTCAACTCCTTTAACTCAATGGGAGCCATGCGATAAGGAGAGTTGGAGACAGTCTCTGCTCCCGAAACAAGCTTGATGTTAAACTCCACCTCGCGGATAGAAAATATAATCGGAAGCTCTTCTAGAAATACATCCGGACATTTGGAAACAATCGACTAATCATGGATTTAAGGAACTTCAGAAATCACATCGTAAATGGTAGCTAGAATGTCTTGGTAGCCATGGAATAATAAAGCACTTTCTTGTAAAGAGAAAACAATTTGTTAAATTCCTGGTAGGAAACCATGATGCATATATTCAGGAGCCAGATAATCGCCAAATATGACCTGATATAAATGGCAATCAATCGTAGTGTGATGTGCTGCTAACCAGTTCATACTTCGAATCATATCGAACTCGCACATGTCCAAGGGAAGTGCGTTAGTAGAATGGATCTTGTCGTCAAACTGGAAGGAAAACCTTCGTACACATGAGTGTTACGAACGGAATCTTTCATGCGTTGGATATGTGTAATTTATGAATAATGGTGTCGTATCAATACCTGAAGTAAACGCGACGGATCTCAGTGAATGTGTTTCGCACGTATCAAATAGAACGATCACTGCGTGTCCAAAAATGAACAATATGCCAGTGATGGTACTGAAATTTTAGTGGCCTGATCCATACGTGGCACAACAGGATGGGTATACCCCTTGGAGGGTACCCTAAATTACTAAGGGTCTGGTTTAGATGATATACATGAAAGTTTGTGGACTTATATTTAATAGTCATGTGATAGGATCCAATGTAACACCCCCAAATTCGGTCATAGCGGCGGAAGGGTCCTTGCGTGTTACAATCATGATTCAAGCTCATAATCATAGAAAATGGCTCAAAACGAGTCGTTTTAATAAAACCTCCATTCATTCATTCAATGATAAAACTTTACACATGGTCCCAGTTAATTTAAAGTTTACAAAACACCATAAATTATAAACGTTCTTTGAATAGATACGTTTTAGAAAAGTGGGCCAACATATTTCAAATAAGCAAGCATCACGAAACCGCCTTCCTCGAGTGCCTTGCCTATGGACCTGAGATAAAACATGCTAAAAAGTCAACAAAATTGCTGATTGAATCTATAGAGTTTAAATTAAATGAAGAGAACACAATAATTCTGAATAACCTTCCATGGTTAATAATTCATCGAAAGACAATTATGTTGAACGGACATAATCATCTATGATATTACATAAGCCTCATGACATTGAACGTTAACATATATTATTTCAGCCCAACAAACCTAGCCAAGTGCGTATATTTCTCTTATAAGTATGCATCTGATGTTTCATTACTAGTGTTTCACTACACCACGTGATAGCTAGTCGCGACCGAACTGGGCGTCACCCCGATAGATCTATCCATAGTATTAGCGTTCTTTCGATTAACAATTCACGATTCCATGGGTCTTTTAAGGCTAAAGCTAACTTATGTAAATAACTTTCACCTAAGCATACAATCGGGTCCCTTGTGTTCTTTTTTAAAATAAATAGGGTTTACCACAACTTCTGGTAGCACCCATTCATGGGTTTACATAAACTCTTGTTGTACCCTTCATTTTCAGTAAATACTTTTCAAGTAAATAGAGCTTCTAAAACTTTTAGTTGCACCATTCAATTGGTTTACCGCAACTTATAGTTGTATTCTTTATTTTTAATAAAACAAGCATGTTATACCCCTCGCAGGTTTCTAAAACAATTAAAGAATTTAAAAGCGGTGGTATTGAGACGATCGTTGACGATAAGTGATTCCTGTTAGACACGAAAACCGCAGCCTACCAAATAAGGCATGCTCGTTAATAATCGACTCAAGTATAAACCATACTTAAATAATACAAAACTTAAAATTACAAAACCATGACAAATACGAAAGAGTAACAATACAAGTGTACTTATATACCCTTCTACATGTTTACTTTATTATACTATACCCTCGATAAAAATCTACCGGCACATACCAAATGTACAAGCTCATTTGCGTTACTTAAACAACTTCGTTTTCGACGAAACTTGGTGACAAACTCATACATAACCTGATTAAGACTCATTTTGAATTTAATCTAATACTTCTAAGGCCTTTTTCCCGACACATCTTTGAGTTACAAAAACCGGACATTTTTATGCCTTTGACTCATAAAACCATTTTGATTACTCTAAACACCTCCTTGTACAAAACTGACACTCGGGTTTGAAAATAGACTCACAACCTGACGTTTAAAAACTTACAACAACCCATGATGTTAGGAATAAAATTGGCTACATCACTATGCCG
The DNA here is from genome assembly GCA_025667525.1 of Glebionis coronaria. NCBI lineage: Eukaryota > Viridiplantae > Streptophyta > Magnoliopsida > Asterales > Asteraceae > Glebionis > Glebionis coronaria. Next base: position 377,429,469 of record CM046876.1, read on the forward strand.
CTGACAAAGGGATTTTGGACGCTGACAAGAGTTATTTAGGCGCTGACAGATTAGACGTTGAAAAAAATATTCGAGCGCTGACAAAGGGAATCCCAGCTATTATCAACTACTCAGTCAACACGTTTGTATACTTATGAAAATATATGCTCTATATTGTATTCTTAATTTTTATCTTTTCCTGGAATAGTTGATAGTTAAAGTATTGATCAAGACTCATTATGTTATAAAAGGAGGTCTTAGGGTTTAGTATTGATATATACATTCTGAATACTTTCATTATACTTCATCGTTTACTTATAAAAGTGAAAGTTTGGTATACCTTGTGTTTTGTTTTGTTCTTTGATTTAAGTGTTAATTCTGCATAACACTTAGATTGTTATAAACACAAAGTTTCTCTACGTGTTATACTTGATTCAATCTCGATAGCACAAAGCTTAATCGATCGAAGTTTAGGACCAACAAGTGGTATCAGAGCTTGTTGAGGAACTTTAGATCAGAAGAACATCAAAACCCTAATTTTTCAAAAAACCTAAAATCATCAACTAGAGTTCAGGATCCTTAAACTATAACCTCAAAATCCCAATGCTTGACCCTCATAACTTTGAAATCTGGAAGTTCAATTTTGAGCAATATCTCCAAGTGGATAACTATGTTCTCTGGGAGGTTGTTGAGCTTGGAAACAAGTTCAACCAGGCTCAAAAGATCTTGGACTCTGTTGACAAGAGGATAACAGCCAATACTAAGCCTGAAGATTTGATCCCAAGACCTGAAGATGGTAGAGCCACCTCAGCTGCAGAGATAGCTGATAGAAGGCTAGACATGAAGACATTGAGCATTCTCAAACTGGCTCTTGGAAGCAAAAATCAGCCCAAATTCAGAAAGTATGAATCTGTTAAAGAGCTTTGTTGGAAATTTACTTTATGTGACGAAATTTAAGAATTCCCATTAGTTATCATAGTCACACACGCTTAGACTAGACTAGGTACAATGTATAGTTTAAGGGTCGTGTGTGACTATATATACCCCTCCTTAGCTTCCAAGGAGGGGTGTTGCTTGTGTTTCATTTTCACTTTTAATACACATTTTCTATTTTCACACACAACCTCACTTTCTCTCTCAACTCAACAATGGCTTCTACCATCTACCACCATGTTAGACCACCAGATCCATTTAAAGCAAATCCACAATTGGCATCAGAGCCTCGGTTCCATCCTTGGATCGTGTTCATGTTTTTGATTTGGTGGTCTAAAACTTTTTTGGGGTCTCGTTCTTTAAATTTTTTGGTCACGTCTTGTTACTTAAAAGATTTGTCACGGTTTGCTATCAATGTTCACAAGTTTTATAACTTTCACATGTTTTTTTTGGTCTCGTTATATCAATCCCTTGGTCCGATTAGTTTAACTGTTTGTGTCACTGGTTTTGTCATAATCTAGTCATATCACCACTTGCCACGTTTTCCTGGTCAAAAGTGATGTCAAAACCTGCCCTTTTTCTTAAATCTACTAATGATTTTGTGCATGGTTTTTCTGTTATATCATCTGTTTTATCATCAGTTCTGGGTTACATAATTTATTTTTTGAAGATGGAGATAAGAATGTGCCCAGAAAACATTTTCCTGAATATCAGGAAAAAGTACAGATATGATTTCAGATTCTCATTCAGATCGGTATATTGCGATCGCAAAAACCAATGGTTTCTACATTGCGATCGAATATTCCGATGGAACACAGTTGATGCATTCCGATGGAACGCATCTGACTGATGCATTCCGATGGTGCATTCCGACGGATGCATTCCGACGGATGCATTCCGACGGATGCATTCTGACGGGGTGTAGAGGAATGATTCCGATGAAAATAACTTCAGATAGGATTACGACAGAAAACAAATGAAAACATTGCGATGGGACTGAAACATTGCGATGGACTTTGTTTTAAAGATAAACTCACCGGGACCAAGATTTGACTTGCACCAATTTTACCAGTACCAACATATCAAACAATCCAATCCAATCCAGCCTTTTATCACCTCAACACCATATCTGTACCTAACCCATCGACACCTAAAACCCCATCTAGACTCGACCCTTAAACAGAAACTTAACATGACCTCAGATTGTTTTCATCGTATTTATACAATCTTTTAAGATTTTATAAAAATGAAACTTAATCATTACAGATCTGTTCTTACTTTTCGAGCATCAAGATCAATTAAAAACAACTATGGTATTATTAATCACTATATCTTTGACTACACCACAAACCAACATGCATGTCGAGATCATTAAGATCTGTAAATGGTCTAGACCATCTTTGCTATTCGAATTAAAAGAAAGATCAGTATAAATTATGCTATGATCTGTCTTTGTTTCGTTTAATTAAATACATGCAATCTATTCGACCTACTCGAGATTTATTCATCATTTATCTGTGAGAAGCAATGCTTCTAATTAATATCTGAAAGTTGTAAGTAAGACTTAAAACATGTATGTTTCAGTCCAACTTTCTTTCGATTAATGATTCACTCGTTGTTTCGATTTGAACAAATTAAACACATCGAAAATACCCCCTACCTGAGATCCATCAAAGCGGATATGTGTTTTGATTTCTTCTTTGTGGAAGACTTGATGGTCATAGATAAGATGTAGGCAAACTGCTTATTTGCATCACATTGGGTTGAGTATTATCTGTGCTATGATTGGTGATGGATGAGATGAAGGGAGGAGTAGTGAGAGATGTGATGTTGGGATTTGTTTTGAGATGAGGAGATGTTGATGGAGGTAACAAGAAAAGGTTGGGGGCGGAGTGTTTGAGATGGAGAGAAAATAGTCGGCTGTTAATTTTTGATTTTAGGGTAAGTATGAGAAAAATTAGGGTAGTGAGTTATTTATATCCCAAATGACTAAAACTGATGGACCGGGTCTTGGTGTCAAACTGGATTGAGATTTGTTAATGGACCAACTTATATCCCCTCTTGATGGACCGTGTACTCCCAGTTTTATTGGGCCAAGTATTGCATGTTTGATGTATGGATGCTACTAATATCATACTATATGTCAAAATTATTCAACGTAAAATTCCTTATTGAAATTTATTAGCATTTTGCTAATAATTTTTAATTTAAGGATTATATTATCGGGATTTAATTGACAGTGTGACGAGATATTGTGACGAAACGAATTGACAAAAAGACGAGACAAAAGATGTGACAAGATGACAAAATTATTTGACGAGACCAAGAAAGAAAAAATTGGCGATTTTTTAGTGACTACAGAATTTTTTTTTGCATCGGGTATTAATTATTTAAAGATGAAGACGAATTTTTCGAAGGCGTTAAACTATTTTATCTTTCAAAGATAACTTGCTCATGCTTAATCTTAGAATGAAGACTTGTTTATCTAGTTTCTGGGTTGGGGGTGGTTGGTTGTTGACTCGGATAACTATCACTTAAAGGGGTTACATTGTTGTACTCAGTGTCACGCGCATAGTCGACGTGGATAATTTCAAGAGGTGTTGTGCTTATAGACTTCTTCAGTGATGCATTTAGTACTTAGAGATTTCTCCACCATTCTTCATTCAACAATAGTGCAAGCTTAAGTCACAAGATCGAAGGATTCTTATTCAGCTTCATGTTTGATATATCTGGTTCATTCTATCAGTGGTCACTTCAAATTGCTTACAAGTGGGTTGGTAAAGATGGCCATGGAGAGTTTCTGAGTAGAGATTTTCGATCAACAACTGATTCTCACCGAATATAATTAAGCTTATTTATTTTCTCTCGAGATTTTCAGTTTCATGTGCTTACGATTTATTGATGGTTCCGAGTTTCGAAACCATCAAGGGGGAAGAACAAGACACATTGAACGCACAACAAGTACACGTGATGAACTTCATACCTTCTTTTGATTTGAAGACATTCCGGGATGACATTTGTCATAGGCGCATAGAAAATCAGTGTTTTAACTCGTGGCGTTATCAATCTCTAAACGGTACACTACTGATTCGATGTTTAATTGTTTGGTTGTTGCAATTATTCATCATTATTATCCTATATGCATTCCCGGGACTTAATTGACTCTGGTGCATCTCCGGAAGAAGATATGTGCATTTCCGGGACTTAATTGACTCTGGTGTTACGATGTCAACTTCATGAATGGAATAAAGTGTCTACTTCAGTATTTGAGCTTCATACTCGGGATTTATTTACTTTCTTCAACTATGTGGGGAAAGAAATGTCTTGATTCTTTCTAGTATGCATAACTTGATATCTCAGGGGGAAGAAAAATTCAAAAGAATTATTCAAGCGTGAGAAGTGAAGTTGTTGATCTACTTGGTGTGCCCCAAACTTTCAATCCATCTTAGCAACGTTATCATGTTATATGATGGGATTTGCTTGTTAGATTCCGCTGTGCGCTTAATCATTCTAAGCTTTATTGAAAGCTTTGAAGTTGCTTACGAGGATTGTCGGTTTAGGGGGAAGCTATTTAAAAGATTCTACATCAAGTTTATGTGGCATGAATTAGGGGGAAGTTAATTCAGAAGCTTCTCTTTAACCAGAAGTGTATGGGTTACTTAGCTCGTGCCGTTAAAGTATTTCTACTACAAGATACTTAAAAGATGAGTCGTTTTGAAGTGAAGACTTGAAATCAAAGGCCTCAGAAGACATCATCAGCGTTGGACGCTTCATGGAAGCTTTTGCTCTTAATCATTATATACTTGTTAGGAAGAATATTGTAAGGAATTCTACATGTCGTCCCATGGGGGAAGATTGTTGGAAATTCACTTTATGTGACGACATTTAAGAATTCCCATTAGTTATCATAGTCACACACGCTTAGACTAGACTAGGTACAATGTATAGTTTAAGGGTCGTGTGTGACAATATATACCCCTCCTTAGCTTCCAAGGAGGGGTGTTGCTTGTGTTTTCATTTCCTTCTTTTAATACATTTTCTATTTTACACACAACCTCTCTTCTCTCTCTCTCAACAATGGCTACCACCACCATCTACCACCATGTTAGACCACCGGATCTTATATAGCAAATCCACAAGCTTTGGGAAGCCCTTGAGACCACCTATGGTTGTAATGAGGACACTCTCAAACAAAGGAAGAAGAAGTTGGTAATGGAGTTCATAGTCTTTAAAGCTCGACCTAATGAAAAGTTAAGTGAGGTGAGAAGTCGTCTTCAAGACATTACTAGTAAGCTGGCATTCATGGAAACTGAGTTTGAAGATGATGATGTTAATGCTGCTTTCCTTGGAGCTCTTGGAGATGGTTAGGAAATTCATGCCAATTCAATATTGGCGACACAAGCTTACAAGACTATGTCCTTTGAGTATATCTACAATCAATTGAAGGTCATGGAACTTGAAGTTCTTCTTAAACAAGGAAGTAAAACACCTTCTGGAAGCATGGCGTTTATTTCCAACCATGACTCTTCAGACGCTAACAACTCTTGCTTTGTCAGCGGACAATCTTCTCAGGACAGCGGCTCATTAGATGCTGACACATACAATCATGCTTCACCAAATCTTAAACCAGCATGAATTGATTTGGATACCGTATGTGCCTATATTGCTTCTTTGCCAAATGGATCATCAATTTCTTTTGAAGATCTTCAACAAATTAGTGATATTGATCTTGAGGATATGGATATCAAGTTGAACATGGCTCTTAGCAGTATAAGAGCCAGTAGGTGGAACAAGAGATTTGGAAGAGAGATCACTTTCAATAGCAAAGAGACTACTGGATTTGATAAATCCAAAATTGAATGCTACAATTGTCATAGAATGGGACACTTTGCTAGAGAATGTAGATCTCCCAAGAGGAATGATGGAGGACAGAATACTAGGCAGATCATCAAGGTTGAAGATGCTGAGCCTAATGCCATGGTATCCATGCAAGGAATTGATGGCGTTGGATTTGATTGGAGCTTTTTGGACAAGAATGAAGTGGAGAATCAAGCTTTGGTTGCTGAAAAGGATGAAGAGCATGTTCAATATGCGCTCATGGATAGATCCTCTTCTTCATCAGATAATGAGGTGTATGATGATGCTTTTTGTAGTAAGGGTTGTAGACTTAATACTCATAAACTTAATAAAGAAATTTTAAAGCTGCAATCTAATATTCTTGGATTGAATATCACTATTTCAAACTACAAAAGGGGACTAGCACAATCAGATGGGATGGTGCAAGAATATAAGGACATGGAATTTAACCTAAAAGATCAAATAACTGTTATTAAAAGGGATCTAGCACCTAGTTCTGAAGCAAAAGCTTCTTACATAGAAGCTAATAATGAATTGAAACAAAAGCTAGAGGAGGCCATTCAAGCTAGAGAGAATGTAGGGCTTAAAATTGAAAAGTTTGAAAAAGCTAGTCAAGCCCTAGATAAGGTCATAACTGAATAGAGAAACCCTAAAGACATGTCTGGGATTGGATGCATTCTAAGGAGTATGCTGTTGTTCCACCCCCATCAGGTGACTTCTATGGGGTTCTTAAGAAACACTTGTCTTGGACTGGTATTCCAGAGCTCCAAGTGGAGGAATTTACACCTCCACCACATGTGATCACACCAGTTGAGGAGTACAAGCAAAGGGTGACTGAACCTGACCTTTGGAAGAAGGTCAACCCTTCTCTCTTTGTTAAAGGAGGACTTCTTAGTGATGAACAGACTGGCCCTAAACCCATTATCATCACTAACCCTACTACTGGCAAACATATTGACCTTGGCTCACAACCTAAAAGAAAATCTAGTGTTAAGTATGATGAAATGTATAGAAAACCTAGATCACCAAAGAGTCAAGCTAGTGTTAATGGGACTAGATTTTATGAACCTAGACCTAAGGTTATGTCTATAAAGGCTTGTTATAAATGTGGGAGCTTCTCACATTTGGCTTATAGGTGTGTCAGCGGATACAAACCAGCCACTGACAATAAGTCAACCATGGTCAACACAAAGCCTTATGTTCATACTAGACCACAGACCACTAGACCAGCTCCTTATTTCTCTAAGGCAGCTAACACCCATGGCCAAAGACCCTTCTAAAAGACCAATACTTGGTCTAACAAACAATGGGTTCATGTAGCAAACCCAAATTCAAACGCTGAGAGAAAAAATCATCCGTTGACAGGGAAAAACCAGCCGCTGACAGAATTAGGTTTGGTATGAAAATGCCACAATTAGAAGCTGTCAGACCCAATGTTAGATCTAGTAATAACAAGTATTTACAACCAAAGGGAAAGGGATCTAAGGCATCATCTAACTTAACATGGAGACCTAAACAAGACCAGTCATCAACTTTTAATGGTGTCTCCATGACATGCTATAGGTTTAAATATCTTAAAAAGCATGTTGGGACAAACTGAGTGTTTAATGTTCAAAGGGATGAACAGGGGGTTGTTACAAGAAACAAGTCTATTCTTGTTTAACACCCAAATGGATCCAAGTCTACTAAGGCTTGGATTCCCAAAGAAAAATGATTTGTTTTCTCTATGTGCAGGCCATTCCAAAGAAGGTTAATGATTATGGATATTGGGTTAGTGGATGCTCAAGGCACATGACTGGAAAGGAAGACTACTTGACAAACTTTACTCCTATCCTAGATGGTGATAAAGTATTAATAAGTGTGAAAACACTTATCCTTTTACCACTTATTTCCAATAATAACAAGACCAAAACGTGTATTTTATGTCATAAAAGTCGGAATTATGCTTGGTTTGTGTTTTTATTGTGTTTCAGGATAAAAATATGAAAAAGGGGGAAAACACGGGCTATCACGGGCTTTTATCAAAGAAAACGACAAAAGATGAAGTCAAAAGATCAAGAGTGCAAAAAGAACGGAAGTCCAAGGCCTATTCTAAAGATTTATCGAAGAAAAAGTCTAAAGACGGAAGTTTAATGAAGTCGAAGAACCAAGTCTAAATTAAAGAAGAAAATTATAAGACGAGTTCAAATTATATCGACAAATCCCGAGACGACGTCGAGAAAGACATAGAATTTAAATCGAGTCGATACAAGAAGAAAGAAGGAAGAAAGCACCAACATTTTACTCCTCCTACAAATACTCTCCTAATGTGTCATTAGGAGGGGGTTAGTTAGATTAATGTAGGAGTAGGAGTAGATTACTTTCTCTCTCTAGATTTATTTCATGTTCTTAAGTTTTTCTTTCAAGTTTTCTTAATCTTTAATCTTTAATCTTGTACTTTTGAATCTTTAATCTTAATCTTATTTCAAGCTTTTTACAATCATCTTCTTCTACCTTTCTTGATTTTTAATTATGTTTGATTCGAAATAATCTTTGATTTTGTTTAATCATGATGTTTGATTGATTAAAAAGTTTATCTTTTTATCAGTCTTTAAGTTTTTATACAACTTAAGCTTTGAGCTTATCATGCTTATTGGCTTATTTTCGGTTTAGCTTATTTACTTTTTAGTTTTTTAAAAAGTTTAGTCTTTTTAAAGTTTGATTCATAAAGTTTGCTTATTTCGTATTTTAAAAGTTTTCAAATTTGTGCTTATTGAGTTGGTTAAGTTTTTGTTAATTGTTCTTTTTAGAAGTGCTTATTGGTTTACTAGCTTATGCTCATCCATCCGAATATTGTGATTTTTCCATCACAATAGGGTTTCTACATTGTGACGGTTTATTGTGATAGTTTTTCTGATCACTTATTCCGATCGTAGGTTGCGATCGCCCCTGGCATCGTACTTTGTAATCAGGTATAAGGCTTATTGTGACGAAATTCTTCCCAAATTTTGACTTACATATTCCGATAGAATTTTGATCTAATATTCCGACAGCTTTTATTTTTAGAAATTCTGATACTTTTTTATAACATTCCGATAGATTTTTCTTTTCCCGCATTCCGATAGACTTTGATTTCATATTCCGATACTTTTCTTACATTTAGTATTCCGATAGTTTCTTTTTTAAAACATTCTGATAGATTTCTCTTTTGATATTCCGATACTTTTTATTTGATCTATATTCCGATAGAATCACATGAATATTCCGATGGTTCCAATACTAACTTTCAATTAGTTAACATGACAGCTACATCCGGACCATTTGTCATGAAAGCTAGCTTGCTAGCTTAGCTCGTTTGGCGTCAATTTCAGTGTCTGGCTGCTTGAGCTAGCTGCCTGCTAGCTTGCTTATTTATTAGTATTGTTCCGTAATCGTTTAGTTTTATCTGTAAATTGTTCCGATTTTATTACTAAAAGTTACGTATTTTTTGTTGAATTTTTCGTCTAATTTTAAAATTTATTAATATTTTTTCGTAAAGTTCAAGTTTTATCTTTTATTTAGTACCCGCTTTAGGTTTTGCCTCGTTTAACTTTAAAGTACCCACTTAGTTTTATTCTCTCCTTTTTTATTAAGTAAACTTTATTTTCGAGTCGATAGTTAATTTCTTTGTTTAGTTTTATTTTTATTAATTATTTCGCTTTAATTCACATTTTATTATTTGTTTTATTAATTGTTTTTATACAAGTCTTTTTGTTAGTTCTTTTATTTTATTAGAGTTAGGCTTGCATTTACTTTTTACTTAGAAATAGATAACCAAATCTTCTTTTATTAACCAGAAACAACTGAGTCGCACATTTAACTTGTAATCAATTCGAATTGAATCGAGACGAACAAATTTTTATACTTGGCAAAAACCAAGTATTAAATGGCGCCGCTGTCGGCTCTTTTCGTGAATATTAACGGTTTTTAGTGAGAGAAGCATTGGATTTTGGGATCCGTTCATTCGTGAACGTTATATTTCTTGCATTTTTCAAAAATATTTTCAAAAATCCTAAAAATCCAAAATTTCAAACATACAAAAACATTTAAAAAATCATAAAAAGCATTTCTTTTTCCTAGAGTTTTGCACCAAAAACATTCTTCTTCACCCTCTATTGTGTTTAATTCTTTTTCTTAACCCCTCTAATTTTTAATTCTTCATGGATTCTTATGTCCATTACGTAGGGTGTGGGAGACGATTATACGGGTGCGACTCATGTCAATGGTGTTCATGCGAGCAATGCGGAAAAGTTCTTCCACCCATTTCAACCGATTCACCATTTGGATTTTGTCCATCGTGCAATTCGACTAATTCATCCTTTTCTTCTAATCCACCTACTCTCCCCCTTGCATATATTGTGGAAGCGATTCTCATTGGCATGTTACGTGTCCAATTCGATACCCGCCTCATGGCGAGCAAGAACTGGGTTACAGTTATTACAATGGTAATAGCTATCTACAAGAAGCACCAGGTTTTCCTCAATACCCATATTGCAACAATTGTGGGGGCCCTCACAATACTTCTTATTGTCATCCGATGAATTATTATGAGCCAAACCCGTGTTCTACTTCTTTTCAACCAATGATTTATGAAGGACCACATCCGTGCTATAATTCTTGTTTTCACAATTTTGAGCCCCCATAATACACCCTCGATCATCAACCTTCTGTTGGAATGTGTGAAGAAGAACGAGCCAATTTTTTGAATACACTTCAATACGTTCAACAAGAATTAACTAGCATACGCGAAGCAAGGGAGGAGGAAAAGCGACAGCAACAAGAGCAAGTATCTAATCTTAGTGAATATACTCCTCCTCTTGTGCGTCCATACTACTATTATGATGATGACGAGGATGATATCTATAATCTCAACCCATCTTCTGAGATTACTACTCCTACTCTTGATATCTAAGGATAGTGATACATCGAGTGAGATTAGTGATTTTGGTCTCGGCAAATTATTTGATGAGGTTTGTGATGTGCTGACTTTTGAGGAGCTTACGGAAGAGGTCGCTCTTAATGATGATGATTTTTCTCCATGCTATGAGAATTTCACTTTTGAAATTTCTCCTTCTCCTCCGGGCGATGAAGGCGATGTTGATTTATTCTCTCCGACATACGAGAAGTTCACCACTGAACTTGGTCTTGTAGATGAGGTGGAAGACGTTATTCTTCTCGACAAATTACTGAAAGTTCATCTTCTTATTGCTAAAATTGAAGCGTTAAATTTTGCTCCTATTTCTGAGTCTTTACCTCCGTCTAGTACTTCAGTTGAGAATAATGATACAACTATGGAGGAAATCGAAATTCTCTCAATACCTCCGGGTATTGATGATGATGACACGGAGGGGGATATTCTTTTTGATACTTTGCTGCATGAAGATATTGTCCCAAATCCCCCTCCCGAGCACCTTTTATCCCAACCTTTAGAAACCATTACCGAGGATGAGTGTTTTGACCCGGGAGGTGACATTGACCATTTTATGATTGATAACCTTACGGCTTTGCCGCTTTCTAAACATCAATTGTCTTTAGGGGATGACAATTTTCTTAACTTTACCCACCCCACCTCCCGTGGATCATGATTTCACATACTTTTTGTATGTTGAAAGGACTTTTCTACCCTTCAGGACTTATCCTCCGGCCTCTCCTTTATTAATGTCCTCAGGGAACAAGGACAAGGTCTTTGATACTGGTATTACATTTGAGGCTTCCCCATGGACCATTTAATTCGGGGACGAGTCAGGCTCGCGACTCGGTTAACAAAAATAAGCGCTTTTTGGGAGGCAAACCAATTATCTATCCTTTTATTCTGTTTTTCTAATAAGTGTAGGGGGAGACCCTACTATGTGGTTGTTGTTTTCTTTCTTATCATGTGCAGGGATTCGAGATTTCAAAGATCCATTCTTGATAACTTGTCCTTTCCTTAGCAAGATTTAAACAACGTGCACAGTGTCCTAAGTGTAGGGGATTTTACTCCCACATGCTTAAACATTGAGGAAAATGTTTATATTAAGTGTAGGGGGATTTCTATCGAAGTTAAGTGGGATTTTACTTGGATTTGTCCTCATTTTAACCGGAAAATCGATTTTTCGACATTTTTTAAAATTTTTTGATCTATTTTGGCCTAGTTGTTTTTACCTTTGTATAGTTATTTTCTTTCTTTGCTAGAATAAATTTTAATAAAGTGGTTTTAATCTTTCAACGTTGTGAATCTTTTGACTCAACCCGAGTTTACTTATCTAAGTTTACTCTAGCTAGTATCCTTAACGTGTTTAAGTCAAGTTTTGCTAGGCTTTTATATAGGGAACTTTAAAACGTGAAAGTCTTAACTCTTACGTGTTAAGAACAAGAACTTTTCGCAAGTTCCTATAATTGATCCTAGAAAGTCGTTTATCAAGGGAACTTTAAAATGCGAATTCTAAACTTGAAAAAGTCTAAGAAGTTACAAGATCCTATAGATGACTTGAAAACCCAAAACTTTGATTTAACTGGCTAAGCATCCACGAGTCTCATTCCTTGAGATTTTAAATTATGGAGAACGAGAGATGATAGAGTCAATTATAAGTTTGGTATTCTTTCATGAATTTATGTGAGTTGATTATAAGCTTTTTCTCCCATCGCTTGCTAATAAATTTAATTGCAATAAATAAGGTTGTACGATTTGAAAAGTTACTTAGCTTCTAGCGCAAGATCGTTTAAAAGTTGCTCGGTATTAATTAGAGTTCATAGCCAAAGCATAACTTATTGAAGCGGGATGCGAAGATTGGCAAGTCCGAAAAGGCCCTAACAAGGCATGAGGGCTACATTTTGTTTCTAAAGATCCCAAAGTGATGTGAAGAATCATTTATCAAAAATCAATATGAAGGATCGAGACACACGACGAAAAGCAAATACTCCCCAAATGATCATGGAGAAGTCTATCCGAAAAGACCCTAGCAAGGTATGAGGATAAATAGATCCAAGTCCTAAAAGGAGGCGGATCGTTGTATATCAAAGTCCAAAATAAAGATTGGAGAAAAATGAAGAAGTCGTGGTCCAAATATGAAGAATCTCTCAAAAACTTCAAGTGAAGAAATTCCTATTATGAAGAGAAGACCATAATTTCAAGAACATCTCTCAAGATTCGAAGTATAAAGTCACTGCCAAATATCGGTCCGAGAAAGGTCTCAAAATCGTGAAGCGAGTTATGCCAAGATATGAACATTAAGAGGTCCCGAGAAGAAGTTTTAAAAGATTTTGTCCTTTAGCTAACTATTTATTAAATCGGCCCACTTTATTTTCAGCCTAAATAAACTATCAAAATAAGTCAAACAATGCATCCTTGTGATCATTCAAGACAATCATAAAATATAAGAGATACACCTAGGAATAAGGTAGTCTAAGTGAATAATTGGGCCACGTGAATTTATGTTAGTTTGCTAACTTATAATAACAATGATCTCGTTTTTAAGCTCTGTATGGGGAACGTGAAACTTGAGGGTGATAATCATTCATGACATTCCAAAACCCTAAGGTAAGTTTTTAATCTTTTTACTTCTTTTCTTCCTTCGAATATTTCATAATTTTCTATCTCTTTAATAAAGGCCAAGGTGGATTGATTATGATGGAAAATGTAAATCTTGCTTTGTAACTAATGCATTGCATGAGGGCATTGCAATGGTCAAGTGTAGGGGATTTAATAAGTGTGAAAACGCTTATCCTTTTACCACTTATTTCCAATAATAACAAGACCAAAACGTGTATTTTATGTCGTAAAAGTCGGAATTATGCGTGGTTTGTGTTTTTATTGTGTTTCAGGATAAAAATATCAAAAAAGGGAGAAAACACGGGCTATCACGGGCTTTTATCAAAGAAAACGACAAAAGACGAAGTCAAAAGATCAAGAGTGCAAAAAGAACGGAAGTCCAAGGCCTATTATGAAGATTTATCGAAGAAAAAGTCTAAAGACGGAAGTTTAATGAAGTCGAAGAACCAAGTCTAAATTAAAGAAGAAAATTATAAGACGAGTTCAAATTATATCGACAAATCCCGAGACGGCGTCGAGAAAGACAAAGAATTTAAATCGAGTCGAGACAAGAAGAAAGAAGGAAGAAAGCACCAGCATTTTACTCCTCCTACAAATACTCTCCTAATGTGTCATTAGGAGGGGGTTAGTTATATTAGTGTAGGAGTAGGAGTAGATTACTTTCTCTCTATAGATTTATTTCATGTTCTTAAGTTTTTCTTTCAAGTTTTCTTAATCTTTAATCTTTAATCTTGTACTTTTGAATCTTTAATCTTAATCTTACTTCAAGCTTTTTACAATAATCTTCTTCTACCTTTCTTGATTTTTAATTATGTTTGATTCGAAATAATATTTGATTTTGTTTAATCTTGATGTTTGATTGATTAAAAAGTTTATCTTTTTATCAATCTTTAAGTTTTTATACAACTTAAGCTTTGAGCTTATCATGCTTATTTGCTTATTTTGTGTTTAGCTTATTTACTTTTTAGTTTTTTAAAAAGTTTAATCTTTTTAAAGTTTGATTCATAAATTTTGCTTATTTCGTATTTTAAAAGTTTTCAAATTTGTGCTTATTGAGTTGGTTAAGTTTTTGTTAATTGTTCTTTTTAGAAGTGCTTATTGGTTTACTACCTTATGCTCATCCATCCGAATATTGTGATTTTTCCATCACAATAGGGTTTCTACATTGTGACGGTTTATTGTGATAGTTTTTCCGATCACTTATTCCGATCGTAGGTTGCGATCGCCCCTGACATCGTACTTTGCGATCGGGTATAAGGCTTATTGTGACGAAATGCTGCCCAAATTTTGACTTACATATTCCGATAGAATTTTGATCTAATATTCCGACAACTTTTATTTTTAGACATTCCGATACTTTTTTTTATAACATTTCGATAGATTTTTCTTTTCCTGCATTCCGATAGACTTTTATTTCATATTCCGATACTTTTCTTACATTTAGTATTCCGATAGTTTCTTTTTTAAAACATTCCGATAGATTTCTCTCTTGATATTCCGATACTTTTTATTTGCTCTATATTTGATTGAATCACATGAATATTCCCGATGGTTCCAATACTAACTTTCCGATAGGTAACATGAAGGCTACATTCGGACCATTTGTCATGAAAGCTAGCTTGCTAGCTTAGCTCGTTTGGCGCCAATTTCAGCAGGCAGCTTGAGCTAGCTGCCTGCTAGCTTGCTTATTTATTATTATTGTTCCGTAATCGTTTAGTTTTATCTGTAAGTTGTTCCGATTTTATTTCTAAAAGTTATGTATTTTTAGTTGAATTTTTCGTCTAATTTAAAATTAATATTTTTTCGTAATGTTCAAGTTTTATCTTGCATTTAGTACCCGCTTTAGGTTTTGCCTCGCTTAACTTTAAAGTACCCACTTAGTTTTATTCTCTACTTTTTCATTAAGTAAACTTCATTTTCGAGTCGATAGTTAATTTCTTCGTTTAGTTTTATTTTTATTAATTATTTCGCTTTAATTCACATTTTATTATTTTTTTATTAATTGTTTTTATACAAGTCTTTTTATTAGTTCTTTTATTTTATTAGCGTTAGGCTTGCATTTACTTTTTACTTAGAAATAGATAACCAAATCTTCTTTTATTAACCAAAAACAACTGAGTCGCACATTTAACTTGTAATCAATTCGAATTGAATAGAGACGAACAAATTTTTATACTTGGCAAAAACCAAGTATTAAGTATACTTTGGAGGAAGATATGGAACAATATCAGGCAAAGGCACTCTTATCACCAACAACTTACATTTTGATGAAGTTTTTCTAGTAAAAGAACTTGACTATAACTTGTTTAGTGTGTCACAAGTATGTGACAACAAAGTTTTGGAATCGCTTTATTTTCGACAACATTCCTCCACGGCGGTCGGAGATTTTCGATGAAGTAGTTCTTTTTTCTTTTAATTGGTGTAAATGGCGTTGCCATCTTTCTTTTTCTTGGACAGATTGGTTGAAAAACCCCTTTGTTATTTCCTTGTAATGTTCTAGCATCTTGCTAGTTTTTTTAATAAAAGTTTCCATTAAAAAAACAAGTATGTGACAACAAAAATATAGTTCTTTTTACTGATACAAAATGTTTAGTCTTGAGTAAAGACTATGCCCTGCTGATAAGTTCTTTGAGTTTAGAAAACCTAGACATAAGGACATTTATAATGTTAATTACAAGGGATTAAAATGAGTAATAACTTGTCATGTCTATATGCTAAAGATTCAGCAGATGAGAGTATCCTATGGCATAGAAGGTTAGGGAACATTAACTTTAAGAACATGAATAGACTTGTGAGGCATGATATTGTGAGAGGATTTCCCTCAAAAGAATTTCACAATGATCATAATTGTGTTGCATGTCTTAAAGGCAAACAACACAAGTCCTCATTTAAGTCTAAGAGTGTTCAGTCTAGTTCTAAACCACTACACTTGCTTCACATGGACTTATTTGGACCTACTAATATAGAAAATTTAAATGGCAAGTCTTATTGCTTTGTGGTCACTGATGACCACTCCAAGTTTACATGGACTTTCTTTTTAGTTAAAAAGAGTGATAATGCCAAAACCCTAATTAATTTTATTAATCAAATGGAAAAGAAATCAGGGTTTACAGTTAACATTCTTAGAAGTGATAATGGTAGAGAGTTTAGAAATGATTTATAGATGCCTTCTGTGTGGATAAAGGGATTACTAGGGAGTTTAGCATAGCTAGAACTCCACAGCAAAATGGTGTAGCTGAAAGGAGAAATGGAACTCTTATTGAGGCAGCTAGGACTATGTTAATAGATGCTAAGTTACCCATTACATTTTGGGCTGAGGCTGTGAATAATGATTGTTATGTTCAGAATAGAGCCTTGGTCAACAAGATTCACAACAAGACCCCCTGTGAGCTCTTTTGGAATAGAAAACCTAATATAAATTTCTTAGACCCTTTGGATGTCATGTAGTAATACTTAATACTAGTAACAACTTAGGTAAGTTTTATTTAAAAGGTGATGAGGGATATTTTGTGGGATTCAATGAACAACAAATGGTATAGGGTTTACCACAAGAGAGATAAGGTCATAACAGAAAATGTTCATGTTGACTTTTTAGAGAGTAAACCTAGTGATCCTGCTAATGGACTGTGACAATTCGTCAATTTGAGGTCGTTATTTTACTCTCAAGTATTATTAATAATCATTATTTTATTGTTAGTTTATGAACTCACTCACTTTTGGGAAGAAATTAGGGTTTACGTCTTAAATCATCGTCTACGTTTAAATCGGAGATCTCTACGTTACGTGTTTACGTTTACGTACTCCGTTTTTGTGACAGTCTGACATTTTCAGATAATAAATTAATTCTCGTATATTATTTTGAAATTTATTTTATGTGGGTTCATGAAAACACATAATTACGGGAAGAAATTAGGGCTTAAGTGCATAATTTAACGTCTTTTACGATTAAACCGGAATACGTATTTACGCATTTGTGCTCCGTTTTTGATGAGACAATTTTTATTAGAATCGTTTTGTGCCGTAGTTTCATAATTTGCAAAAAACGTTTTTCGTAAATCGACTAGAGGGCCCGTAAATCGAGGAAACAAGAATCGAGGAGTACCCGTAAAATATTAGGGATGAGAGAAGTTTAACACTTGTCCCACCCCTAATAGGGGCGGATTCCACAAGGGTACAACACCCTTTGGTGTCAATTTTCTAGTATATACATGAGACACTTGTCTCATGAATGCACAATATACTTAACCCACAAATCTTCTCACACACACTTCACTTGCATGTGTAAACTAGAAAAACTTTATCAAATCTCTTCTCCTCCTCTCTTTGGCCGTCCAACACCATCACCATCCCACCATTTCCATCAAAATTTAACCTACAACATAATTGAAACTAGGATTTTTAGTCCTTTTTAATGTTCGTTTTTCCTCGATTCGACTCGAATTTAATTTCCGGTTTAACGTTTCTACTTAACTTTGTTTTTGGTAAAATCTCTTTTTGTTGGTATATTTTTTTTAAAACTAATTGCTATTAAATAGAGGAAACTATTAAATAAAAATAATTTTAAATATGTAAACTAATTTGAAAACAAAATAAAACTAATTAAAAATTTAAACTAAATGTAACTAATTAAAAATAAAAGTTAGTATTTAAACTAATTTGAAAGTAAATTTGAAATAAAAATATTTAAACTAATTTAAATTTACAAATAAAAGTAAATCTATTTTAAATAAAATGAAAACAAATTTAAAGTTATAAAAGTAAATAAAAATATTTTTTTATCTTTTTATATTTTTATAAAAACTGATCAACGTAAATAATAATTAATAACTAAACTTTAAATTGATTTGAACTAATTTATAAAAACTGCCCACCCTTATATCACGCTATATTAACGGAACAGAGTGAGACTGTAAACAAACATATGTCTAGCACAAGTGGTTATGTTGTTTGGCCCCTGGACAGGAGGTCCAGGGTTCGAATCTGAGCAGTGACGGAAATTAGCAAATATTTTTGGGCACTTTTTATTTGGACAGATAATCAAAAATTGAACAATTGGTTCAATTTTTTCAGCGGTAATATCAGCAATAAAAGAACAGTAAATGACCCCAAAAGACAAGACAATTAATCAGAAAAGCAAATAAGCAAGCAGCAAGATAAAAAGTAATAAGCTAAGACAATTTTAAGCCGAATACACTAAATGCTAAGTTAATCACGCAGGCTAAAAATTAAACATACGAATAAGCAGATTCAAACTATGGAAACTGATCAAATCAACAAATAACAAGTCTACAAGAATCAACTTAAATAATATACCAAGTTTTGTACATCAAACAAACTTACTGAATAACAACTAAGCAGATTCAAAATTCCTCAAACCAAACTAAACTTAATAGAAATAAGCAAATCCAAATAGGCTACTAAAAATAAACTTAAACAAATAAAATGATAAGCAGATTATATAGAACCGAATAAGCAGTTAAGCAATTTAAAAACAAACACCATAAACAAAATAAACATAATCCAAAACCGATTCAAATAAGCTCATAAAAATAAACTAAACCATAAGCTAATATGAAAACTAGAATAAGCAGATAACTAATAACTGAAAAGACTAGAAATAGCAAAACTGAATATCAAATAAACAATCACTTAAATAAGCTAAACGAGAAAATTAAAAAGGATAGAAGATTAGAACCATTTGGAGGAGTCCGTTGAGCCGTAGGTTGGCGCTGAGCCACCTCAATGAACCGAAACAATCATCAAACAAACACCACCTTTAATTCGACACAAAACATTACCCTCAAGTTTCAAACCAGATTAATCAATGAGCCGAACAATATCACTTTAATGATTTCCCAGTGGGGGAAATCAATTTTTACTTTCCTTTATATTCTTTTTTCTATATTTTGTTTATAACCAAAAAAATGATAATAATAAACAAACAGTAGAAAAGAAACAAGATTAAAGATTAACAAAAATTTAAATAGGAGACGAAATTCAATAAGGAAAATTAACTTTTCATTGATATAAAAGAGATTACAAAATTGGAATTAAAAAGATTACAAGATTTCACCTATTAATCTAATTACTGAAAATAAAAAAATAAAGAAAAGGCACCATTACATGTGAAATATGGGGGTTTTTATAGGAGAAAACCCTCAAAACCATAATCTTAGCTTCCCTTGTAAGCAATCAAATCCCACCGTTTATTTCTTCATTCTTCTTCTCTCTCTTCTTTTCTTCAAATCCAGTGACTGAAAATCGCCCTTGTAGCTACGGATTGCCCTCGTGGCACTTTGATGTGCTAGTTGTTTTTCTTTATAGGTGATTTGGACTTCTCTGATTGGAGAGTTTGGTGGTGGAGAGGTGGCATAGCCAATCAAATCAAAGGATTTGGCCACGTATGGAGAGAGAGGATCATCATTCTTGGTGGATTGATCCGAAAACTGAGGGGATTTAATCCCAATCCGTGTTAATCACACGAATTGGGTAAAACCCCCAAGTTTCACTTGCTAATTTTTTTACTGAAGATGAATTAGGGTTGTGAGTTTTGGGGGAGGAAGATGGAGTGGTGGGTGAGAGAGTAATCTTGTTAATATCGAAAATAAATAGGAGAGAGTGGGGGTAACTTTTTGTTTTTATTTATTGTGTTGTGGGTAAAGTAAAACACGTGTGGGGTGATGAGTAAAGGGTTACGTGTGGAGTAAATGGGTTTGGGATGTTGACTGTGAAGGGTGTGGGTTGACCGACTCATACACATTTACTTATTTCGTTTGTGTATGTGACTGGATTGGAGAGTTGACCAGCAAAAACAATTACCCCTTTTTGATCCGTCCCAATTGTTGGGCTTATTGGCCCAATCACTTTTAATCCGTTTAATCTTGGGCTAAAACTTGGACTTTTGGTGACAAGTTTAAACAACTCTTTTCTTTAAATGGGATTTTGAGCCCATTTATCCGATGTGGGACCCACTTGGCTCAATTAACTTCGAAAATAATTAATTCCACTAAAACGAGCTCGATTCCGACTTTCTTGATCATTTCTTCAATGTTAAGTGGACTTAGCCGGTTTTCGTGATCTTGGCACACTTTCGGTCTTTTGACTTTGTCCTTGACTCTTTCTTGACTTTTCTTCGACATTTGACCGTGAAATCCCGTGTTTTCTCTTCTTTTGATCATTTGTACCTATTTAAACACAAGAACACAAAACCACGCGTAATTCCGACATTTATGATAATAAACACATGATTCGGTCTTGTTTTTCCTTGATTTTAGTGGCAAAAGGATAAGTGTTTGCACACTTATTAAATCCCCTACACTTGACCATTGCAATGACCCCATGCAATGCATAGTTTTAAAGCATAAGTTACATTTTTCTCATAATTAATCCATCTCGGCCTTTATTACTATTACTACTACTACGACCAAAAGATAAAAACTTTAAAGGAAACAAAAGTTATAGAACTTTATTAACTTGAAATTATTTGATGGAAGAAACTTGTAAAGAAATCTAAGACTTTAATTAGGGCTTTAGTGTCATGAATATTAATCACCCTCAAGTTTCACGTTCCCCATACCAAGCTCAAAAACGAGATCATTGTTATTACAAGTTAGCACAACTAACACTTACTCATGTGGTTTAGTTAATCACTTAGACCCCCTTATTCCTAAGGTGTATCTCTTGTATTTTATTTTTGTCTTGAATGATCACGAGGATTCATTTTTTACTTATTTCGATAATTTATTAAGGCCGAAAATAAAGTGGGACGATTTAATCAATAGTTAACTAAAGGACAAAATCTTTTAAAACTGCTTCTCGAAACCTCAAAAAGTTCATATCTTGGCATAACTCGTTTCACGATTTGAGACCTTTCTCGGACTGATATTTGGCTTGTACTTCAAACTTCAAATCTTGAGAGACGATCTCGAAATTATGGTCTTCTCTTCATTTTGGTATACATCTTCAATAGGAGTGAAAGATGCTTCAAACGTTGACCACAACTTCTTCATTTATCCTCTTCTTTATTTAGGATTTTGATATACAACGATCCGCCTCCTTTTCGGACTTGGATCTATTTATCCTCATACCTTGTTAGGGTCTTTTTGGATAGACTTCTCCATGATCTTTAGGGGAGTAATTGCTTCTCGTCGTGTGTCTTGATCCATCATATTGATTTGGATTAATGATCTTCACATCATCTTAGGATCTTTAGCAAAAAGTGAATCCTCATGCCTTGTGAGGTCCTTTTTGGACTAGGGTATCCTCATGCCTTATGAGGGCCTTTTTGGATAAGCCAATCTTCGCGTCCCGCTTCAATAAGTTATGCCTTGGCTATGAACTCTAATTAATACCGAGCAACTATTAAACGATCTTGTGCTAGAAGCTAAGTAACCTTTTAAATCGTACAACCTTATTTATTGCAAATATATTTATTAACAAGCGATGGGAGAAAAAGCTCATAACTAACTCACATAAGTTAATGAAAGAATACCGAACTTATAATTAACTCTATCATCTCTCATTCTCCACAATTTAAAATCTCAAGGAATGAGACTCGTGGATGCTTAGCCTAATAAACCAATTAAGGTCCATATGGTTAAGGATACTAGCTAGAGTAAACTTGGATAAGTAAACTCGGGTTGAGTCAAAATACTCACGACGGGCCTAATATATCAAAGATATCTAAACTTGTTAAAACCATTTTATTTATTTATTTATATATATATATATATATATATTTTTTTAACTTTATTCTTGAAATGGAAATTATTACGATGCGATAATAAAAGGAAAGAAATTAAATAAAAATACTACTAGGCCAAAATAGATCAAAAATTTGAAAAATGTTGAAATTTTTTTAAAATTTTTCGGTTAAATGGGGTCAAATTCATGGAAAAGCCCACTAAAATTCGACAGAAGGCCCCCTACACTTAATATAAACATTGTCCTCAATGCTTAAGCATGTGGGAGAATAAACTCCACTACACTTAGGACATTGAGTACGTTGTTTAAAATCGAGCTAAGGAAGGGACAACTAAAGTGATTACATTTATTCGTTTTATTTATATACAAGTATGAATCACAATAGTTTTGATAGAACCGGGTACATGGGAACACGGGATCACGGGTCTCATCAAAAGTACCAAAAGTGGATCATCAAAGCACGTGTCCCTGCACACAATCACAACACACAAACAACCTACTTGGCTCCCCCTACACTTATTGGTGGACATGGATGAAGGTGAAAGAGGGTGGAAAGGATGGTAAAGGTAAATATCTAACCTAGTTATACGATGCTTGATTTATTTATCACGAGTCTCTAGCTCGACTAGATTTCCCGAATTAATTCAAGGGAAATGTGGAGAGGGATGGAATCATCTCGTGAGAGATGTCCTCTCCATAGTACAACTTAACCCGTTGGCCATTCACCTTAAAGTTGGGCCCATTTGGTTGGGATAACTCAATGGTGCCATAAAGAAAAGACTTGGGCCACGGTGAATGGACCGGACCAACGGCTCTTAAGTTTACCCGAAAAGATTTTCAACCGAGAGTTAAAGAGTAAAACTTGATCACCAACATGGAACTCTCGGTTTTTAATCTTGGAATCATGAATGAGCTTAGTTTTCTCCTTGTAGATTAATGAATTTTCATAAGCCTCATTCCTAAGTTCATTGAGTTCATTTTGTTGGATTTTCCTATGGTTACGGCTTTGTTAATGTCAAAATTAGCCCATTTCAAGGCCCAATAAGCCTTATGCTCCAACTCAATGGGGAGGTGGCACGCCTTTCCGTACACAAGGCGATAAGGGGTACAACCTATAGGTGTTTTATAAGCGGTACGGAAAGCCCACAAAGCATCATCTAATTTATCGGCCCATGAGGCACGATGCTCTCCCACGGTTCGCTCTAAGATTCTCTTAAAACCACGGTTAGAAACCTCGGCTTGTCCATTAGTTTGAGGATGATACGCGGTGGAAAGTCGGTGATTGACACCATACTTAGCCATGACTCGTGCAAATTAATCATTGCAAAAATGAGTCCCGCGATCACTAATAATAGCACGAGGCACACCGAATCGAGCAAACAATTGTTTCAAGAAGTTAACAAACACCCTCGCTTCCTTCAAACCATTTTGATACGTTGTCAACGGCTACGAGGATGTACTTGTTTCCCTTCGATGATGGAAACGGCCCCATAAAGTCGATGCCCCATACGTCAAAGATTTCACATTCTTGGATGAAATTTTGAGGCATCTCATCTTTATGTGTGATCTTGCCTTGTCTTTGGCAAGCATCACAATGTTTAACCATTTCATGTGCATCATGATAAATGGAGGGCCAATAGAATCCGGAGTTGAACACTTTTTTAGCGGTGTAATTAGGACCAAAATGACCACCGGTGGGTCCTTTATGGCAAGCTTCAAGGATTTGTAAGGCTGTCGGCCCATCAACACATCTACGAATGATTAAATCTGCACATTTCTTAAAAAGATAAGGGTCGTCCCAATAGTACGTTTTAACGTCCTTGAAGAATTTTTTCTTTTCTTGGGACGATAACCCTTCGATAAGAACACCACCCGCCAAATAGTTTTCAATGTCGGCAAACCATGGGGTATCATCAAGATTGGAATTAATAGACATTAAGGTCTCAAGGGGAAAGGATTCATTAATCTCTTGATTTGGAGATTCCCCTTGATAAGGATCCTCAAGTCTACTAAGGTGATCCGCGGCTAGGTTTTCCGGTCCTTTTTAATCACGAATTTCGATTTTAAATTCTTGTAGGAGCAAAACCCAACGAAGGAGTCTCGGTTTAGCATCTTGCTTGGTCAACAAGTATTTCAAGGCGGAATGGTCGGTGTAAACGATGGTGGTGGAAAGCACAAGATAGGGGCGGAATTTCTCAAAAGCATACACTACGGCTAAAAGCTCTTTTTCGGTAGTGGTATAATGCAATTGAGCCCCCGTCATTGTCTTACTAGCATAATGAATGGGTTGGAAATGTTTGTTAACTCGTTGACCTAAAACCGCTCCTACCGTGAAATCACTAGCATCGCACATGAGCTCGAAAGGTAACTCCCAATTTGGAGAGACTAAGACCGGCGCCTTAGTTAATTTACCTTTAATAAGTTCGAAAGAGTCGAGACATTCTTGAGAGAAGATGAAAGGAGCATCCTTTTCTAAGAGATGAGTCATTGGAAGAGCTATTTTCGAGAAATCTTGGATGAAACGTCGATAAAATCCTGCATGGCCTAAAAAACTTCTAACTCCTTTGACGGTGGTAGGTGGAGGTAACTTAGCAATGACGTCAAGTTTAGCACGGTCGACTTCGATTCCGACTTTGGAAATTTTATGACCGAGGACGATGCCTTCTTTTACCATGAAATGGCATTTTTCCCAATTAAGAACGAGACGAGTGTCTTCACACCGTTGGAGCATACGTTCTAAATTAGCAAGGCAAGAAGAGAAAGAATCACCATAGACCGAGAAATCGTCCATAAAGACTTCCATAGTTTCTTCAACCATGTCATGAAATATCGCCATCATACACCTTTGGAAAGTCCCGGGAGCATTGCATAAGCTGAAAGGCATCCGTTTGTAAGCAAATGTTCCATAGGGACAAGTGAATGTGGTTTCCTCTTGGTCTTTTAGATCGATCGGGATTTGAAAATATCCAGAAAAGCCATTTAAGAAACAATATAAATCATTACCCGCTAAACGCTCGAGCATTTGATCCATGAAAGGAAAAGGGAAATGATCCTTACGAGTGGCATCATTGAGCTTACGATAGTCGATGCAAACTCGCCAACCCGTTACAAGTCGAGTACGAATCAACTCGTTGTTTTCGTTGGGAACAACGGTGATTCCGCCTTTCTTAGGAACACAATGGACGGGACTAACCCATGGCGAATCCGAGATAGGGTAAATCATTCCGGCATCGAGAAGTTTGATAGCTTCTTTCTTAATGACTTCATGAATTTTTGGATTAACCCTTCTTTGATTTTGGATTGCGGGTTTAAAGTCATCTTCCATGAGAATTTTATGAGTACAAAAATTAGGATCAATTCCGCGAATGTCGGAGATTTTCCAAGCAATTGCTTTCTTATGATTTTTAAGCACATCGATAAGTCGGGATTTTTCATCTTCTTTTAAGTCCTTAGCAATAATGACGGGCAACTTATTATCCTCCTCTAAGAAAACGTACTCTAGATGAGACGGCAAATCCTTAAGCTCTAAATCCGGCGGATTGTCAATGGAAGGCTTAGTCAAAGTAGGATCATCGTTTGTAACTTCTTTAGGAGTGGGTGGAGAAATATTGTCCTCATTGAGAAGTCTCTCAATAGTACGAATGTCTTCATCCCAATTGGTGGGAGAATTATCATAGTTAATCTCGAGAGGACCCAAGCTAGCTTCAAACTCATCTAAGTCACTTTCTCCAAATGGTGTCAATGAAGGAGCAATAGAAGCAACGGTCTCAATATGAGGTAAAGGAGAAATCCCGCTCTTACAAGCCTCGTGAAAATGTTCTTCGCATGCTTCGTCGAGCACATCGATGAAATTCACGGATTCGGGCTCATCAGGAAGTTTGGAAAGTTTACCCATGTTAAAGACGATTTTGTCATCCCCGACCCTCATGATAAGTTCACCCGCGGCTACATCAATTAATGTACGCCCGGTTCTCAAGAAAGGTCGTCCCACAATTAAGGGAACACGGGGATCCATTTCATAGTCGACGACGAAGAAATCGGCGAGAAAAGTGAATTTTTCGACTCCTACGAAAACATCCTCGGCTATCCCCACCGGATAAGCAACCGTACGGTTAGCTAATTCCAATGTCATACGAGTGGGGACTAGCTCGGGTAAAGATAATTGTTTCCACACGGACAATGGCATAAGATTGATACTCGCTCCGATATCCGCCAAGGCCATACAATTCTCAACACCCGGAAAATTACAAGGAATAAGGAATCGACCGGGATCTCCTAACTTAACCAGTAATTTTCTTAAAAGAACCGCGGAACAATTCTCATTCAATTGGGTATTGGCAATATCAAGCAACTTTTCCTTATCACTTAAAAGATCCTTAAACATCTTAGCGTACTTAGGCATGTGAGCGAGCGCCTCGGCAAAGGTGATATTAAAATTCAATTGTTTGAACATTTTTAGGAAGTTCGAAACTTGAATATCATCCTTATTCTTCAATTTCTCTTTCCGCAACCTTGAGGGATAAGGTATATTGGGTTGAGATGAAGGCTTTGGAGTGGATTGCTCACTCACATCCTTTGGAGGAGGAGGAGAAGTAGAAATAGAAGGTGAAGGAACCGGTTTTGGAACCGAAGGTGTGGTAGAAAATTTGGGTATCGGTGGAACATAAGGTGTAGACGAATGCATAACGGGAGGTATGTCACAAGTGGAAGAAGAAGAAGGTTGTGTCGAAGAAGAAGGAATTTCGGGTCCTTGGTTAGGTGGGGAAGGTTCAACGGTGGTCTTACCGCTCCTAGTAGTGATAGCATTAACATTAGCCCTAGGATTGGTCACGGTGTTCGAGGGAAGGGCACCTTGGGGACGAAAGGTTTGAATCATAGTCAAAAACTTCTTATCGTTCGATTCTTGCATTTGTCGATTATGTTCTTGCATCTCTCTCATGATTCGTTCATGGTCGGATAATTTTTGTAAAACCAAGTCCATTTGAGGATTATGCATGTTCATTTGATTATAACCTTGATTAGGAAATCCTTAGTTTCGATATTGATTAGAACCTTGATTAAATCCTTGATTTTGAAAACTTTGGTTATTATATCCTTGATTATTTAACCCTTGGTTTTGCCCTTGAAAATTCCCTTGATTTTGATTAAAACCCCGTTGATTAGTATTTCCTTGAAAACTACCCCGTTGAGGACCTTGGTTCTTATTTTGGGCGGGTGGGGGTGGTCTTTGTGGTGCTACAAAACCCGGGGGAGCCAAATAGTTATTAGACTTGTAAGACAAATGGTTAACATCAAAATTTGGTTTGAATTGAATCCGATCAATTTCATTGTTATTATAAGCATAAACTTCTTGTTGATCATTATAAACCTTGTCACAATTAAAGTACGAATGTGGTCCACAACAAGTCTCACACGTTTCACGGCATGCACATGTGTGGTGAGGGAGTCGGTTTTTAGAGCGAGTGTCTCAACAAGTGAAGTAAGTTTATCAATTCGATCATTTACATCATTATTATTCGTACTAGCACTTGCCATATTATCCCTAACACTTTTGGTTTGCACTTTTGCCTTGTTCTCAATAATGGCCCAAGCCTCGTTCATGGTTTTAACATGAATATTGCCCCCCGCGACACTATTAAGTGAGTCTTGGTCGTTTGGAGTTAAACCATTATAAAACGTGTTGATTTGATGAACTTTAGTAAAACCGTGTTGTGGACATTTTCTCAAAAGATCTTTAAAACGATCCCAAGACTCACTAAACGTTTCCCCATATTGTTGCTCAAAGTTGATTATTTCATTCCTTAAGGAAGTGGTCCGTGATGGTGGGAAAAAGTAGTTAATGAACTTGGTCTCTAAGTCGATCCATGTGGTAATACTTTGGGGTGGTTCCTTATCAAGCCAAATCCGGGCTTGTCCCTCGAGGGAAAAAGGAAAAAGTTGGAGGCGAACGGCCTCTTGGGGCACCCCATTGTATTTGACGGTATTAGCTAATTGGATGAAACGTTTGATATGAGCGTGTGGGTCATCATTAGTACGGCCTAAAAATGGTGTAGCGGAAACCATTTGAATAAAACCCGATTTAAGTTCAAAATGATTAGCTCCAATATTCAGCACCACAATCGCATCATCGTTTCCTTCAATGTGAGATTGTAGAATCTCAATCATTGGTCGATTATCCGTTGCCATCGTATTGTTGAAAGCTCGATTCTCGGGATCGGCTTTAATGACGGTCTTTTTGTTTTTCTTCTTCTTCTTTTTAAAAGAATTAGAAGTATTTGGTACACCAATCGGTATGTATGTATGCGCGCGAGTGCGCATACAATTAAAACTTTGGAATGAGGTAGGTGACCTCGGTGTACTTTGAGAGGAAAATGATTTTCCCTCTCGAGGAGCAATATAAAAAAGTTACAAAAATATATACGTAAATACTACTTGAGTTGGCAAACCAATAATCGGTCGTCCCTCTCAATATACGCACAAGCAAGCGGGGAAAAGAGGTGGAACAAAGCACTTAAAAACCTTTTTCCTAGACGGCCTTTTATAGCGCGTCGCCTTATACCCACCTTATAGTTTGTATATGTCGAGTTCAAACGTCTTACTAGTATTTATCTATTTTGCCCTTTTTTTCGTTATGGATGCGACTACAATAGTTAGGTGATGAAATCCCAACAACGGCTTATTTGAAAAGTAGGTAATTTTATTGTGCTATGTAATATATTATAGTAAAAGGAAAAATCTTTTTGTATTTTTTAGAAAAATATATATTCACAAGAAAAATCGAAAGAAATCGAAATAAAAATTAACACTAATACGTAATATTTTTGTGTAATACTTTTGGGAAAAAGTATTACTTTTGGATTTTTTTATTTTTTTTGGTGCAATTCTTAGGAAAGAAATTGCTTTTGTGATTTTTTTAATTTTTTTTTTTTGTTTTTAAGTTTTTTATTTTTTTGTATTTTTGATTTTTTGTGCAAGAAAATTAACGTTCAAGAAGAACGGATCCCAAAATCCAAACGTCTTCACGAAAAATCGTCAATCGTACGAGCGAAGCGGCAGCAGCGCCAATTTGAAACTAGGATTTTTAGTCCTTTTTAATGTTCGTTTTTCCTCGATTCGACTTGAATTTGATTTCCGGTTTAACGTTTCAACTTAACTTTGTTTTTGGTAAAATCTCTTTTTGTTGGTATATTTTTTTTTAAAACTAATTGCTATTAAATAGAAGAAACTATTAAATAAAACTAACTTTAACTATTTAAACTAATTTGAAAACAAAACAAAACTAATTAAAAATTTAAACTAAATGTAACTAATTAAAAATAAAAGTTAATATTTAAACTAATTTGAAAGTAAACTTGAAATAAAAATATTTAAACTAATTTATATTTAAAAATAAAAGTAAATCTATTTTAAATAAAATGAAAACAAATTTAAAGTTATAAAAGTAAATAAAAATATTTTTTTATCTTTTTATATTTTTATAAAAACTGATCAACGTAAATAATAATCAATAACTAAACATTAAATTGATTTGAACTAATTTATAAAAACTGCCCACCCTTAAATCACGCTATATTAACGGAACAGAGTGAGACTGTAAACAAACATATGTCTAGCACAAGTGGTTATGTTGTTTGGCCCCTGGACAGGAGGTCCAGGGTTCGAATCTGAGCAGTGGCGGAAATTAGCACATATTTTTGGGCACTTTTTATTTGGACAGATAATCAAAAATTGAACAATTGGTTCAATTTTTTCAGCAGTAATATCAGCAATAAAAGAATAGTAAATGACCCCAAAAGGCAAGACAATTAATCAGAAAAGCAAATAAGCAAGCAGCAAGATAAAAAGTAATAATCTAAGACAATTTTAAGCCGAATAAACTAAATGCTAAGTTAATCACGCAGGCTAAAAATTAAACATACGAATAAGCAGATTCAAACTATGGAAACTGATCAAATCAGCAAATAACAAGTCTATAAGAATCAACTTAAATAACTACCAAGTTTTGTACATCAAACAAACTTACTGAATAACAACTAAGTAGATTCAAAATTCCTCAAACGAAACTAAACTTAATAGAAATAAGCAAATCCAAATAGGCTACTAAAAATAAACTTAAACAAATAAAATGATAAGCAGATTATATAGAACCGAATAAGCAGTTAAGCAATATAAAAACAAACACCATAAACAAAATAAACATAATCCAAAACCGATTCAAATAAGCTCATAAAAATAAACTAAACCATAAGCTAATATAAAAACTAGAATAAGCAGATAACTAATAACTGAAAAGACTAGAAATAGCAAAACTGAATGTCAAATAAACAATCACTTAAATAAGCTAAACGAGAAAATTAAAAAGGATAGAAGATTAGAACCATTTGGAGGAGTCCGTTGAGCCGTAGGTTGGCGTTGAGCCACCTCAATGAACCGAAACAATCATCAAACAAACACCACCTTTAATTCGACCCAAAACAGTACCCTCAAGTTTCGAACCAGATTAATCAATAAGCCGAACAGTATCACTTTAATGATTTCCCAGTGGGGGAAATCAATTTTTACTTTCCTTTATAACTTTTTTTTCTATATTTTTTTATAACCGAAAAAATGATAATAATAAACAAACAGTAGAAAAGAAACAAGATTAAAGATTAACAAAAATTTAAATAGGAGACGAAATTCAATAAGGAAAATTAACTTTTCATTGATATAAAAGAGATTACAAAACTGGAATTAAAAAGATTACAAGATTTCACCTATTAATCTAATTACTGAAAATAAAAAAATAAAGAAAAGGCACCATTACATGTGAAATATGGGGGTTTTTATAGGAGAAAACCCTCAAAACCCTAATCTTAGCTTCCCTTGTAAGCAATCAAATCCCACCGTTTATTTCTTCATCCTTCTTCTCTCTCTTCTTTTCTTCTAATCCATTGGCTGAAAATCGCCCTTGTAGCCACGGATTGCCCTCGTGGCACTTTGATGTGCTAGTTGTTTTTCTTTATAGGTGATGTGGACTTCTCTGATTGGAGAGTTTGGTGGTGGAGAGGTGGCATAGCCAATCAAATCAAAGGATTTGACCACGTATGGAGAGAGAGGATCATCATTCTTGGTGGATTGATCCGAAAACTGGGGGGATTTAATCCCAATCCTTGTGAATCACACGAATTGGGTAAAAACCCCAATTTTCACTTGCTAATTTTTTTACTGAAGATGAATTAGGGTTGCGAGTTTTGGGGGAGGAAGATGGAGTGGTGGGTGAGAGAGTAATCTTGTTAATATCGAAAATAAATGGGAGAGAGTGGGGGTAACTTTTTGTTTTTATTTATTGTGTTGTGGGTAAAGTAAAACACGTGTGGGGTCCTGAGTAAAGGGTTACGTGTTGAGTAAATGGGTTTGGGATGTTGACTGTGAAGGGTGTGGGTTGACCGACTCATACACATTTACTTATTTCGTTTGTGTATTTGACTGGATTGGAGAGTTGACCAGCAAACACAATTACCCCTTTTTGATCCGTCCCAATTGTTGGGCTTATTGGCCCAATCACTTTTAATCCGTTTAATCTTGGGCTAAAACTTGGACTTTTGGTGACAAGTTTAAACAACTATTTTCTTTAAATGGGCTTTTGAGCCCATTTATCCGATGTGGGACCCACTTGGCTCAATTAACTTCGAAAATAATCAATTCCACTAAAACAAGCTCGATTCCGACTTTCTTGATCATTTCTTCAATGTTAAGTGGACTTAGCCGGTTTTCGTGATCTTGGCACACTTTCGGTCTTTTGACTTTGTCCTTGACTCTTTCTTGACTTTTCTTCGACATTTGACCGTGAAATCCCGTGTTTTCTCTTCTTTTGATCATTTGTACCTATTTAAACACAAGAACACAAAACCACGGGTAATTCCGACATTTATGATAATAAACACATGATTCGGTCTTGTTTTTCCTTGATTTTAGTGGCAAAAGGATAAGTGTTTGCACACTTATTAATAATCTATAATAAACATATGTTGATGGCTACTTGAAAGGAGATTGTTTTGAGGTGATTATAACTTGTGAAAAGAAGTTTTCATGGTGTCCTAGGTATGATTTTCAAGAAGGTGTTCATACATTTGAAGATTTCAAAAAGTGGTCTTGCTAAGTTAAAGATTTGGTGACAAGATCAAGCCTTGTTCATCATAAATCTCATCTTTTTCATCATATTGGTTGGTATAAAGATTGTTTCTTTCTATCATCATATTAATTTTGTAAATGTATTTGTCTATTTTTTTTCAGAAATGTATATGTATGATGATGATAAATGATGATCAATATATTGCATGGGGATTTTGTGTCACTAGATTAGGTTGAAAAGGCTACAACTACAAGTAAAAGTTGATGAAATCTTAACTAGTTATGTAGGCTGTAATAAACATTAACTTTCAATATTTTTACTTGATTAAATGTATTAGATTATTTGATATAATGATAGATAAATGATTTTTACATAAGTGGTGAATTGGCCACACAATGGAATGTTAAAAATGAGCAAGATATGGCCAAAACACTTTTGAGGTACTAATCTGACTGATCTGTTTTGGACGAATTAAAACTAATATTTAGAGGTTGTTTGAGAAGGAGCCAAAGTAGAGTTATTTGTAGAGCATATCATGTTGTTTATAAAGTAAACATTTGGGGTTCCAACTTCTTGTAAAACTCAAGATATGATCAAAATGGTGAACATGAGATTTCACATCAGATTTGACTTTAAACTATATAATATTAAAAGGCCTCTTGAAGTAAAATACTATATAAAATAAGTATATAAAAGTTAATAAATGATAATAACTATTATAAAATAAGGTTATATACTATAATAAATAAATATTACATTTTATAGAAATAAAACTCAAATGTTTTCTAACTACAAACTATACATATGATTTTTACGTCTTTTCGGCTAAAACTGAAAGGATGGCTTTTTCGCAAAATAAAACTTAGGTGGTCGGACCCGTCTAATGTAACATTTTATAGAACATATACTGATATGTAAACACATTTTACAAGTAAAAATCGACAAAACCGAGCTTTGTAACTTATGGACCATAATGGGCCAAATTAGCCTTGTTGAACCACTAGGCCTAACTAGTTTGGCTTAACACTATTGGACTTACTCATGGGCTTAACCCACTTGGGTCTAACATATGAGTATAGGCCTGGTCTTAAATGAATAAATGGACTAATAAAAAGATATTGGACTTTTAATGGGCCTATTGGGCCTTAACATATAAATGGGCTAAAACTAGTATAACTAGACTAAGTTAACTAATACTTAACAACTAATAATATTGTATAAGGAAATAAAACCCCACTTGATCATCATGTTATGACATCATTACATATACATAATGATGAGATGACATTTATACATGATCTCATCGTTCTTTTCGGGCTTTAAATGCATAAAATGTCATCAAAATACCCTATATATGCTTGTGTTTGTTTACTTGTGTATTTTAGGTATGGATATCGTGAAAAAGACAAAATATCACAAGAAACAAGGAAAAACGAACACGAGAAACGAAGCCGCACAATGAACCGGGCCCTAGTTATGGATTTATCAAAGAAAAACCCTTGAAGATTTAAAGATGTACAAAAATGATCCCTCATTTATGAAGAAACGACACTTAATACCCTTGTATATTCATAATTACAAGTTTGGTCCCTTAAGTTAGTCAAAATTACAAAATGGTCATCCAACTCTGAAGATTTAGCAAGTTTAGTCCCTTAATAAATCTAAATTGTCAACAATGGTCCTCATGAAGTCAAATATCCAATGAAGACCTTCAAAGATGAGAAATGTCCAAGATCAGTCCTTGAAATATTCAAAATTGACAAAACAAACCCTTAAAAACCTTTACACCAAAGTTTTGGGGCAAAAGTATGAAAAACTAAACTTACAAAACAAAGGAAAGTCGTTTGTTGTGGCTGAAACACTTGTTATAAACACTTCTCCAAAAACCAAGGACTGAAAGTGTACACCCAAACTTTCAAATACTTAAACACGTGCCAAACAAATAAATCCCAGATTTTTAGGATCAAAGCACCCACTGTTCACACGTATGAAACCCAGTTTTTGCTCCACACAAGGGGCTTTTCCAAATTGTTGGGTCAAAAAGTTGATGTGGCAGAAACTCAAAAATAAAGAAAACATGAAGATTTTGTCTAAGCGTTGTCAAGATCAATCTAAGCGTTGACAAGAGCAATTCCAATGTTGACAAAGCAAGCATTGTCATGTACAATCCAAGCATTGTCATGTACAATGTAAGCGTTGTTAGAAACGTAGACAAAGAAGCTTATGGAAGCTTCTATTTAGATAAACATGCAAGATATATTCTGCATAAGTTTATTTAAATAGAAGATGTACTTGTTTATTTGATTTTATCTCTTGTAAACCCTAATCCTTACACTAAAAAAGGAACCAAGGGTCTTAGGTTTTATTCATAAGTTCATTCACAATGTAAACCTAAAGCGTGTGTCGACTAGACGTGGGATTCAATGTATACACATCTAGTGATTGTTTGTTATTAATATAATGAACAATCCAATTGTTTTAATTCATGTCTTGTGCCCTAAACACCTTGTTAATGTGTCGTGTTCTAATTCCCTTTGATTATTTAATCATATGAACATGATGCATTCCTAGTAGCTTCAAAGATCCGGAAACCAAGGTTTCCACAATTGGTATCAGAGCCTCGTGGCTCGTGATGCTAGGACCAACAAGGTGTTCGTGTATGGTGAAGAAAAGAAAAATCCGTCTAGGGTTTTTCTGGACGTTTTTGTATGCGCAGCAGTATTTAGGAAGGCATATGTCACACCCCACAATGGTGGAATATGGGGTGCGACGTATGGATATCATCACAACATGGCGTGTCTATAGAGATAACTATATGATATAAGAAATGTCATAAAAATGGTGACACGAAGGTCATGACAATATCTCAACAAATGCAAGGGGTCTAGGTAAGTAAGTAACAGTCCTACTTCTTACCCAAGACAACAAATATCATACCAAAACAATCATATATGTGCCACAGTATCACTTATTAAAATGAACAAACAAATAAAACTAAGAAGGAAACGGGGATTCTCCTTCTATATGCATTCCTAAGCTTCTCTAATCCTAGCCACTTATGTTCTCATGCTTAACCATTGTATCACCTGAAAGAGACACTAAAACACGTCAACATAAAGTTGGTGAGAGTCATAGGTTTAGACTCCAACACAAGACAAGTCATAAGCTGTGAATACCATAAACCAATAAACATATGGACAATGCGCTACAATCATGTACTAACAACTAACATTCAAGTTCAATCAATCATTACAAATCCAAGGCATCACGCCTTACCAACAATCACAATTTCCAAGGAATCACGCCTTACCAACAATCACAAATTCCAAGGCATCACGCCTTACCAACAATCACAATTTGCAAGGCATCACGCCTTACCAACAACCATAATTTCCAAGGCATCACGCCTTACCAACAATCACAATTTCCAAGGCATCACGCCTTATCATTAACCATAGGTCCCATAGGCGCCCATACACCTATGTACCTTTCCAATCCAGATCACACACAAACAAGAATCACATAGCAGTTAATCACATAAATGTACACACAAGTCCATCTCAAACCTAAAACATTCACAGCATTAATTTATAAAATAATTCAACACAGTGTCTCTTCCATCCTATCTGGAAGTCAAAATCAAAAGTAAACATGGGACTATGAAACTCACCTGATAGCTTCTTCACAAGTCCTCGCACCAGCAACAAGCTAACAAACCAAAAACACACCATTAATACACGAACCAATCACTAAGATGGCTCATTAACCTATGATGGACATCTAGCCTATTCCCACATATTTACCTCATTGAAAAGCTCTAATCACCCCATTACCCTTCCTTAACAAGTCCTTAACTTGGTTAAGTTTAATAATTATCCCGTTCATATTTTACCCAAAACAGTCCCAGTTTTTAGGTCTCAAAACTATAAGTCAACCGTCCCTTTAAACATACCCATGGTTTCTGTAAAAGGAATATTCATACCCTTACGTATGTTGGCTAACACCTCCCACTTGACCTAACCTTAAAGCTACTGTTAAGGCCCCGATATACATATATCTACTTTTTTCATTCCAGAATTCCTGATTTTAAACGTACTAAAAGTTTGTTACCATTAAGGGGTCTTACCCTAAACCAAAACCTTAGCCCAAGTGCAGATACTTACTACAATATATAAACAATCTCTCATGTTCATGATAAGATCCGAATGCAATCTTAAGTACCCCAAACTACCCAAAACTTAAAAAGAAAACAGGCTGAATTCAAAACTGTTTTGACCTCCGACTGTTGTAACCTGTTTTTGACCCACTTCCCGAACTCCAATTTAGCTCTCGTTTCTTGCATTGGAAAGCCACTTCAAATACCTTTCCAGGGTTAGTTGGATCGTAAAATAAGAGTTTGTAGAACTCTCAAAATGACCAAAACAATTGACTCAAAATTCTGCCCAGTTTTTAAAAACGGGTTTAACAAAATCAACCTCATTAATTAACCCTAATCCCTCTAATTACAAGCCCTAATTTATGTAATCATCATATATGATTGATACAACATTAATTTACTGTTTTTATATTAAACCCTAACCTAAATCCATCATAAGAATATTAAAGAAAACATAAAAACAATTTAATTAAAAAGGGATTTAAAGATTTACCTTGGATTAGTGAAAACCCCCAAATTTTATGAAGAACCCTAATGTTTTATAAGACTCACGAATTTCCTTCATCTCCAGGAGAAAAATAATGAATTTGGTTCAGTATATACATTATATAGGGTATGGGTGAATCCTAGTCCAACCCAAAGCCCACTTACCATAAATCTTTTCCTTTTTTCCTTTTTTTTTCTCTTCTAAACCGACCCAAACTCCCCTAATTTCGTTTTTTTCTTTATTTTTTTTCTTTTTATTGTTAATTAATATCTTATTAATATTACCTTAATTTACCTTAATTTATTTCAGCTCCTAAAACTCCCAAAACCTCAAAACCGTAAAACTAGTCAAATTTACGCGTTTTACCGTAAAAGACGTAAAATATACACTTTTAAAAAATTGAAATAAACTTTATAACTAAGTCCTAAATGACTTAAAACCTTCCCGAAAAATATTCATATGGATAATTACCTCACCCGAGACCTCTAAATGCTAAACCGTAAATCCTAAAAAAAATACTATTACTATAATACTTATACGTATACGTAAACACCAAAATATCACCATTTCATTTCATAGTCACTAATTGTGAGCTCATGGACATGAAATAACCGTTCCTCAATTTACTTATGAGTACTCTATACTAAAAAACGATAACCACACCAACCTCGTTCACACAATATAAACACGTAAACACACAATTCAAGTAAGCACACATAAAATAACCTAAAAGTAAGACCAAGTGACAAATCCAAAACCTAGGGTTGTCACATCACTCCCTCCTAACAGAAATCTCGTCTCGAGATTCACTCCCAAACTCAAACTTATTCTCAGCAAACAAACGAGGATGCATATCCCTGATAAAACCTTCACGTTCAAACGTGAACTCAGTTTACACGAAAATAATCTTAACCAACAACACATGAGCCTTAACCGTCCGCGAGGAAACCTATTAAAACCATAAAGTTATGTAACCAACCTAACTAAATCTCGCAACTCATCAAACAAGAACTGTCTTGAAACCAAGTTAGGAGCCGTCACATAACTCAACGGGTTTAAAAATGTCACCCCGATTTCAGTCTTACTCATAAATACCATAAATCAAAACTCATCAAAATATAACCACGTATAATAAGGTCTAAAGAACTCTCAAATTCCTTCCCAACTCATCTCTATGTTAACCCTCCAAGTGTTCATTACCGCAAAATACCCAAAACACGAGTTTAAACCATGTTGTCCGAAAATTAACCTTGAACTCAACACTTGTACAATTAATTCGACCAAGCTACTGACTTCCAATTACGAAACTTTCTGAATATTTGAAAAGTATGTTGCGAGTACATAATTTTAGGCTTTTGAATCACCCAAAAACCTTTAAAAACGAATAAGTTATGACCAAAACGATTTTTCTCAAAATCTGCCTAGGCATTAGCGACAGTTTCTGACAGTCAGCGACATATTTTGACAATTTAGCGACAGTTTCTGCCTACTCCGATTTATACCAAAAAAAAAACGATTTTTAAACCCTAAAACCCCCATTAATTACCAAAACTAGAACCTAATTTATTTTAATTCCAGAAAATTAAAACTCTATTAATTACATGATTTTAATACATTTCACTAAATAAGAACAAAATTTTTAACTTAAGAACAATAACTTTAGGTGATCAAAACCAAAATATTTTAAAATAACCGAGTCATGCTTATATGTTAAAGAATTTATATTACACCTTATTTGAAACATGATCCCGACACTTCCTTATTTCATCGACTACCAACAACTATATTTTTTTTTCAATTTGCAAGTTCTATTTTTTTTACCATGTATAACTCGAAACAAAAGACATCGTTACCCCAAAAAGAAATCTCCACCATCTCAAAATCCTTCACGCCAAAAGTACCGTACAAACAAACACGTGAAATGAGGACCCGAGAAATGCGCTACTACAGAAGTTGAACATCTCAAAGAGAAACGAGCTAGCAACCATCCCAGGAATACAACCGGTAAGTAGAAAATAATTTTACATACATAGGCATAAGCGTACATACACTAAAATCCATCCAACATATACTATACAAGCATGTAGTAACTCTCTTTCATGCAATCATACTTGAAAGTCCAGTGGTGTTGTGACACATATATAATTATGTAGGCCTCCATAATTATACATGTTCCCTTTCACCAATATACTCCCTCCTATGATGATACTTATAAGAAATTAATACTACACATAACACATAATCAAACAACTCAAAAGCACATAACCACACAAGATAAGATCTAAAACCCCATGTATTAAAATAACATAGCCAATGCACGAAACACATAAATTCGTAGTCCAGCTGAACCAGCGTAAACAAAATTCAAAATGTATAAAGAACATGAAAACATAATTAAGCGAAATCCAAGAATGACTAGCGTATACGACCATGGTTCCACCCGCACTAATCAAAACTCGTAAAGAAAATAACATGTAGTTAAGTATGAACTTACTATGGTTCAATTCATACTAGTTAAAATATCGTAATAAATAACATCCAAACACATATAAAAGGCACACATACTCCTATGACGCCTATATATGCAGGGACCCTTAAGCTATAGACTAGGCTACGCGACTAGGCAACCTAATTCTCTATAACCATTGTCTCTGATACCATTCTGTCACACCCCACAATGGCGGAATATGGGGCGCGACGAATGGATATCATCATAACATGGAGTGTCTATAGAGATAACTATATGATATAAGAAATGTCATAAAAATAGTGACACGAAGGTCATGACAATATCTCAACAAATGCA
Source organism: Glebionis coronaria (assembly GCA_025667525.1). NCBI lineage: Eukaryota > Viridiplantae > Streptophyta > Magnoliopsida > Asterales > Asteraceae > Glebionis > Glebionis coronaria. The sequence goes on from CM046876.1 coordinate 377,469,050, forward strand.
AGGGGTCTAGGTAAGTAAGTAACAGTCCTACTTCTTACCCAAGACAACAAATATCATACCAAAACAATCATATATGTGCCACAGTATCACTTATTAAAATGAACAAACAAATAAAACTAAGAAGGAAACGGGGATTCTCCTTCTATATGCATTCTTAAGCTTCTCCAATCCTAGCCACTTATGTTCTCATGCTTAACCATAGTATCACCTGAAAGAGACACTAAAACACGTCAACATAAAGTTGGTGAGAGTCATTGGTTTAGACTCCAACACAAGACAAGTCATAAGCTATGAATACCATAAACCAATAAACATATGGACAATGCGCTACAATCATGTACTAACAACTAGCATTCAAGTTCAATCAATCATTACAATTCCAAGGCATCACGCCTTACCAACAATTAGAATTTCCAAGGCATCACGCCTTACCAACAATCACAAATTCCAAGGCATCACGCCTTATCAACAATCACAATTTCTAAGGCATCACGCCTTACCAACAACCATAATTTCCAAGGCATCACGCCTTACCAACAATCACAATTTCCATGGCATCACGTCTTATCATTAACCATAGGTCCCATAGGCGCCCATACACCTATGTACCTTTCCAATCCAGATCACAGACAAACAAGAATCACATAGCAGTTAATCACATAAATGTACACACAAGTCCATCTCAAACCTTAAACATTCACAGCATTAATTTAGAAAATAATTCAACACAGTGTCTCTTCCATCCCATCTGGAAGTCAAAATCAAAAGTAAACATGGGACTATGAAACTCACCTGATAGCTTCTTCACAAGTCCTCGCACTAGCAACAAGCTAACAAACCAAAAACACGTAATTAATACACGAACCAATCACTAAGATGGCTCATTAACCTATGATGGACATCTAGCCTATTCCCACATATTTACCTCATTGAAAAGCTCTAATCTCCCCATTACCCTTCCTTAACAAGTCCTTAACTTGGTTAAGTTTAATAACTATCCCGTTCATATTTTACCCAAAACAGTCCCAGTTTTTAGGTCTCAAAACATTAAGTCAAACGTCCCTTTAAACATACCCATGGTTTCTGTAAAAGGAATATTCATACCCTTACGTATGTTGGCTAACACCTCCCACTTTACCTAACCTTAAAGCTACTGTTAAGGCCCCGATATACATATATCTACTTTTTTCGTTCCAGATTTCTTGATTTTAAACGTACTAAACTTTTGTTACCATTAAGGCGTCTTACCCTAAACCAAAACCTTAGCCCAAGTTCAGATACTTACTACAATATATAAACCATCTCTCATGTTCGTGAGAAGATCCCAATGCAATCCTAAGTACCCTAAACAACCCAAAACTTAAAAAGAAAACAGGCTGAAATCAAAACTATTTTGACCTCCGCCTGTTGTAACCTGTTTTTGACCCACTTCCCGACCTCCAATTTAGTTCTCGTTTCTTGAATTGGAAAGCCACTTCAAATACCTTTCCAGGGGTACTTGGATCGTAAAATAAGAGTTTGTAGAACTCCCAATATGACCAAAACAATTGACTCAAAATTCTGCCCAGTTTTTAAAAACGGGTTTAACAAAATCAACCTCATTAATTAACCCTAATCCCTCTAATTACAAGCCCTAATTTATGTAATCAGCATATTATGATTAATACAACATTAATTTACTATTTTTATATTAAACCCTAACCTAAATCCATTATAAGATTATTAAAGAAAACATAAAAACAATTTAATTAAAAAGGGATTTGAAGATTTACCTTGGATTTATGAAAACCCCCCAATTTTATGAAGAACCCTAATTTTTTATAAGACTAACGAATTTCCTTCATCTATAGGAGAAAAATAATGAATTTGGTTTAGTATATACATTATATAGGGTATGGGTGAATCCTAGTCCAACCCAAAGCCCACTTACCATAAATCTTTTCCTTTTTTCCTTTTTTTTCTCTTCTAAACCGACCCAAACACCCCTAATTTCGTTTTTTTCTTTATTTTTTTTCTTTTTATTGTTAATTAATATCTTATTAATATTACCTTAATTTAACTTAATTTATTTCAGCTCCTAAAACTCCCAAAACCTCAAAACCGTAAAACTAGTCAAATTTACGCGTTTTACCGTAAAAGACGTAAAATATACACTTTTAAAAAAAATATCAAATTTTGAAATAAACTTTATAACTAAGTCCTAAATGACTTAAAACCATCCCGAAAAATATTCATATGGATAATTACCTCACCCGAGACCTCTAAATGCTAAACCGTAAATCCTAAAAAAAATACTATTACTATAATACTTATACGTATACGTAAACACCAAAATATCACCATTTCATTTCATAGTCACTAATTGTGAGCTCATGAACATGAAATAACCGTTCCTCAATTTACTTATGAGTACTCTATACTCATAAACGATAACCACACCAACCTCGTTCACACAAAATAAACACGTAAACACACAATTCAAGTAAGCACACATAAAATAAGCTAAAAGTAAGACCAAGTGACAAATCCAAAACCTAGGGTTGTCACAGCATAACTTTTGATTGGACTGTTGGATTGTCACGAAATTTTTTATGTGTGTTCTATACACATATATCTAGACATCCACCGGAGGGATTGTCAAGATCTATCTCCAGTAAAAAGTTATTAACAGTCGAAGCGACCTGTAGAGAAAGAATTTCATATTTTTGTTTTGGCTTTTAATGTTAAACTAGGGTTTCTACAAACCCTAGGTTAATCTAAAAAAGAAAAGTGGATGAGAGCAGAAGGTCGTTTAATTGGTGGCAACAAGAAAAGGGTTGTTGAATAACCCTAAATCGATTCATTATCAAGAAAAGAAAAACGATTTGTGAAGATTAAGATTACGGTTTTAGGGTTTTCTCAAAACCCTAGATCTAACATGTCATAAGTCACAGATCAACCTATGATGAATCATTTATATCTTTTCATGAGAGGATTTTTAAGATTCTATAGAATACTCAATATGAAAAGATCACAGCAGACGTGAACTTGGAGGTCAGATTCACAGATATTTGTACTTCACGTTTATTCAGGAAAGATTTTTGTGCAAACTGTCCTACAAAGATTACGGAGGGTATTAGGAGCATGGATATATTCTATCTCCTACTTTGAAGGTAATATAATATTCCTAATTTATAGGAGTTGCTTTCTATGCCATATTATATCTCACTTCTGAGGATTAGTCAAGTGATACGTTGCTTAGTAGTCATGTAGCATTGACTTATTACAGAGCTAATGCGTGATCACATGGGAAGTTATTGCCACTTGATGACGTCAGCAGAAACAGAGACACTGACATGTTGGAATTTGACGCTAACAGAATAAGTCAAACGCTGACAGCGTTGACAGTGTTGTCCAAGAAATGGTTAATCTGAACGTTGACAAGTATTGTCCGATATTGGACAATACACATTCCAGATATGTTGGATAAAGGAGGATCTCGGATAACACAAGGATTGCTGCTGTTGAGAAAATTAGTACGTTTTGAGCACACAAAAAGGAGGAATTTACACACGAAGGTACATGGAATCTCCGTTTTATTTAGAATATCATGTTGATATTTATGGCTCAGATATTTTTAAAAGGGATTAATGATTTTAATGTGAGTTAGCAACAATTCGTGAAGTATTTGACTGGAGTGATATTTGATTGGATTATGTAATCGGGGTAGCCTTGTAAAAGAGTTATCCGTAGTTAAGCTTTTACATATGATATGAAGCTATTATTTCATAAAGATTCTTCATGAAGAGGTGTTAGCTTAAAAGGAAGAATTCTTATGGTAAGTTTGATGATTGAAGAATATTTTTGCGAGTTTGTATTTTATCATATCTTTAAATCATGGGATCCATCCATTGGTTTGAAGATAACTTGTTCGTGCTTTAAATGGTTGGTGACGAAGACTTGTCATAACACTTGAAGGAGTTACATTATCGTGCTCAGTGTCTCACAAAGGATGAGAATGTTGACAAGAGATCGAGGTCTGCTTATACTTTATGTTTTCATATAAGTTCTTCATCACATGGATAGTGCAAGACATGGAACACAAGGTTGTGTTATTCTACTTCTACATCAAGAATACTTTATTTATTTTTCTTCAAGATCATTACATAGAGCTACATTTGGAGAATCTTCAGTGATTGCATACATTGTTTACTTCCCTGTTGATGTGACAAAAAGGGGAAGATACACATGCTACACTTGAGGGGAAGCAATTTGAAGATCATGTACAACTTACAAGAGATACACATAGAGTTTTGCCAACATCAACTAGGGGAAGATTGTTGGGTCAAAAAGATGATGTGGCAGAAACTCAAAAACGAAGAAAACATGAAGATTTTGTCTAAGCGTTGTCAAGAGCAATTCCAAGGTTGACAAAGCAAGCATTATCATGTACAATCCAAGAATTATCATGTACAATGTAAGCGTTGTTAGAAACGTAGACAAAGAAGCTTATGGAAGCTTCTATTTAGATAAACATGCAAGATATATTCTGCATAAGTTTATTTAAATAGAAGATTTACTTGTTTATTTGATTTTATCTCTTGTAAACCTTAATCCTTACACTATAAAAGGAACCAAGGGTCTTAGGTTTTATTCATAAGTTCATTCACAATGTAAACCTAAAGCGTGTGTCAACTAGACGTGGGATTCAGTGTATACACGTCTAGTGATTGTTTGTTATTAATATAATGAACAATCCAATTGTTTTAATTCATGTTGTATGCCCTAAACACCTTGTTAATGTGCCGTGTTCTAATTCCTCTTTGATTATTTAATCATATGAACATGATGCATTCCTAGTAGCTTCAAAGATCCGGAAACCAAGGTTTCCACACAAATTACCTTTACCAAAATGAAATTCACCCTCATACGTTTACATCCCACACATGAAACCTCACACCAATCCACTCAAGGACCCCACCCCATTCAGCCGTCGACAAATCATAATCCAACTTCCTCTACAATGAATGACACGTGGTCAAATCAACCACCCACACTCCTTGCTTGGTCACAAAGAAAAAATAAACGTCTAGGACTCATTTGGACAGCTCACAACATCAAACGCGTCTAGAAGACTCAAGGGTAATTCTGAGATTTTGTAGCTTAGGGTTTCATGTATTTCCATTCTAGAATCATCTATCCTAGTCTATATAAAGACTCCTCAACATGTGAGAGAGCTTTGTTCCATATTTTAGCTAAAATATTTGTAATTCCTTTTTATAAATATAAAGTTGGTATTTTCTGAAAATTGTAATTCCTGTTATGTTTTTATGAAAGTTGGTGTTTGATTAGCTAAGATCCGAGTTCCATTTATCTATTTCCTGAGTTTTTGAAAATGGTTTTATGTTATATAGTCCTTGTTCTCAAAAATCAGTGGTTGCTTTACTTTGATCCTTGTGTTTGTTAATCTTAGCAGGTACAAGGAAGCTTGTGGTTGTTCTTGCTACCACATAAGCTCTAAACAACCCAAGGTGTGGATTATACATCTTGGAGGTTTGAGTTTCAAAATCCCTTTTACTTTTCTGTCATTTATTTGATGGTTATGTGATTTGTGGATTTCATCGGTTGATTGCTATTTATTTAGTTCTAATCTGTCACATAGGGTATATTAGATCAATTGTCACCTAGATCTTGTTGGATTATAGGATTTAAAAGCAAATTTGTGTGAAAAAAGTTGGATTAAGGGTTGTTTGTTTCTTCTGGTTCAAAGGCCTTAGGGCCTTAGAGATTGGTTCTTTGTTGTTTGTAGGTGTTTACTTGTTGATATAGAAGGTGTTTTAAGTGTTGGTAAAGTCTTAAACAAAGTATAACTAAAAATCATAGGCTGCTAGTTTTTAAACACAATATTCAGTCAAACACATTAAAAGTATTTGCATGCTTGTTTGAATAATTTGAGGTCTGAAATTTGGCATGCTTATAGTTTTGTTGGTTGTTTAACTCTGTAATATCTGGTTTCATAGTTTGGTAGCTTATTGTGAGTTTTACAGCTTATTGAATCTCATACTTTTGGTCAAGTATATTAGTAAATGCATGCTTTGTGATTTTGTTATTCTTGGACTGATTTGTGGTGCTATATGCTTGGTACTTGTTCATTGTTACATGTTTAGTGTGTGTGAAGTATTTGGTGCTTATTTCACAAGCTCATAAGCTCACTGGCTTATTAGCTTACTTGTTCTCAAAACAAGTCAAGTCCACTTAACTGGTGGGCTTTGATTCACAAGGTGTGTACTCAAGCCTTGACCAGCAGGGTTTAAAACAAGCCATTACACTTCATTAAGGCTGTCAGTGCCCAAATTTGCACTTGTCAGCGTTTGAAATTCCTTTGTCAGCGTTTGACCTTTGGTCAAACTTAGTCAACAAGCTTATTGAATCTATTTTTCTTATTGGCTTGTGCAACAACTTTATTTTTGTAATAGGTCTTATTTTTCTCAGCTTTTATTTCATATTAGAAGTTTGCATCTCATTAGGTTAAGCTTTTACTAGAAAACTAGCTTCTTTGGCTTATTCAGAGTGCTTATTGGCTTCTACAACTTATTCTATTTGGATTTTTGTGATTTTTCTTGTTGATTATTCTTAGTTAAGCTATTTGTGAACTTTTGAAAAAAGAATAACCTTTTGAAACCCTCTAGAACTCAAACCCGACTATTTTGTCGTTTAGTGAAAAAGTTCTTTTCAATGTTCTGGCTTATTACTTGAGCTTTTTCAAAATTTTATTTTGCATATTGGTTTAGAATCTCAATAAGATGTTTTGTGTTCAGTTAGAGCTTATGGCATTGGCTTATAGCTTAATGGGCTTATTGGCCCATTAAGAATAAGTTGTTGTACATTTAAGTTGTGATAAGCACATTTTCAGCTTTTGGGCATTTAGACTTTTGTGCTTAAAATCAATTTTGAGTCAGACTGGTGATTTTCAGCTTATTTGGTTGAGTTTGATCTTATTGGGCCAAAAAGCCCATTTAACTGCATTGTTTTTGTTTTTAGCCCATTGGGTCCCAATAGGGGTATTTTGGTAATTTCACTTTCATTTTCTGTTTATTTAGGTTAAAATAAACTAGTTTGCAAGTTTTTAGAAATTTTTATTATTTTTGGATTTCTAATATTATTTTAATATTATTTTATTATTAAAATTAGTTTTTAATATTTTTGCAACTTTTATATTTTTAATAGGTCAAATACATTAAGTTAGGATTTTTAAAACTCTTAGATTAATTTTCTCATCATTTAATTAATTTTTAGAATTATTTTAATATTTTAATAGTTTTTAATCATTTAAAAAAAATTCATTGTTTTAAATTTCATAAAAATAGCTTTTAGACTAATTAAGTCATTTTAGAGTTTTACAAAGTGAAAAATATTTTTTTGGTTTTTTATTAATTATTTGGATTTTAAGGGCTTTAATTAGCATTTAAAAATTAATATTTAATTAATTAAAAGGTTTGAAAAAGTTTTGATCATTTTTTAACTCTTAGTTTAATTTTAGCTATTTTTGGTAATCTTTGGGAATTTTTAGAATTAATTTTTATTTTGTCACTTTTTATGGTTTTTCGTTTTATCGTCATAATGTAATTTTAACGTATCTGTCATTCTAATTTCTCATCTTTTCTTTCTTTCAATATTAAACTCAAATATTCTACAAGTTATTCACACACATATACCTCCTTGGGAAACAAACTTATTTGGGTCATTAGTACACAGTTTTCCTAAACCGTCGTATTTAATACATACCGCTTTTACCTTGTTTTCCTAAACAAGTGTAATTTTTTACCACAATAATTTTGGCGCCGCTTCCGGGGAGGTGTGTCGTGATTAATTTGTTTATTTTGTTTTTAATATCTAACCATAAATAGTATTTGTATTAGTATAACTCTACTAATACGTATTATCGGTTTTTTCGTTTCTCTTGTGAAATATTATTACTATATTTATAAGTATCACAACAAATTTAAAATATCTCCAAAAGTGTGAAAACACAACCTTAATTGGGAGTTGATATCCTAATTATTATATTCGAATCTCATACAAAAAGAAAAATACAAAAATAGATAAATAGTTTCGTGAAGCTCGATTTTGAAAAATACGAACTAAAAGGTGAATAGATAGGCAACGTGCTATAAAAGGCCGTTAAAGGGAAGCTAGGTACTTACGTGCTTCGCGCCACCTCATTCCCTCGTTCACTTGTGAGTATTTGAGATTGAAGGCTAATTGAAGGTTTTGCCTGTAACACCCCATTTTGGGAAATGGAATGTCACGCGTGATTATGGCATGTCATCAAAGCATACAAGGATAGATGCATTAAACATTACATGACCATAAAGGAAATACCGGAAATAAACATCGGTACCCCAAAGTAAAGCTCATCACACACACAACGTAAGTACAGTAAAGGAAAAGGACTAAACAATGTCCATGGAAATAAGTATCAAAAGTATGAATAAATGCATAAAGTAATTAGGCTAGGAAGCTTCGAATCCATATGCATGTAGGCTTAAAGTCTACGAGCGTCCCAGAGTACCTGCCGTTTTGGGAACATGAAAGGAAAACGGATGAGCATAACGCTCAGTGCACGGATACACAAGCATAGAATGAATAACATAAGCATATACAACATATAGCAGCGGAATTTATTAAGTCCTGGAAAACCTGACATAACTTAGTAAAATTTGTTTTATAGTTTGAAAAGCCTTATGTTTATATTATAAAAACTGTTTAACATGTTTACCATTAGCCAATATAGGTCATGAAATATCAGCGTGCATGAATACTTGGAGGGGTGACCTAGTCATGCAATTAGAGGGGCTGCCTCTAATTAATATAAGTTTGGGTAGGAGGGGTCAGCTCCTTGTGAAGGATGCAAGGCACACACCACATTCACCTGAATAATCTGTAAAAACGTGTAACCTAGGATGCACCCATACGCCCCACATGATAACATAATAATATGGCCAAAAGATGAAAGGGACGCCACGAGCTATCACTCCGCCGTGGTGAAGTCATAACACTGGTCCCTCGAGTGTTATGGTTATGGTACCTCCATAACTAGGTGAAACTAGTTATGCATGTATATGGCTTAGGCATTTTAATTAAACATAAGCAATCAAAACATATAAAACATATACTGGGAAAATGTTAGGAATAAAATTGACCAAGTCCCTAGACGCTGACAAGAGGAACTTGGACGCTGACAAGAGTAAACGAGGCGTTGACAGATCAGACGTTGATAAGAATTATCAAGGCACTGACAAGAAGAATCTTAACACAAAGACAAGGATTAAATCTGCCAATGATGAATTCTTCAAGCTGGTGGACAAAATATGAAGATAAGAATTCATAATATATTCTTAAATTTTTAAAAGATTTAGTCAATAAGTTATTTGAGTATGTTTATCTTATGTCTCTTCCTAAAATAGTTGATCTTATCTTTTTGTACAAGGCTCCTTAAACCTATAAAAGGAGGCCTTAGGGTTAGATATAATACACATCTTATATACACCTCTTCCACATATCTCATAACACTTTCATTGTAATCTTTCATTGTTATTATTAATCAAAGTGAAAGTTTGGTATTCATATATTCTGTTTGTTCTTCGTTCTGAGTATTAGTTTCCGCATAATACTTAGATTGTTGAATACACAAAGTTTCTCTACGTGTTATGCTTGATTTAATCTCGATAAAACAAAGCTAAATCGATCTAAGTTTGGGATCAACAAGTGGTATAAGAGCTTGTTGAGAAACTTTGATTTGAAGAACGAGATCCAATACCGTGAGGTGAACCAGGCTAAGGAAGAAGGTGAAGAAGAATCTGATGATGTTTTCAGTTAAGGCCACGTCTACTTCAAGATCTACAAGTTCCAATTCTTCTTCATGTTCTGCTAATGAGGTATGTAATGACTCTTCTTGTAGGTTAAATACTGAAAGACTTAACAAAGAGGTTTTAAGATTGTTAGGAGATGTGAGTACTAAGAGATGCAAGTTGTCTAACTATCAACTTGCTCTTACTCAAACTGAAAAGACTGTGTCTGAGTATAAGAAAATGGAGTTTGACCTAAAAGATCAAATCAATATTTTAAAACATGATTTAAACTCTAGTATGGATATTAGAAACATCATAGAGAGAGTCAATGCTGAATTACAGGCTAATTTAGATGAGGCTATCAAAAATAAGGATAATGTATACCTTAAAATTCAAAGATTTGATAAAACCTCACAAACCGTAGGAAAATATGTTAGTGAACAAAGGGATTCTAGGGATATGACTGGGATTGGGATGAAAGAATATGTTGCCGTTCCACCACCTGCTGGGAACTTCTATGGTGTCAATAGAAAGGATCTCTCTTGGAATGGTATTCAAGAACTCCAAGAAGAGGAATTTATTCCTCCACCTAGAGTCCTTTCTCAAGTTGAGGAATATCAACAAAAGGTTATTGACCTAGAAGAGTGGAAGAAGGCCAACCCTCTTTGTTTGTTAAGGGTGGGATGCTTAGTGAGAGACCATATGTGCCTACACCCATTGAGAGTCCAGTAGTATCTACACCTATCACTGTGACCAATCCCATCAATGGAGAAGCTGTTAATCTTGGCTCCGCAATTAAGAAACTATCTAGTGTTAAATACGCTGAAATGTATAGGAAACCTAGGTCATTCAGAAGCCAAGCAATTGTTAATGGGACAGGGTTTTATCAGTCTAAGCCTAAGTTTGTGTCCAAAAAGGCTTGTTACTCTTATGGGAGCTTCTCACATTGAGCCTATAATTGTGTGAGTGGATACAATTCATTCGCGGACAATAGGTCATCCAATGTCAACCATAGACCTTTTGTCCACACTAGACCACAAGCTACTAGACCAGCTCCTTTCTTCTCTAAGGCAGCTAATACCCATGGACAAAGGCCCTTTCAAAAGACCAACACTTGGTAAAACAGGCAGTATGTTCCTATAGCAAACCCTAATCTAAGCGCCGACAAGAACAAATTCAGTGCTGACAGGAACAAATTCAACGCTGACAGGCACAAATGCAGCGCGGACAGCTCCAAGTTTGGTATGAGACCTTATTTTAGACCATATAAACAAAGATACTTGGTTAATAAGGGTCAATGGTCTGAAGCATCATCCCACTTAACATGGAAACCTAAACAAAAGCAAAACTCCAATTTTAATGGTATTTCAATGAGTTGCAATAGACTTAAATATCTTGAGAAGGTCATTACTAAACTCATTGGAACAAAATGGGTAATTAGGTCCCAAAGGGATGAACAGGGATTTGTGGTAAATAATAAGACCACTCTAGTTGAACAACTAGACACATCCAAGTCTGAAAAGGCTTGGATCTCCAAAGAAAACTAATTTGTTTTCTTTCAGAGAAGCCTATCCAAAAACAGGTTAATGATCAAGGATATTGGGATAGTGGATGCTCAAGGAACATGCATTGTTGGTCTTTCGACTGATATTATTTTTATCCACTGACATGCTATCTCTACCTATTATTGTGGGAAAGGGTAGCCTCTGTTGGTGTGTTTTTGTGGTTTTTGTCTAACTATGTAGGAAAATGGAGCTACATTTGGATGGATACAGAATTGCAAACTTTTATTTATGATGGTTGGAGTGTTTACATTCCTATCTTGAGATAAAATTTTGCTTTTTCACATATAATGATTTGTATGCTTCTGCTAAGGGAGGTATTAGGAACCTTTAGGACTTTGGGGTATTCTTAAAATACTCTTATCACAATTCTAGATTGTGTCCACAGGTGAGTATGAGTTAGTTTACTAAATCATGAGGCACTATAGCATGCAAAGTTGATATATTATGCATGCTACCAAGACTTTTGACCTAGAATTGGGTGTGGTCGTATGGGTGACTTGGGGTAGATATATTTTTGGGCTTACTTGGGGAGTTGCAAAGGTTTTATATAAGTTAACTTTCTCTTTGGGGAATTTGTGAACAAAGTACTCTAGAGTTCATGTGTTTCTATCATGCTTTTGCATGAGTGTATGCATGAACAGTGTTTGTCGTTCTTGCTTATTAGAGACTAGTTAATTTCCTTAGGATTATTACCTTTGTTTGTGTTTTAACTAAGGTTTTATGCATTCTCAAGTACGTTTTATGCTATGGCATCTTAGCTGATGTCATTTTTAAACTTCTTTATAGACCCAAAATGTTTCATCACCCTTTCATTTTTCAAATTTTTGGATATCTGGAAGCCTAATGATCATTGAGATGTTTTTCCTAGTGATTGAAATCTAGTAGCAACAGAGATCACTTTCACAAGGGTGTATAGTGTTATGGAGATGGCTGAGACTATTAGTACTAGCTTTAATGCAGGTCAAGTCAGTCTTATCATCAGTAAGTCCATCCCCATGTCCTATGAATCAACATTGAGGATTCATTTCCCGAATGTGGATGAGGACAGTATGAAACCTTTGACATTAATTGAATTGACGAAAATCTGTATTAGCTTGCAAAAGCAAAATACAAAACTGGTACAAATTGTCAAGGATCACTGTTTTGAGCTGATAGACTTGTTGTTTTGGACGCTGATATGAAGCTATGGAGGATATTCATGGTTCCGTCCTTTGATTCTAATCTTGGAGAGGAGTCTTAAAAAGGGGAGGAGTAATTGAATTTGAGTGACAAAAGTTATAAAGAAGCTAACTGTTATAAGATGTATTGCAGAAGATGATTAAGATCAAGTTTGAGTGTTGACATTTTGAGGTTTAGTCATACTTAAATTGAAGGATAGAGCATGTTTGTAAGAATCCTCTCTGTGTGTTTTATTTTATTTAGAAACTTGATTACTAAAGTAGATATCAAGTTTAGGGGAGGATTGCAGGGAATAAAATTGACCAAGTCCCTTGACGCTGACAAGAGGAACTTGGACGCTGACAAGAGTAAACGTGGCGTTGGCAGATCAGACGTTGATAAGAATTATCAAGGCACTGACAAGAAGAATCTTAACACAAATATAAGGATTAAATCTGCCAATGATGAATTCTTCAAGCTAGTGGACAAAATATGAAGATAAGAATTCAAAATATATTCTTAAATGTTTAAAAGATTTAGTCAATATGTTATTTGAGTATGTTTATCTTATGTCTCTTCCTAAAATAGTTGATCTTAGCTTTTTGTACAAGGCTCCTTAAACCTATAAAAGGAGGCCTTATGGTTAGATATAATACACATCTCATATACACCTCTTCCACATATCTCATAACACTTCCATTGTAATCTTTCATTGTTATTATTAATCAAAGTAAAAGTTTGGTATTCATATATTCTGTTTTTTTTTGGGTAAAAGGGACAACAATCCCCGGTTAAATATATTACACCAAAAAATCGTTTAAGAACAAAGGAATGTGGCTGAAGTACCACATTAACCTCAAGCCAAGGCTTGAACAACTCCTAAACCATGCGTGACATGCCACACAATAGTTTGATGCATAATACTTAGATTGTTGAATACACAAAGTTTCTCTACGTGTTATACTTGATTTAATCTTGATAACACAAAGCTAAATCGATCTAAGTTTGGGATCAATAGAAAACAGTTTGATGCATACAGGGAATCCTAATAAGGAAGAATGTCCATACTGAAAGGACGGAGAATCCGTACCGTGTGTCCAGTGAACGAAGAAGACGAACGGAAGAGAGTCCTACTTTGATATCACTAATGCTACATAAATAATATACGTGTATAAGTCTTCTGATTACTGGGTACGTAACTGGTTTTATATCATGTCTCAGCTTGTTTTATATGTTCATGCCATGTTTTACTGATTTTATTGTTATGTTGTGTTTACTATGTATTCTGTCTATTATGATTAAGTATTACTTGTATTTCTTGTAATATTATACTTGTTTTGTAATAATAAGTAACTTTATAAAAAAAATAGCAGTTTTCTAAAATAGAAAGTTTCCAAAAATAGAAAGTTTCCAGAAATAGAAAGTTTCAAAAAATAGATTTACCTGCTTAAAATAGATAAGTTTCAAAAAATAGAAAGTTTCCATAAATAGATTAACTGCTTAAAATAAATAAGTTTCTAAAAATAGAAAGTTTCCATAATTAGAAATAAGCTGGTTTATTAAGCTAATAATATAAGCTTAAGTTTTACTGATTAATAAGCTAAGTCATGTGATTAAACAGTATAGTTTATTAATTAATACATGTAAATTAAATAAACTATATGTTATAAGATTTAATTAAATATAGTATGCTTTAATTAAATCAAAGTGTAAATAATACTTAGGTTAAAACATGTATTAATATTATTATTAATATAACCTAAGTCATGGAAATTAATTAATTACATGTCATTTTTTAATAATTAATTAATTACTTTAGTCTAAATTAAATTATAAAATACTTAGGTTAAATTCATGTTTTATCACTAATAATAATTAACCTAAGTCATGTCTAAATTAAATTAATTCTATAGCATGATAAATTAATTTAATTAATCTTGTAATTAAATAAACTTGTAAAAATAATTAACTTGTAAAAATAAGTCATGAAAGAACCCGTATTTTAAGTTTAAACATGTCATGAACCGGTCCGTGAAACCCCTTGATTCGGACCAAACAACCCTTAAGTGTGGCAAATCGGCTTGACCGGTTGCCACGATTTATGTCAAACCGCCACCGGCTTAAGCCGGTGGTGCTTCTTGTTTTTCAGCCGAGACCCCCAAACCAAATGGTATCCCGACATGCGGTCGGGGTCCCTGGTTTTTCTTGCGGCCGAGACACCAAAACCCCACCGAGACCTTGAGGTCTCGCTTGGTGGTGATCACACAACCACCGAGAGCTTTGGCTCTCGGTTCTACACGTCGGTCGAACCAAAAACGCCCCTTAAACCCCATGTTTTTAAATCCCATTATTAGATCTAATTAATTAACATGTTTTAATCTTGCTAATTCATTATCATGTTTCATGAGTTCTTAGATCTAATAAAATATTTAAAAAGAAAAAGGTTTAATGTTTACCAAATGCGTGAAACAATAATGAATGATAACACGAACGATCTTGCAAGAATTGGATCAACAAAAAATCAACAACACCCTCCTTGTGGTGTTCTATAACCGACGGCCAAAGATGAGCAAAAAAAGGAGGCTAGGGTTTTTGTTATTTTTCTAATTCTATGTAAATGAAAATATGATCTCCCCTTTTCTAATTTAGTTAAAAACAAAAGTGGGCTTGGCCCCTTTGTTTTGTCTATGTCGCGGCTAGGTGGGGCCCACAAGGGGAAACCCAATGTTTTTCGTGTTCTATAATATTACGTGTTCTCGTGTTCATGTTTACGTGATTTATTTATTGATCGTTCGTGTCGTAATATATATTTATACGTAATCGTAATAAATATTACGTAAATACATAATAATAGGTTTGTGATTAATTACGTTCATGATTTCATGTTCGTGATTATAATTATTGTTGATAATAATTATCGTGTATTATTCTACGTAAATACTTATCGTGTAATAACACGTACGTAATAATTGTAATTACTATTCGTGAAATATAAACGTGCCATAAAAGGAAAGTTCTAATCATGTACGTACGATCATAAGGGCACTATTCAAGCATGCGGGTTTTACATTGCCGCCCAAAGTATTATTACGTATCATAGATATTTGCTTGGTTTCTTTGTGATTACCTCTTGAACAATTTGGTTTTCACCAAAGTGCTAAAGTCAATCGAAAGCGTGCACTCTACGTGATCGTTTTCATTCTTTTGAGTCTTCTTTAATCAAGAGTTTGATTCGAGGAGAGATTTGGTAGATTGTTGTCTACAAATACACACAAAATCAAAAAAAAAAATTAAAAACAATCAAAACACAAAAAAAATAAAAAATCAACAAAACACCCAAAAGAATCTTCTTTGCTTACCTCTACATTCGACGTCACATTTATGCAAACTCGTAATCAAGCAAAACGAGCTCGTAAACGTCGTCAAAACCAACGAAATTTGATTGAAGAAGAAACTCCAATTGTTGAACCCGTTGTAGAACCAATAGTCACCATGGCTAATCGTACTATGATGGAGTTGCTTCAAGCACCCACCGAGGGTTTTGGAGAAGCTATTGTGATTCCCGCCATCCTTATGGGGAATTTCGATATTAAGACGGGTTTAATGTCGATGCTACAAGCAAACAAGTTTCGAGGTCATGAGAAAGACAACCCGCATTATCACATAAGGAATTTCAATCGTCTCACCGGAACAAGCAAGTTTAAGGATATTCCGCACGACGCCATTAAGATGATGTTGTTTACATACTCGTTGGATGGACCTGCAAAAATTTGGCTCGAGAAAGAACCGCCAAATTTGATTTTACATGGGGTGATCTCGTTTCTAAGTTTGTGAACCAATTTTTTCCACCATCTAAAACAACACATTTGAAAAATGAGATTTCAAGGTTTACACAACGTAATAATGAAAGTTTTTCAATGGCATGGGAACGATTTAAGGAAATGTTACATGAATGTCCACACCATGATTTTTCGGAATTACATCAAATTGCTACTTTTTATAATGGGCTTAATGATCATGAACGAGATTATTTGAATGCCGCCGCGGGTGGTAATTTTTTATGCAAAACGACCGATGAGGCTTTAATGATTATGAGAATAGATCTAAGGTTTATAACCCTCGTAACACACCGAGTGTTGCCAATATGGGTTCGTCATCATCGTCTTGTAACATGAATGCCTTATATGATGAAGCAAATGAGGAATATCGGTTTTTCGATAGATTTTTGACGCTTATGACACGTTGGAAAGAACAAGATGCTTTGAATTCCACATCAGTTAAAGCGGCTGAAAAGAGTTGTATATCTTGTGGTGGAGGTCATGATTTTTCCGATTGAAATTAGCGCCGGTGGTAACACTTCGAGTGCTTACGTAGCAACGAGAACTTTCAACCAAAACGGCCAAGGTTCCCGCCCAAATCAAGCTCCCCAAAATCAAAATGTTAACACATAATGAAACAACAATCAACATGGTGGTTATCAAGGCAATTCACGAAACTACAACAAGGGTAATTACCAAAGTGGGAATGGGAAAGTTCAAAATCAAAACCAAAACCGTGATTTTCAAAACACTACACAAGGTTTTCAAAATGCTCACACGATGGAGAATTTTTGGATTATGCAAAAGCAAACGATGCTAAGTTTGATAACATGCAACGTGAGATGATTAGCCTAAGATCAGAGTTGAAAAACGAGCTTAAAAACGAACTTGCTAATGAATTAAAAACTCATGCTAATAAAATGGAAGGAAACGTTAAACGTCTTCAACAAAATCAACAAAAGATGGAACAAGGTCAACATGAGATTAAGCAAGAGTTGTTAAAGAGGATATAAGGCAATCAAAATTTGAAGATCGAATGGCTAAAATGTTTGAAGCAATCATGTGTAAACCCTCTTCCTGGGATTGTCTTCCTAGTGATACCATTGCAAACCCGAAGGGAGAAATGAAGGTTATTACTACTCGTACTTTTAAAACTTTTAAGGAACCAATCTCTCGTCCTAGTACTTATACGGAGAAGGAAATCAAGAAAGAGCCCGAGGTGATGGTCGAAAAGGAGCATATCACAAGCCCACGAAGTACCGCTCATACCACACCTACGGTTGAACCAATACCAATTATGGAACCCGAGATTCTAAGGTCGTTGCCTATGCCCCAACCTACACCACCCTTACCTTACCCATCAAGACGAAACAAAGAGAAAATGCAAGAACGTAACAAACAACAAATTGAGCTTTTTATAAAAATGTTTCAACAAGTGGATTTTAATATGAGTTTAGCCGACGCATAGTTATACATGCCTCGTTTCGCTTCCACTTTCAAAGGTATGATGATTGATTAGGAGATGCTTTCAAAGCTATCTATTTGTTCTTCGGTTTATCTTAATCGAATAGCAGAAAAAGTTGGTGACCCCGGGAAGTTTCTCATTCCTTGTGATATACAAGATATGAAAAAATGCCCCGCATTGTCCGATCTTGGTGCGAGCATTAATTTGATGCCATTTTCCATTAGGAAATCGCTTTTGCTTCCGGCTCTTACTCCTTCGAACATGTCTATCGAGATGGCTGATCATTCTACGATTTTAGCATGTGGAGTAGCCGAGGATGTTTTCATGAAAGTGGGGAAGTTCTACTATCTCGTTGATTTTATAGTAGTTGACATCCCCGCGGATCCTCAAGTTCCTCTAATTTTAGGTCGTCCATTTTTAGACACCTCGAGATCGCTTATCGACGTTCATGCAAGAGCTATTACTTTGAGATTCAACGAAGAGGAACTTGTTATAAACGCTACTCAAAACTCGACGGCTTCTCATGTTTATGCAATCGCCTACCATCAATCACAGTGACTTAGTAGATGTGGTTTGCGATGAGTTTTCACAAGAAGTGTTAGGTTTTTCCGATAGTTCGTTAAGTGGCAATCCCACTATTTTGGATCCGATTCTGCTAATTCTACACCAAATCTCACTCCATTTCAAGGAGGCGACTTTACTTCAAATGAAATCGAGAATGAAGATGAGGTGATTATTGGTAATGATACTCTTATTCCACCATTTCTTCCGCCGATGGAAGTTATGAGTGTTGAGATAAAATCTTCAATCGAGGAACCGCCAATCCTTGATTTGAATGATCTTCCATCTCACCTTGAATACGCATTCTTGTAAGGTGATGACAAGTTGCCGGTTATTATTGCAAAAGATCTTGCTAATGATAAAAAACCGCACTTTTGAAAGTTCTTAAAGCTCATAAAGGGGCAATTGCGTGGAAAATTTCCGACATTAAGTTTATGGACCCAAAATTTTGTACTCACAAAATTTTAATGGAGAAGGACTACAAACCCGCAATTCAAAGTCAAAGAAGGGTAAACCCCAAAATTCACGATGTCATAAAAAAAGGAAGTCTTAAAACTTCTTGACGCGGGAATGATTTATCCGATCTCCGATAGCCCATGGGTGAGCCCAATCCATTGTGTCCCTAAGAAGGGAGGAATGACCGTTGTGCCCAATGAAAACAACGAGGTAATTCCCACTCGTGGTGTGACCGACTGGAGGGAGTGTATTGACTACCGAAAGTTAAATGACGCCACTCGTAAAGACCACTTTCCCTTGCCCTTCATGGATCAAATGTTGGAGCGTCTTGTTGAAATGAATTATATTGCTTTTTAGATGGTTTTTCCTGTTACATTCAAATCCCTATTGACCCTCGTGATCAAGAGAAAACTACGTTTATGTGTCCTTATGGAACGTTTGCTTATCGTATAATGCCTTTCAGACTTTGCAATGCACCGGGTACGTTTCAACGGTGTATGATGGCTATTTTTCATGATATGATCGAGAAGTCGATGGATGTATTCATGGATGACTTTTCGGTGTTTGGTGATTCGTTCACGTCGTGTTTATCTAATCTCGAGAAAATGTTAAAACATTGTGAAGAAACAAACCTTGTGCTTAATTGGGAAAAATGTCATTTTATGTGTAAACAAGAATCGTCTTAGGGCACAAGGTCTCGAAAGCAGGGATTGAGGTCGATAAAGCTAAGATAGACGTCATCGCCAAGTTACCTCATCCCAAAACCGTTAAGGGAGTTAGGAGTTTCCTAGGCCACGCGTGCTTTTATCGTTATTTCATCAAAGACTTTTCGAAAATCTCTCGACCTATGACACACCTTCTCGAGAAGGATGCTCCTTTTAACTTCAATGAGGATTGTGTTAGAGATTTCGAAACTCTTAAAAGGAAACTTACCGAAGCTCCCATTCTTGTTGCTCCTAATTGGGAATTACCCTTTGAAATCATGTGCGATGCAAGTGAATATGCAATAGGGGCCGTCTTAGGGTAACGTTATGAAAAGCACTTCCGTCCTATTCATTATGCTAGCAAGACGATGACCGAGGCTCAACTTAAGTACACCACAACGGAAAAGGAATTCCTTGCCGTGTTCTATGCTTTTGAGAAATTCCGACCTTATCTCGTCTTGACTAAATGCATAGTGTATACAGACCATTCGACTATCAAGTATCTCTTAATTAAGCAAGATGCTATGCCGATATTGCTTCGTTGGATGCTCCTCCTCCAAGAATTTGATGTCACCGTGCTTGACAAAAAAGTAGCCGAGAATCTAGCGGCCGATCATCTCTCTCGTCCATAAGATCCTCACAAAGATATTTTCGAGAACAAGGAAATTACTGAAAC
This sequence comes from Glebionis coronaria, assembly GCA_025667525.1. Lineage (NCBI taxonomy): Eukaryota > Viridiplantae > Streptophyta > Magnoliopsida > Asterales > Asteraceae > Glebionis > Glebionis coronaria. The sequence goes on from CM046876.1 coordinate 377,489,283, forward strand.
ATTTCCTCTCGAGACTCTCGGTGTAGTGAATTCTAAAGACAACACCCAATGGTTTGCCGACATTGCAAATTACCATGCGGGGAACTTCATAATCAAGGGTATGACGACACAACAAAAGTGAAAATTCTTTCGTGACGTCAAGTTCTATTTTTGGGGCGACCCTTATCTCTTTCGGGTTTGTGTGGATCAACTCGTTCGACGTTTTGTCTTTGGTACCGAAGCTTCTAACATCCTTAGAGCTTGTCACGAGGGACCCACGGGTTGTCACCACGGTGTTAATCTCACGACTAAGAAAGATTTCGATGCCGACTTCTTTTGGCATACGATCAATCATGATGCTCACGCACTTGTGAAAGTCGTGTGAATTTTGCCAACGCCAAGGAAAATTGTCGCAAAAGGATGAAATACCGCAAAACATAATTCAAGTGTGTGAGATTTTCGACATTTGGGGCATTGACTTTATGGGGCCGTTCCTATCGTCTCATGGAAACAAGTATATCCTCGTCGCCGTCGAATACCTATCTATTAGGACCATTGGAATAGTTAATTGTAATAGGTAGACTAGGAGGTATGTAGTTCCTCCTGGTCATAGTAGTAGTAGGAGCAAGTCGTGCTCCTGGTCTTAGTTAAAGTCAAACTTTATTATTTAGTTATTATTTTGTTAGGATATGCATGAGATATGTTAGGAAAGGATATGCATATCAGTTTTACACATTTTGTTTAATGATGTATTAGGGTTTCCTTGTAGTATAAAAGGAACCTTAGGCAGAAGGGTTATACACACCTTCATCAAACGTAATTCTAGTTATCATTAATATTAGAAATCCTTAGAAAAGGATCAAGTCATTATAGTTATTTTGTTCTTCTTTATAGTATTTGTATTCCGCACTTATATTGTGTATAGAGTCTCTCTGTGAATAGACTTGTGATTACAGAAGTCGTTCACCGTTCCTGATAGGCTGCAAGATCCACATCTATTGGACCCAACAAGTGGTATCAGAGCCTGGGAGAGTCTCTGTACAAGAAGAATCAATTTCTCTCATTACTAACCTTTTTGTTTAATCATGTCCGCCTCAAGTTCTACTCAAACAGGAGAAGATAGTACTCCTAGAACTCAACAACCTCAGCAAATTGTTGCTACGGTTTCCAACACAAATGTTAAGTTTCCTCTACTGAAAAAGGATGAATATGATAGCTGGGCAATGAAGATGGAATGGTGGATCACCAACACTGATCAAGACCTTTGGAAGATTATTCTGAATGGGAACAGCAGGAAGTTGACTGGAAGAGACAAGAATGGTAATATTACTCTTCTTGACCCTAAAACTAAAGAAGAAATCACAGCCATTCAGAAGGAGGTCAAGGCAAAACATATTTTGCTTCAATCCCTTCCTGATGGTCACATGGGTGACATCTATCATTTGGATGATGCTAGAGAGATCTGGACTGGAATAAAAGAAAGGTTTGGTGGGAATGAGGAGTCAAAGAAAATGCGAAGATCCATGCTTAGAGATGAATTCACAAAATTCAAGATCTCAGAAACTGAAGGTATCCATCAAGGGTATGACAGGTTCCAAAAGATATTGAGCCAGTTGAATCAACTTCGGTCGAAACCTGACGATGGTGATATCAATGCAAGATTTCTTAGAGCCTTACCCTACTCATGGAATCAGGTGGTAATTTCTCTCAAAGCAAAAGGTGGGCTTGACTATCTTAATTTTGATGATTTATTTCATAAGCTCAAAATTTTTGAGCCTCATGTGAGGGGATATTCAAGTGACTCATTTCCCACTCCTGCTAATGCTGCTTTTGTGAGTTCTATGGGATCCAGTCCCATGTCTTATGCTAGTAGCCCAAGCAATATTGTGTCTTCTCAACATACCTTTCAGCATACTTCTACTCCTGAACCAACAGCCAAGTCTGGTAGCATGGTAGAAGCTGTTCTTCACTCTTTTGTTGTTGATGTTGATGCTCAACAACAACTTGCTTTTGATGACTTCAAACAGGTTGATAAACTTGACCTGGATGAAATGGATCTCAAATGGTAGATGGCCATGCTCACTCTTAGGGTTCACAAGTTTGAGAAGAAAGTCGGTCGAAAATTTAATTACAACCCAAGAGAGCCAGCAAGGTTTGACATAAGCAAGTTTTGATGCTATAACTGCCAGCAGCAAGGTCACTTTGCAAGGGAATGCCCTAACAAGAATGACCAGGAGAAGAGAAGATATTCAACTTTTAAGATTCAGGAGGTGAATGATGACAAGAAGGCATTGGTGTCTATTGACTCTATGGTCAACTAGAATGAACATCAGACTACTTCACTGGAAATAGCTGAGCCCTCTACTGACGTATTTGCAATGATTGCTGGGAATCTATCTGATGCAGAGGAAGCAGAAGAGTTTGCTCTTATGGGCATCTCACCTCAGGTACAACATTGTCCTCTTGGTTGTCACGATAAATATTCAGAATTGTTGTCCCAATATAATGACTTAAATGATCAGAATGATAAGTATTTTTTAGAGGTGCAAGCCTATAAGACTTCTTTGAAAACATTGGAACAACAAAAGAGGTGGCTTCAAGATACTCAACCTGAGTATGAGGATAAAATTAGGATACTGAACATTGATTTAAAAACACAACAAATATGCTTAAATACACCGAAAAGGTAAAAGATGACAGTATCAAAGAAAAACAAGAGATGAAAGAAAAATTGGATGCTACACTTCTGAGATTTGAAAAATGGCAAAAGGCACCTAAGAATCTTTCAAAGTTAATTGATAGTAGCATGTCTGGTAGGACTAAAAGAGGGTTAGGATTTGATAAATATATTGATTCAGAAGATGTGTTTGATTTATCTTTTTCGAGTATCTTTGATCCTGACAAAGAGGAAGAGGGAGCACCTAGCTACAATAGGTTTAAACCAGCAGCCGAAATGCACGATGTCCCTCCACCTCTTACAGGAACTTTCATGCCCACTCCTAGGCATAATGACTTGGATGGATCACAGATGCATGAGTCCCCAAAAAGTTCTACTAATTCTAATGACTTTGTCTCTTGTACTTTCAGTGACAAAGCTAGTGACTCTGCATCAAGTGGTTCAAGTGAAGAGTCGAGACCTATAAGTTCCAAGTCGAATGATCATGCTACTACTAGTGCTAGGAAGTATGAAAAGAGAGTTTCTTTTACTTCAACAGTGTCTACTCCTGGTTTATTGAGTCCTAGGAAGAATGTTTCTCCTAGAATTGTGTGTAATAAAGTTAGCAGTATGAAACAATATCATTCTAATAAAAGGTCGTTTAAAACATGTTTTGTTTGTGGGAGTGAATTTAATTTTATTTAATATTGTGATTTTTATGACAAACATTCTTCTGTCCATCAAGCATTTCCTACTCCTAGTCCACCAGGAGTTGTTCCTTATTCTTCTAGAAGATTAAACCTAAGTGCTCAATCATTCTCTTCTTCTAGAAGGACCTCTCCTTTAGCTTCTGATCATTGGAGAAACACTGGATTAATATCAAATAGACCAACCAGTAACTATTTTCAGAGTTTTAATCCAAATTATGCATATAATTTTGACCACATGTTTTTTGGTTTGGGAAATCTGGGAACTGCTATTAAGCCCTCAGCAGGTTGTTCTTGGTCAAACAATAACACCCATATGATGCATAGGCAACCTAAGAACAACAGTGGATCTCATCAATCTTCTTGGATATCTACTAAAGATCCACAAGGCAGGCTCAAACCTGAAAAGGTTTGGGTCCCCTTAAGACACTAACTTTTGTCTTTCTTTTTTCTTGTTGTTGTAGGTTACTCCATACCAAGATCCTACTCTAGGAATTGTTGATAGTGGATGCTCTAGGAGCATGACAGGAAATAAAAGTCTTTAATCTAACTTTGTACCATTTCAATGTGGAAAGGTCTATTTTGGTGGAGGTGAAGGCATGATCACTGGCAAAGGAACGATTTAGACGCCTAATATTAATTTTTAGCAGGTCTACTATGTGGAAGCACTTCAACTTGATATATGTCTCTCAGATTTGTGACAAGAAGCAGCTTGTCCTCTTTAAGGATACTGATGCACTTGTGTTATCCAAAGACATTAAACTTCCGAATGACTCACATGTTCTACTCAGAATCCCTAGAAGACACAACCTCTATAGTATCAAGCTGAATGAAGTCAACCCTACTGGTCAACTAGCATGTCTGGTTGCTAAAGCCTCAGAAGATGAAGCCACTCAATGGCACAGAAGGATGGGACATGTGAACTTCAAGACCATTCACAAACTAGCAAATATGAACCTGGTCTCTGGTTTACCTCCCAAATCATTCAGAAATGATATAATATGTCTTGCATGCAGCAAAGGCAAACAACATAAAGCATCCTTCAAGGCTATTACTGCTCTCAGCCTTATAATTGAACCATCGCAGCTACTACACATGGATTTATTTGGTCCTACCTCTATTAGGAGCATTGACCACAAACAATTCTGTCCGGTGGTAACTGATGGATATAGCAGGTGTACGTGGGTTTTCTTCATGGCTGCCAAGAGTAAGACCTACTCAATTCTCAAAGATTTTATTACACTCATAGAGAATCAGTTGTCCAAGAAGGTTAAAGGTATTCGATGTGATAATGGAACTTAATTAAAAAATGCAGACCCCATAGCACTTTGTAATTCTAAAGGCATTAAAAGTGATTATAGTGCAGCAAGAACTCCTCAACAGAATGGTGTGGCAGAAAGAAAGAACAGGACTCTAATAGAAGCTGCAAGAACAATGCTTGCCGATTCCAAGCTTCCAACCATGTTCTGGACAGAAGCTGTTAATACTACAAGTTATGTTTTGAATAGAGTTTCTATTACAAATCCTCACAAGAAGACTCCTTATGAGCTCCTAACAGCCAAAGTACCAAATATTGCTCATTTGAAGCCATTTGGGTGTCCTGTCACCATTCTGAATACTAGTGACTATTTGGGGAAATTTGATGGCAAGGCAGATGAAGGATACATTGTGGGATATTCAGCTCACTCTCGGGCTTATCGTGTCTACAATCTCCAAGCCAAGCGAGTAATTGAAACTATAAATCTCAGGTATTTTGAGGAGAAGTCAACCATCCAAGGCAAAGGTCCTGAATGGTATTTTGATCTTTATTATCTTAGTGATTCATTAGGATATTTTCGTTTCAAAACTAACCATGATGCAGGTCCACAAGTGTTTACAACTTCTAGTACAGGTGCTCATTCTAGTCTGTCTGACTCAGATGACGAGGATGATATTTTTGTTGTTCCATCCTATTCCACCACAGTCTCTCCTACTCCTCATAGTGATGCAACTCCATTGGATGTATTGGATTCCCAAGTAGCTCTTGAGACATTACTCAAACAATAACAAGAAGCTACTACAGCAGCTGCTCAAGGTGGCTTTGAGTTTCCCTTGAATATGTCTGCTGACAAAGCTGCTCCTAGTACTCCAACTGTTACTCTTAGTGTTATTTCAACACCTATTGGTAGTCCGGCTAGTGATTCTACTTCCCATACTAGATTCTCAAGTCCTTCTGACCTAGGAAACTATCAAAAGAAGTCTTCTACCAAGTTGGATGATATTCATAAGCAACCGATAGATGGCATTTTCAACTCTGCTTCATATGATGATGACGTTGTTAAGGATCTTAATAACTTGGCACCAGAAGTGGAAGTATGTTCCAATCCAGTGTTACAGTCACACAAAGATCATCCTACTACTCAAATCATTGGAGATCCTGGTTCTACTGTCAAGACTCGTAGAATGCATAAGAAGGCCTCGTCTGATCATCATGCTCTTGTGAGCTATTTTGAAGATCAAAAGCGTAATAATCATACGGACTTTCAACATTGTTTGTTTGCTTGTTTTCTTTCACAGGTGGAACCTAGATCAGTCTCTCATGCTCTTGAGGATCAAAGTTGGGTGGAAGCTATGCAGGAGGAAATGCAGCAATTCTTGTTTCAGAATGTTTGGATCTTAGTTGACTTGCCGGATGGAAAGACAGCAATTGGTACCAAATGAATTCTCAAAAACAAGAAGGATGCACGGGGTATTGTGGTGAGAAATAAGGCGAGGTTGGTTGCACAGGGTCATACACAACTTGAAGGCATTGACTACACTGGAGTTTTTGCTCCTGATGCTAGGATTGAGGCCATTCGTCTGTTTTTGGCTTTTGCTTCTTATTTGGGCTTTACAGTTTTTCAGATGGATGTCAAGAGTGCATTTCTCTATGGCAAGATTGATGAGGAAGTTTATGTCACTCAACCTAAGGGCTTTGTAGATCCACTTCATCCCAAGAAAGTTTAAAAGGTGGTCAAAGCTCTTTATGGACTTCATCAGGCTCCTAGAGCTTGGTATGAGCGTCTCTCAACTTTCTTGTTGAAACATCGCTATAGAAGAGGCACAATTGACAAAACACTATTTCTTAAGAGGAATACCAAGGACATTATCATTGTTCAGGTGTATGTGGACGATATTATTTTTCGTTCTACTAAAAAGGAATGGTGTTATGAGTTTGAACAACTGATGAAGGGCGAATTTCAGATGAGTGCTATGGGAGAGCTTACATTTTTCCTTGGTCTTCAAGTCAAGCAGCAGTCGGATGGAATCTTCATAAGTCAAGATAAGTATGTTCATGAGATCATTTAGAAGTTTGATATGGATCCTCTTAGACCAGCAGCAACACCTTATGAAGTTGCTAAAGTCAAACTCAAGAATGAGCCAGATCCTCCGGTAAATGTACACATGTACAGGTATATGATTGGTTCACTCATGTATTTGACTGCATCACGTCCGAATATCATGTTTGCAGTAAGTGCTTGTTCTAGACATCAGGTGGCTCTAACGGTTACTAACTTGAATGCCGTCAAGAAGATTTTCAAGTACATCAAGGCTCGACCCAAGCTAGGCTTCTGGTATCCTAGAGAATCACCTTTTGTTCTTGAAGCATATAGTGATAGTGACTATGCAGGTGCTAATAATGATAGAAAATCTACTACTTGTGGTTGTCAGTTTTTGGGTCGAAGACTTATTTCATGGCAATGCAAGAAACAGATGATTGTCGCTACTTCTTCAACAGAAGCTGAATACGTAGCTGCTGCTAGTTGTTGTGGACAAGTTTTGTGGATCCAAAATCAGATGCTGGACTATGGGTTCAATTTTATGAACACCAAAATTTTCATTGACAACCAAAGCACTATATGCATTGTGAAGAATCCTGTGTTTCATCAACGTACAAAACATATTGAAATTCGACACCATTTTATACGGGATGCCAATGAGAAAAAGTTGATACAGGTTCTTAAGGTTCATACGGATGATAATGTTGCTGATCTGTTGACTAAAGCCTTTGATGGTCCTCGGTTCAACCACTTGGTGGTTCACATTGGGATGGTCAATTCTTGAGACCTAGGATTTAGGGGAGGCTAAGCCTAAGGGGAGGCTTAGTGTACATATTTACTAGCCCAGATTAACATATTGGTAGACTTTAACAACAGATTGAATGGGTTCTTGTGGTGTGTGTTACTCCTAGTGGAGAATTTGGTCACTTCTGATGGTTGTCTTCATTAATGGCTGGCTTCTAGTCATTATTGGTTAGCTTCTAGTCATTCATGGTTGGCTTCTAGTGGATAAAAATCCTTCGTTGTCAAGTGCTGGTTGGCTTCTAGTCTTGGTTGGGTCACTGTTCACTTCGTTGACTTCTGTTGACCACATTCTACTTCTAATGTTGACCTCTATGCGTTTTGACTTTTAGTCAACGCACACAAATTCTGGTATATATCCTCTTATTTAACTTTGGTAAATTGGGATTTGCAAATAATGTTTTAAGGGGAAAGTGGTTACTTTGCATTAACTGCCTAATTTGAAAGGGCAACCCACATTATTAGGAGTCAATGAACAGTTACTAGACCATTATTTATGGTCAATTACCCCTCTTGACTCATTCATCACAATCATAACACACACACACACACGCTCCTACTCTCTCAAACCCTAACAAATCAACTTCCATCACTTCTAATCAACATCAATGGCTGCTTTGGTCTACCAACCCGCTCACAACAAGGTCGCTTATCTAGGAGATGGTCCTAAACGTGACGAATTCACAGACATTCTGGAGTTTATTGAGGCTTCTAACCTCAGGTATGCTTTTACTGTGTGCCCCATTGTTTATGATAGTGTGATTCACTAGTTTTGGGATTCTGCTACACTTGTGGCTGTGGTTGGTTGTCCACGTGAACTCTATGCTACCATTGATGGATGTTCTTATGTGGTTACTGAAGCTTCTATTAGGAGTTCCCTTCATCTTCAAGATGAAGGTGGTGTTGTTTCCATCCCCAATGCTGAGGTTTTGGAGGGGATGGCTGCTATTGGGTATAATCATGGGGGGAAGTTTAACTTCCAAAAGAATAGTTTTTCCCCCTAGTGGAAGCTTCTAGTGCACATTTTGATTCATTGTTTAAGCCCCAAGTCTGGGAGTTGGGATGCTTTTCCTACTCCTTTGGCTACTGGTCTAATTTGCATAGCACGGGGTAGGGTGTTTAATTTCTCTCGCTATTTGTTTGATGGAATGGTTAGCAATCTGTCTATTACCGGTTCTAGGAAGAAATTTTTAATGTATCCTAGGTTTTTACAGCAGATACTTGTGTGTTTACCTCGTGATAGGGAGGAGTATGAGACCCCCAAGCTTACTACTAAAGTTTACTACAATATGGCTCATGGGTTTAGAGGGGTTCGGAGGCCCCTTACTGATGCAATGCTGGGCCTTGCCCAAGGTCCTCCTGATGTTGTTCCTCCGGTTGTCCAAGCCGAGAAGGAACCTCCATTAGGTGATGACCCAATGGAGGAGGAGCATCCTGCTGGTGGTGCACCGAATGTAGTTGTGGAAGAGCCGGTTGAGGAAGTGGTGGTTGAAAGGCCATCCACTTCCAAGGCTGCCCCCTCTTCGATGCCACATTCGTCTCCATTTGTGGATACCCCCCTCCTAGTCCTGTCCCTCATTCTTCTGATAAGCCTTCTGGTTCTCGTGCTCATACAGATGACCCCTTTATTGCTTCTGGTTCCAATGAAGCCTTCCCAGACCCAAGTCCTCTTGGTGGGAAAGCGGAGGAGCCTATTACACTTACTTCTTTGCTTGATCTCATGCACAGGTACCATGAAAGGATTCTTTCTTTGGAGGCGGATTTGAATCAACATCATAAGCTTACCAGGGAATTTGTTCTTCCCATGGTTGACCGGATTAAAGCCTTGGAGACACAGCAGATGCGAAGGAAGAAGCATGTGGTTCAGTCTGATTCTGATGAGGAAGTTGATGATCTTGTGGAGGATGGCTTGAATTTGTTGGTGAAGGTTGCGTTTGCTGATAAGTTATACGATGATCTGCCGATTCCTCCTACTTCTTCAAGCATCCCTCCTACTGCTGCTCCATCAAAGGAAGATGTTGCTGGTACTACTGCTAGACCATCTTCTGATCCTAAGGGGAAAACCCCATGCCTGTTGCTCCCTCACCCCCTCGCAAGCGTACTCGCAGACAACTTGAGGAGGATAGGTTGGGTGAGGAGGCTGCACAAAGGATGCAAGCAAAGATTGACCAAGCTGCTCGGGCTGAGGAGGAAGCTCTACAGAAGGAGAGACGTGAACAGTTGCAGCATGATGCTATGCATTGGGATGATAGTGATTGGATGCGGGTGCTTACTATTCTTACCTCGGATTATTCTCAGTTTACTGATCTCTTGGGTTCTGATGTGAATGAGCAGAATTGTATTCCTCGAGCTATGGTGTTAATGCGTAAGCAACAATTAGCGCTTGCTGCTCAACTGCGTGAAAAGCGTAAGAACAGGCCCTCGACGAGAACCGATGAGAAAAAGTTGATGCACAGGTATGTCAAGTATCCGTCGACTGCTCATTTTACTATTGGTTGGACGTGGGAACGGGTTCGGGCATTGTCTTTTGATGAGCTTAAGGCTCTATATGAACGCATGATCAAGCGTTAGAGTACACCTGTTCTGGAGCGTTTCATCTATCGTGCTCCTCTACGAGTGGTTCCTACTTCTCAACCTACTGCGGCTCCTGGTTCTTCATCTGATGTTCCTCTTGGTTCTACTGGTATTCCCTCGGTTTTTGATGTTTCTACTACTGGTACCTCACCTACACCTTCGGTTGCTCCCCCTCTTTCATCTTCGGATCCTACCACCACCACCACCTATGCTACCACTACCACCACCACTGCTACTCCTGCTATGGCACAACCCTCACCACCGGTGATTGGTCCTCAACCTATTCCTTCTTCTGGTGCAGCTACTATTGATCCTTTGGATGGACAAGGTATTGATTCTACTTCTGCTGATCCTACTCCTGCTGCAAAGGTAAAGGTTGAACCCTTGTCTAGTACTCCCACTCCTCGTCGTTCCATCCGCAAGCAGTTGGCTAGACGTGCTAGGCGTGGCAAGTCTGTTCCTTATGAGAAGCGTGCTCCCAAAAATCTTATTGATGCAGCTTCCGATAGTGACTCGGAATTGCCAATGGGTAATGGGTCTCTTACTGGTTGGACGGTTAAGCCTTCCACAACTCTTCCTTGTGCTTTCACCCATAGGATTACCATTACTGATGGGTATGTTCGTTATGCTTCGGGTTTGCAAGGTATTTTGTCTTGGGCGGATCGTAAAGATCTTATGTCGTTGTATGGGTTCGTTGATGCTGGTATGCCTCTTCATCCTAGTGAAGTGCCCTCCTGGCCTAGTCTGAGAATGTGGGCTGATTTGAAAATGATGCTTGATTCCCCTCTACATGCTCCCATTTCTGATGTCTGGAAGGACTAGCCAACATGGGTTATAACGAGATGGAAGTTATATGCTGGTTGTGGTGTGCATGTCTTGGAGTTGGAGTCTGTTGCTATGGTGTTCATGCTCACGGATTTGGACTATCCGTTGACCATTGCTTCGATGGAGGCCATGCTTGCTTGTCACTTGCAGATTTCCAATGCCCCTTCTATGGCAACTACAGTGGTGGAAGGGATACAAGCTCGCCTGCAAGCTGAGAAGGTGGCTGCGTCAGGTATGTGATGTGGTTGGTTTGTAAGTTTTTATGTTTTGTGTTTTATGTTCATCTGTTAATACTGCAATTCTTTTCACCACTATGTAAAGTGATTGGTGACTTTCATTCATTATAGTTAAAAAAAAATTACTTTTTATATAATATCTGCTTATACTTTAAAAAAATCATGGATTTTACACTTGTGAATAATTTACCATCTGCTTATACTGTTTCAAAATTTGGGTTCCTGTTGCTGATTCACACTTGTGCTGGTTGGCTGTTTCATCTGGTGTTGGACTTGGTCCACACAACAAATGGTCCTCAACTCACCATGTCTTACCGACAAGAAAGAGTTGATTCACCTTGAGGGTACGGCTCCTGGGGTGATTCTTAAATCCGTTGATGCTTGCCAGGTTACCCAAAAATGGATGGTTTTCACTTGCCATGGTCCTAGACTAAAAAGTGGCTAATCCAAGGGGGTACGGCTCTTGGTAAAGATTTTATCAAATCCGTTGATAGCTGTAATAGCTTGCTTAAAGCTATAGGGTTTTCAACTCACCGATGCTTCATTGCTAAGAGTTGGCGAGTCCAGAAGGGTACGACTTCTGGTAAAGACATATCAAATCCGTTGACGGCTATGATGATTTGCCTAAAATCATCAAGGTACCCCCACTCACCATTGATTCAAGTTCTAAGAGTTGGGTTGTGTTCTCTTCTCCCAGGGTGATGCTTATTACACCAGAAAGACCGGCTAGCCCAAGAGCGAGCAACTACTTGGTAAAGGCTCATCAAATCTACTCATGTTGCTGTAAAGATTCTACACGATGCTGATTTGTTTCAAGCTTTGGAGAAGCTTCTAGTGTTCCATGTTGCGGCGGTTCTTATGTTTCTTATCTTGCTGATGCTGCTGTTTCTTTTGCTGTTCCAATCCTCAAGCTTTATTGCACGTTTTACCAGGAAACTTGAACTCAACAGGTCAAATTCAAGTTTAGGGGAGGATTGTTAGGACCATTGGAATAGTTAATTGTAATAGGTACACTAGGAGGTATGTAGTTCCTCCTGGTCATAGTAGTAGTAGGAGCAAGTCGTGCTCCTGGTCTTAGTTAAAGTCAAACTTTATTATTTAGTTATTATTCTGTTAGGATATGCATGAGATATGTTAGGAAAGGATATGCATATCAGTTTTACACGTTTTGTTTAATGATGTATTAAGGTTTCCTTGTAGTATAAAAGGAACCTTAGGCAGAAAGGTTATACACACCTTCATCAAACGTAATTCTAGTTATCATTAATATTAGAAATCCTTAGAAAAGGATCAAGTCATTATAGTTATTCTGTTCTTCTTTATAGTATTTGTATTCCGCACTTATATTGTGTATAGAGTCTCTCTGTGAATAGACTTGTGATTACAGAAGTCGTTCACCGTTCCTGACAGGCTGCAAGATCCACATCTAGTGGACCCAACACTATCAAAGTGGGTGGAAGCTAAGGCTTTGCCTACGAATGATGCTCGTGTGGTAGTGAAGTTTTTGAAGCAACTATTCTCTCGGTTTGGAACCCCTCGGGATATTATAAGCGACCGTGGAACCTATTTTTGTAATGACCAATTCGAGAAAGTTTTAAAGAAATATGAAGATACACATCGTCTTTCTACGGCTTATCATCCGCAAATGAGTGGGCAAGTCGAGGTTTCAAACCGAGCTTTGAAGAGGATTTTTGAGAGGTCGACTGTAAAAAACCGTGCTTCATGGTCCGACAAACTCGATGACGCTTTGTGGGCCTTTCGGACCGCTTATAAGACACCTATCGGTTGTTCCTCTTATAAGTTGGTTTATGGAAAGGATTGTCATTTTCCTATTGAATTGGAGCATAAGGCATATTAGGCCCTTAAGCATGCAAATTATGACTTGAAGACTGCGAGAGATCACCGGAAAATACAACTTAATGAATTGGATGAATTAAGAGATAATGCTTATGAAAATTCATTGATTTTTAAGGAAAATACTAAAAAGTTTCATGATTCGAAGATTAAAAACCCGGTTTTTAACGTTGGTGATCAAGTGTTACTTTTTAACGCTCGTTTGAAGATATTTTCCGGGAAATTGAAATCTCGTTGGTCGGGTCCATTCACCATAACACAAGTGTTTCCTTATGGGACCATCGAGCTAGCTCAAAATGATGGTCCTAACTTCAAGGTGAATGGACATAGGCTTAAGCACTACTTCTGTCGCGAAGTCCCTTCGTTGGACGACCTCGACCAAGTCACCTTCCCCAATGATAATTAGCATTGAGGGGATCGAGTCGAGCTCATGACTCGGTAATCAAAAACGAGGTGCCTCGTGGGGGAGATCCCATGCTTATCCATTGTACATATTATCGCTTTCTAATGTAGTTAATGAGAGAGGATTTGTGCCCTTCCAACTCGTTGTCTCGTGGTTTTTTATGAATGTGTTATCTAGATCATCATCACCGCCATGATTTAAGACTCTCGTGTTCATTTACGTGAGCCTCGATCGTTTGCTTGAAGAGTTTTTCACGAATCCATGACATATCCTCTATTGTTCTAACAATTATCTTTTAGCATAATTCATAAACGGCTTTAGATATATTGTTGATCATCCTTTCCATGCTAGATCTTAAGCATTCGACTCTTCGTCTCTAGTATGGGGGTGCTCCACCTTTAGACTCGAAACATTGAGGACAATGTTTAATTTTAGTATGGGGGTGAATAGATACTTGCCTTGCTACGCCCTCACGTTTTCCAACTTTCAACGTTTTGTTTTGTTTTGTTGCAAATAAGGCTAAAAATGGCCAATTTTAAAAATTTTCTTAGTTTTCATAAGTGTTTTTAAGACACGAATGTATATTTTGCGATGGGTAGAATAAGAGTTAATTTTTGACTTGATGGGCATTTGGAGCCCTTTACATTCCTTAACCCGCTTGAATCAAGTTTTGCTAGACTTTTATATAGGGAACTTTAAAATACGAAAGTCTTAGCTCATACGGGTTAAGAACAAGAACTTTTCGCAAGTTCCTATAATTGATCCTAGAAATTCACTTATCAAGGGAACTTTAAAATGCATTCTCTAAACTTGAAAAAGTATAAGAAAGTGCAAGATCCTATAGGTGGCTTGAAAACCTAAAACTTCGATTTGATATAGTCTTAATGAAAGCTAATCCAAATTTGGCTTAATTTTGACTTGCATGGCTAAGTATTCATGACTCTCTTTAATTAGAGGTCTTTAAATAGTGAAGAACGAGAAGTGATAGAGTTAGACAAGTGATCATGCTAAAACTACAACATGAAAATATTCTTTCAAAAACTCATATATTTCTAATTGTGGCTTTTCTCCCATAAGATCAATTCATTATGAATAAAATAATTTCAATAAGTAAGGTCGTACGATTTGAAAGGTTACTTAGCTTCTAGCCCAAGACCGTTTAAAAGTTGCTCGGGGTTGAATAGAGTTCATAGCCAAGACATAACTTATTGAAGCGGGACGCGAAGATTGGTGAAGATCCAAAAAGGCCCTAACAAGGCATGAGGACCTATATTTTGTTGCTAAAGATCCAAGATGATGTGAAGTGTCATTATTCCAAAATTAATATGAAGGATCGAGACACACGACGAAAAGCAATTACTCCCCTAAAGATCATGGAGAAAGTCTATCCAAAAAGCCCCTTACAAGGTATGAGGATAAATATATCCAAGTTCTAAAAGGAGGTAGATCGTTGTATATCAAAATCCAAAATAAAGATTGAAGAAAAAATGATGAGGTCGTGGTCCAAGTATGAAGAATCTCTCAAAAACGTCAAGTGAAGAAATTCCAAAATATGAAGAGAAGACCATAATTTCAAGAACGTCTTCCGAAGATTTGAAGTATGAAGTACATGCCAAATATCAGTCCGAGAAAGGTCTCAAATCGTGAAACGAGTTATGCCAAGATATGAACTTATTGAGATACACGAGAAGCCGTTTTAAAAGATTTTGTCCTTTAGCTAACTATCGATTAAATCGTGCTACTTTATTTTCAGACTAATAAATACTCAAATAAGTCAATATGAATCACTTATGATCCATGACAAATAGTTAAAAAATATTCTAGAAACTTTTCTTTTTATAATAACAAGGATTACGAGAAGAAAAAGTATTACACAATTTGGACATATGAGTAGTGTTAGCATTGTGACTTGTACCAACAATGATCTCGTTTTTTCACTTAGCATGGAATGTATGACAATCAAGGATGATGAACTTTACTCTATGAGACATTTACTTGTTTCTATTCATTGACCCTAAAAGTCACATTCGTGATGAAAATCTTACATTATGTCTTTACACATCTTCATAGTATTGTAGCAAGTTTTAATTTTCAATAAAGGTTAATAAAATTGAATTTTGGATATGCTTAGATACTTCATTCTAGCATTGCGTGAGGGCACGACAATGGTTTAGTATGGGGGAGTGATGAGATGGAATTTATACATGATCTCATCGTTCTTTTCGGGCTTTAAATGCATAAAATGTCATCAAAATACCATATATATGCTTTTGTTTGTTTACTTGTGTATTTTAGGTATGGATATCGTGAAAAACACAAAAGATCACAAGAAACAAGGAAAAACGAACACGAGAAACGAAGCCGCACAATGAACCGGGCCCTAGTTATGTATTTATCAAAGAAAAACCCTTGAACATATGAAGATGTACAAGAATGACCCCTCATTTATGAAGAAATGACACTTAATACCCTTGTATATTCATAATTATAAGTTTGGTCCCTTAAGTTTGTCAAAATTACAAAATGGTCTTCTAACTTTGAAGATTTGGCAAGTTTAGTCCCTTAACAAATCTAAATTGTCAACAATGGTCCCTCATGAAGTCAACTATCCAATGAAGACCTTCAAAGATGAGAAATGTCCAAGATCAATCCTTGAAATATTCAAAATTGACAAAACAAACCCTTAAAACCTTTACATCAAAGTTTTAGGGCAAAAGTGTGAAAAAATAAACTTACAAAACAAAAGGGAAGTCGTTTATTGTGGCTGAAATACTTTTTATAAACAATTCTCCAAAAACCAAGGACTGAAAGTGTACACCCAAACTTTCAAATACTTAAACGCGCGCCAAACAAATAAATTCCAACTTTTTAGGATCAAAGCACCCACTGTTCACACGTATGAAACCCAGTTTTTACTTTCACCACACAAGGGGCTTTTCCAAATTACCTTTACCAAAAAGAAAATTCACCCTCACAAGTTTACATCCCACACATGAAACCTCACACCACTCCACTCAAGGAACCCACCCCATTCAGCTGTCCACCAATCATAATCCAACTTCCTCTACAAGGAATGACACGTGGCCAAATCAACCACCCACACTCCTTGCTTGGTCACAAAGAAAAAATAAAAGTCTAGGATTCATTTTGACAGCTCACAACATCAAACGCGTCTAGAAGACTCAAGGGAAATTCTGAGATTTTGTAGCTTAGGGTTTCATGTATTTCCCATTCTAGAATCATATATCCTAGTCTATATAAAGACTCCTCAACATGTGAGAGAGCTTTGTTCCAGATTTTAGCTAAAATCTTTGCAATTCCTTTTTATAAATATAAAGTTAGTATTTTCTAAAAATTTTAATTCCTTTTATGTTTTTATGAAAGTTGGTGTTTGATTAGCTAAGATCTGTGTTCCATTTATCTATTTCCTGAGTTTTTGAAAAAGGTTTTATGTTATAAAGTCCTTGTATTCAAAAATCTGTGGTTGCTTTACTTTGATCCTTGTGTTTGTTGATCTTAGCATGTACAAGGAAGCTTGTTGTTGTTCTTGCTACCACATAAGCTCTAAACGAGCCAAGGTGTGGATTGTACATCTTGGAGGTTTGAGTTTCAAAATCCCTTTTACTTTTTGTCATTTATTTGATGGTTATGTGATTTGTGGATTTCATCGGTTGATTGCTGTTTATTTGGTTCTAATCTGTCACATAGGTTATATTAGATCAATTGTCACCTAGATCTTGTTGGATTATAGGATTTAAAAGCAAATATGTGTGAAAAAGTTGGATTAAGGGCTGTTTGTTTCTGCTGGTTCAAAGGCCTTAAGGCCTTAGAGCTTGGTTCTTTGTTGTTTGTAGGTGTTTACTTGCTGATATAGAAGGTGTTTTAAGTGTTGGTAAAGTCTTAAACAAAGTAGAACTAAAAATCATAGGCTGCTAGTTTTTGAACACAATATTCAGTCAAACACATCAGAAAGATTTGCGTGCTTGTTTGAATGATTTGAGTTCTGAAATTTGGCATGCTTATAGTTTTGTTGGTTGTTTAACTCTGTAATATCTGGTTTCATAGTTTGGTAGCTTATTGTGAGTTTTACAGCTTATTGAATCTCATACTTTTGGTCAATTATATATCAGTAAACGTATGCTTTGTAATTTTGATATTCTTGGACTGATTTGTGGTGCTATATGCTTGGTACTTGTCCATTGTTACATGTTTAGTGTGTGTGAAGTATTTGGTGCTTATTTCATAATCTCATAAGCTCACTGGCTTATTAGCTTACTTGTTCTCAAAACAATTCAAGTCCACTCAACTGGTGGGCTATGATTCACAAGGTTTGTACTCAAGCCTTGACCAGCAGGGTTTGAAACAAGCTATTACACTTCATTATGGCTGTCAATGCCTAAATTTACACTTGTTAGCGTTTGAAATTCATTTGTCGGCGTTTGACCTTTGGTCAAACTTGGTCAACAAACTTATTGAATCTATTTTGCTTATTGGCTTGTGCAACAACTTTATTTTTTTAATAGGTCTTATTTTTATCAGCTTTTATTTGATATTAGAAGTTTGCAGCTCATTAGGTTAAGCTTTTACTAGAAAACTAGCTTCTTTGGCTTATTGAGAGTGCTTATTGGCTTCTACAGCTTATTCTATTTGGCTTTTGTGATTTTTCTTGTTGATTATTCTTAGTTAATCTATTTGTGAGCTTTTGCTAAAAGAATCTGCTTTTGAAACCTTCTAGAACTCAAACCCGACTATTTTGTCGTTTTGTGAAAAAGTTCTTTTCAAAGTTCTGGCTTATTACTTGAGCTTTTTCAAAATTTCTTTTTGCATATTGGTTTAGAATCTCAATAAGATGTTGTGTGTTTAATTATAGCTTATGTCATTGGCTTATAGTTTAATGGTCTTATTGACCCATTAAGAATAAGCTGTTGTATATTTAAGCTGTGATAAGCACATTTTCAGCTTTTGGGCCTTTAGACTTTTGTGCTTAAAATTAAATTTTGAGTCAGACTGGTGATTTTCAGCTTTTTTGGTTGAGTTTGATCTTATTGGGCCAAAAAGCCCATTTAAGTGCACTGTTTTTGTTTTTAGCCTATTTGGGTGCCCAATAGGGGTATTTTGGTAATTTCACTTTCATTTTCTGTTTATTTTGGTTAAAATAAACTAGTTTGCAAGTTTTTAGAAATTTTTATAATTTTGGGATTTTTAATATTATTTTAATATTATTTTATTATTAAAATTAGCTTTTAATATTTTTGCAACTTTTACAATTTTCCTAGGTCAAATACATTAAGTTGGGATTTTTAAAACTCTTAGATTAATTTTCTCATCATTTAATTAATATTTAGAATTATTTTAATATTTTAATAGTTTTTGATCATTTAAAATAGTATTCAATAGTTTTAAATTTCATAAAAATAGTTTTTAGACTAATTAAGACATTTTAGAGTTTTACAAAGTGAAAAATCTTTATTTGGGTTTTTTATTAATTATTTGGATTTTAGGGCTTTAATTAGCATTTAAAAATTAATATTTTATTAATTAAAAGGTTTGAAAAAGTTTTGATCATTTGTCAACTCTTAGTTTATTTTTACCTATTTTTTGTTATTTTTTGGAAATTTTTAGAATTAATTTTTATTTTGTCACTTTTTACGGTTTTTCGTTTTATCGTTGTAGTGTAATTTTAACGTATCTGTCATTCTAATTTCTCATCTTTTCTTTCTTTCAATATTAATCTCAAATATTCTACAAGTTATTCACACACATATACCTCCTTGGGAAACGAACTTATTTGGGTCATTAGTACACGGTTTTCCTAAACCGTCGTATTTAATACTTACCGCTTTTACCTTGTTTTCCTAAACAAGTGTAATTTTTTACCACAATCACATAACAAATTTTTATAAATATTATTCGACATAGTCTAAGATCGAGTATTATTTGTTTAGGTTTCCGTGATCGAGGCACGTACCGTACATCCTAATTGCCGATAACCCGCCTTCCCCAACCAACGTATGTTCATAGCCTCGTACTCTTTTAAATGTTTTATGAAATGTTTTATAAACATGCGAGGGAGATAACATGCTAGTTTTAATAAAAATAGAACACAAGTGGTTCGGATTGTATGTTTATTGATATGGACCCGATTGATTGGATGACCCAATGAATGATTGAAATGGATTATTATTAGTTAGATTATGTCACTATAAGTTCCATTAGCATGAATTGTGAACTACCGGGAGTAGGTAGACGCTTATGCATATAATAGTACTATTTGGGGAAGATCACCCCAGTTCGCGTCTTGACGGTTGATCCCTGTTGGTGTCACATTGATTGGCAAGCGAATTTATGTATGAGAGTGGTATATTTAGCGTGATTTTTGTGACGACACGCTGTTTTAAATGGACAAATGAATTACGGGCTAGCTACCCGATATATAGTATAGAAAGGTAAAAATGTCATGCGGCTTATAATAATCCGATAATAATAATGATAATGGTAACACTGAGGCTGCGGTCTCAGGAATAGTGTATGATATATGATTTGAATTTTAATATATTGCCTGACTAGCAATATGAGGTCTTATTTATTATTATACCCGTGTTATGGTTTTACATAACTGTTTTAAATAACGGTTTTTATTATTCTATAAACAACGTTATAAAACGTATTGAATGGTGCTGTTACGACAAGGATTCGTATAAAATGTTTTTTGCCTAAGTTATGATTTAAGACAATGATTCGTATAAAATTGGTTTTGGCAGATGTTATGGTCTACGACCAAGAATTGTACAAAATGTTTTTTGGTAATCATTATATACCGGTATTATGTAAATGGTTTTATTAAACTCTATGGACTCGCTTAGCGTTTCGCTGACTATTAACATGTTTTATCTCAGGTACTTGAAGGTAATTTTCGGGAAGACGACAAGAGTTTATGGCCCGCATTTAAATAAAAATTTCCATTCAATTTTTTTTGTAAATTTGTAAGACATACATTGACCTGAGGACCTATGTAATTTGATATTTATGAATGGAAAATGCTTTGTTATTAAACTACGCGATTTTTAAGCGTTGTCTATGATTTGAGTAATGTGTTATCCCGTAACACCAACGAATCTTTCGCTGATTTGAAATGTGAATATTTGGGGGTGTTACAGTTTGGTATCAGAGCTCTCGTTATAAAGAACGAAAGATTTTTAAAACCAAGATTTTGAATAAAAGATTTCAAAATCTTTTAACTATAAATATTTGTAAACAAATATTTTGAGTAAAATTTTTAAAAATCTTTTGACTATAACGGTGCCGAAAAATTCCTGAGTTACCGACAACGCTAGACTGATAAGTGTTATTTTAATATATATATAACTTGGATTATATATATATGTTGTAATTTGATTACATGATTGTTTAATGATTCTTCTAATACTTATACGAGATATTTATACGATGTAGATTGTCACAAGGAACCCTAACTCTTCTAGCAAATCAATCGAAGCTATTTACGTAGGAATTCTAGCTATTCCAGATCTAAACCAAATTGTGGATGTTTATCATCCCAACGAAATGGTGGATATTCTAAGAAATTTTGATATTAGTTGATTGTGATATTGAAGATGAATTGTCGGGATTAAATATGATATCGATGTCAAGACGATCTTTCCTTATAGAGTGGAGTTTGACCATAACCTCACCACCTAGAAATGTGTCATCTGAATCGGTGTCACCCAATTCTTAAATTTGAAATCAAAAAGGTAAATGTTGCACTTAAGGCTGTCATTGGAACCTTTACCCAAAAGCCTCATGCCACTTGTACCTTTCCGAGAAGTCTAATTGAATGTATGAGCCATTTTCTACTCGTGACTCATTTGATAACTATTGTTATAAGATCTATAGAATCGGAAATTAAGTGTTGTTCATGTCGAGCTTTGATTGCCTTCCAAAGCCGAAGAATAAGGCTGAAAGTATTGGAGAATGAGGTAGGATGTCGCATTGAGTATAAGTTGGTTGAAACTTGAATAAAGTCAAATTTAACTCGTTTGGAATACGAGATTGTTAAGAGGAAGTCGTTGAGTCCTATGGTTGAATTATGAGGTTTTAAATGATTGTTGGTTCGTGTTAAGGGTTGTTCCTAGGCCATTGTCCAATGACGAGGATGCCCAGTGTCCAAGAAATAAATTGAAGAAATCTTCTTCTGAATTGGGACCGATGGATCTTCCGGGACACGTGGAACACCTAATGACTCTTGTAGATTAGTATTCGTTGTGGTATCTTTTAAAATCACTAACTTAACTGAGATATCAGTTGGTAGGACGAGTCCTTGGAATTGTATAACCTTACATGATGACATGTCATGTGTGACGATACAACTTTTGACTTGTTTGTGATTAATGAAAATACTATCTTTGATTGCTAAATTCTACATGTCTCAATGTTATCTATATTTTCTTGCTTCTTCCTAATGTTCACATTAGTGATGCAACCATTGAACGAGTACTCATCTCGATTTGAGTTGCGTTAGGAATTATTCTTTCGTATTCCTGAGTGTCATCGATGTCATGAACCTCATGATTATTTGGCTAAGCTCATTTCCTATCATATTGTAATTAGTTCTTGGAACAACTATTCATCACTCTTTTGCAGATCACTCATTGTTTTTATAAGTAATATAGTACCATTTGGGAAAATATGAAATTCTTATTTTCGTATAAGTTATTTAAATCGGTACTAATAAGTAATTACTATCGAAATAAATTTTTTATTAAACATCTTGTAAATGGAAATGCTTTCATAATGATGAACATTTCGGGAAAAAATCATTTTTATTTTTATTTCATAATTAAACATGAATATATATTTTAAACATGATGATAAAATTTTGACGAACTGAGTATTGCATCGTTAATCCTAAGTTGTACATAGAAGCGCGCCT
Source organism: Glebionis coronaria (assembly GCA_025667525.1). Classification (NCBI taxonomy): domain Eukaryota; kingdom Viridiplantae; phylum Streptophyta; class Magnoliopsida; order Asterales; family Asteraceae; genus Glebionis; species Glebionis coronaria. The sequence goes on from CM046876.1 coordinate 377,511,546, forward strand.
ACGTACAATTTGGAAGGGACCATGCAAGGCTGATTAGTAGTCACCATGAAGTTGTTAATAAACACTACGTTTTTCTTTATAGTTATGAAAGATTAAATTTTTATGAGATCTGCAAGAAGTGCAAAAATAGGGACATATTGTTAGGGACACCTACATATGTGCCCGTACTATTTTTCCAAATTTAATTTACCCATTTGTGGATATTGTCTTATTTGACAATTAACATCCCCTTCTTGTTCAATTCTTTCATGGCAAGATTCTTTGGAAAATTTTCTAACTATCGAGTGTTGATACCCGACTGGGTGTATCGATGTTCTTATCATCGCTTTTGATTAGATTCCATTTGAATGGCATGGGTAACGATCTGAGGTGCTTTCAGATGCATACAAAAATCATGAAAACATGGGATATATCCATGTTCGTTAATATTTTCGTCTTTATCTGATTTGACATTTTCCCGTGATAATTATGCGTTCATGCTACTCTTTTAATGTTAGCTATGTCTCCAGATATCCTTGATTTTTGAAGGGCTACGAGTTATTCATAGTCTTTTGAGAAGTTCTCGTCTTATCAACGGTAATGAAACTGGAAAGTTGGTAGTGTCAGTAGGATGGATTGGTTGATTATGACATGATGTCATTGTCTTAATTGATGGGAGCACGAGAAGAAATTCCCTAAAAGATAAGATGTTGATTATCAAAGGTGATCTAAATAATTCCCGATGGGTGACCGGATCGTGCATTTAGGCTTGAAATTATACCATGAATGGTTGTGAACTAGTCATAGATCTTGTAATCTAGAAAGAACCTAAGGTGAATTTATTAAAAGCTGTTCCTACTATCTGAGACTTTCTGAAGTATTGTTGATGAATTACCTAGACTTCCGCCAATAAGGCAAGTTGAATTTGCTATTGATTATATTCCCGGTGTTGCACCTGTGGCATGTGCACTATACGTCAGCACCATCTGAATCAAAAGATTTACCGTGCAACTGAGAGAGTTGTCGGATAAAGATTTTATTCTACCGAGCTTGTCATCATGAAGAGCTATGGTATTATCATTCCATATAATCATTGATTACCGTGAACTGAATAAATTAACGATCAAAAATTTATATCCATTACCAAATATGAAAGATTTGTTCGATCATTTACCAGGCTCTAGCATATATTCAAATATTTGATTTACGGCATGGTTATCATCAAATTTGCGTCCGCAAAGAAGATTATCTATTCCAATCACTACATCCAGAACTCGTAATGAACATTATGAGTTTCATGTGATGTCGTTTAGATTGGCCAATGCACATGTAGCATTCATGAATTTGATGAATCGCGTGTGTAAGCTATATTTTGATAAGTTCATGCTTGTGATCATTAAGGACCACCTGCTTGTTTCCAAGAATAAGAAGGAGCTTAGTAATCATTTGTAGACTACCTTGATCTAGCTGAGATGTGAAAAATTGTATGTTAAATATTTAAAGTGGGATGTTAGGGTTGATCCTTTACATTCTTTGACAGTGTATTTAATTGTAGTGGAATCTATGTTGACTCTTCAAAGATCGGAGCCAATAAGGCTTTGGGTTATACCAAAAAGGAAGTGCGAAGATGTTTTGACAGATATTTATCGAAGGATTATTAAGGAATTATTCCCTCATACCCAAATCATTTAACAAAACTCCCTTAGGAGTAGATGTTTGTGTATACCTCAAGACAACCTAGGAGGAATTGAGGAAACCATATAACCCATGACTTGGAATTTGGAGCGACAGTTTTTGTTCTTCAACTAAGAAAATTTTGACCAAAGTTTAAACAAGGATTTTTCCAAACATTTACGTATCTTGTTAGTTATTTTCGATAAATCAACGAAGATCGTGTTAACTAAATTCAAATTTATTTTGAACATTTTTCTATAATTGGACGAGGTGAGAAATTTAAATTTTTTACGTATACGATTCATAAAATAAATATTTATTATTTAATTACTTGTAATATTTATCGACGTTTTAAACGTCAGACTGGGCAAAACTAATAAAGGTAATAGTTGAGACAAAACTAAAATTTGAAAATATAAAGAAAGAATTTTTGAGTGATTATGGTCATGATATTTATTTCATCGGGGAAGGTGAATGTAGTTGCTGACACATTATGTAGAAGGGATAAAGAACCAATTAGGATGTGTTCCTTAATAATGACCGTGCAGAATAATTTGCCCGAGCAAATTAGAAATAGCCGATGCTTGTAAGAATGATAATATAGATGATGAAGGGTTTCGCGGCTAATGAGAGCCATTAGTGATGGGAGCCGATGGCGTTAAGTGTTAAAAGGTCGTTTGTGGTTACCTAAATATGGAGGATTTTGAGATTTAGTCATGTTAGAATCTCATAAATTTAAGTATTCTATTCATTCCATTTACGATAAAATGTATCTTTATCTAAATAAGTTGTACTGATGGCCAAATATGAAAGCAAAAATCGCCACATACGTTAGTAAATATCTACCTTTTGTTAAGGTCAAGGCTGAACACCAAAATCCATAAGGATTGCTTTTACAGCTTATTATTCCTGTTTGGAAGTGGGATAAAATCACCATGGATTTTATCACAAATCTTCCAAGGTCATCATCTAGATTTGATTCGATTTGGGTCATCGTCTACAGACTGACCAAATCTACTCATATCATTCCCGTTAATGATAAGTTCTCGATGGAGAAGTTGGCTCATTTGTATTTAAAGGAATTTTGTAAGCATGGTATGCCTGTATCGACCATCTCGATCAAGATCCTCGCTTCGCATTGAATTTCTGAAGATCCCCTCAGAAGTCATTGGGAACAAATCTTGTACTGCTTACCACCCACAATCGGAGGGACAAGGTGAAGGAACGATACAGACACTAAATGTTTTGATTTGTGCTTGTATGATTGACCTTTGGTAATGTTTAGGATGAGCATTTACCTTTGGATGGATTATCATTGATAATTATCACATTGGATTGAGATCGAATCTTGTGAGGATTTATATAAAGAGCACCTATAGGTGGGAGTTGGGATGAAGATACCGGACCCGCGAGACCTGAAATGATTGTGGAAATTAGGATCTGATTATTGACTGCCGGTAGTGGGCAGGAGGTTATGTGAATGTGAGATGTAGATCTTGAAGTGCAGGATGGGTATCAAAGTTATGCCGAGAATTTTCATCGTCGAAAGGTGAATTGATGATCTGAAAGATCGTGGGAAGTTAAGTTCCCGTTGTATGGGACCATTGGGATAATGTAAAGAGTTGGTACATGAGGCATGTAAGCTAGACTACCCTAGGACTTCAAGAGCTGCATGAAATATGTTCCGTATATCGAACTTGATAAAATGTTTATCAAGTGAAAATCTGATAATTTCTTAATGAAGTTTGGGTCGATGAAAAGTTGCATTCATCGAAAACCCGTGGACATCATGGAAAGAGAAAGTAAGTCAACTTAAGCATGATCGTATTCCCATAGTTATGTTTGTCGAAACTCGCGTATTATAATGAATCACGCATAAGAGAAAAGACCGAATGTGGAGGAAATGCCCACATCTCTTTGGCTCTATAATAAGCGAGTAGTAAGATGAATCGATCTTTGAGGACAAAGATCCTTTTTAGGGGGAAATGCTGTGACAATCCATAAATTTGAGGTCGTTATTTTACTCTCAAGTATTATTTATAATCATTATTTTATTGTTAGTTTATGAACTCACTTACTTTTGGGAAGAAATTAGGGTTTACGTCTTAAATTAGCATCGTCTACGTTTAAACCGGAGAGCTCTACGTTACGTGTTTACGTTTACATACTCCGTTTTTATGATAGTCTAACATTCTCAGATAATAAATTTATTCTCGTATATTATTTTGAAATTTTATTTTATGTGGGTTCATGAAAACACATAATTACGGGAAGAAATTAGGGCTTACGTGCATAATATAACGTCTTTTACGATTAAACCGGAAACCCTAGGTTTACGTATTTACGTTTTGTGCTCCGTTTTTTATGAGACAATTTTTATTAGAATCATTTGGTGCCGTAGTTTCATAATTTGCAAATGCGTTTTTCGTAAATCGACCCGACGGTACGTAAATCCAGGAAAATAGAATCGAGGAGTATCCGTAAAATATTAGGGATGAGACAAGTTTAACACTTTTCCCACCCCTAATAGGGGAGGATTCCACAAGGGTAAAACACCCTTTGGTGTCAATTTTCTAGTATATACATGAGACACTTGTCTCATGAATGCACAATATTCTTAACCCATAAATCTTCTCCTTCACATGCATGTGTAAACTAGAATAACTTTATCAAATCTCTCCTCCTCCTCTCTTTGGTCGTCCAACACCATCACCATCCCACCATTTCCATAAAAATTAACCTACAACATAATCTATAATCAACATATATTGGTGGATACTTGAAAGGAGATTGTTTGGAGGTGATTATAACTTGTGAAAAAAGCTTTTCATGGAGTCCTAGGGCTTATTTTCAAGAAGGTGTTCATACATTTGATGATTTCAAAAAGTGGTCTTGCTAAGTTAAATATTTGGTGACAAGATCAAGCCTTGTTCATCATAAGTCTCATCTTTTTCATCATATTGGTTGGTATAAAGATTTTTTCTTTCTATCATCCTATTAAATTTGTAAATGTATTAATCTATTTTCTTCAAAAATGTATATGTATGATGGTGATAAATGATGATCAATATATTGCATGGGGATTTTGTGTCACTAGATTAGGTTAAAAAGGCTAAAACTACAAGTAAAAGTTGATGAAATCTTAACTAGTTATGTAGGCTGTAATAAACAGTAACTTTCAATATTTTTATTTGATTAAATGGATTAGATTATTTGATATAATGATAGATAAATGATTTTTACATAAGTGGTGAATTGGCCACACAATGAAATGTTAAAAATGAGCAAGATATGGCCAAAACACTTTTGAGGTACTAATCTGACTGATCTGTTTTTGACGAATTAAAACTAATATTTAGAGGCTGTTTGCGAAGGAGCCATAGAAGAGTTATTTGTATATCATATCATATGGTTTATACAGTAAAAATTTGGGATTCCAACTCCTTGTAGAACTCAGGATATGATCAAAATGGTGAACATGAGATTTCACATCAGATTTGAGTTTAAAGTATATAATATTAAAAGACCACTTGAAGTAAAATACTATATAAAATAAGTATATAAAAGTTAATAAATGATAATAGCTATTATAAAATAAGTTTATATACTATAATAAATAAATATTATATTTTATAAAAATAAAACTCAAATGTTTTCTAACTATAAACTATACATATGATTTTTACGTCTTTTCAGCTAAAACCGAAAGGATGGCATTTTCGCCAAATAAAACTTAGATGGTCGGACCCGTCTAATATAACATTTTTATAGAACATATACTGATATGTAAACACATTTTATAAGTAAAAATCGAAAAAACCGAGCTTTGTAACTTATGGACCATAATGGGCCAAATTAGCCTTGTTGGACCACTAGGCCCAACTAGTTTGGCTTAACACTATTGGACTTACTCATGGGCTTAACCCACTTGGGCCTAACATATGAGTATATGCCTGGTCTTAAATGAATACATGGGCTAAAACTAGTATAACTAGACTAAGTTAACTAATACTTAACAACTAAAAATGTTGTATAAGAAAATAAAACCCCACTTGATCATCATGTTATGACATCATTACATATACATAACAACTTTTTATAAATATTATTCGACATAGTCTAAGATCGAGTATTATTTGTTTAGGTTTTCGTGATCGAGGCACCCACCGTACATTCTAATTGCCGATAACCCGCCTTTCCCAACCAACGTGAGTTCATAGCCTCACACTCTTTTAAATGTTTTATGAAATGTTTTATAAACCTGCGAGGGAGATAACATGCTTGTTTTAATAAAAATAGAACACAAGTGGTCCGGATTGTATGTTTATTGATATGGACCCGATTGATTGGATGACCCAATGAATGATTGAAATGGATTATTATTATTAGTTAGATTATGTAACTATAAGTCCCATTATCATGAATTGTGAACTAACAGGAGTAGTTAGACTCTTATGCATATAATAGTACTATTTGGGGAAGATTACCCCAGTTCGCATCTTGACGGCTGATCCCCGTTGTGTCACATTGATTGTAACACCCCCACATTTGGTATGCGCAGCGGAACTACAACAATGGGTGCTACACAGTATTCATTGCACACAAGATATATCAAACGACGCTAAAAAGACGTCGACTTAAAACTTGAAATTTAAAATTGTTAGATAATACATGTCCACAGTTTTTCCAACCCCAAATAGTGCACAGAGTTTAGCGTTTTCGGTCCCCATGAATCTCAACCCCAAAAACTTCAGTTTACAACCACATGACATTAAACATAAAAATTGTTTAAGTAGAAAAAGGAGGGAAAAACAAGCGGACACCAAGCCGAACACACAACATCCATCCCATGCATGCTCCATCCTACTTCTCAGCGGTTACCTGAAACACATGCCAAAAATTTGGTCAACGAAAACGTTGAGTGGAATTCATAGGTTTTTCAATCCATTTGAACGTATATATAATAAAAACCATTCGTGATCATTTATAGTCTTGTCGATCAAACAAACTATAATCAGGATACTGACAATTGTGTTTAAGCTCATGACACTAATCCGTTAACTCAATCACCCGCGTAAATATACCGGCATGATTCAGATGAAACCAGTGCCCCTTCTAAAGGCATCAGTTGCAATTATACCTTATTTCTCATACAAAATAATCTACCGCAGAACTTACTATAAGTACAGCTTCTCGGCTAGCATTGGGTCGTTAACCCCGTAGTACTACAAATTGCATAAGCGGCTATTTCCCCCTACTCGAGGGCAAGACAATAGTTAATAGTTCATGAATTTAGGGACTTTTGCAACTTTGGTACTCAACACAATTTCTAAGGCAACATTCGGGTCTAACAATCATTCATGATATACGTTCCTTTTTAAAAACTAGCATGCATTTCCCTCGCGGGTAAAACAATTTGAAATAATATAAGCGAGGCTATAAATTCACACCTTAGATATTAAGTAGTCGGTAGTTCGAGGAGTGATCACTGACGACGAAACGGATGCCCGGTTAAATCAACACCTATCACAAATAACGCGTAATGAGTAATCTCATCTTAATACTTACGGTACTGTATAAAATACATATATACAAGTCTCTTAGGACAAATATAACTCACGCCAAAAACAAAAACAACAAGTATCATTCATTCTCATTACTTATGTTGTCCATTTTTACTCATTCTCGCCGGTACTTGACTAAAGTACGGGCTGTTTTACCATATTAAACCGCACTTATAAAATTTGACAAAATTTCCAAAAATCCTATATGACCTGTAGATAACATGTTTTTAAGCCCAATAAAAGTTTTTACTTTTACGACCCGATCTTTAAAATGTCATAACTTTTAGCTCGTTTTGAGTCACGGGCTCTACCTTATACCAAATTAAAGCTAGAAAGACCCTCTATCACTACATTTAGTTTTCAAGACCTGGAACAAAAATCATTTTTATAAAATAGGCCAAATGTTTCTGCCTAAAAATGACTATACCAAAAACATGCTTAGACTCGATTCCAAGACTTCTAACCAACTCTAAACATCATCCTAAGCCTTCCCAAACATATCCTAACATCAAACTTCCATCCTACCCCTATTGATCAACCAAACTCAAAATCAAGAATCAAAGGAAATAAACATGCAAGTAATAAAACCTATGTGAATCATCCTAAAACAACAAACCAAACACAAATATAACATGCAAAATCAACAACCACCATGGCTCCCCAAACACCCCCTTTGCCGTGGGGTTTGGGTGACCCAATCACCACAACCAAATTAATTTTGGTGGGTTTTCATGGTGTTTATACTTCCATAACACTTAATTATCAACATGCATTAGCTCTTTAAGCCTCAAAAATGAATTTGGATCATATGGAAAAATCTTGAAAAATTTTTATCAATGCATGTTGGATTTGAGCACATGAATATGTGGGGAATGACCAAACTAAGCGTGGTCTAACCTTAGATTTTTGAAAAATCAAGTGGAAGAAGATTTTTGGTGGGTTTTTGATGGTGGTGGGGTGACCGTGGGTTTGAGAGACAAGGAGGGAGAGAGTTTGATTTTTTTCTTGTAAATTTTGTGTGTGTTTATGTGTTTGTCCATTTTGGCCCTTTTGATGGGTTAGGAGGGACCTAAGTGCAATTTTTGGCTTCTTTTGTCCTTAAATAGAAAACGACCTCAAAACTTTGCGGGTTTGACTTATTTGTCAATTTTGAAAATTTTACGGGAGTCGGAAATCTTCCCGAACGCTCAAAAATATTTTTGGGATACTTTAAATGTACTTGGAAGGCTATAACACTCACCCGACTCAACTTAACACGAACCGTAAATAAAATTCTCGAAAAATTACATTATCGATAAATCGTCAAAAATTATATAAAATTGGGCATCCCTCGGGATCGTAATCGTCATCGTCCTTCTTAAAACGTCAACCGTAAAAATTATAACCTCGAACATCGGCTCTAACCAAAATACTCATAAGTATAGAAATTATAATTTATTAAAAATTTCAAAAATTAGCGTAATTTAGGGTATCGTTAATGACCTCGATTCTAGGGTGTCACATCCACCCCTCCTTAAAGAGAGCGACGTCCCGGCGCTCGCCTCTTCTTGTACTCACATTTCGTCTACTGGAACAGATGAGGATACCTTTCCTTGAAAAAGTCCTCACGTTCCCAGGTGTATTCCGGTCCACGCTTAGAATTCCATCGGACCTTCACAATAGGAATCCTACTATGCTTCAACCGCTTGACCTCCCGGTCCATGATTTCCACAGGTTCTTCCACAAAGTGCATTTTGTCGTCTAGTCGAATCTCGTCCAAAGGAATCACCAATTCCTTGTCCGCCAAACTCTTCTTCAGGTTCGATACGTGAAACGTGTCATGAATAGCACTAAGCTCGGTTGGCAACTCTAACTTGTACGCTACTGGTCCAATTCGTTCAACGATCTTAAACGGTCCAATATACCTCGGACTCAACTTTCCTTTCTTTCCAAAACGAATTACACCCTTCCACGGCGATACCTTGAGCATAACCATATCTCCAACTTCAAACTCCAACGGTTTCCTTCGGTTATCGGCATAACTCTTCTGTCGGCTTCTCGCAGCAAGTAGTCGGTTCTTGATCTGCACGATCTTCTCTGTCGTTTCTAATATCATTTCGGGTCCAGTCAATTGACTTTCCCCTACTTCACTCCAACACACGGGCGATCTACACTTCCTTCCATACAATGCTTCGAACGGTGCCGCTTTGATACTCGCATGATAACTATTATTGTACGAAAAATTCCACCAGAGGCAAGTGGCGTTCCCAACTTCCTCCAAAATCAATCACGCACGCTCGGAGCATGTCCTCCATCGTTTGAATCGTTCGTTCACTCTGGCCGTCAGTTTCCGGGTGATAAGCCGTGCTTAAACTCAGTTCAGTGCCCATCGCACGCTGAAGCGATCTCCAAAATTCCGACGTAAATCTACTGTCGCGATCCGAAATGATCGATAACGGCACTTCATGTCTACAGACGATCTCTTTCACGTACACGCTGGCGAGTCTTTCCATGCTGTCCGTCTTCTTCATAGGTAAGAAATGAGCAGATTTCGTCAACCTATCCACAATTACCCATATCATATCGCATCCACTAGGAGTCCTGGGTAAACCCGTCACAAAATCCATTGCGATTTTCTCCCATTTCCATTCTGGGATTTCCGGTTGTACCAACAATCCAGATGGTTTCTTATGTTCTGCCTGAACCTTCGCGCAAGTCAAACACTTACTAACGTAACGAGCAATATCCGCCTTCATATTCGGCCACCAATAAACTTTCTTCAGGTCGTGGTACATCTTATCCGATCCAGGATGTATCGAATACTTCGACTTATGCGACTCATTCATAACCAATTCTCGAACTCCAGGATTTCCTTCCTCAGATGAACACAATGGTAACCAAATCCGATTCTCAAAATATCTTAGTCCGTCTGACCTAATCACGAAAATAGGTTTCAACATTCGTCCCAAATTCTCGGCTTCAATATTCCCTTTCATTAATCCTCTCTCCTGAGCCTTCAGTATGGTTTCGGTTAAGTCAACGCTCTCACTCATCACTAAAGCTCTAACCCTCAAAGGTTTCTCCCGTTCTTTCCTACTCAATGCATCCGCTACAACATTCGCCTTCCCAGGGTGGTAGCGAATTTCGCAGTCATAATCACTCAGTAGTTCAACCCATCGTCTTTGTCGCATATTCAACTCCTTTTGATCTAAAATGTGCTGCAAACTCTTGTGGTCAGTGAATACAACACACTTTGTCCCATACAGATAGTGTCTCCACAATTTCAACGCAAATACCACCGCTCCTAATTCCAAATCGTGCGTCGTGTAGTTCTCCTCGTTCTTCCTTAATTGCCTCGACGCGTAAGCTATCACCTTTTCACGTTGCATCAACACTGCTCCGTAACCCTTACGAGACGCATCACAATACACTACGAAATCTTCGGTTCCTTCAGGCAATGATAAAATCGGCGCGGAACATAACTTATCCTTGAGCGTTTCGAAAGCAAGCTCTTCCTCATTTCCCCATTCATACACCCTATTCTTTTCGGTAAGCCGCGTCAATGGTTTCGCAATCAATGAAAATCCTTCAATAAACCTTCTATAATACCCAGCTAAACCCAAAAATTGTCGAACTTCAGTCGGCGTCGTCGGTGCTGACCATTCCCTGATCGCTACGATCTTAGCAGGATCTACACGAACTCCCTCACTATCAATCACATGACCTAGAAACTGCACTGATTCCAACCAAAACTCACACTTAGAGAATTTTGCATACAGCTTCTCCTTCCTTAACAACTCCAAAATCTTTCTCAGGTGCTTCTCGTGCTCCTCCTTACTCTTAGAGTAAATAAGTATGTCGTCGATGAAAACAATAACAAACTTATCTAGATAAGGCTTGCACACGCGATTCATAAGATCCATGAATACAGCAGGCGCGTTTGTCAACCCAAACGGCATCACTCGAAATTCAAAGTGTCCATACCGCGTACGAAAGGCGGTTACAGGAATATCCTCCTCTCTTACACGCAGTTGATGATACCCTGATCTTAAATCGATCTTAGAGTATACACTGGAACAGATCAATTGCAAGGTTCAATTAAGTCGATTTTAAAAGCGTAGTTTCCTAACTTCAAGGTACACCCTTTCAGTATAGAATTCGTACTAACAATTTTTCCATCGGCTAATTCAACATTATAACTAGTCGTTAACAACACCGGTTCCCTATCGATATGACGACTAAATCTAACGTCTACAAAACTCTTGTCGGAGCCAGAATCAAATAAAATACTAGCATAACAAGCGTCTAGCAAAAACGTACCGGTAACCACATTGGGACCTTGTGGTTTATCAGCAGTTCCCACTTGATACACAGCAGCCGCATTATTTCCTCCCCGTCTGTTTCCTGTCTTCGGGCAATTCGCTTGCACATGCCCTCTTTCTCCACAACCATAACATCCTCTCATCCTGATAGCATTAGCCCCAGTGGCTACTCCTCCCGTTCGACAACTAGCAGTCCTATGACCTGCCTTTCCACACTTGCCGCATGCCGACGGGCAATTTCCAACATGATACAAGTTGCACTTTCCACAATGGGGGTTCACTTTCACACCTCTAGGGTTCGTCACTGCCCTCATCCCTTCGTTCCTTCTTTGATTAAACTGCTGATTACGGTTCGGCCCATGGTTGTTTCGGTTTCCTCCTCGGTTCTGGCCTTGGGATTGATTATTTTGTGCCGCTTCCCATTTCCTTTTGTTGCCTTCAGCAATGTAATTCTGCTTGTCCTGAAGCTTAACGTCCATCAAAGCGTGTGCCATTTGAACCGCCTCGTCAAACGTTCCAGGTTTCGACGAAGTTGTTTCACCTTTGATGTTGCTAGATAAACCCTTAATATACTGCTTCATTTTCTTGGCATCATTGGCAAATATGTCCGGACACAAAAGACTTAACTCATTGAATCTCCTGGTGTAAGCAGCTATATCGTTGTTTCTCAAGGTCAAGTGCCTCAATTCATCCTCCAATTGCCCCAATTCCTCCTCTGGGCAAAACTTCTTGGTCAACAAAGCTTTGGTCGCATTCCACGTCCTTGCATTTGCTACAGCCAATCCTACCGTAGCTACCTGGGTATTCCACCAACTTAACGCATCATCCAGAAACGTAGCCGCTGCAAACTTTACTTTATCCGCTTCTGCACAACCACTGATTTCAAACGTGCTTTCAACTTTTTCCAACCATCGCCTAAGTTCTAGGGCTCCACCCGTTCCACGGAACTGCGTGGGACCGCACTTCATAAAGCTAGAATAGGTACACACTCTCGGGGCTGGTTGTCTCCCCGCGTTCCTTCCTGGATCCTGATTTCTCCCAGCTCGGTCCGCTTGCAACGCATTAGCTATTGCTTCCTGAATCATGGTGTTAACACGATCGGCAGTCAACTTTGGAGGCATGGTGTTATCGAATATCTCTTTCTGCAAGACAAGAAAAATAGAAAAACAATGTAAGTATTCATATCAAGTTTCCCATACATAAAATACATACAACGACACATCACTACGGAGTTACTAATATTCATCAATTCACACCACAAAAGATCAAATTTAAGACATATCACAGATCATGAAAGGTAACATAGATTGTATTGATAGTTAACCAAAATCGTGACAAGTAATGCCACTACAATCGTTCACCACAAAACATCAAGTACTTGAGTTTCTCGTCATAATACCATCATACAAAGGTCTAAAATAGTTCTATTACAATGATCAAAGAAAAATACAAAACAAGTAACTAGGCATGTGGTGATCCACACGGCCTCTTGGATGGCGGCTCGTCGTCGTCTTCCTCGGTTTCCTCATCACTAACGTCCTCATCCACATCATCCACTTTTCCTTTTCCTTTCTCCTCTGGCCCACATTCTGTTTCCTTTTTCGTCCCTGATGTGGATCCATACTCAATCGCTACCTGACTTCCCACCGAAATACAAGCACCTCCAGTAGGCGGCTGAACCATGAAGTCGTTCGCCTCCATCTCCACATCATCCACGAATCTCCAATCCGGGGGCAATGAATCCCTCACACGATGCTCCCAACTCTGCATCCTTGACAACCTCATCTGATCTTCCCTCACACGGTCAAGACTAGCACTTAAATTTGCAACCATTGATTTTAAACTGTTGATGGCACTTGTGTTCATCATCCCATCATACGCAATTCTTGAAGTCCTTTCCAACAGTCTTTCGTCCGCCTTGTCATTCTCGTCGAATCTACTGACCACCCTTGATTCCACTACATACCTCATGCACATCGATCCTTCCAAACCTCTCACAGTCCGTCGCACGTCATGATAATTCCTCGGTCCGGGACAGCAAATTCTTGGGATGCCTTGATGAAGAGAATTTGCGCTCATTGCACCTTCGGCTCTTCTGGGGATATCTGGTACGCCAACCAGATGGGAAGTACGCATAGGCGTGGGGCAAGTAGTTCTCCTTGGGTCGGGATCCTGGGCTCGTACATCGTTTCCGTTATCGTTGGGCGGTACCTCGGCCATTCCTGCAATAACAGCGAATTTCGGAGGGTACATAAGTAATTATACAATAATTATAAATATATGCATGCAAATGCAATGCAAAGGTGGTACATATGCCCGAAATGTAATAATATGATGCTCATGCATGATTAATATGAAAATTACGATGTCGGATATTTCACGTAAAATTCAACGTCTACATATAGTAATTCCATACTTATATAATAATTACCCACTTATATACTTTACTCAAAAGTATACGTCAAATGCCATAAATACAACAATAAATCTTACCGGAGCCATGCAGGATAGTTGTGTGTGCTTGGACCCTTTTCTTACGACACCAAAAGTTATAGTTTAGGATTTTCAAAAACGACCTAGTTCTCTATAACTCATGGCTCTGATTACCAATCTGTAACACCCCCACATTTGGTATGCGCAGCGGAACTACAACAATGGGTGCTACACAGTATTCATTGCACACAAGATATATCAAACGACGCTAAAAAGACGTCGACTTAAAACTTGAAATTTAAAATTGTTAGATAATACATGTCCACAGTTTTTCCAACCCCAAATAGTGCACAGAGTTTAGCGTTTTCGGTCCCCATGAATCTCAACCCCAAAAACTTCAGTTTACAACCACATGACATTAAACATAAAAATTGTTTAAGTAGAAAAAGGAGGGAAAAACAAGCGGACACCAAGCCGAACACACAACATCCATCCCATGCATGCTCCATCCTACTTCTCAGTGGTTACCTGAAACACATGCCAAAAATTTGGTCAACGAAAACGTTGAGTGGAATTCATAGGTTTTTCAATCCATTTGAACGTATATATAATAAAAACCATTCGTGATCATTTATAGTCTTGTCGATCAAACAAACTATAATCAGGATACTGACAATTGTGTTTAAGCTCATGACACTAATCCGTTAACTCAATCACCCGCGTAAATATACCGGCATGATTCAGATGAAACCAGTGCCCCTTCTAAAGGCATCAGTTGCAATTATACCTTATTTCTCATACAAAATAATCTACCGCAGAACTTACTATAAGTACAGCTTCTCGGCTAGCATTGGGTCGTTAACCCCGTAGTACAACAAATTGCATAAGCGGCTATTTCCCCCTACTCGAGGGCAAGACAATAGTTAATAGTTCATGAATTTAGGGACTTTTGCAACTTTGGTACTCAACACAATTTCTAAGGCAACATTCGGGTCTAACAATCATTCATGATATACGTTCCTTTTTAAAAACTAGCATGCATTTCCCTCGCGGGTAAAACAATTTGAAATAATATAAGCGAGGCTATAAATTCACACCTTAGATATTAAGTAGTCGGTAGTTCGAGGAGTGATCACTGACGACGAAACGGATGCCCGGTTAAATCAACACCTATCACAAATAACGCGTAATGAGTAATCTCATCTTAATACTTACGGTACTGTATAAAATACATATATACAAGTCTCTTAGGACAAATATAACTCACGCCAAAAACAAAAACAACAAGTATCATTCATTCTCATTACTTATGTTGTCCATTTTTACTCATTCTCGCCGGTACTTGACTAAAGTACGGGCTGTTTTACCATATTAAACCGCACTTATAAAATTTGACAAAATTTCCAAAAATCCTATATGACCTGTAGATAACATGTTTTTAAGCCCAATAAAAGTTTTTACTTTTACGACCCGTTACGCAACTCATTTCCACGACTACATTTTACGGGCTGAAATTGCGCTTCGACCACTTTTGACCTCTTTGACCTATATGAAAAATACCTTTGACTTCCTTGACACCTAAGTCAACATATAGACCCATTTACACAGGTTAGGGACCAAATTTTGACCCTTGACCATTTACCAATTTATACTTGTGACCCTCGGGATTTGACTAAAACTTTGCACAAATTCGGATTGTGAAAGTCCTCGTCTCCCGGTACCCGATCTTTAAAATGTCATAACTTTTAGCTCGTTTTGAGTCACGGGCTCTACCTTATACCAAATTAAAGCTAGAAAGACCCTATATCACTACATTTAGTTTTCAAGACCTGGAACAAAAATCATTTTTATAAAATAGGCCAAATGTTTCTGCCTAAAAATGACTATACCAAAAACATGCTTAGACTCGATTCCAAGACTTCTAACCAACTCTAAACATCATCCTAAGCCTTCCCAAACATATCCTAACATCAAACTTCCATCCTACCCCTATTGATCAACCAAACTCAAAATCAAGAATCAAAGGAAATAAACATGCAAGTAATAAAACCTATGTGAATCATCCTAAAACAACAAACCAAACACAAATATAACATGCAAAATCAACAACCACCATGGCTCCCCAAACACCCCCTTTGCCGTGGGGTTTGGGTGACCCAATCACCACAACCAAATTAATTTTGGTGGGTTTTCATGCTGTTTATACTTCCATAACACTTAATTATCAACATGCATTAGCTCTTTAAGCCTCAAAAATGAATTTGGATCATATGGAAAAATCTTGAAAAATTTTTATCAATGCATGTTGGATTTGAGCACATGAATATGTGGGGAATGACCAAACTAAGCGTGGTCTAACCTTAGATTTTTGAAAAATCAAGTGGAAGAAGATTTTTGGTGGGTTTTTGATGGTGGTGGGGTGACCGTGGGTTTGAGAGACAAGGAGGGAGAGAGTTTGATTTTTTTCTTGTAAATTTTGTGTGTGTTTATGTGTTTGTCCATTTTGGCCCTTTTGATGGGTTAGGAGGGACCTAAGTGCAATTTTTGGCTTCTTTTGTCCTTAAATAGAAAACGACCTCAAAACTTTGCGGGTTTGACTTATTTGTCAATTTTGAAAATTTTACGGGAGTCGGAAATCTTCCCGAACGCTCAAAAATATTTTTGGGATACTTTAAATGTACTTGGAAGGCTATAACACTCACCCGACTCAACTTAACACGAACCGTAAATAAAATTCTCGAAAAATTACATTATCGATAAATCGTCAAAAATTATATAAAATTGGGCATCCCTCGGGATCGTAATCGTCATCGTCCTTCTTAAAACGTCAACCGTAAAAATTATAACCTCGAACATCGGCTCTAACCAAAATACTCATAAGTATAGAAATTATAATTTATTAAAAATTTCAAAAATTAGCGTAATTTAGGGTATCGTTAATGACCTCGATTCTAGGGTGTCACATTGATTGGCAAGCGAATTTATGTATGAGAGTGGTTCGCGTGATTTTTGTGACGGCACACTGTTTTAAATGGGCAAATGAATTCCGGGCTAGCTACCCGAAATATAGTATAGAAAGGTAACAATGTCATGCGTCTTATAATAATCTGATAATAATACTGATAATGGTAACAGTGAGGCTGCGGTCTCAGGAATAGTGTATGATATATGATTTGAATTATAATATATTGTCTGACTAGCAATATGGGGTCTTATTTATTATTATACCCATGTTCTGGTTTTACATAACTGTTTTATATAACAGTTTTTATTATTCTATAATAAACAACGTTATAAAACGTATTGAATGGTGCTGTTACGACAATGATTCGTATAAAATGTTTTTGGCCTAAGTTATGATTTACGACAATGATTCGTATAAAACTGTTTTGGGCCGATGTTATGGTCTACGACGAAGAATTGTACAAAATGTTTTTCGGTAATGATTATATACCGGTATTATGTTAATGGTTTTATTAAACTCTATGGACAACGCTCAGCGTTTCGCTGACTTTTAACATATTTTATGTCAGGTACTTGAAGGTAATTCTCGGGAAGACGACAAGAGTTTATGGCCCGCATTTAAATAAAAATTTCCATTCAAATTTTTTAGTAAATTTGTAAGACATACTTTGACCTGAGGACCTATGTAATTTGATATTTATGAATGGAAAATGCTTTGTTATTAAACGACGTGATTTTTAAGCGTTGTCTATGATTTGAGTATTGTGCTATCCCGTAACACCAACGACTCTTCCGCTCATTTGAAATGTGAATATTTGGGGGTGTTACATGGACCAGACTGGCTTTTTGATTCAGAGCCATTATCTATGTCCATGAATTATTTTTCTATTACTAATCCAGTTGTCTTGGAGACCCCTCAAAAGACTATGGAAGAAACTATCGTTGACAATGCAGGTATACGGGCTACAAAGGTGTAAGGATCACAAGCACATGTGTGACAATCCGTCAATTTATGATCGATATTTCATTCTCAAGTATTATTTAAAAACATTATTTTAATGTTATATTATGAACTCACTCATTTTTGGGAAGAAATTTGGATTTACGTCTTGAAGTAGCATTGACTACGTCTGAACCGGAGGATTGTACGTTACGTGCTTACGTTTACATACACCGTTTTGGGTGACAGTCCGACATTTCAGGAAATAAATTTATTCTTGAATATTTTGATGAAATTTTAATTTGTGTTGGTTCATAAACTCACAAATTTACGAGAAGAGATTAGGACTTACGTGCATAATTTAACGTCTTTTAAGACTAAACCGGAAACCCTAGGATTACGTATTACGTTTTTGAACTCCGTTTTTGATGAGACATTTTTTATTAGATTCGTTTTGTGTCGCTGATTCATAATTTATAAAAACGTTTTTCATAAAACGAACCGAGGGCACGCAAATCGAGGAAACTAGAATCGAGGAATACCCGTAAATAAATGGGGATGAGAAAAAAAACTTTTACAACAACCCCACTCATGGACGGCTAAACTTAGCCACACCTCTCATGAGGTGTCAAGTTTACAAAGTAAGCTAAGACAGTTGTCTTAGTTACTTCACAAAACAACCAACACCTCAAAACTACTAACTTGAAACCACTTTCTCTCATGCAAAACAACTCATCTCTCTCTCTTGGCTCTCTTTTGGCCCTCCACTATTCTACCACCACCACCATCATACACCAAAAGTTAGCCATGAATTCTATGTATAATCAACATATGTTGAAGCCTAGCTAAAAGGATGAAGATTGGAGGTGATGTTAACATCCAAAAAGGAGTTTCCATTGTGTTTAGGGGCTGATTTTCAAGAAGGTATTCATGCATATGAAGATCTCAAGAAGTTCATTTTCCAAGTTAAAGATGTGGTGACAAGAACCAAGTCTTGTTCATCATAAACCTCATCTTTTCATCATTTTGGTGGTATAGAGATTGTTTCTTCCTATCCTCTTGTTATTTTTGAATATGTATTCATGTATTTTATTTTTATAAATGTATATGTATATGATGATAAATGATGATCAAAGTATTATGTGGGGATTTTGTGTTGATAGATTTGGTTAAAAAGATTAAAAGCTACAAGATAAGATGTTGAAATCATGTCTAAAATTATAGGCTGTGTAAAACAGTAAAGAACCATATGATAACTTGTTAAAAATACTTGGATAATTTAATATACAGTAACGTATGTGACTTATACGGTTGATACAAAAGTTGGGTGATCCTTGCTAGACCCGAATTAGGCTTAATTCGGGTTGGCTGGACTCTGGCTCATGCACCAAGTGAACTGTATGGTTGGGATCCTGCACAATAAACAACACGCGTTAGGCTTACCGTGGGAATGGTTCCCACGATTAGACTCCAGCGTGAGAGTAAGTAATCAGTTAGGGTTTATAGGGATCGGATGGGTTGAGAGTGTATATAACGTAATACCTTTGTGGAACCCTTGGGGGTTCCTTTTATAGGTAGTGAAACCCTAATGGGCTGTCACTGATGCTTCGGCCCAAAGGAAAGGATAAGTACCAGAATTAGATTGATTGTTATCTTCTAATTTTGGTGAGTGAATATCCTCTTCTCTGGGGTAAATCCTATTCATAGATAGAATATGATTCTGTCTAACCCTGTACCGGTCATGCCGGGCCGTGGGCCGCACACGTGTGTGCGGTTACTGTTCATCCAAGCCCATAAGCTCAAATGACATTATTCCCACCCATCTATGACGGGCCGGATACGGGTAGTACCCGTGGGCCGGGTTCATGACCCGGCTGGGGACTATACGTCATCATGTCCCCCCAGTCTAGTTGTTATAGCCGTAGGCGTAACCTCTAGACTATCAAGATGCTCTCCGGACATACCAAGAAAGATCCTTAGGGAATGATAAATTTTCCAAAAATTTGCTCCGGCCGCTCGTGGCAACCTGAGTTTGGAATTTATTCCAATAACACCTCACCGCACGTAACGGCCGTGACAAATTAAATGTAGCATTGAATATGGTCTTACGTAAGACCGCATATCCCGACATAAATGACTGTTCACCTGACACTTGACTAACAAAGTGCAAACAGTCAGAACCTCGAGCGGCGTAAACTTCTGAGTCAGAAGTGACCCGTGGGTCCCACCTGTCGTTTCACTTGCCACTAACACCCTAACCACACGATTAAGGATAGTGGCAAACACGTGTCACGCATCCAACAGACCATGACCCACGAGGCAACCCTATAAATAAGCCACCCCTACGACTGTGTGAAACACACAGTCTTTATCTCCAATTCCTGCCATTAAAACTTTTCTTCTTAGCTTCACTTAATCACGCATGGATCCGTTCCTCCGTAGGTTAGAATACCACGTGCTTAACTTTTTATTTAGTAATGGCCCAAAGAAACAACCCCACAATTGGATCCGTGCTCAATGTAATGACCCAGGAGCAACTAGATCATTTTTGTACCAATTACTTCATCCCTACCAACCTACACCCCTCTCTCCCTGGTGCCGGAGACCTCATAACTGAGGCTCCGCAGGGAAAAATTGTCCTATATACTCGCCTTTTTGATGCGGCCAACTACCGCATTCCTTTCACTCGTTTCCTCATAGATCTATTAGGGTATTATGATGTACATATTAGCCAGCTTCACTGTATAGGCGCATGTAAGATAAGTCAATTCGAAATTCTTTGTCGCGCTAGAAGAATCCCCCCAAACGTAGAACTATTCCGGCTATTTTACACCCCCAGTATAGTAAATGGTTGGCTATCTTTTAAGAAACGATCTCCCAACAGCCCCCAGTCCCATAATAAGCCCATGGACTCATTAAAAAACTGGCACGACCATTACTTTTTCATTGACTCGATAGTGTGGCCGGTCGATTATGTCTTCAAGCATAGGTTATCTCATGACCCCCTTCTGCACGCCAGTACATATAATCCCCAACATTCCCGAGAAATAGATCTTAACAGAACAGGATTCCATAGTAACCTCCCCGAATCATTCCTATGTTTGCTAGGGATTAGCTGCAACTATTTCAGCTCGTCCAACAGATATCCTGTGTTTTTGAGAAGGCATGGAGAAGGTAGGTTATCATCCGTATCTCAAAAGACGCATACAATTATCTTGTAATGTCTAATATATTTTGTTTATTGTGGCAGAAATGAACTTCTTTGGACTCCTACGGCAAGGCGACCCAATGCTCGTACCAGAGGGATCCCGTCTCAGACGTGAGAACGAACTACCTCTCCTTGAGCATACCCGAAATGTGACGGTCGCCCTGGAGGCCGTGCCGGACCCCCACTCAGACGAAGAGGAAACAACGCTCTTGAGAACCCCCGTCGACTTTGACAATGAGGACGGTGATAACATGTTGCTTGAAGAAGAAGCCGGGCCCTCCTCGCCGCCTAAGACTGCCACCCCCGCATACGGGGAGGAGCAAGGAGACAACATTGAGAGGACGACCTCCAGCCTGCGCCAAATGTTGGGCGATGTCGAGGAGGAGATGCAGCAAGTCAATGAAGAACAAGAAGGGAGCAGAAAAGGAAGTTGAAGAGGAAGTTGAAGAAGCAACAGCCCAGCCCGCCCCTAAGCGTACCCGCAGAAAAAACAAGCGGGTGAGAAGAGTCGCCCCGGCCGAGGTTGGTGAACATAATGCCCCCCCCCCCAAAAAAAAAAAAACTTCGCGAGGACCACCCCCTATATCAATCTGTTGGGAGTACCACCCAGGCCTCCGAGATGGTGCGGGCTGCACATGTGGATCCAGTTACTCAGGTTCCCCCGACTGCATCAGAACTAGCAGGGAATAACATGTAAGGCTACATCTTTCTTAAGCAAGAACCACGACTTTCCTTTAATCAATACTTGATATTTATTCAAATGTTTGTGTTTGTAGATATGAACAAGCTGGTGTCGCGCCTCCATCCGACACCCAGAAGGAGAAGGTGAAAGAGAAGGAAGTGGAGAGAGACCATGTGCTTCATAAATCCGCAACAAGATCCGTCCTTGCATTCGAAGAAGGTACCCCCACAGCTTCCCAAGATATCCCAATGTCCGACCCCCCCTCAATCGTTCAACCCTTTGTGGAATATTACTACTGCGTCGCGAATGAGGGAGGCCGAGGAGTGCTGTGTGTACCTCAATAACTGCATCCCACCTGGTTTGGTACGAGATGTGAATGTACTAAGCCATGCTGACCTGGTGGATGAGTAAAACGGCGCCCTGGTGCATCAAATGGCAATGGGCACTTCGATGAGGGTAAGATTTGAAGCCGCATTAGGGCATGTGGAGTCCCTCAAGAGGAAGGTTGGGCGAAGGGAGAAGATGATCTTGGATAATGAAGCCCAAATTGCTGCCCTCCAAGCCCAGCTTGCTACCGCCGAGGCGACTGTGAAAGAACAGTCGGCCCACGCTAATGCTCATGACCAGCAGGTAGCCGAGCTGGAGGCAAAACTTGAGGCTGCAACAACCAAGGTATGTATCCGCGCCGCATCACTCCTACTCCATAATAACCATCATTCTAATAAGTAATGTATACAGGTGACCGTAGCAGAATCGTCGGCCAAGTCCTCCTCCAACCAAGTATCCATGCTCACCAAAAAACTTGAGGATGGCCATACGATGATCCAAGGCAGGGAAGAGGAGCTTGCTCATGAGAGGGCCACAACCAAACAGCTGAGGGAGGCGTCCGCCCAAAAAGATGTGCTAATAAATGCCCTTACCACCGAACGTGACGACGTGCTATGCCCTCAACTACTAGCAGCCAATTCCGGCCGCAGGTGGATGGTGGGTCATGTGGCACGTCTAGCCGTTACCAAGGTGTTGGAAGCCCCCGAATTTGTTCAGCCGTTTGCTATCCTTGTGTCAGATGGCATTGATCACGGCCGCCATGAAGGGATGGTCAAGGCCGCAGAGCTAATCAGGAAGAAGGAAAACTTCACCAAGCATGCCTTCTTCAACACCGAAGCTGCTAACAAGATGACTGCTTCCATAGCCGCAATGCGAGATCTACATTACCCATTCTTGGTCGAGCTGGAAGCCACAAAAGACGCATCAAACATGGAGATCATGGAAAAGCTTAGTCTTGGTGCGTTCTCTCAAGATGAGGGTCATTCCCGGGCTTCCTTCACTCCCTCACCCAGCCACCTCACACCTCCTATTTATGAGGACGTGACCAGGCTCGTAGTTGATGAGCAACCATTAAGCGGGGTGATGGAGAGGAATGCGGCTCAAGCCTTGGAGCAGAAGGAGCGTAGTGAGATATTGCCTTGCCTGGCTGAAGAACAATGGGAGATAGGTAGGTTCCTCCCCCCATGTAGGGTGCCCTTAATTTGCTATCTATTTCAGACAATTTGGTTTGTAACCTTTAAACATTTGTCCGTGGATGTCCACGGTACCTTATGATTGTAAACATTTATTTTGCTATGTATAAGTCCGTGCGTAGGCACGGCAATTTTGATGTTTTTGGAAACTTGTTTATACTTTTAGATATCATGTATCTGTGTCGCATGACATGTCACGTCTTACCCAAAATATAACAAAGTCTATACTTTACTAGACGTGCGGCGTGCGTCTTTACTATGCAAAGCACTACGTGAGCGCGACATATGGAAACTTATCACAACGTCTTGTAAATAAGGTGTCTAGTAAGGATACATTATCCGCGTCACTGGGGTTGCATCCCTCTTATGTGACAAGTTGAATTATTAGGTTCACTTAATCCTCTTACCCCACCTGGAGGCTAGCTAGGCACCACGGCATTTTATTAGAACGTTTACATTTTTTGTTTTAACAAGATTGGGAAGTCTTAAAAAACAAAAATGAACCTAGAAAAAACATAAGAAACAAAACAGATAGAGCACATGCATCTTCATTAAAGCCAGATATACCGAAGTATCCATGCGGAAGCCGTAGCATTCAAAGATAGCACCTTTTGAGATTGGAGATGTTCCATGTGCGTTCTAGATCGCGGCCATCCATGTCACGTAACTTGTACGCACCTCGTCCCAAGGCTTCCGTGACCTCATACGGTCCTTCCCACTTAGGGCCCAGCTTTCCTGTATTCTCCGCTCGACTTGCTTCGTTAGCACGATAGACATAATTTCCCGGTCGAAAAGAAACACCTTTAACCTTGGCGTCATAATAAGCCTTCATTTTAGCCTTGGACTTGGCCTCATTGATGGCTGTTATCTCCCTTTTTTCTTCCAATAAATCCAGTTTGATCCGTAGTTGCTCGTCGTTCGTGACGACGTTATCCTCCGCTGTGCGGATGGTGAGCATTCCAATTTCTGCTGGTATAACAGCTTCAGTGCCGTAGGCCAATGCGAATGGAGTGTCCCCGTTGGCTGTTTTAATCATAGTCCTATGCGCCCATAGAACATGTGGTAGTTCGTCCACCCATTTGGCACTTCGTTCCTCCAAGCGTGCCTTGATGCCGTTTCCCAAGCTTCTATTTGCTCGTTCCACAAGGCCATTTGTCTGCGGGTGCTTAACAGACGCGAAGCGCAGTTTGATATTCAATGCTGCGCACCAGTCCTTGAATGGATTATCCGCGAACTATTTCCCGTTGTCCGAGATGATTTCTCCTGGTAAGCCAAAACGGCACACGTTGTTCTCCTAAACAAACTTTTTAACTTGTTTGCCTGTGATGGATTTGACTGCCTTGGCCTCTATCCAACGTGTAAAGTAGTCCATTGCGACAATCCAGAACTTAACTCCCCCACAGCTACAGGAAATGGTCCTGCGATGTCGATTACCCACTTATAGAATGGCAATGGGGATGTAATAGGTGTAAGCTCCTGCTGCGGATGTCGCGGCACTAGTCTATGCACTTGGCAATCACTGCACTTAGAATCATGTCGCGTGCGTCCCTATGCACGGTAGGCCAATAATATCCTGTGCGTAAGGCTCGAGCTACCACAGATCGTGGACCTGCGTGCATGCCACATAACCCTTCATGTATCTCACTGATCACATAAGTGGCCTGACGTGGTCCAACACACCGCAACCACGGCTGCAAGAAAGAGCATTTATAAAGGATACCTTCTCGAAGTTCGAAGTGCTGCAACTTCCTTCTGATGCGCCGTACCGCTTTTTCATCATCCGGAAGGGTTTCATTAGTCAAATAGTTGACGATCGGGGTCATCCATCTAGGTCAATCCTCCTCAACTATAGTAGCGACCTCCCCTTCTGTTATAGACTTTTCCTTGAGTATTTCCACCAAGACTTGCTTAGATAAGTGAGCGAAACTTGTTGACGTGATCTTGCTAAGAGCGTCCGCCTTCTTGTTCTCACCTCTTGGTACCTGCTTGATAGAAAACTTGCTGAAAGCCGCGATGAGTGACTCGACTTTCTCCAAGTACCAGACCATGTTATCCTCCTTAGGCACATACCCACCTAGAATGTGGTTCGCGACAAGTCGTGAGTCCACGTAGGCCTCAAGGTTGCGAACTCCCATTCTAGCGGCGATTTTTAAACCCGCAATTAATGCTTCATATTCCACCTCATTGTTGGTGGCTATGAACTCAAAGCGAAGGGCGTAAGTAAACTCCATTCCTTCCGGATTCGTAAGGATGAGACCAGCTCCTGACCCATCCATACACGAAGATCCGTCCGTTAATAACACCCATGGTTCTGCTGGAGTTTCGTCTTCTTGTGCAATCGGTCCTTCTTCATCCGACTTTTCTACCAAGAAATCCGCCAAGATTTGGCCTTTAACAGCCGTCCTTGGCCTATAAGATATGTTGTGTTCTCCCAATAGGATGCTCCACTTTGGTAGCCTACTTGCCACATCCGGTCTAGAGATGACTTGTTTTATTGGTTGGTCAGTAATGACTACAATTGGATGCGCATGAAAGTATCGGCGCAACCGTTTTGTAGCAAACACTAGTGCCAAAACCAATTTTTCCATAGAGGAGTAATTCAACTTCGGCCCTTGTAATGTTCTACTTATGAAGTAGACCGGATTTTGTACCGTGTCCATATCCGTCATGAGTACCGCACTTATTGCTCCATGTGTGGCTGATAGATACATAATGAGCTCCTCCTTTGGCCGGGGAGCTACTAGCATGGGGATAGATGCGAGGTGTTGCTTGAGTTGACCAAAGGCTTCTTCAGATTCCTTTGTCCACCGGAAGTCTCCCTTCTTAATGCACTTCTTAAGTGTTTTGAATAGGGGGAGCGACTTCTCTGCGGACTTTGATAAGAACCTATTTAGCCCGACCAACTTCCCATTTAAGGACTGCACCTCTTTCCGTGTCTGAGGGGATGGTAGCTGTATTACTGCGTCCGTTTTCTCTAGGCAAGGTT
Source organism: Glebionis coronaria (assembly GCA_025667525.1). NCBI lineage: Eukaryota > Viridiplantae > Streptophyta > Magnoliopsida > Asterales > Asteraceae > Glebionis > Glebionis coronaria. The sequence continues at coordinate 377,537,797 of CM046876.1, forward strand.
TGATGCCATTTCGATCAATCATATATCCTAGGAACATTACCTCTGTTGCCCCAAACGTGCATTTCTTTGGATTTAGCTTCATATTAATCCTCCTCAATGTGTCAAACGTCTCTTGGACATTCCGGCAGTGCATCCTCCGTATGACTTTTTATGACTAAGTCATCCACATAGACCTCCAGGTTGCGGCCTATCTGTGAGTCAAAGGCTTTGTCCACAAGCCGCTGGTATGTAGCCCCGGCGTTCTTTTGTCCAAACGGCATTTTTGTATAACAGTATACGCCTGGACTAGTATTAAACGCCGTCTTCTCTGCGTCCTCTTCCGCCATCTGGATCTGGTGGTATCCTTTATATACATCTAAGAAGCACTTAAAGGGATATCCACATAGAGATTCCACCTTCTAGTCAATCTCCGGTAACGGGTAACAATCATGTGGACAGGCTTTGTTCAGATCCGTGAAATCCACACACATGTGCCAGCTCCCGTCATGCTTTTTGACCATGACTGGATTGGATAACCACTCGTGGTAGTATACCTCGCGCATGATACCTGCGTCCACTAGTTTCCGTACCTCATCCAGTATCACTCGGCTGCATTCAGGTGCCTGACCGCGCTTTTTTTGCTTGACGGGTTGGTACCCCTGGCGCATCTGAAGCTTATGTTCTGCTATCGCGCGTGGTACGCCCGTCATATGCTTGGGCTCCTATGCGAATATATCTAAATTTGCCTTCAAGAGAGAGCACATGGCCCTCTTGCCGTCATCCGAGAGCGTTCCCCCTATGGACACCTCTTGTTTCGGGTAATCATGATGGATTGCCACCTTTCAATTGGGAGGTGGTGATACATCCTTGGGTGGAACAGGTGGAACCGGTGTTGTCACGGCATGACACTCGGTGGTTGGCACGATTGTGTTGTAAATGGTGACAATTCCTCCTTCAACAGGGAATTTGATCATTCCGTGTGCCGTGGAAGGTACCGCCCGTATGGCCAGAATACCTGGTCTACCTACGATCCCATTGTATTGGGAGTGTGATCGTATCACCATAAAGTTCATCCACGCAGTGGTGGAGTGCTCTTCATTCCCAATGGTTACAAGCATTCACAGTTGCCCTATCGGCCAGATGGTGTCTCCACTAAAACTAATGAGCGGCGCCGTGGCCGATACCAATTGGCTCCTTATTTCTGGTTGTAACTGCACAAAACAGTGTTCGTACAGTACTTCTGCTGATGACCCTCCATCCACATACATGCGATTAACATTGTGTGTTCCAATTCTTATCTCAATAGTGAGAGGCGCATCAATCACATCGCTTGCTGTGATGGGAGGGAATGAGATTTCCCTGCCGCGTGAAATTTTTTGACTAATTTTCTACCTCGTGCGGCGCTGTCTGGATTGGATCATGTATATAGTTGAAGGTTTTTCCTTTTGGGGATCCTTATTGTCATACTTCTTGTTGTCTTTCCCATCCTTCTAATCCTTAACCAAATGCTTGAGTTTACCTGACTTGATCAGTGACTCAATGTGCTTCTTGAGCTGGATACATTCCTCCGTAACATGGTCTTTGTTGTTATGGAATTCGCAAAAGCGATTTCCTTGGCGACGGTCCAGTGGAGTCGTCATTGGGGGAGGCCTCGGAAAATTAGCACCTTCCGTGAGCAAGATCTCCTGGTAGGACATCTTTAGAGGGGTAAACTTATCGTCCGGCCGTCCTTCCTTGTTTTGGATCTTATAGTCTGAGCCCCTACCATTGTTTTGATTGTTCTGACCGCCCGACTGTCTCCTGGACTGGTCATTCGATCGGTAGCCGTTTCCTTTTGAAGGGTAGGCAGCGGCAACTACGGTTTCTCCTTCTATGAAGTTTCTGACCCTTTCCATGAGGTCATTATACCTCTCTGGGCGCTTGTCATTGAGACGCCTGATTAATTCCCTGTCAGTTATGGCATGCATGTAGTCGGAAATTTTCAGGAGTTCTAGCATTGTCTTTGTGCGTGTGCACTCGTCATTGAAGCGCTCAGTGAAGGCTTTCGTAGACTCTCTCGACCGTTGCTTGACGGTTGCCAATGAGACAGGGTCCCTATTATACTTCTTCCGCTGAGTATAATTATTCTTGAACGCAGTGCGTAATTCAGTGAAGCTATCAATGCTTCGCGGAGGAAGTCCTTCGAACCAGTCGCGAGCATTGCCAATCAAGGTTGAATTGAACATCTGGAACCATATAGGCATGGGCCACCGCTCAATTTTCGCCTGCATATCAAATATCTTGAGGTGATCATCCGGATCACCCGTTCCGTCATAAGTCTTGACACACGCCGGCATGCGACGTTTTGTGTCCTTGGAGTAATTCCGTCTCTCGGTAATAAGGACCGCCATAGTACTCCTCATCGTTTGGTGGCGGTGGAGGAGTACGCCTGGGCCGGCGGCGCTTGGGCGGATGGTCATCTGAATCCTCTCCTGATGGATCAGGAGAAGGAGGCGGTGACCAATCTCTTGGGTAAGGACCGATCTTGTGAGAAGAGCCAGGGGGCTTCTTCCCAATGTTCATCCTATCCCACACGCTCGTGTGGCGATTGGCTCTGGTCAGTTCCTGATCCGGTCATTCGGGTGAACCGTCAGACTTCTCCCCCTCTTCTCGAGATTGCACTAGTTCCTGCATGAGACGATCCCCTATGCGTTCGAACACATTCCTAGGTTAGGGAGTTTCCACAAAGAGGCTCCGCTCCTGAGGTCGGGTCCTTCTCTTCCTCTGTTTTGAGTAGAGGTGCTTGGTCCGGCATTGCCAAAGTTGAGTCTAGATTGGAGGTGCCTCCCTAGATTCAACCTTGATGCAATCCCTGGGACGGTCCTATCAAAGTTCTGCGTGAGAACTCGAGTGAGATCCTCCTCGCTGAGTGGTTCGACCTCTACTTCTTCCTCGGTCGATGGTCTGGCGGCTCCTTGTTAGGGGGATTGGGCACACTCCCTGGATCAGGGTTTTCCAAGGAGGAAGTAGGTGGTGGAGTCATGGAGATGGTGCTTGTCACCCCCATCGACTGAAAGCCACTCCGGTTGTTTGGTCCCCCCCCCCCCCCCGCTTGATGGCTAGGGGATCGAGTGGGAATGAGTATCCCTTCTCCTTGGGACTTCTGATTTCCAGGATTTGTGTTCCTGGGGTTGCCTTAGGGATGCCCCTTCGTCATTGAGACTTCCAAGATGAGATTTCGCTCTAGCTTAGTGTAATGGGTCCCACGGATGGCGCCAACTTGTTGATACAAAAGTTGGGTGATCCTTGCTAGACCCGAATTAGGCTTAATTCGGGTTGGCTGGACTCCGGCTCCTGCACCAAGTGAACTGTATGGTTGGGATCCTGCACACTAAACAACACGCGTTAGGCTTACTGTGGGAATGTTTCCCACGATTAGACTCCGGTGTGAGAGTAAGTAATCGGTTAGGGTTTATAGGAATCAGATGGGTTAAGAGTGTATATAACGTAATACCTTTTTGGAACCCTTGGGGGTTCCTTTTATAGGCAATGAAACCCTAATGGGTTGCCACTGATGCTTCGGCCCCAAGGAAAGGATAAGTACTAGAATTAGATTGATTGTTATCTTCTAATTATGGTGAGTGAATATCCTCTTATCTGGGGTAAATCCTATTCATAGATGGAATATGATTTTGTCTAACCCTGTACCGGTCTTGCCGGGCCGTGGGACGCACACGTGTGTGCGGTTACTGTTCATCCAAGCCCATAAGCTCAAATGACATTATTCCCACCCATCTGTGATGGGCCGGATACGGGTAGTACCCGTGGGCCGGGTTCATGACCCGGCTGGGGACTATACGTCATCATATACATATGTGAGAGTTGGCCACTCAATGGAATCCATAAAATGAGTGAGATATGATCAAAACAATATTGAAGTGAAAATCTGTATAGTCTATTTTGGACGAACTGTTAGAGACATTTAGAAGTTGATTGAGGAGTAGCTAAATCTGAGTTAATTGTAGCACATATCATGTAGTTTGTGCTGCCCAAAAATGATCTTCTATCTCCTTGTAAAACTCAAGATATGGTAAAAATGGTGAAAGTGAAATTCATAATCAGATTTGTAAAATAAAAGTATATATTATAATATTAGCACTCAAGTAAAACTAATATAAAATGTATCCCCCCCCCCTTTATATCTTTTCTTTTCACAAATACTAGCTTGTTACCTATATATTATGAATACCTAAAACTCACTATCTTATATTTTACTTATAAATAAGCATATACTTTGATAAGTAAATGGGACATTTTATAAAAATGGCAATTTGATAAGTTTTATAAGTTATAGAACAATATACATAAGTTTTACGTCTTTTTGGCTAAAACCAAAATATTAACGTTTTCGTCAATTAAAATTTAGACGGTTGGACTCGTCTAATGTAAACTTTTTATAACTCATATACTGATTTATAAGTACATTTGACAAGTAAAAACCGATAAAACCCGAGTTTTATAACTTATGGACATCAACGGACCAAAGTAGCCTTAATTGACTATTAACCCAACAAGTTTGGCTAAACACTAATGGACTTACTCATTGGGTTTAACCCACTTGGGCCTAACATATGAGTAAAGGCCTGATATTAATAGTATAAATGCACTAATATAAAGAGTTGAACTCTTAATGGGCTTTTAATGGTCTTATTGGGCTTTAATATGAAATTGGATTGAAAGTTGTTTAAGTAGTCAAAAATTTGACTAACACATAACACTATAATGTGTATGAAGATATAAACTCCCACATGATCATCATCATACTCATGATATCATCATATATACATAGCCATTGTTTTTATAAAAGTCATTGGACAAGAGTCTAAGACGAGTATTATTTGTCTAGGTTTCCGTGATTGAAGCACGTACTGTACATCCAAATCGCCAATAACCGCCTTTCCCAATCAACGTGAGTTCATAGCCTCGCACTCTTTTAAATGTTTTTATGAAATGTTTTATAAACCCGCGAGGGAGATAAAATGTTAGTTTTAATAAAATAGGACACAAGTTGTCCCGATTATTTGCTTATTGATATGGACCCGAATAATTGTATGACCTGATGAATGATTATATGACCCGATAAATGAAATGAAATGGATTATTAAAGTTAGGTTATGTCACTAAAAGTACCATTAGCATGAATTATGAACTACCGGGATTTGGTAGACGCTTATGCATATAATAGTACTATTTGGGGAAGATCACCCCAGTTCGTGCCTTGACGGTTGATCCCCGTCGTGCCACATTGATTGGTAAGCGGATTTATGTATGAGAAGATTTCCATAGAGTGATTTTTGTGACGACACACTAACTTTGATGGGCAAATTGAGTTTCGGGTTAGCTACCCGTTGTTTGTTATAGTAAGGTAGCAATGTCATGCGGCTTATAATAATCCAATAACGAAAATACTGCTATATGCATTGAATTACAATATATTGCCTGACTAGCAAAACGGGGTCTTATTATTGTTATTATGTTCGTGTTTTGTTTTTACATAATCATTTTCTTAAAACGGTTTTTATTAAACTTTATACAACGTTATTAAACGTATTGTATGATGTTTTTACGACAATGGTTCGTATAATGGTTTTGAAGGCTGAAGCCTATATTATGATTGACGACTAAGAGTGGTATAAAATGTCTTTGGCCTATTTTATGGCCTACTACAAGGATTTGTACAAACTGATATTTGGTAATAAATATATACCGATGATATATTAATGGTTTTCATTTAACTCTATGAATTCACTCGACGTTTTCGCTGACATTTTCTTTTAACATGTTTTATCTCAGGTACTTGAAGGTAATTCTCCGGAAGACGACAAGAATTTATGGCTCACACTTAAATAACAATTTCCATTCAAATGATTTGTAAAATTGTATGAAATCTATGACTTGGGACCTATGTAACTTGATATTTATGAATAGAAAATGCTTTATTATTAAGGGAAAATCACTCAAAAATGTAGTAAACTTATCACTTTTTATGGTTGTGTGTAGTAAACTATTTTTTTTCTCATTGTGTGTATTAAACTTTCAAATTCATATCATTGTGTGTATTTTGTGACCATTTTACCCCTACTTTTTTCAAATTTTAAAGGGTAAAATGGTCATTTTACAAGACAAAATCGTCTCAAAATACACACAATGATCGAAATTAAAAAGTTTAATACATACAATGAGAAAAAAATAGTTTAGTACACACAACCATAAAAAGTGGTTAGTTTACTACATTTTTAAGTGATTTTCCCTATTATTAAACGACGCGATTTTTATGCGTCGTCTATGATTTGAGTAATGTGTTATCTCGTAACACCAACGACTCTTCCTCTGAACTAAAGTATGAATATTTGGGGGTGTTACAGTTTGGTACCAGAGATCTCGTTATAGAGAACGAAAGATTTTTTAAACCAAGGTTTTGAATAAAACATTTCAAAATCTTTTAACTATAAACATTTTTCTCAAAATGTCTAAAAAACTTTTGACTATAACCGTGCCGAAGAATTCCCGAGTTAACGACAAGGCCAGACTTAAAAGTGTTATTTTAATATATATATAACATGGATTATATATATATATATATATCTGATGTGATTTGATTACATGATTGTTTGATGATTATTTTAAAACTTATACTAAGTATTTATACGACGTAGATTGTCACAAGGAACCCTAAATCCCCTAGCAAATTAATCTAAGCTATTCCTGTAGGAAATCTAGCTATTCTAGATCTAAACCAAGTTGTGGATATTTATGATTCCAACAAAATAGTTGATATTCGTAGAAATGTTGATAGTAGTTGATTATGATCTTGAAGAAGAATTGGCGAGAATAAATCTGATATCGATGTCATGACGATATTTCCTTATAGAGTGGAGTTTTACAAAACCTTACCACTTAGAAAGGTGTCATTTGATTCGGTGTCACCCAATTCTTAAATTCGAAATCGAAAGGGTGAATGTTGCACTTGAGGCTGTCATTGGAACCATTACCCAAAAGCCTCATGCCACTAGTACCTTTCCGAGAAGTCTCATTGAATGTGTGAGTCATTTCATACTAGTGACTCATTTGATAACTATTGATGAAGGAACTATAGGATTGGAAATTAAAGTGTTGTTCATATCAAACTTTTATTGCCCTTTTAAGGTTTAAGAATAAGGTTGAAAGTATTGAATAATAACGTAGGATATCGCATTGAGTATAAGATTGATTGAAACTTTAATAAAGTAAATTTAACTCGTATGGAGTATGAGATTGTTAAGAGGAAGATGTTGAGTCCTGTGATTGAATTATAAGGTTTTAAATGATTGTTGATTCGTGTTAAGGGTTGTTCCTAGGGCATTTTCCAATGACGAGGATGCCTAGTGTCCAATAAATAAATTGAAGAAATCTTCTTCTGAATTGGGACCGATGGATATTTCGGGACATGTGGAACACCTAATGACTATTGTAGATTAGTATTCATTGTGGTATCTTTTAAAATCCCTAACTTAACTGAGACATCAGTTGGTAGGATGAGTTCTTGGAACTGTATGACATAGTGACACGTAATGTGTTACGGTACAATTTTGACTTGTTTGTGATTAATGAAAAGACTACTTTTGATTGCTAAATTTTACATGTATTGATGTTATCTATCTTTTCTTGCTTGTTCCTAATGTTCGCATTAGTGACGCATCCATTGAACGAGTACTCATCTCGATTTGAGTTACGTTGTGGATTATTCTTTTGAGTGCCATCGAGCTCATGAACCTCATGATTATTTGGCTAAGGCTCATTTCCTATCATATTGTAGTTAGTTCTTGATAAACAACTTTTCATCACTCTTTTGCAGGTCACTCATTGTTTTTATAAGTTAAAACATCATCCCTTGAAAAAAATTGAATTTTCATCACCATATGGATTATTTAAAGTAAGACTTATAAGTAATCATTATCGAAATAAAAATGTTTATGAAACACTTTGGAAAACTTAATTGCCTCCATAACAAAGAACATCTATGTAAATTCATTTTGATTCTTATTCCAGAATTAAACATGAAATTAGTTTTTTTTTAAACATGATGACAAAGTTTTGACGAACTGAGTATTGCATCGTCAATCCTAAAATTGTATATAGTTGCGCGCCTACGTATAATTTGGAAGGGACCATGCAAGGCTGATTAGTAGTCACCATGAAATTATTAATAAACACTAAGTTTTCTTTTAAGATTGTGAGAGATTAAATTTTATGAGATCTGCAAGAAGTGCAAAAATAAGGACATATTATTAAAGACACCTACATATGTGCCCGTACCATTTAGTTTTCTGAATCGAATTTACTCATCTGTGGATATTGTCTTCATTGAAAATTGATATCCCCTTCTTGTCCAATTCTCTCGTGGTGAGATTCTTTGGAAAAGTATGTGATTACCGAGTGTTGATACCCGACTGAGTGTATCGGCTTTCCTATCATTTCTTTTGATTATATTTCATTTGAATGACCTAGGTAACGATCCGGGGAGATTTTGAATGCGTACTCAATTTACGAAAACATGGGATATATTCATATTCGTTAATATTTTCGTCTGTATCTGATTTCAAATTCTCTCGCGTAGATTATGCGTTGACCTTACTCCTTTGAGGTTAGTTATGACTCCAGATATCCTTGAATTATGAGGGATTACGAGTTATTATTAGTCTTTTGAGAAGTTCACATCTTATGAACGGTAATGAAACTGGAAAGTTGATAGTGCAAGTAGAGTTGATTGATTGACTATGACCTAATGTCATTGTCTTAATTGATGGGAACTCGAGTAGAAATCCCCTAAAAGATAAGATGTTGATTATCAAAAGTGATCTAAATAATTCTTGATGGATGACCATATCCTGCATTTAGACTTGAAATTATACCATTAATGGTTATAAACTGATCATAGATCTTGTAATCTAGAAAGAACTTAAAGTAAAATTATTAAAAGATGTTTCTTTTATCTGAAATTTTAGGAGGTATTTGCTGGTGAATTACTTAAACTTTTGCCATTAAGGCAGGTTGAATTTCCTGTTAATTATATTCCTAGTGCTGCACCTGTGGCGTGTGCACTGTACTTCAGCACCATCTAAATCGAAAGTGTGAACGTACAACTGAGAGAGTTGTCGGAGAAGGCTTTTATTATACCAAGCTCGTCATCATTTAGAGCTATGGTGTTATCATTCCTTATATTTACTGATTACCACGAACTAAGTAAATTGACGATCGAAATCGATATCCACTTCCCAAGATAATAGATTTGTTTGATCATTTACAAGTTCTAGCGTATATGCAAAGTTTGATCCACGGCATGGTTATCGTCAATTTCGCGTCCGCGAAAAAGATTATCTATTCCAATCACTACATCCAGAACTTGTAATGAACATTATGAGTTTCATTTTATGTTGATTGGATTGACCAATGTACATGTAGCATCCATAAATTTGGTGAACCACGTGTGTAGGCTGTAATTTGATACATTCATGCTTGTGATCATTAAGGACCATCTGTTTGTTTATTAGAATAGGAAGGAGTTAATAATCATTTATAGATTGCCCTGAATTGGCCGAACAATGAAAACCTGTACCTTGAGTATTTAAAATGTGATTTAAGGTTTGATCCTTTACATTAAATGACTGTGTAATTAATGGTGGTAAAATATATATTGACTCTTCAAAGATTAGAGCCATTAAGGCTTTGGGTTTTACCAAAAAGAAAGTGGAAATATATTTTGACAAATAATTTATCAAAGGATTTTTAAGAAATTATTCCTTTATACCCAAATCATTTAACTAAACTCCTTTAGGGGTAAATGTTTGTGTATACCTCAAGACAACCTAAGAGGGATTGAGGAAACTATTTAAACCATGACTTGGAATTTAAAACGACAATTTTTGCCTTTCAACTAAGAAAATTTTGGCCAAAGTATAAAAAAAGATTTTTCAAACATTACGGATCTTATTAATTACTTTCGATAAATCAACTAAAATCTTGTTAATTAAATTCAAATTTATTTTGAACATTTTTCTATAATTGGAGGAACTGAGAAATTTAAAAATTTTTACATTGACGTTTCATAAAAATTAAATATTTATTATTTAATTACTTGTAATAATTATGGACGTTTTAGACGTCGGATTGAGCAAAACTGATAAAAATGATAGTTGAGATGAAACTAAAACTTAGAAAATATGAAGAAAGAAACTTTGAATGAATACGGTCATGATATTTATTTCATCAGGGAAGGTGAATGTAATTACTGACACATTATGTAGAAAAGATAAAGTATCAATTAGGATGGGTGCCTTACTAATGACGGTGCAAAATAATTTGCCCGAGCAATTTAAAAATAGTTGATGCTTGTAAAAAAGATAATATAGATAATAAAAGGGGTTCGCGGCTAATGGGAACCATTAGAATTGAGAAGCCGAAGGCGTTAAATGTATTAAAGGCCACTTGTGGTTTCCTAAATATGGAGGTTTGTGATATTTAGTTATGTTGGAATCTCATAAGATTAAGTATTCTATTCATGTCATTTCTGATAAAATGTATCTTATCTGAAGAAGATGTACTGATGGCAAATTATGAAGGCAGACATCGCCTTACGAAGAAGTTCCAACAGGGAGCTGCCAGCTCCCCCGCCCGTTCGGACTCCTGATGGTTTGTTTAATCAGTGCCTTCTTGTTCCGTCCGGACTTGCAGCTCGGAAGACACCGCATGGCGTTTTGGCCGAGCTACCTAGTTAGACGGATTTCACTGATCACTTACGCAATTCCGGCAAGAACTGAAAGTGCGATCTCTTTTGTTTTTAGCAGGGAGGCAACTAAAACCGTCTAACCCCACCGTAAGAGGGGGTGAGACTATTCTACCGACCAACTTGGACTTGGGCGGTAGACGTGCCTGAAGGCACACAAAAGAAAGCCGACGGAGAGAGGGATCCTCGGGCAAGGATCACTCTAAGCACTGAAAGTGCGATCACTTTTGTTTTTTGCAGGGAGGCAACTAAAACCGTCGAACCCCACCGTAAGAGGGGGGTGAGACTATTCTACTGACCAACTTGGACTTGGGCGGTAGACGTGCCTGCAGGCACACAAAAGAAAGCCAACGGAGAGAGGGATCCTTGAGCAAGGATCACTCTTGGAGTGCAGAGGAGAGAGTGATCCTCAGGTGAGGAGCACTCACGAATCAGAGTACAGAGGAGAGAGCCAACCACCGACCTGTTGCAACACTGAACTATGCTTTAAAGGACGAACTCCACCGATTTTTGAGCTATTGAATTAGGGGATCCGAAGATCCATTTCTTTCTCACTCCCCTCTATCAGAAAAGGAGGCTTGAATCTGAAATGGTGGTCTCTCTATGTAGTGGTGGCCTTCTAGAAGCTTCGCGCTTGACGCAGTAGCTCTAACACAGGCGGTTATCTTGCCATCTTCCCTGGGATGAATCAATTTGTGTAAACGATCGATTTCTATGTTTCCACGGTACTGCCAATCATAGACTGGTGGCCGAGGTCAGAGGATCCATAGTATCTGCAGCCTCCCGGACTTCATATTCATCATTTTTGAAATCGGGGGGAAGGGATCTTTTTTCTGCAACGAAAAAAACGGAGCAGATTTGACTCGACACAATACATTAGTATACGTCTAACTATTGCAAAGGTTATCATTTGAATTTGATTCAGCTTGGGTCATCGTCGACGGAATGAACAAATCTGCTAATATCATTCCTATTAATGATAGATTCTCGATGAAGAAATTGACTCTTTTGTATTTAAAGGAGTTGTGTAAACATAGTATGCATGTATCGATCATCTCTATCAAGATCCTCGCTCCGCATCGAATTTCTAGAAATTTCCTCAGAAGTCATTGGGAACGAACTTTGATGAGAGTACTGTTTACCATCCCAATCGAAGGGACGAGGTAAAGTAACGATACAAGACACTAGAAGTGTTGTTTTATGCTTGAATAATTGACCTTTGGTAATAACCCGTAAAATCGTTTTCCTTTGGAGAGATTATCATTGATAATTATCGTATTAGGATCGAGATCGAATCTAGTGAGGATCTAAATATGAGAGCATCTGTAAGCAGGAGTTGGGATGAAGTCACCCGACATACACCCGTTGTGAGTTGGACATGTCTTTTAGGTTTAAGGTTGACTATGATGACAAACCTAACCTTACAAAATACCCAACCCGCGAGACATGAAATGATTGTTGAAATTAGGATCTGATTATTGACTACCGGTAGTGGGCAGGAGATTATGTGAATATGAAATGTAGATCTTGAAGTGCAGGATGGGTAGCGAAGTTATGCCAAAAAATTTCACATTGGAAAAATGAATTAATGATCTGAAAGTTCATGGAAAATAAGTCCCCGTTGTATGGGACCATTGAGATAATGTAAAAGTTGGTATGAAAGGCATATAAGCTGGATCTACCCTAGTACTTCAAGGGCTGCGTGAATTATGTTTCGTATATCGAACTTGATAAAATGTTTATCAAGTGAAAATCTGACTATTCCTTAATGAAGTTTGGATCAGCGAAAACTTGCATTCATCAAAAACCCGTGAACATCATGGATAGAGAAAGTAAGTCAACATTAAGCCTGATCGTATTCCTGTAGTTATGTTTCATGAAACTCGCGTATTGTAATGAATTACACTTGTGAGAAAAGACCGACTGTGGAGGAAATACCCACATGGCTTTAACTCTATAAAAAGCGAGTAGTAAGATAAATCGATCTTTGAGGACAAAGATCCTGTTTAGGGGTAAATGCTGTGACAATCCGTCAATTTATGATCGATATTTTATTCTCAAGTTCTATTTAAAAACAATATTTTAATGTTATATTATGAACTCACTCATTTTTGGGATGAAATTTGGATTTACGTCTTGAAGTAGCATCGACTACGTCTAAACCGGAGGATTCTACGTTACGTGCTTACGTTTGCATACACCGTTTTGGGTGACAATCGACATTTCAGGAAATAAATTTATTCTTGAATATTATGATGAAAATTTAATTTGTGTTGGTTCATAAATTCACAAATTTACGAGAAGAGATTAGGACTTACGTTCATAATTTAACGTCATTTACGACTAAACCGGAAACCCTAGGATTACGTATTTATGTTTTTGAACTCCGTTTTTGATGAGACAATTTTTATTAGATTCGTTTTGTGTCGTTGATTCATAATTTTTAAAAACGTTTTTCATAAAACGACCCGAGGGCACGCAAATCAAGGAAACTAGAATCGAGGAGTACCCGTAAATAAATGGGGATGAGACAAAACAACTTTTTCCCCACCCCCTTTCATGAGGTGTCAAGCTTACAAAGTAAGCTAAGAGACTTGTCTTAGTTACTTCACCAAACAACCAACACCTCAAAACTACTAACTTGAAACCACTTTCTCTAATTTTTCTCATGCAAAACAACTCATCTCTCTCTCTTGGCTCTCTTTTGGCCGTCCACTATGCTACCACTACCACCATCATACACCAAAAATTAGCCATGAATTCTATGTATAATCAACATATGTTGAAGCCTAGCTAAAAGGATGAAGATTGGAGGTGATCTTAACATCCAAAAAGGAGTTTCCATGGAGTTTAGGGGCTGATTTTCAATAAGGTATTCATTCATATGAAGATCTCAAGAAGTTCATTTTCCAGTTAAAGATGTGGTGACAAGAACCAAGTCTTGTTCATCATAAACCTCATCTTTTCATCACTTTGGTGGTATAGAGATTGTTTCTTCCTATCCTCTTGTTATTTTTGAATATGTATTCATGTATTTTATTTTTATAAATGTATATGTGTATGATGATAAATGATGATCAAAGTATTATGTGGGGATTTTGTGTTGATAGATTTGGTTAAAAAGATTAAAAGCTACAAGAAAAGATGTTGAAATGATGTCTAAAATTGTAGGCTGTGTAAAACAGTAAAGAAGCATATGATAACTTGTTAAAATGACTTGGATAATTTAATATACAGTAAGGTGTGTGACTTATACATATGTGAGAGTTGGCCACTCAATGGATTCCATAAAATGAGTGAGATATGATCAAAACAATATTGAAGTCCAAATTTGTATAGTCTGTTTTGGACGAACTGTTAGAGACATTTAGAGGTTGATTGAGCAGTAGCTAAAGCTGAGTTAATTGTATCACATATCATGTAGTTTGTGCTACCCAAGAATTAGCTTATATCTCCTTGTAGAACTCAAGATATGGTAAAAATGGTGAATGTGAAATTCATAATCAGATTTGTAAAATAAAAGTATATATTATAAAATTAACACTCAAGTAAAACTAATATAAAATGTATACCTAAAACCCATTAGCTTATATATTACTTATAAATAAGTATATACTTTGATAAGTAAATGGGACATTTTATAAAAATGGCAATTTGATAAGTTTTATAAGTTATAAAACTATATACATAAGTTTTACGTCTTTTTGGCTAAAACCGAAAAATTAACGTTTTCGTCAATTAAAACTTAGACGGTCGGACCCGTCTATTGTAAACTTTTATAACTCATATACTGAGTATAAGTACATTTGACAATTAAAAACTGAAAAACCCGAGCTTTATAACTTATGGACATTAACGGGCCAAAGTAGCCTTAATGGACTATTAACCCAACAAGTTTGGCTAAACACTAATGGACTTACTCATTGGGCTTAACCCACTTGGGCCCAACATATGAGTAAAGGCCTGATATTAATAGTATAAATGGACTAATATAAAGAGTTGAATTCTTAATGGGCTTTTAATGGGCTTATTGGGCCTTAATATGAAATTGCATTGAAACTAGTGTAACTAGTCAAAAATTTGACTAACACATAACACTATAATGTGTATGAAGATATAAACTCCCACATGATCATCATCATACTCATGATATCATCATATATACATAGCTATTGTTTTTATAAAAGTCATTGGACAAGAGTCTAAGACGAGTATTATTTGTCTAGGTTTCGGTGATTGAAGCACGTACCGTACATCCAAATCGCTGATAACCGCCTTTCCCAATCAACGTGAGTTCATAGCCTCGCACTCTTTCAAATGTTTTTATGAAATGTTTTATAAACCCGCGAGGGAGATAACATGTTTGTTTTAATAAAATAGGACACAAGTTGTCCCTATTATTTGCTTATTGATATGGACCCGAATGATTGTATGACCTGATGAATGATTATATGACCCGATAAATGAAATGAAATGGATTATTAAAGTTAGGTTATGTCATTAAAAGTCCCATTAGCATGAATTATGAACTATCGGGATTTGGTAGACGCTTATGCATATAATAGTACTATTTGGGGAAGATCACCCCTGTTCGCGCCTTGACGGTTGATCCCCGTCGTGCCATAATGATTTGTAAGCGAATTTATGTATGAGAAGATTCCCATAGCGTGATTTTTGTGATGACACGCTGACTTAGATGGGAAAATTGATTTTTGGGTTAGCTACCCATTGTTTGTTATAGTAAGGTAGCAATGTCATGCGGCTTATAATAATCTAATAACGAAAATACTGCTATACGCATTGAATTACAATATATTGCCTTACTAGCAATACAGGGTCTTATTATTGATATTATGTTCGTGTTTTGGTTTTACATAACCATTTTTTTATAACAGTTTTTATTAAACTTTATACAACGTTATTAAACGTATTGTATGATGTTTTTACGACAATGGTTCGTATAATGGTTTTGAAGGTTGAAGCCTATATTATGATTGACGACTAAGAGTGGTATAAAATGTCTTTGGCCTATTTTATGGCCTACTACAACTATATAAATTCACTCGACGTTTTTGCTGACCTTTTCTTTTAACATGTTTTATCTCAGGTACTTGAAGGTAATTCTCGGGAAGACGACAAGAATTTATGGCCCGCACTTAAATAACAATTTCCTTTCAAATTATTTGTATAATTGTGTGAAATACTATGACTTGGGACCTATGTAACTTGATATTTATGAATGGAAAATGCTTTATTATTAAACGTCGCGATTTTTATGTGTTGTCTATGATTCGAGTAATGTGCTATCCCGTAACACCAACGACTCTTCCGCTGAACTAAAGTATGAATATTTGGGGGTGCTATAAGATGGGTTCACTCCCACACTTTCTTTTGTGGATTTACCCATTTGGAGTGAAGAATTCATTCAGGCATCTGCTGCTGAAAGGGAAGTGGAATGAAAGCATCAAGAAGAGAAAGTCAGTGAAAGTGTTTCATCCGCTGACAAAAGTAGTTCAACCACTGATACACCTGATTCAAACGCTGACACATTGCTTTCATCCGCTAACATAGATGTGCTTGAACTTGGGGAAAATTTCATACTCAATGAAGGTGTCAGCGTCACAAATAGAAACGCTGAGAATGCTCTTCATAATTTAAGTGAGTATGAAACTAATGATGGTGAGGATCATGACACCTTGGAATCTAGAGTACATGAAAACATATGTTTGGGGGAGGAATTCTTAAAAAAGTTTCCAAAGCTCACCCTCCTACCCAAATCATTGGTCCCATCAATTCACCAGTTCAAACAAGAAGAAAAAGGAATCCTAGTGCAGGATTCATTGCCAACATTCACGAAAAGGATCATACCCTTTTGGTTCAAGAATATTTATTTGCCTGCTTTCTATCATAGAATGAGCCCAAGAAGATTTTTGATGCTCTCCAAGAACCAAGTTGCGTTGAAGCAATGCAAGATGAGCTTCACTAGTTTGCAATTTAGGATTTTTGGAAGCTTGTGGATTGTCCCAAACATGTGAGACCTATTGGAGCATGTTGGGTTCTGAGAAACAAGAGAGATGAGAGGTATTGTGATCAGAAACATGGCGAGACTGGTTGCTCAAGGTTACACACATGAAGAAGGCATTGACTTTATAGAGGTTTTTACACCTGTTGCTAGAATTGAAGCAATAAGTATTTTCCTAGCCTATGCTTCTTGCATGGGTTTCACAGTCTACCAGATGGATGTCAAGAGCGCTTTCTTATATGGCACAATTCAAGAGGAAGTGTATGATATGCAGCCTCCTGGTTTTGAAGATTTAGAGCATCCAGACAAGGTTTATAGAGTTAAAAAGGCCATGTATGGTCTTCATCAGGCCCTAGAGCTTGGTATGGTACTCTTTCCACATACTTGGTAGAAAATGGTTTCAAAAGGGGCACCATGGATCAAACTTTATTCACAAAACAATAAGGAATGGATTTTCTTCTTGTGAAGGTCTATGTTGATGATATCATCTTTGGTTCTTCTAACCAAAGGATGAGTGGTGATTTCTCCAAGTTGATGGCTGGCAAATTTAAAATGAGTGCAATGAGAGAGATTATCTTCTTTCTAGGTCTTCAAGTCCAACAGAAAGAAAATGGTATCTTCATCTCTCAAGACAAATATGTAGTTGAAATTTTGAAGAAATTTAGCTTTTCCCCTCATGTGAAACGGGCTAGCACACCCATGGATAGGTAACACCCTTGGGGAAAGATTGGAGATGGAAAGGATGTTGATGTCAGGCATTATAGGTCAATGATTGGCTAATTGATGTATCTTACTGCCTCTAGGCTTGATATCATGTTTGTTATGTGTGCATGTGCAGGTGCTCAAGTGACTATTCACACAGTGGTGTCCAATTCAACAACTGAGGATCTTTAGGTATCTTCACTTTGTCAAAAGGATCTTTAGGTATCTTAGGTGCTATCCCACTTTGAGATTATGGTACCCTAAAGATTCTCCATTGGAGCTTGTGGGCTATTCACACAGTGACTATGGAGGAGACAACAATGATAGGAAATCCACAACTGGTGGATGTCAATTTCTTAGGAGCAGACTTATTTCTTGGAAATGCAATAAACAAACAGTGGTGTCCAATTCAACAACTGAGGCTGAGTATGTAGTTGTTGCTGCATGTTGTGGGCAAGTGCTATGGATTCAAAATTAGCTTTTGGATTATGGGTACAACTTTATGCATACCAAGATTTTTGTAGATAATAACAGTACACTATGCATTATTAAAAATCCTGTACATCATTCTAAAACTAAACACATAGAAATAAGGCATTTAATAAGGAATTATTTTGAAAAAGGTTTAATACATCCATATAAAGTATACACAAAAGATAATGTGGCTGATCTTTTGACTAAACCTTTTGATGTTGGGAGGTTCCTATACTTGGTAACAAGTATTGGAATGATCAATCCATGACATATGTGTTTTTGAGTTTATTGTATAATATGTATAGGATATGCATTTTGTTATCATCTGTGGGTTTGCTTTTTACTAGATCTGGTGGTATAGTAGGATGGTAGATGGTGGTGGTAGCCATTGTTTAGTTAGAGAGAGAGAGGTTGAAGGTGTTCAAGAGAGAGAAAGGCAAATTGTATAATGAAATGAGAAAAACACAAACAACAACCCCTCCTTGGAAGAATTGGAGGGGTATTAGTAGTCACTCACGCGCCTACACTATACATAGTTTCCTAGTCTAGTCTTTGCGTGAGTAACTATGATAACTAATGGGAATTCTTAAATGTCTTCACATAAAGTGAATTTACAACAATCTTCCCCAATGGGATGACGTGTAGAATTCCTTACAATATTTTTCCTAACAAGTACATAATGATTAATAACAAAAGCTTCCATGAAGCGTCCAATGCTGATGAAGTCTTCTGAGGCCTTTGACTTCAAGTCTTCAATTTAAAATGACTCATCTTTGTAGTAACTTGTAGTAGAAATACTGTAACGGCAGAAGCTACGTAACTCATATACTTTTGTTTAAGTAGAAGCTTCTGAATTAACTTCCCCCTAATTCATGCCACATAATCTTGATGTAGAAGCTTTTAATAACTTCCCCCTAAACCGACAATCCTCATAAGCAGTTTCAAAGCTTTCAATAAAGCTTAGAATGATTAAGCACACAGTGTGATTTAACAAGAAAACCTTATCATATGAAATGATAATGTTGCCATGAGTGATTGAAAGTTTGGGGCACACCAAGTAGATCAACAACTTCTCTTCTCGTGCTTTAATATATCTTATGGATTTTTCTTCCCTCTGAAAGTTCAAGTTACGCATACTAGAAAGAATCAAGACATTTCTTCCCTCACGTAGTTGAAGAAAGTAAACCAATCCCATGTATGAAGCTCAAATACTAAAGTAGACACTTTATCCCATTCAGAAGTTGACATCCTAACACCGTAGTCAATTTAGTCCCGGAAATGCGCATATCTTTTTCCGGAGATGCACTAGATTCAATTAAGTCCCAAAAATGCATATCTCTCCATATAGGACAATGATGATGTATAATTGCAACATCAAAACAATTAAACATCAACCAATAGTGTAGCGTTTAGAGACCGTTTAACGCCACGAGTTAAAACACTGATTTCTCTACGGTTATGACATTTGTCTCCCCGGAATGCCTTCAAACCAAAAGAAGGTATGAAGTTTATCAC
Organism: Glebionis coronaria; assembly: GCA_025667525.1. Lineage (NCBI taxonomy): Eukaryota > Viridiplantae > Streptophyta > Magnoliopsida > Asterales > Asteraceae > Glebionis > Glebionis coronaria. Next base: position 377,557,290 of record CM046876.1, read on the forward strand.
GTATACTCATTGTGCGTTTAATATGTCTCCTTCTTCCCCCTTGATGGTTTTAAAACCTCGGAACAAGCAATAAATCGTACGCACATGTGCCTGAAATCTCGTGAGAATAATAAATAAGATGAATTACATTTTGCGAGAATCAGTTGCTGATCGAGCTTCTCAACTCATAAACTTTCCATGGCTATCTTTACCAACCCCTTTGTAGGCTTTTTGAAGTGACCACTGATGGAGAAAATCGGATATACAAACGTGAAACCGAATAAGAATTCCTCGACCTTGTGACTTAAGCTTGCACTATTGTTGAATGAAGAACGATGTAGAAATATCATTGTAGAGAAATTTCTAAGTACCCAATACATTACTAACGAAGTATATAAGCACCTCACCTCTTGAAATTATCCATGTCGACAATGCGCGTAACACTGAGTACAATAATGTAACTCATTATTGTGATAGTTATCCAAGTCATCAACCAACCACCCCAAACCCGAAAACTCGATAAACAAGTCTTCATTCTAAGATTAAGCACGAACAAGTTATCTTTCAAAGATAAAATAAGTGCACGCCTTCGAAAAATCCGCCTTCAGCTTCAAATAATAATACCCGATTAAAAATCCGTAGCCACTAAAAATATAGCCATTTTTTTCTTGGTCTCGTCTAATAAATCTTGTAACTTTGTCTCGTCACTTGTCACTTTGTCAATGCAATATGTAAATGCAATCACTAACCACATACTCCAAAAGTGAACTTAAATAACATATTTAAAGCTAAAATTTACGTATGTGTCATGACAAGAAATATTACAGCCCATATTTGCAATACACTTTTCATCATATCTCGTACAAAAACCATGCTACCAAATTTAATCTAGGCCCACAAAAACCATTATACCAAATTTAAGCTATATCTCGTCCAAACTTTAAATATGTGTTACGGTCCAATCTTATGATGTAGCAACATCATATCTTGTTTAACTAGGCCCACTTATCATATCTTGTTTAGCTAGGTCCAATCTTACGATCCATGTAAATGAGATATAAAATCTCAGCAACCCTAACTTATCTCATAGATAACTTACCCTAGTCACTTCATTTTCCCCTGACCCCTTGTCTATTTGTTTTCTAACAACCACCAAATACACAGTTACCCTAATCCTCTTAACCATCAAAACATCTGCCCCCCAAAATCCTCCAACCTCATCTCACTTCTCCCAAACACAGAATCTTACCACACGTATTATGACATAAAAAATTAACAAATCTTATTATCCCATCACCATCAAATCAGTTGGCCCTTAAATGTGAGAGCCATTTAATTAATTACATTAGATTCAGATAGGCAAAACATGGAGGGACTACTATTGATAAGTTTTCAATGTCACTCCTTGTCTAGCCTATATATACCCCTTCATACTTCCATGGAGGGATGAGGATTCCCATTATTCTTTTTCTAGTTTCTCTCTCAATAAAACATACACATTTAATAGTCTCTCACTTTCTCTCTCTAAAATGTCTAACCATTTCTTGTATCCTCCCCGACCTCCGGATCACCCACTTGTTATCTTGAATCTTATATGTTAACAATTGGTATCAGAGCTAACCGGGGGTGTTTTGTGTTTCTGTTTTCTTATTGTTGGTGTTCGTGGCTTTTAGCAGCTCATTTATGCTTATTTTTTAAGTTGTTTAGTCACGTGGCTTTTGGTCTTGTTTGTTAGTCATAGTATCAGTCCCGTCTCTTTCATTCTCTTAGATGGTTATCTTTTCATTATTTCTTTTGTGTGGTACTTTTGATCTGCTTTGGGCTGTAAAAAAACTGTAAAATGGTCACCTGGTCACGGTTTTTCTAGGGTTATGTTCATTTTTTATCAGATCTAAAGATGTAGTATATATGGCCATGTTTGATTTTTAAAATGCAGCAAATTTGGTTTTTTTGTGGGTTGAAGATAAAATAAGATTAATGAATAAAAAATAAAATAAAAATTTCAGATCTGAAAACCCAGATCCACCTTTTTCGGAGAAACCAAGAAAAGGGTCAAAACCCTTTTCCGATGGTTATTCCGATGGTTATTCTGATGGTTATTCCGATGGTTATTACGATGGATATTCCGATGGTTATTCCGATGGGGTGTTTGATACATTGCGATGGGAAGTGGAATCTTTGCGATGGGAATCGGAATATTGCGATGGGGATTGTTATAAACATTGCGATGGTGCATATTTTTTTAAGAAAACATTGCAGTGACTCATTTTTTTAGAAAACATTGCAAGATCTTGACCAAACCAGAAAATTACCGAGACCATGAATAACCAACTCTATCACTACTGACCCATACCATATATCACAATCAACCCCGACTATCTTATCCCATCGACACCTAAAACCCATCACAACAAGATTCGAATGCATAAAAAATCATTATTAAAGATCTCAGAATCTCTCACTCGTGTTAATGACGTATAGTCCCTAGTCGGGCTGGATAGTCCGACTCACGGGTACTACCCGCATCCATCAGGAATGGATTGGATACTTGTGCGATGTGCACACATAGCTCAGAAAGCCCGGTAAGCCGCTGATTGTAGAGTTTTTACCCCTTTAGGAAAAGGAAGGTAAAATAATGGTAAGCGTTAAGTGTAGGTTTAGGAAAACCGAGCACTAATGACCAAATAAGTTCAAGTTCGTTTCCCAAGGAGGCAAGTGTGTTGTGTTAAGAATTGATTTTGATTTGTCATTATATGATTGAGAAAGAAAGAAAGAAATGGGATTAGAAGAGAAAGACGGTTACAAAGACGGATTAAACTAAGACGAAAAAGGCGATCACGTAAAACCGTAAATAGTGCAAAAACTAAAATTTTAACCTAAAAATTCCTAAAAATTAAAAAAAATCCACAATAATATTCTAAGAGTTTACAAAAAATCCAAACTTGCTAAAACCTTTTAATTAATTAGATAATGACTTTTTAATGCTAATTAAAGCCCTAAAACTCATTATTAATTATTAAAAAGCCCTAAACAAGATTTTAAAGTTTGTAAATCTCAAAAATAACCTAATTAAGCTAAAAAGTATTTTTTTTAAAATTTAAAACCAAATTAAACTATTTTTAAACACTTAAAAACTATTAAAATCAATTAAAACTTAAATTAATTCTAGAAAATAATTGAAAAGTCCTAAAAATATTTGGAAAGTGACAAAACTCCTAATTAAGTGACTACAATCTACGAAAAATGTAAAAAGTAGAAAAATCCAACTTTCAAATTTTAATAATAAAATAATATTAAAATATTCAAAAAAATTCAAAGTTCATAAAAAAATTCTAAAAAATTACCAAAACTCTAGAATAATGTAACTAAGACAAAAATGCAATCAAAATTTTCTGAAACCTATTTAATAATTTTATATTAAATTTTAAAGTTAGCTAAAAACCCTAAAATCCTATAAAATCAAAAATAAGCTATATTGAAAACTTAAATAGCTGAAAACCTCAAAGTTAAGATTAAAAACCTAAAAACTATTTTTTCAGATTTTTAAAATACCTTTTTCTATTTTTAAATTACTTTTCAAAATTTAAACTAAAAATAATCCTAGAAAATAAATTAAGTACGGGAAAAATAATCTTTTTGAACTGAAAAGTCTTAAAACTGAATAAAAACAAAAGAAAAATCCTAACTTGTAAAAACCTTAAAGAAATAAGCTGGAAATAGCTTTTAAATAAGCTGCTAATTAAATAAGCTACAAAACAAGGACTACTTAAATGGATGTTGATTTGCTAGTTGTGCATAGAAAAGCACTTGGATCACTGGTAACACGTATAGTCCTCCAACGAGGGGTCCCGTGTTCGAGTCCAGGCCAAGGAGATTTTTGCAAAACTTTTTTTTTTTTTTTTTACTTTAAAACTCAAACACAGTCACTACTTAAACTCCAAAAACTCAAATCTAATCAAAATTAACTAAGATTTAAACAATTTAGAACCAAAAACGTGCTCAGACAAGATTTTATGAACACAAAGAGAAATGTGATATCTTCACTTGTGAAGACAGGATCAAGAGGACTTGATCTTGGTTTCTGATGATGTTTTTGATGGACAAATGGCACCCCCACACCAATTGGGTTGTGGGGAGTCAGTAACAACACAAAAAACAAACAAGTTCTCACACAAATCAAGCACAAACTGCAAATGAATGTTTCTGATATGGCTTATGTTTCTGATGAACAATTGCTGGTTCAAATGGCACACAAGTGAATTTCAATGGCCAATAACTTGCAAATAATTCAACCAATATGACAAATAAGCAATAAAAATCCTCTAACAACCTATTATCTAACAGATAATCAAACTTTGATGAGCAATTTCATCAAAAATCAAGCAGACAACGTACTTGAGTGATTTTGACCATTTTTCCAAAATTTTAAGCATGCACTTTGCTAAAAACTCTTCCAAATGAGAAACCAAACTAGCATACACCCTACCAACTACCAAATGAGTGAATAAAACAAGTTCTAAGCCAGATTCAAACTATTAATCACCACTTAATCCCTTAATCCAAACACCCCTTAATATTCAGAAAACAAAATTTTTCAAAGCCAATCTATTTAACTCTACTCAAAACTGAATCAAAATACTTCCAACATGCATACAACCCTAATTTGAGCAAAATTAAACACTTAACCTAACACTTGAACAAATATCATTCAGATTCACCAAATCTCATATCATAACACTTAAATCACACAATCTTAAAATTTTTGAAAGCTGAACTAAGAATCAAGGATGCTACCTTGTTGGGCCTACATCCAGGCCCAACAGTGACTGAAAAGTCACCTCCAATCAGGCTGGGGCCTGAGCAGAACTTTGCTGATGTACTTATGAGGATTTGCTTGAAAAATGGATAAAAAATGATTCTTGTTGGGAACCTGCTAAGAGAGAAAACAAAGAAGACTTGTGTAAAGAGCTCAAGGCAGACCCCTAGCTTATGGACAAAGCTAGAAGTGAGCTTTAGCTTATAGGTAAGACTGTGATAAGCTATAAAAAATTACCAACAATGGCTTATCTAAGCTTGGGTACCCACTACACCAGAACAAGCCATGGTGTCTTGGACATACACAAACTAAAACACCATCAAACCAACACACTTAATCACCATTTTATCAGGTTTTTATGAAAACTTAAGATTTGAGAAAAACTTGAAAAGAAAATAGAACTTGGAAACTTGATAACCTTTGCTGAAAACTAAAACCAAACTTTAACAATGATAACTTAAATCAACTAAAATGTAAGATGGAACTCGTTTTCATCACCAACACTTAACTTAATTTCTCATTCAGAATAGAAAGATTTACAAGGTTGTGAAAAAGGAAAACAAGAACAACTTTCTACTATGTCCTATATGGCCTTTATATAGAGGCTTACATCTATTCTAGAACTAAAAAGAAGCTAAAACCCTAATGATACAAACTTCCTTTCTTGCCCTTGGAGATTCCAGAAAGATGCCATTTTTTTAATTTTGGTCAAGAACCTATGTGATGATCTTGGATGTATGTGGGATGCCAGTGGTGAAAAGATGATCTTGGACGTCCATTTTTCCTTTGGGAGCACGAAAATGTTGTGAGTTGTTGATCCTGCTGTCATCTTTTTGTTTGGGAGTGAATAATGGGGCAGGGGAGGGTGGTAGAAACGTGTGAGGTGATGGTGATGGGTGTTTAAGGGTGGGTTTGGGTTTAAGTGATGGTTAATCAAGGATCTGGAAAGGATGGATTAAAACCCCTTTGTTTTGGTGGTAATTAATCCTGGGAAAAATTAGGGTTTAAGGGTGATTAAGGGGTGTTTTAATCTGGTTTGGGGGTTAAAATATTTAAAAAACGTGTTTGCCACCAAAATTTAAACCAGATTAGTTAAATAAATAAATGAGTGGGTGGATTCTGACGTGGGGGAATGGGTGTATGTGATTAGCTGGGAGAAATAAGTAGGGTGAGGTGGCGTGATATGAGTGGAGGGTGAGGGTTTGGTTGTCTGGCAGGATTGGCCCCTCAAGTCTTCATTTGTCTTCACTTTGTATATAAACAGCAAAACTTCCATTCCCTTTGTAAACATCTTTGATAACTTGACAATTTTGGCACAAAATGTTTTCTAAACTTGAAACAAGGAATTCACATGTAATTTGATGATATTTGAAGGACTGATTTTGGCATTTTCTTCATTCTTCAAGGTTTGACTTGTTTGTTAACTTCTTTGGAGGACCTATATTGACAATTTAGTTTTGTTGAGGGACTAAATTTGCCAATTCTTCAAAGTTAAGGGTCCTTTTTGTAATTTTGACAAACTTTAGGGACCAATCTTGTAATTATGAAGATACAAGGGTATAAAGTGTCAATTCTTCAATATTGGAGGACCCTTCTTCATAATTCTTCAAATCTTCAAGGGTTTTCTTTGGAAAATTCTTCATTAGGGCTTGGTTCATCGTGCGGCTTCGTTTCCCGTGTTCGTTTTTTACTGATTCTTGTGATCTTTTGTCATTTTCTCAATATCCGTACCTAAAATACACAAGCAACAAACACAAGAATATATTTGGGTATTTTGATGATATTTAATGCATTTTAAGCCCTATTTGGATGATGAGACTATGCATAAAAGCAGTCTCATCACTCCCCCATACTAAACCATTGTCGTGCCCTCACGCAATGCTAGAATAAAGTATCGTAGCACCTCCAAAATTCATTTTATTCACTTTATTGAAATGATAAACTAGCTATACTACTACTATTACTACTTCTACTTGCGTTTTAGACATAATGTATGATTTTCATCGCAAAATGGGACGTTTAGGTTCATAGAATAAGAACACGTGAATGCTTCGTTAGAAATAATTTCATCGTCCTCGATTTTCACTCCAATTCCATGCCAAGCATGCAACGAGATCATTGTCATTATAAGTTAGTAATGCTAACACTACTCATATGCTCTAATCACGTACTTATCCTCCCATTATTCCTAAGTTGTATCTCTTATATTTTATTATGTCTTGAATGTTTCACGAGGATACATTGTTGACTTATGCGATAATAGAGATTTTGGTCTAAAGATAGAGTCCTAACGGTGTAACTAAGACCATAAAATCAATAACCCCTCCTAATAGACAACGATGTCAAAAAATTATGTTGACAAGAAGAATTGATAAACACGGTTTTATAACGGTTTTGAACATGAGACTTATTACCAAGACTTTTATACGCCCCCTAACGGAAGGGCCTTATTATCTTTGGTTTACCTCCATCTTTTATTCAACTTCGCCATGAAGCTTTTATTATGACTTTGGTCTTGCCTTGCCTTTTATTATCCGCCTCATCAGTGGTTTTATTAGCCAAAGACGTATATCCTCACGCTAAAGCGAATTTTGGATCTTTAAAGCTTCGAAGATTAAGGCTTGATTCACTTTCAATTTTTGCATAGATTTTAGGACTTGTGGGGCTTCAAATTGTTTGCTAGATTTAGGTGAGCACTTGAAATCTTATTATTGGGTGAAGCTTTTGATTATTGGGGTGCCAATACTTCAAAACCGTAACGCTGGCGATACCTTAATGTCTTCCCGATTTAATTACACGGAAGCTACTAGAAAAGACTAGAAACCCAACAATCCTAACTAAACCGCTAAGTCAATATTTATTAAGCAAAAAATATTTACATGCGAAGGGAGAATAAGCAAACAACGAGAACACATGAGTTTTTGAAAGAGTACGAGTACTCTACGTTTAGCATAGTAACTTATAATTAACTCTATCATTTCTCGTCCTCATTTAAGAGACTTAGCCAAATGTGTAGTTAAGGAATCAAAGCTAAGTGCTCAACACGCACGGTCGAGTCAAAAATTACTCTTATTCTCGCCATCGAAAAACCTACATTCGTGTCTTCAAACACTTATAAAACATGAGAAAAATTTAAAATTTGGCCATTTTTAGCCTTATTTTGCAACAAAATGATAAACAAAAAGATAAACTTTGGAAAGCGTGAAGGTTTGGCAAGGAAAGTATCTATTCACCCCCCATACTAAAGTTAAACATTGTCCTCAATGTTTCGAGTCTAGGGGTGCAAACACCCCCATACTAGAGACGTAGTCGAATGCCTAATCTAGCATGGAAAGGGTGTAACCAATAAAATAATAGCCGTTTATGAAGTGTGCTAAAAACCTAAGGTTAGAACGTCAAAAGGATATATGATGGATATTGAGAAATGTATCCAAAGAAAACGATCGAGTGCACCGATAAAACGAACACGAGAGGCTCTAATCGTGAAGATCATGATCTAAAAACCACAATTCACAAACAACCACGGAACAATGGTTGGAAGGGCACAAATCCCCTCACATTAAACTAATTAGAAAGCGATAATATGTACATAGGATAAGCATGGGACTCCCCCACGAGGCACCTCGTTTTTTATTACAGAGTCATGAGCTCGACTCGATCCCCTCAATACTAATTATCATTGGGGAAAGTAAATTGGTCGAGGTAGTTCAAGGATGGAACTTCCCCGCCAAAGTAGTGCTTCAACCTATGTCCATTCACCTTGAAGTTAGGACCATCATATTGAGCTAGCTCGATGGTCCCATACGGAAACACTTGAGTCACGGTGAATGGACCGGACCAACGGGATTTCAACTTACCGGAAAAGATTTTCAATCTTGAACTAAAAAGTAAAACTTGATCCCCAATGTTAAAAACCCTGTTTTTAATTTTAAAATCATGCAACTTTTTAGTTTTCTCTTTATAAATCAATGAATTTTCATAAGCAATATCCCTTAATTCATCTAATTCATTTAATTGCATTTTTTGGTGTTTTCCCGCGGTCTCCATATCATCATTACAATGCTTTAGGGCCCAATAAGCCTTGTGTTCTAACTCGATAGGCAAATGACAATTCTTTCCATACACAAGCTTATAGGGAGTGCACCCAATGGGTGTCTTATGAGCGGTCCTAAAGGCCCATAAAGCATCGTCCAACTTATCCGACCATGATTGTCGGTTTTCCCCAACGGATCTCTCCAAGATCCTTTTCAACGCTCGGTTTGAAACCTCGACTTGCCCACTCGTTTGTGGGTGATAAGCCGTAGAAAGCTGATGTGTAACCCCATATTTCCTTAGAACCCTTTCAAATTGGTCGTTACAAAAATGGGTTCCACGGTCGCTTATGATAGCACGAGGGGTTCCAAACCGAGAAAACAATTGCTTGAAAAACTTGACTACCACACGAGCATCATTGGTGGGCAAGGCCTTGGCCTCCACCCACTTAGAAAGTTAGTCAACCGCAACGAGAATGTACTTATTACCACGAGATGATGGGAACGGCCCCATAAAGTTTATACCCCAAACGTCAAAGATCTCACATACTTGAATGATATTTTGTGGCATTTCATCTTTTTGTGAGGCTTTTCCTTGTCGTTGGCATGCATCACACGACTTCACAAGATCTTGTGCATCTCGGTAAATAGTTGGCCAAAAGAAGCCGGCATCAAACACCTTTTTAGCCGTGAGATTAGCACCGTGGTGACCACCCGTGGGTCCCTCATGGCAATCTCTAAGGATGTTAGAAGCTTCGGTGCCAAATACACAACGTCAGATGATTTGATCCGCACAAGTTTAAAACAAGTAAGGGTCGTTCCAAAAGTAGAACTTGACGTCACGAAAGAATTTTCGTTTTTCTTGAGTCGTCATACCCTTAATGATGAAGTTACCCGCATGGTAATTTGCAAAATCCACAAACCATGGGGTAGAAGAATCAAGCTTAGAATTCACTACACCAAGTGTCTCGAGCGGAAATTTTCGATGATTTCCTTGGGCTCGTAAACACTTTGGTGAGGATCTTCCAAACGAGAAAGATGATCGGCCGCTAGATTCTCGGCTCCTTTTTTGTCAACAATGGTGTGATAAAATTCTTGAAGGAGGAGAATCCAACGAAGTAATCTCGGCTTAGCATCTTGTTTAGCCATGAGATACTTAATAGCCGAATGGTCTGTAGACACTATGCATTTCGTCAAGCCGAGGTAAGGTTGGAACTTCTGAAATGCATACACCACGGCAAGGAACTCCTTTTCCGTTGTAGTGTATTTAAGTTGAGCCTCGGTCATCGTCTTGCTAGCATAGTGAATAGGCAAGAAGTGCTTATCATGACGTTGCCCAAAACGGCCCCAATGGCGTAATCACTAGCATCACACATAAGCTCAAAGGGGAGGTTCCAATTGGGAGCAACAAGAATGGGAGCTTCGGTAAGTCTCCTCTTGAGGATTTCAAAGGCTCGTACACAATCTTCGTCAAAGACAAAACGTGCCTCTTTTTCAAGAAGATGTGTAATGGGTCGAGAAATCTTTGAAAAATCCTTGATGAATCGACGATAAAAGCCCGCGTGGCCTAGGAAACTCCTAAATCCCTTAACGGTTTTAGGATGAGGTAATTTGGCGATGACGTCTACCTTAGCTTGATCTACCTCAATCCCCGCTTTCGAGACCTTGTGCCCTAAGACGATTCCACTCTTAACCATAAAATGACATTTTTCCCAATTGAGCACAAGGTTGGTTTCCTCACAACGTTTTAACATTCTCTCAAGGTTCGACAAACACGAAGTGAAAGAATCACCAAACACGGAAAAGTCATCCATGAAGACTTCCATCGTCTTCTCGATCATATCATGAAAAATAGCCATCATGCACCGTTGAAAGGTTCCCGGTGCATTGCAAAGTCCAAATGGCATTCTACGATAGGCAAACGTTCCATATGGACACGTAAACGTAGTTTTTTCTTGATCACGAGGATCGATGGGAATTTGGAAGTAACCGGAAAAACCATCTAAAAAGCAATAGAAATCGTTTCCCGCAAGACGCTCCAACATTTGGTCCATGAAGGGCAAGGGAAAATGGTCTTTTCGAGTGGCTTCATTTAACTTTCGATAGTCAATGCACACTCTCCATCCGGTCACGAGTCTAGTGGGAATCAACTCGTTGGCATCGTTTGGCACAACGGTCATCCCTCCCTTTTTAGGGACACAATGAATAGGACTCACCCAAGGGCTATCGGAAATAGGGTAAATCATTCCCGTGTCAAGGAGTTTAAGGACCTCCTTTTTGATGACGTCGTGAATTTTGGGGTTCACCCTCCTTTGACTTTGGATTGTGGGCTTGAAATCCTCCTCCATTAAGATTTTGTGGATACAAAACTTGGGATCGATTCCCTTAATGTCAGATAACTTCCACGCAATCGCCCCTTTGTGATCCTTTAGAACATCGACAAGTGCGGTTTTTTCATCAATCGAAAGTTCCTTCGCAATAATAACCGGCAACTTGTCGCCCTCCTCCAAATAGACATATTCGAGGTGAGGATGTAAATCTTTCAACTCGAGGATAGGTGGTTCCTCAAGTGAAGATTTGGGCTCGATACTCATAACCTCCTCGGGTGGAGGAAATGGGAAATCGTTAAGAAAATCCTTGATAATCTAGAAGTCCTCATCGTTGTCGAGGTCTTCGTCACAAGTACGTGGAACATTACATTCTTCCAACGTAAAACCACCACCTTCAAATGGAGTGAAGGTTGGTGTCGAATTATCAAGAATTGGATCTAACATAGTGGGATTGCCACTAGTTTCTTCATCACCAAACCCTAAAACTTCTTGTGAAAATTCCTCGCAAACCACGTCGATCATATCAACGAGGTTTATGGTAGCAACGTAATAAACATGAGAAAGTTGAGAATTTTGAGTTGCGTTTATAACAAGTTACTCGTCGTTGAAACGTAAGGTGATCTTTCTAGCATGCACATCAATTAAAGCCATAGACGTATCTAAAAACGAACGACCTAAAATAAGAGGAACTTGAGGATCCATGGGGATATCGACAACGATAAAGTCTACGGGATAGTAGAACTTCCCCACTTTCACAAAAACGTCTTTCGCCAAACCACATGCACGAATCGTGGAATGGTCGGCCAACTCGATAGACATTAGTGAAGGAGTAAGATTAGGAACATTGAGCGACTTGAAGATTGCAAGTGGCATCAAATTAATGCTAGCACCAAGATCGGCCAAGGCATAGCAATCTTCCATATCTTGAATTGCACAAGGGATCAAAAATTTACCGGGATCACCGACTTTTTGAGGTATGCGATTAAGATAAACCGACGAACAACTAGACAATTGGTGCAATTTCTCCTTGTTGTTCAACATACTCTTAAAGTTAGCGGCAAATCGAGGCATCATGACCAAAGCATCGGCGAAACTCACATTAAGGTGCAACTCACGAAACATTTTCATAAAAAGCTCAAATTGGTAGTTGTCGCGCTCTTGTCGTTTTTCCTTCCTAAGTCTCGATGGGTAAGGCAATGGTGGTGTGGGTTGGGGCATAGGCATAGCCTTTGGAATCTCGGGTTCCAATGTTGGTAATAGGTCAACCGTAGGTGTGGCATGAGCGGTGCTTTGTGGGCTTGAAATATGCTCCTTTTTGACCACCACCTCGGGTTCTTCCTCAATTTCCTCCACCGTTGGAGTAATTGGTTGAGGAGTCGGTTCTTTAAGTGCCTTACCACTACGTGTGGTAATCACTTTCATCTCTCCCTTCGGGTTTGAAACGGTGTTGCTAGGAAGACCACTCAAAGTAGAGGCTTTGTTCCCCATGACGGCTTCTAAAATGGCATTAAGCTTAGCATCTTGACTATTAAACTTAAGATCTTGACTAGCGGCTTTTTGGTCAATTCTTTGTTCAAGCCTAGCATGACTTTGTTCAATCTTATTGTTTTGACCTCTAATTTGATTAGCAAAATCATTTTTCAACTCATTTGTCATATTAAGATTTTCCTTCACAAAATTAGCCAATTCCTTGGTGTTTTTAGCCGTGTCCCTAGCTTGACTAGCCAGTTGCTCTTGAATGTTTTCCAAAATCTTATCTTTTGCCGTAGCGTAATTCAAAAAGTCCATTGGAAGTTCTTTAGTGTAAACATTTTGAAGACCTTGACTCGTGTTTTGAAAATTACGGTTTTGATTTTGATTTTGCAATTGGCTACTACTTCCTTGATTCCCATAGTTGTTATTACCCTTGTAATTGTTCGTTTGATTGCTTTGGTAACCAACTTGATTGTTTCGATAATTGTTAGCATTTTGATTTTGTAGAAAACCCGGTGGAGTCAATTGATTAGTGCGAGGAACTTGACCGTTTTGGTTATAAGTTCCCGCGGCCGCGAAGGCACTCGAAGTGTTACCACCGTTGGTAATGCACTCGGAATAATCGTGAGCTCCACCACAATACATACAAGAAACCTCAACCGCTTTAGCCGTAGCGGGACTGGGTTATTTACCAACTTTAAACTCAATTAACAATCCTTTAAGCTTATCAAAAATCTTGTTCTCCAAATTATCCTCGATTTGGCAAGCATCATTGGTGTGTGACAATGAAGGCGAAGGCGAAGACGAAGTCTTACGAACACTAGACGTGCTACGAGGACTATAGACCTTAGACCTATTCTCAATAATTAACAATGCTTCCTCGACTGTCTTACACAAAAAATTACCACCCGCGGCGGCATTAAGATAATCACGCTCATGATCGTTCAAGCCATTGTAAAACGTGTCAATTTGATGCAAGTCGGAAAAACCATGATGAGGACATGCGTGCAACATTTCCTTAAACCTATTCCAAGCTGTTGAAAAACTCTCATTATACTCCTGTGAAAACTTTGAAATCTCGTTTTTCAAGTGCGTAGTCTTAGAGGGCGGAAAAAATTGGTTTACGAATTTTGAAACGAGATCCTTCCACGTCAATATAGAATTGGGTGGCTCTTTCTCTAACCAAATTTTTGCGGGCCCCGCTAAGGAATACGGAAAAAGCATCATCTTAATCGAGTCGTTTGAGACGTCCTTAAACTTACAAGTGGCGGTGAGACGATTAAATTGGCGAATGTGGTTATGAGGGTTGTCCTTTTCGTCACCTTGAAACTTGTTGTTTTGAATCATGGACAACAAACCCGTCTTAATCTCAAAATTCTCCACAAGGATAGCGGGAATCACAATCGCTTCTCCATAACCCTCGGTGGGTGCTTGAAGCAACTCCATCATAGTTCGATTAGCCATGGGTGCTTCTTTCACTACAATGGGTTCGTCAATAGGAGACTCCTCACTAGAAGGAGTGGTTGATTTGTTTCTTCGTTTACGAGCACGTCTTGCTTTGGAGCGAGTTTGAATAAACGTCACGTACAACGAGAAGGCGAGCAAAGAAGATTCTTTTTGGTGTTTTTACCTTTTCAATTTTTTTTGTGGTTTTTGATTGTTTTTACTTTTTTTGGATTTTTGGAATGTATTAGGTAGACACAAATCTACAAATCTCCTCCTTAATCAAATCTCTCGATTAAAGAAGCCTCAAGGAATGAAAACGATCACGTGAAGTGAACGCCTTTGATGACTTTAGAACGATGGTGGAACACCAAATCGTTCAAGAGGGTTTAATCAAATGAAACCAAGAAAATATATATGATACTTAAGTAATACTTTGGGCGGCAAAACCCTCGATTAGCTTTCAATCTCAAAATACGCACAAGCAAGCGGAGGAAACGAGGCAGCGCGAAGCATTTAAGAGCCTTTTTCCTTTAGGTCGTGAAATACAACCGCCTTATACCCACCTTATAATTTGTATTTTTCAAAATCGAGCTTCACGAAAGTATTTATCTATTTTTGCCTTTTTCTTTGGTTTGAGATTCGAATACAATGATTGGGTAATGACCTCCCAAGTCAAGGTTGTGATTTCTCACGTATTTGGAGTACTTGTGAATTTATTGTTCTACGTATACAATATAGTAATAGTATTCACACAAAAACCGAAAAACGATAATACGTATTAGTAGAGTGCTACTAATACAAATACTAATTATGGCTATATTTAAAAACAACAATTGTTCAACCAAAACACAACACGCCTCCCCGGTAGCGCCGCCAAAATGATTGTAGAGTTTTTACCCCTTTAGGAAAAGGAAGGTAAAATAGTGGTAAGCGTTAAGTGTCGTTTTAGGAAAACCGAGCACTAATGACCAAACAAGTTCAAGTTCGTTTCCCAAGGAGGCAAGTGTGTTGTGTTAAGAATTGATTTTGATTTGTGATTATATGATTGAGAAAGAAAGAAAGAAATGGGATTAGAAGAGAAAGACGGTTACAAAGACAGATTAAACTAAGACGAAAAAGGCGATCACGTAAAACCGTAAATAGTGCAAAAATTAAAATTTTAACCTAAAAATTCCTAAAAATTACTAAAAATCCACAATAATATTATAAGAGTTTACAAAAAATCCAAACTTGCTAAAACCTTTTAATTAATTAGATAATGACTTTTTAATGCTAATTAAAGCCCTAAAAATCACTATTAATTATTAAAAAGCCCTAAACAAGATTTTAAAGTTTGTAAACCTCAAAAATAACCTATTTAAGCTAAAAAGTATTTTTTTAAATTTTAAAACCAAATTAAACTATTTTTAAACACTTAAAAACTATTAAAATCAATTAAAACTTAAATTAATTCTAGAAAATAATTGAAAAGTCCTAAAAATATTTGGAAAGTGACAAAACTCCTAATTAAGTGACTACAATCTAGGAAAAATGTAAAAAGTAGAAAAATCCAACTTTCAATTTTTAATAATAAAATAATATTAAAATATTCAAAGAAATTCAAAGTTCATAAAAAAATTCTAAAAAATTACCAAAAATCAAGAATAATGTAACTAAGACAAAAATGCAATCAAACTTTTCTGAAACCTATTTAATAATTTTATATTAAATTTTAAAGTTAGCTAAAAACCCTAAAATCCTATAAAATCAAAAATAAGCTAAATTGAAAACTTAAATAGCTGAAAACCTCGAAGTTAAGATTAAAAACCTAAAAACTATTTTTTCAGATTTTTAAAATATCTTTTTCTATTTTTAAATTACTTTTCAAAATTTAAACTAAAAATAATCCTAGTAAATAAATTAAGTACGTGAAAAATAATCTTTTTGAACTGAAAAGTCTTAAAACTGAATAAAAACAAAAGAAAAATCCTAACTTGTAAAAACCTTAAAGAAATAAGCTGGAAATAGCTTTTAAATAAGCTGCTAATTAAATAAGCTACAAAACAAGGAGTACTTAAATGGATGTTGATTTGCTAGTTGTGCATAGAAAAGCACTTGGATCACTGGTTAACACGTATAGTCCTCCAACGAGGGGTCCCGTGTTCGAGTCAAGGCCAAGGAGCTTTTTGCAAAACTTTTTCTTTTTTTTACTTTAAAACTCAAACACAGTCACTACTTAAACTCCAAAAACTCAAATCTAATCCAAATTAACTAAGATTTAAACAATCTAGAACCAAAAACGTGCTCAGACAAGGTTTTATGAACACAAAGAGAAATGTGATATCTTCACTTGTGAAGACAGGATCGAGAGGACTTGATCTTGGTTTCTGATGATGTTTTTGATGGACAAATGGAACCCCCACACCAATTGGGTTGTGGGGAGTCAGTAACAACACAAAAAACAAACAAGTTCTCACACAAATCAAGCACAAACTGCAAATGAATGTTTCTGATATGGCTTATGTTTCTGATGAACAATTGCTGGTTCAAATGGCACACAAGTGAATTTCAATGGCCAATAACTTGCAAATAATCCAACCAATATGACAAATAAGCAATAACAATCCTCTAACAACCTATTATCTAACAGATAATCAAACTTTGATGAGCAATTTCATCAAAAATCAAGCAGACAAGGTACTTGACTGATTTTGACCATTTTTCCAAAATTTTAAGCATGCACTTTGCTAAAAACTCTTCCAAATGAGAAACAAAACTAGCATACACCCTACCAACTACCAAATGAGTAAATAAAACAGGTTCTAAGCCAGATTCAAACTATTAATCACCACTTAATCCCTTAATCCAAACACCCCTTAATATTCAGAAAACAAAATTTTTCAAAGCCAATTTATTTAACTCTACTCAAAACTGAATCAAAATACTTCCAACATGCATACAACCCTAATTTGAGCAAAATTAAACACTTAACCTAACACTTGAACAAATATCATTCAGATTCACCAAATCTCATATCATAACACTTAAATCACACAATCTTAAATTTTTTGAAAGCTGAACTAAGAATCAAGGATGCTACCTTGTTGGGCCTACATCCAGGCCCAACAGTGACTGAAAAGTCACCTCCAATCAGGCTGGGGCCTGAGCAAAACTTTGCTGATGAACTTATGAGGATTTGCTTGAAAAATGGATAAAAAATGATTCTTGTTGGGAACCTGCTAAGAGAGAAAACAAAGAAGACTTGTGTAAAGAGCTCAAGGCAGACCCCTAGCTTATGGACAAAGCTAGAAGTGAGCTTTAGCTTATAGGTAAGACTGTGATAAGCTAAAAAAATGACCAACAATGGCTTATCTAAGCTTGGGTACCCACTACACCAGAACAAGCCATGGTGTCTTGAACATACACAAACTCAAACACCATCAAACCAACACACTTAATCACCATTTTATCAGGTTTTTATGAAAATTTAAGATTTGAGAAAAACTTGAAAAGAAAACAGAACTTGGAAACTTGATAACCTTTGCTGAAAATTAAAACCAAACTTTAACAATGATAACTTAAATCAACTGAAATGTAAGATGGAACTCGTTTTCATCACCAACACTTAACTTAATTTCTCATTAGAATAGAAAGATTTACAAGGTTGTGAAAAAGGAAAACAAGAACAACTTTCTACTATGTCCTATATGGCCTTTATATAGAGGCTTACATCTATTCTAGAACTAAAAAGAAGCTAAAACCCTAATGATACAAACTTCCTTTCTTGCCCTTGGAGATTCCAGAAAGATGCCATTTTTTGAATTTTGGTCAAGAACCCATGTGATGATCTTGGATGTATGTGGGATGCCAGTGGTGAAAAGATGATCTTGGACGTCCATTTTTCCTTTGGGAGCACGAAAATGTTGTGAGTTGTTGATCCTGCTGTCATCTTTTTGTTTGGGAGTGAATAGTGGGGCAGGGGAGGGTGGTAGAAACATGTGAGGTGATGGTGATGGGGGTTTAAGGGTGGGTTTGGGTTTAAGTGATGGTTAATCAACGATCTGGAAAGGATTGATTAAAACCCCTTTGTTTTGGTGGTAATTAATCATGGGAAAAATTAGGGTTTAAGGGTGATTAAGGGGTGGTTTAATCCGGTTTGGGGGTTAAAGTATTTAAAAAACGTGTTTGCCACCAAAATTTAAACCGGATTAGTTAAATAAATAAATGAGTGGGTGGATTCTGACGTGGGGGAATGGGTGTATGTGATTGGGTGGGAGAAATAAGTGGGGTGAGGTGGCGTGATATGAGTGGAGGGTGAGGGTTTGGTTGTCTGGCAGGATTGGCCCCTCAAGTCTTCATTTGTCTTCACTTTGTATATAAACAGCAAAACTTCCATTCCCTTTGTAAACATCTTTGATAACTTGGCAATTTTGGCACAAATCGTTTTCTAAACTTGAAACAAGGACTTCACATGTAATTTGATGATATTTGAAGGACTGATTTTGGCATTTTCTTCATTCTTCAAGGTTTGACTTGTTTGTTGACTTCTTTGGAGGACCAATATTGACAATTTAGTTTTGTTGAGGGACTAAATTTGCCAATTCTTCAAAGTTAAGGGTCCTTTTTGTAATTTTGACAAACTTTAGGGACCAATCTTGTAATTATGAATATACAAGGGTATAAAGTGCCAATTCTTCCATATTGGAGGACCCTTCTTCATAATTCTTCAAATCTTCAAGGGTTTTCTTTGGAAAATTCTTCATTAGGGCTTGGTTCATCGTGCGGCTTCGTTTCTCGTGTTCGTTTTTGACAGATTCTTGTGATCTTTTGTCATTTTCTCAATATCCGTACCTAAAATACACAAGCAACAAACACAAGCATATATTTGGGTATTTTGATGATATTTAATGCATTTTAAGCCCTATTTGGACGATGAGACTATGTATAAAAGCAGTCTCATCAGCCGCTGTCGCACAAGAGGATGATTACTTAGCCAAGTCCTAGTCGTAGCGCGACAAGATCAGACAGAATATAACTTATATTATAGTTATATTCGCCTAAGGAAAAAGGATATACACTTGCCTTAGTTGGATAATGAAGATCAAGCTATTTCGAGTCATTGTCTCTTCCTTAGGCCGCAAGAACAGGGAGTCCAGCTTGGACTCTCTTGAGTATAAAAGGAACCCCTTCGGTTCCACAAAGGGGTGATACACACAATACCCTAAACACTAATATACTCAAATCGATTACTTACTCTCACGTCGGAGTCTAATCGTGGGTCACAAACCCACGGTAAGCCTAACGGTGTCTGTTTAGTGCGTAGGGTCCTAAAGCAAGTTTTACTTGGTCTGAGAGGCGGAGTCCACAAGACCCTAAATTAAGCCTAATTTGGGTCAAGCTCGGTCCATCCCAACTTTTACATCAACAAGTTGGCGCCATCCGTGGGACCCACACTAAGCTCTAACTAATGACGAAAAGCGTTAAGAATGAAGGCCGTCAAGGATCCTCGACGGTAGATGGCTGTATCACATCAGTAAATGATACCCCTGGATCTGCCAGCGAGGCAAACACTCGGGATGTGAACAATCCCCCAATTATAAGAACAGGAGGACTGTTCTCTACTCCCCTACTCGCTGCGGGGGAAAAGGCATCAAACGAGAGTCAACTCACCTCCTCCCAATAAGCAAAAAAGAAAGACGCCCCAAGAGGAGATAGGGGAAGTCATTGCTACAAAGCACGCATGATGGAGGAGTACGTAGCTAATAACCTACAAGCACTTGTCCCTTTGGTTGCTAAACATGAAAAGATGGTGGAGAAAGCAAAGCGCGCGAAGCACGCCTCATCCTGAGAAGGCAATCTGTCATGATCAAATGATAATCCGCCAGAAAAACATATATGCGCAAGTTATTCCTCGGATGACCAACTCTTCTCACAACCTTGGAGAAGAGCCATGAAAAACGCTTTTACGAGGCGCATACAGCATTATGGAGACATAAGAAAGCGCCGCATGCCATCAAATGTAAAAACTTATGATGGCACGACGGATCCAAAAGACCATTTGAAAGTCTTTGAATCCCAGGCATGTATCGAACAATGGCCAGAACCCGTATGGTGTAATATGTTTAACTCTACACTCGTAGGGAGTGCGCGGACGTGGTTCGATAGGCTTCCGCCGCGAACAGTCAACGGGTATGAAGTATTGCGAAAAGCGTTCAAAAGAAATTATGTGCAACACAAAAGACATGATAAAAGTGTTTTATCGCTCGACAGGGTAAAGCAAAACCAGGGCGAATACCTGGAATACTTTCTGGAGCGTTTCAAAAGCGAGTGTCTTCAAATAAAGGACTGCCTAGAAATTTTAAAAGTATCCTGCTTCATGGCGGGCATACGAAACAGCGATCTAATAAAGAAGCTTAATGAAAGAACGCCTATAACCTTTGATGGAGTGCTAAGGTGGGTAAGGTCTTTCATACAAGGAGAATCAGCTGCTTCAGAAATAGCACAAAGAACTTATGATCACAGATCTATCCGCATACCCAGTGAACGACCCAACAAGCAAGGCAGATCTCTAGGCCTTGATTACGTAGGAAGGAGAAGAGACGGGAGAACTTATAACTCTAGGTTTACCCCCTTAAGTTAACCCCAAGAGAAATCCTCGTATCAGAAGGTGCGAGTTTCACAAGGCCAACGACAATGACCACCCCGGTCAAAAAACGCGCCAGTAATAGATACTGTGAATACCACAATGAGAGGGGGCATGCTACGAATGAATGTATTCAGCAGCAAAAATATATCGAGAATAAGGTAAAGAAAGGCGAGCTAAAACACCTTGTCAAGGAAACCACGAAGGATGATAGACAAAAGGTCGCCAGCGCGAATATTCACATGGTGGAATCGTGGCAACGAAGGACAAGACAAAAGGTGAGCCAAAAATTATTGAAGGGAAAAGACATTTCCTTCCCCCCACTCAATGCAAGGAACATCATATACGGCCCGCTAGTTATACAAATAAGCATTGGTCAGCACAGCATACATCGCATGTATGTGGATGGAGGTTCATCAGCAGTAAGAATGGGAAATGATGAGCACTCGACGAAAGTCCCAATGAATTTTTTGATAATACGGTCGCCATCACAATATAACGGGATCATAGGGCGACAATACTAGCAATGCGAGCGGTACCTTCTACGACTCACGGTATGATGAAATTCCTAGTTGATGGAGGGGTCGTAAGGATATTCAACACGGTAGTAACACCCCCAGAATGCAACGCGATCATAGAACCGCCTAGGATCACAATGGAAACAAAGGTGAACTCACCACCAAACTTAAAGGTAGCAGTGCATCCGCAGTACTCGGATCAGGAGATAACGATCGGAGGGACATTATCTGACAAAGGATAGACAGACATGTGTCGCCTTTTGAAGGATAATCTAGACGTCTTCGCATGGGAACCCAAAGATATGACAAGGGTGCCAAGGTCGATAGCCGAACACAAGCTTCAAATCCACGAAGGATACCCACCGGTTAGGCAAAAGAAAAGAGGACAGGCCCTAGAGCGCAACAAAGTAATACTATATGAGGTAAAAAAACTGATGGACGCAGGAATCATGAGGGAAGTTTACTATCACGACTGGCTCGATATCCCAGTAAAGGTAAAGAAACATGATGGCAGCTGGCGCATGTGCGTTGATTTCATAGACCTCAATAAAGCTTGTCCCCAAGATTGTTACCCACTCCTGGAAATAGATTGGAAGGTGGAATTGTTGTGCGAATACCCCTTCAAATGTTTCATGGACGCATACAAGGGATACCATCAGATACAAATGGCATAAGAAGATAAGGAAAAGACAGCATTCCATATCAGCCAGGGCGTGTACTGTTACATAAAAATGTCGTTCGGACTAAAGAACGCAGGGGCCACATATCAACGACTGGTTGATAAGGCATTTGAAGGCCAAATAGGGCGAAATTTGGAGGTGTATGTCGATGATTTGGTAATAAAAAGTCATACGGAGAGCGAGCTTATTTGGGATATAGAGGAAACATTCTCTACACTCAGAAGGATAAACATGAAGTTAAATCCAAAGAAGTGCACTTTTGGGGCGACAGAAGGCATGTTCCTATGATACATGATCGACCCCAATGGAATCAAACCCTGTTCGAAAAAACAGACGCGGTCATTCAACTCTAGAGCCTAAAAACGAAAAAGGAAGTGTAGTCGCTAAATGGGAAGCTTGCAGGACTGAACAAGTTCTTGTCTAAATCAGCAGAGAAGTCGCTCCCCTTATTTAAAACGCTTAAAAAGTGCATTAAGAAAGGGGAATTCAATTGGACGAAGGAAGTAGAAAAGGCCTTCGAGGAATTAAAAGTGCATTTAGCTTCGCTCCCTATGTTAGTCGCGCCACGACCTAAAGAAGAGTTGATAATATATTTGTTCATAACGCATGGAGTGATCGGCGCGGTGCTAATGACGGACTGGGAAAATGTGCAAACACCAGTGTACTTCATAAGTAGAGCGTTACAATGGATAAATTAGTCCTCGCGCTAGTGTTTGCAGCAAAGAGGTTGCGCAGATATTTCCAAGCGCAGCCAATAGTGGTGATAACGGATCAACCCATAAAGCATGTGATCTCAAAACCAGATGTCGCAGGCAGGTTCCAAAAATTGAGTGTTCTACTAGGGGAACACAATATTACTTACAGACCGCGCAATGCCGTGAAGGGACAAATTCTGGAGGATTTTATCATTGAAAAACTAGATGAAGGTGCTCAGGGGATAGATCAAAAGTAAGAAGACCAAGCCCCGTGGATCTTTTTCACAGATGGGTCATACTGATGGATCAGGCGCGAGACTCATACTCACCAATGCAGAAGGAATAGAGTTCACATACGCGTTACGTTTTGAGTTCACAGCCACAAATAATGAGGCAGAGTATGAGGCGCTGATAGCAGGGCTAAGAATTACAGCAAGAATGGGCGTGCGCTATCTCAAAGCGAATGTAGATTCTCGACCGGTAGCAAACCATATACTTGGCAATTATGAAGCAAAAGAAGATAATATGGTGTAGTACTTACAAAAAGCCAAAGCACTGATTGAGGGGTTCAATAGTTTCCAGATATGCCAAGTACCCAGGGGGAGAACAAGAAAGCAGATGCAATTAGCAAGATAGCATCCACCAGTTTTGCGCACTTATCAAAACAAGTCCTGGTGGAAATCCTCAAGGATAAGTCAATCAAAGAGCAAGAGGTCACGTCGGTCGTAGAGGAAGAAGGCCCTACATGGATGAAACCGATTATGGATTATTTGATGAATGACTCACTCCCGAATGACGGAAATAAGTCACGGAGAGTACGAAGACGTTCGAGGCAATTTGAAGTCAGAGATGGGGTCCTTTACAAGCGATCTTGTCTCCATCCATGGTTAAGATGCGTAGGGCCACGCCAGGCGCAATACATCATTAGCGAAATCCACGAGGGGTCATGCGGAATGCACGCAGGACCAAGGTCTGTGTTGGCAACAGCGTTGCGTAGCGGGTACTACTGGTCAACTATGCATACAGACGCGCGAACACTCATTAATAAATGCAATGACTGCCAGGTGCACAAGCCAGTACCTAGGCAGCCTCAGGAGGAGTTCACGCCAATTACCTCCCCTTGGCCATTCTTTAAATGAGGAATCAATATCACGGGACCCTTTCCCGTAGCCGCGGGGGGAGTTAAGTTCCTCATAGTCACGATGGGTTACTTCACAAGATGGATTAAGGCAAAGGCAGTCGCAACGATCACGGGAAATCAGGTGAAAAGATTCGTATGGGACAACATAGTATGTCGTTTCGGACTGCCCGGTGAAGTAGTCTCTGATAATGGAAAGCAGTTCGCAGAGAACCCATTCAAGGATTGGTGTGCGAAGAATGGGATACATCAACGGTTCGCATCGGTCGCCCACCCAGAAACGAATGGACTTGTGGAGAGAGCAAACAGGAGTTTGGGGGATGGCATAAAAGCACGGTTGGGGGAGCATAATAAGAAGTGAGTCGATGAGTTGTCGCATGTTTTGTGGGCACATCGTACGATGATCAAGACATCCACAGGTGATACCCCCTTCGCCCTAACATATGGTATAGAGGCAGTCATTCCAGCTGAGATCGGACTGCATACACTCCGCACAGCAGAGGTAGACATGGTTACTAACGACGATGAGCTACGATTGAACCTAGACATAATAGAGGAGCGACGAGAGTTAGCAGCAATCCGCGAAGCTAAGTCAAAAGCAAAGATGAAAGGCTACTATGATGCTAGGGTGCGCAAGACCTCCTTCAGACCAGGTGACTTTGTGTATCGCTCAAACACGGCCAGTCGCGCTGAGAATACAGGGAAACTTGGACCCAAATGGGAGGGACCCTACATAGTGAGAGATGCACATGGAAATGGTGCGTACCGACTACGCGATATGGATGGTCGCGACCTACAAAGTCCTTGGAACATATTCCATCTAAAGAAGTGCTACCTTTAAGGGCAAACTTCCTAAGTGAATGTATTGTTTTTCCTTTTATTTTATGTATTTCAAATCTTGCAAGTATTAATAAAACAGTCGTGATCCCTAGCTATGTCCATGGCGCATTCTAAAAAAAACTTTTCTCTTTATGTCATACATACTTTTTTCCTTATTATATATTGCCGATTGGCTCACGCGTGTATCCTTGTTAGGCCCCTTGCTATTAATGACGTTGTAGCAAGTTATGTAACTATTAAACTCTGAGACTATTAAGACACACTTGTGCGCACCTAACAATGGGTCAACCTCACCTGACCGTCCTTATGGTAGTAGCGGTATACCGCACGTAATTAGCTTCTCAAACCCATATGGACCATTTATAAGTTTACATTAGCTTATTATGCGAAATTGTTCTATAAACATTAAATAGACTTTTCATAACAAAATGGATAGTGTTTATTACAAAAGAAAACATTTGTGGATAACAAACACAACATATATTTACAAATCTCTAAGGCGATTGGAGAGAAGATGGGTGTTAGAGGAGGATCTCTCTAGTTTTAGAAAAGGATAGGGCAGTAAGCAGTAATGCGGTGATCCTTCAGACCTTTTTCCTTCCAGTGTAGCAAGTGTGAACCCTCTCCAGCAATGGCAATGGCAACACAGGGATGGAAGGAGCAAGATGGGTTTCACCAATGGAAGGCGCTGCTTCTATGTTCAGTAGGGCTTTCTTGGCAGCAGCACGGCTCTCGTGCGCTGCAACGACCTCAGATAGTGGCCCTTCCTACTCAATATTGAAGGGATCAAGAACATCCTTGGGATGCGCGAATACTTGTATGGTCAACTGCTCCATGGATGGTTTTAGGTGGAAGTATGCCAATGCTTCTGAGCCCTCTGTCTTGTGGCGCGCTAAGGTGAGGCCCTCCATTACAACTTCAAAGGGAGCTTCATGATCCTTGTCCTCCATTCCAAAAGAGGGCAGCGGACATACGCTCATTTCTTTTATGGCTGTGGTGAGCTTGGCATCGGCCTTCGGATCATAAAAATACACCTCCGATAGTTCTTTATTCACTAACTTCTCCTTGTACGTTGTCACCAAACCTCTTGAAGTGCCCTCATTGATGGCGGCTATGACAGACATGGAGAATGAGGTTCGCAGGGTGGGGTCTTCCAAAGCAACCATTGCGGCTAGGCGCAGACCATGGCGCACTAGCCACCGCTTCTCGGCTATCTCTTTCATTATGCGGGGGTACAGTTCCTCATCCAGTTTGATACTCAGCCTCTTCAAATGACAACTGAGATCGTTTACATCTTCCTTTACCTTAGCACCCAGAGCGTCAACATCAGCAACGAACCTATTCTTTCCCTCCTCAAAGGCCCCCATAACAACTAGGTTGGAGGCCTTTATTTGGTGGATTTGGGCGCGCTCTTCATCAAGAGAGGTAGATAGCTTGTTCCTTTCTTCTGTTAAGGAACGGAGGGAGGCGGCATCTTTTCTTCCTCTCTCAGCTTCTTGGTCTATTTTTTCTTGCATGTCGCCGAGAGCGGAGGATTTCTCTTCACTGACCTGCTTCAGTTTTTCCTCCGTAGTGTGAAGTTTGGAAGACAAACCCATGTATCTCTTCTTGAGGTGCGATATCAACGTAACATGTTGCGCTGCCAGATAGCTTGTCTCATCAGCCAGGACAGCAACGCTGATCCCTTCTAGCACTTCCTCTCGGCCAGGCGACACGATGTTGTCTAAGAAGCTTACGCAGTCAAAACCACTCATTAGGTCGGAGGACGCAGGCAACTCCCAGTTAGGAGCAAAGGTAGGACCTTGTGCGAACCCGCATCCCCCCGCTGATGAAGTCTCCTTATAGGGGGAGGGCGTGGTTTCTGCTTTTTCAGCAGATTTTTCCTGTTCATCGCTGCTACATATGGGTAATGGTTAGGAGGACGCATAGAAAATAGTGACATATAAGGGTGAACGTGTGACTAACTTCTATCGTATAAAAGAAGATGGTTACCTTAGATTGATGGTAGCGAGAGGAGTGCATTGGGGGGGGGGGGGGGTCTTTGCAAGGTTCTTCTCAAACTCTTCCTCGATTGTGCGCGCCCCTGTCCAGGAGGGACCGACCCCGAGGCGTGCGGATTTGTGTAGAGATGGTGGGGGCTTCTGTGTCTTTTCCCCAAAGAAGTGATGTCCTCTTCCTCAAAACCAGTCGCGGCTTCTTCGGCGTCTAAGGACAGCGAGGAGCTGAGAAAAGGTGGTGGTTGTTGTAGTTTTGGTGGTTGCTGTTCCAACTGTTGAACTGGTGGAGGGGGTGGTGGTTGGTCTACGCCTGTGTCTTCACTATCTTGGGCGGTAGATGGCTCCCCAATCTCTAGGTCCATGGTATTTTTCTGCGCACGGTCACAAAGTGACTCTTCATTTTCCTGCTGCGTGCGAGAATACACCAGCAAATCTTCAGGGAAGGCACCACGGACAAGGTCGAGAATGTCCATAACTGTGAAAGTAAGCAAACAGAAAACAGGAAAACATATTTTAGTCTTTTGATATGCGATGGTACTTACAGAACGTTATGATGAAGGTGGGAAGGACCACTAACCCTTGCCACTCTCTCTGCGGAATGTTAGTACCATGTTCTCGTCATAGATGACTGCGCGACTCAGGCCAAGAGTGACTAAAACACTCTCCGGATAGGATTACACGGGAATGCGGTTGTTGCTCAAGGTGTCCGCATCTGCAGTGTTGTAGGAGTTGGGGCCAGGTAGGGGGTCCTTCCTCACAGTGTCATGGGTCAAGAACGAAAAGTGGAAGGGGGAGGCAGCGTCATCGATCCAGAAGAATCTGTCAGTCCAATTCCTTAAGGAATCTACCTTTCCATCGAAACATTGGATACCACCCTTTCGCTTAGCGAAGGATACCCAACCATTGGCTAATTGTCGTTGGTAGAAGACATGGAAGAGATCTACCGTGGGTTCTATGTCGAGGGTGCGGTAGTTTATTTCGAAATTTGAAATTTTGGCTGCCCCTATGCAATGTAGTTGGGAGACATGGGTCTCGTAGTGTATTAATACGCTCAGAAGGAACCGCGACATAGGTATACGCTGGTTTGCGTAATCAAAGTAACGGGTGTACAACCCTATCTTCCCTGCGGGGAACTGACTTATATTAAGTTGCAGGTTAGGAACTTCTGGGTGCAGGTAGTCTGGTATATAGAACTCAGAGGTAAATTCGTCTAGCTGCTTAATGGTCAAGATTGGCGTGATGTCGGTTAGCTGTTTCACCATGGTGTTGTGTATACAAAACAGTGGTCGCGCGGATTACCTTAATAAGAGATCTTGTGATGATGGTAAATGATAGAGGCTTTAATGGTGATTTGAAGGATTTTGTAGATGGTAAACGGTCAAAAGGAGGCGTGATGGGTTTATACAGGCTTCATATTTTTACTATGCATTGTCAGATGTGTGTCACATGTCCCCCACTTGCCAAACGTAATGGTAGAAGATGAAGGGGTAACTATGACATGGCAAGCGCTTTCTCGAGTACCAAGGAGGTTAGGTAAATGGGGGGATGTTTGTCTTCTTGGCGAGAATATTTAAAATATTTGTTTATGCTTGGACTATGCGACTGTTTTGGTTTGATTATAGTCTAGTAGCTGTGGATTGGACCTGCGACCACTAGACTGGGGGTACATGATGACGTATAGTGTTGATCCCAAATTCAGATCTTAAACCTTAATAGCTTGTTTAAGGGTTGTGATAGAGAGATAGAATTCAATTTAACACTAGAGAAACTTTGCAAAGCAAAGTAACTAAACAAGATGCGGAATGTAATGTTTAGCACAAGAACAAATGTGATTGAAACGTTGAACTTTAATATATCAAAGATATACGAATACCCTAAAATGGTATTAGGGTTTACAAAACCTTAAAGTAATATAATGAAAGACAAATGAGAAAGACACACTTTGCATGCTAACCTAGTGAGTCCTTTTATAGCCACAAGGACTCACATACAAGATCACTACTAACAAACTATGAAAAGTATTAAGGAATAATAACTGAAACGCGTAAAAATCTATTCCATGTTTATCTTTGACAGCAGGGCCTTTGACTTCAGCAGGAGAACCAATCCCCCTGCCTTTGTTATTTAGCAGGGGGAACTTACTCTAGCAGGGGTACGAATAACCAACTAGCAGGGGACACAACTAAGCATAGATTTATTCCCAACAATCCTCCCCTAAACTTATGCTTTCCCCTAAAGACAAGTTTTTTGAATAAATACTAGTTGATGAGGATGCTTACAAACTTTCTGGCCAAATCTGACTATGAACCATTCTTACCAGATCATAAGCAACAGGCTTTTTAGTATCTACAATTAGGTTAGCCTGTGCCAGTTTCTTCAAGGTGTCCTGAGAGAAGGGATAATACCTATGATTGAGCAAGTACACACTCACACCTTCCATCACTACCTCATAAACCCCAGAATTGGTAAATAGCTTCCAATACAACAGATCTCCTTTATTCACTGCATCAAATATAGGATCAAATAACTCATGTTCATACATCCTATGCATGCACTCCCAGATTACCCAATCCTTCTCCATACCATCCATGGTAGGAGGTTTTGCAGCAAACGTCTTCTTCAATATTTTCCACAGATCTTCTAAGTCTTCACTATCTAAAATTTGAAACATGACATCTAGACTTAGAAATGTCTGTGATGTATTGTCAGCTCTTGTAAGCTTCCACCAAGTCCAAGTCCTCCCTTTGTGTTCATATACAGCATACTCTATAATAGCAAATTTCTTTCCAAGTTCACTTGGTGAGATGTCATCATTTTCCTGCAGAATTAGCTGTTTATCAATTTCATCATTTGAAGGCCTTTGAGACTCTTTAGTAACTGTGCCCACTTTCTCCATTCTCTTGAGTCTCTTTGCTGCTCTTTGTACATTAAGTACAGACTTCTCAAGTACTTCTGGAAAACTTCCACCTGCTTGATGTGATGCCCCTGCTTGTGATGATGCACCTGCTTGGGATGATACACCTGCTTGTGTAGTTTCCAAAGTTGTCTCTCCAGTTTTTCTTTTCTTCGATTCTCTAGCTTTCTGTAGCATTTCACTTTGTCTCCTAAGATACTCAGCTTCCTCAGGAGTGTTGATAGTCATCCAATCCTCCACATCATACAATTTTAGAACTGGTCTGACTGCTCTTTTTATGGCTTCAAAACTCATATCTCTGAAGTCACCATCCTTCCACTTTCTATGTCTCTTAAGCAGAACTTTGTAGTGTTCAAGTTGACCTTTCTCTGAAGTTAGATACTTCTCACTCTGAATTTGAATTGCCCTTCTTTCCAGATACTCAGTTTGATATTTGTAAACAAGGCAAGTCAACTCATACCTGTCTTCCAAAGGAGCATTTATCAACTCCTTCTCCCATTGATCAAGAAATTCTCCAACATGAGGTACCCTGTCATCTAGTTCTCTATGCATGATCTCAACCTGCTTGAGCATGTCTTTGGGCCTCATCTTTTGCATTCCTTGGTCCTGCATATCCATCTCCTCTTGTTGTAGCCTGAGTGCTACTTGTGCGTATCGTGCTTCTTGAGCCCTTAGCTGTTCAGGAGTTAGATGCTTGTATTTTATCTTGGGCTGTTCCACCATGATTCCTTTTCCTTTGTCTTTTGGATCCACTGCTGGTGCTGCTGTTACTTTAGATGCAGGTTCTTTGATTGTAATTCCCTTCTGTGCTGGTTGCTTTCTGTTCTTTCTGACAAAAGTTTGAGTAATATTCTTTGCAGGGGAATAACTTACAGCAGTGGGATCAGCAATGGCAGGGGAAACTTTTGAAGCAGGGGCTTCTTCTGGATTGCCCATGGTGAGCAATGTTTGAGCAATATCTTTGGTTGCACTCCCCTTGTCACTTCCTTTATCAGCACTTCCTTTCTCTATCCCTTTCTGAGCACTTGCTATCTTTCCATGTACCCCACCAGGATATGAATAGTACTCAGTAGACCCCTCTGTATTTGGAACTTCCTCCCCTTTGGAAGCATCCTCATCTGTTGAAAGAATCAGTATGGGCTTTCTCCTCCCCTCAAGAGTAGCAAGTCTGGTTTCCAAGTGAGTGATAACCAGACCTTGCTTTTTGACATCTTGTACCAGTTGTGCATTCTGCCTTTTCAGACTCATACACATTTTCGTCAATTCCAAATTAGTCAAAGGTTGCATACTGCTCTCAATCCTAGAAGAGAATTTCTCCCCTTTTTGGATATCATGGAGTGAGGGAGAGGACTTATTGATGGTGTCACTGTCCTGCTCACCCCTTGAGGATGAGACAGTAGTGGCAGCCAAACCCTCAGGTTGCTCTAAACTCTTGGAGACTCTCCTCTCTGCTGCTTGTGAAGATTCACCAGGCAAGGGAGACCTGGAAAACCTGGATTTTGAACGCCTTTCTTGTTGTGGATCAGCAGGTAGTAGGTTCTTGGCAGGGGAATCAGAAGGTTGGTGTTTGGCTGTTTGATTCTTGGCTTCTTCCCGTCTGATTTGGTCCATCATAATTGAAGTGAGTGGAATGTTTTTGCCAGAAAACAAGGGTGATGGTGAAAGTAGTGTGGTGAAGAGTTTGGTGGTGTGTTGGGTTGCTGAAAAATAGTTTTTGTGTTTAATTGGACCATGATCACTCATATTCAACAGAATTTCTATAAACCTTGGATACATACAAAACTTTGAGGTGCTTGAAACATTTTTAACCATGCCTTTAAAAATCATTTGAGAAAACAATACTTCTTCCCTGTTGCAAAGCCGATCAGGGCAGAAGCTATCTCACTACCAACTTCATTAAAAGCAGTGGTTTTTGGTGACAAACATTGCATAATTGTATGAATCAAATATTTCCAATGAGGGGCAAACTGTCCTTTAGCAAACTTACATTTTTTATTTTTAGAAAGTTTGTACCCCAATTTAACAAGACCTGCAAAAATTTCAGCCTCAGAAAAGTTAGTTATCCCATCCTCATCATCAAGGAGAAGATTCTCCCTGATGGAGGCAAGTGTAATCACCTTGGGATGACCATCAACTGTGCTTTGAATTATAACCTCTCCATTCACTGTTTTGGTCATGGCTTTAGACCAGAACTGTTGAATGTGTGAGGTATAGATTCGAGGATTGATGAGAAGGGCTACTCTAAAGTACGAAGACTTTAGAAAGGCCACAGCATCAGCAAACTCAGCTGGTTCATCATGAAGTAAAGCGATTTGGTTATGATTAGGAGCAATTTTAAGAGTCATGATAAAGTTTGAAAATAGGTTGAAGGTTTATAGAGATGAGAGGTAAGTGGGATTAAGTCGAGAGAGAAAGATGGACCTGCTGGTGAAGGGAATTAAGTTTTTATAGGCGAATTGAAGAGCTGTGATTGGACCAAAATTTTCAAATTGCAAAAATATCAAAGATAAATCTTGATAAAAAATTAATTTATTTGAAATAAAGGAAAAGATTACCAATCAGCGAAGAAAGCGCCTTAAATATCTTTTAAAAATAATAAAATATTCCCGAACCAAAATTTTAGCAAGCAGGCCCAACGGCTATGAACAGGGTAACGGTATTGTCGGTCAACGGTCAAACAGGGGAATGTTATGATAGCAGGGGAATGAAAAGAGAAAAGCAGGGGAAACTTTCCTAGGGGTATTGGACTAGTCATGAAGAGACCAATGTTAACCAGCTTGCTGTTCAAATACAGATGTGTGGCACACATTGCCAAGAGTGACTGACCATAGGTAAGGGACAAGGTTGGGATGGTGACTGGGGTATGCATGTTTTCTTGGGTTAACCTGGTGTAGGGGGACTTATGTATTGACTTTTTGTATTGGGACCATTGCTGAATAGAGGACTCTTGACTTTCTATGTATCTATCTTGTGTATACAAGTGTGTGCATTAGAGTAGAGCTGGTTAGCATTGGTCTGATACCACTTGTTGACCCAAAGTCAGATCTTAAACCTTAATAGCTTGTTTAAGGGTTGTGATACAGAGAAAGAATTCAATCTAACACTAGAGAAACTTTGCAAAGCAAAGTAACTAAACAAGATGCGGAATGTAATGTTTAGCACAAGAACAAATGTGATTGAAACGTTGAACTTTAATATATCAAAGATATACGAATACCCTAAAATGGTATTAGGGTTTAAAAAACCTTAAAGTAATATAATGAAAGACAAATGAGAAAGACACACTTTGCATGCTAACCTAGTGAGTCCTTTTATAGCCACAAGGACTCACGTACAATATCACTACTAACAAACTATGGAAAGTATTAAGGAATAATAACTGAAACGCGTAAAAATCTATTCCATGTTTATCTTTGACAGCAGGGCCTTTGACTTCAGCAGGGGAACCAATCCCCCTGCCTTTGTTATTTAGCAGGGGGAACTTACTCTAGCAGGGGTACGAATAACCAACTAGCAGGGGAAACAACTAAGCATAGATTTATTCCCAACATATAGTCCCTAGTCGGGCTGGATAGTCCGACTCACGGGTACTACCTGCATCCATCAGGAATGGATTGGATACTTGTGCGATGTGAGCACATAGCCCCGAAAGCCCGGTAAGCCGCTGTCGCACAAGAGGCTGATTACTTAGCCATGTCCACGTCGCAGCGCGATAGGATCAGACAGAATATAACTTATATTATAGTTATATTCGCCTAAGGAAAAGGAATATACACTTGCCTTAGTTGGATAGTGAAGATCAAGCTATTTCGAGTCATTATCTCTTCCTTAGGCCGCAAGAACAGGGAGCCCAGCCTGGACTCTCTTGAGTATAAAATGAACCCATTCGGTTTCACAAAGGGACGATACACACAATACCCTTAACACTAATATACTCAAATCGATTACTTACTCTCACGCTGGAGTCTAATCGTGGGTCACAAACCCACGGTAAGCCTAACGGTGTTTGTTTAGTGCTCAGGGTCCTAAAGCAAGTTTCACTTGGTGCGAGAGCCGGAGTCCACAAGACCCCAAATTAAGCCTAATTTGGGTCAACCTCCCCAACTTTTGCATCAACAAGTGTTTAGTGACATGCATGTCGAGATCTATATAGATCTAACACGAACTTAAAATTATCTCATCATCGATCTATGTGGGTTAACCCCTTCTTTTGATTTTCGATAGTTAAAAGATTGGGGTCAGAACATGTTTGTTAAGCCCATCTCCTTGTTTTGTTTAACACAAAATCAGTTCAATCTAATACAACCCAATACAACTTAACCTACCCGAGACCTATAACAGATCTTTGTGAAGGGACACACCCTCGCTTGATTTATGAAAATTAAGAAAGAATCTTTTCAAATTTGTATGATTCGATCTTGGTTTCGTTTTATAACACAACGAATCATACAAAAACCTACCTTCGATCTTATTTAAGATGTTAAAGCCAAAATGGTCTTGGTTCTTCATTCAAGTCGGTTTGAGTATGTGCTAATGATTAAAGTGAAAGCAAATATGTTTGATGGTTTGAGATAAGTTTGGTGGGTCGAGAATAGATGGTAAAGTGAAAGCATATATGTTCCAAGATAGATGGAGGCGGTTGAGTTGTGAGTAGGGTTAGGGTAAGTGTGAGATTTATTAGGGTAAAGCTGAATCTTATACCCATCCCTAAATCATTTGGATCGGGACTCACTTGATATTTGGGCCTCAATTTGTTGTTTCACGTATAATACTATTTGTGATGGGTTGTTCACAGTTTTTCTATTGGGGCCTCATTGACGGATGTGCACTAAGATTTGGATTTGTTATCCTCTTGGGCTAGTTCATACGAAGATATGATTTGACATATTGGACATTTCTTTTGCTATGAGCTCAAATGTATTGTGTATATATATACAACATGGAACTGGCTGATATATTTTTCTAAAGGATATAAGGACTGGATATAGTATTATTTAGGCTATGCTTACTTTATTTTCAATGCCTGGTATTCGCTATTTTTGATCGAGAAGTGCTTCAACGACAAAGAAAATCGATCCGCGCATCAGTTGGGCATTTGACTGACGTTGGGCTTAAATTACAAGTTATCTAGACAAATTTTGTCCTTCATCGACAATTAATTTCATCATTTGTTCTAGTTAACGACATTCCCAACACACAAGACCAAAGTAAATAAAACACTTAACGCTAAAACGATCTGATA
This sequence comes from Glebionis coronaria, assembly GCA_025667525.1. NCBI lineage: Eukaryota > Viridiplantae > Streptophyta > Magnoliopsida > Asterales > Asteraceae > Glebionis > Glebionis coronaria. Next base: position 377,592,011 of record CM046876.1, read on the forward strand.
GGCTAGTTTTGATTCTTCAAAGACAAGTGATCACGGAGTGGATTTGGTAATCTTTATTTGAATTTGAAGTGGGATATCATGAAGGCGTCTTCTTATTTCATCATCAATCCTTCCTTCTATTTTTCTACCCCTTTTTTTCAAACCCAGTCTATCGATTGATGACTTGTTTGGGCAATAAAATTTATGATTGAGACTTGAATTATCTAGTTTCCACTGTCAAGGGGTGGATGGTCGACGACATAGATTACTATCATTTTTTGGAGCTTTGTTGCAGTTCTCAGTATCACACGCAGTTTCTCGTGTGGATAACTTCAAGAGGTATAAGAGACTTGTTTCTGCACCATTCTTCAATCGACGTAAGTGCAAGCTTAAGTAACAAATTTGGGGGATTGTACTTCAGTTTCAAGTTTTGAATATCGGGTTTACTTCACATGTGGTCACAACAAATAGCTGAATGAATTCGAGGTTGGTAAGTTAGACAGAGAGAGATTGAATTAGCAATCAATTCTCACGGGATATTTATGAGCCTCATAACGACAATGGTACTTGATAGTCTAAGCAAACTATTTCAAAGTTTCTCAATGACTTTCAAATCTTTTCAAGACATTTTCTTAATACTAAGAACTTCTCGAGTATATGGACGTCCACGATAATGATGCTTCCGAGAGTTCAAAATCATAATGGGGGAAGATCGTGTACTTTGAAGTAATCGGATCAACTTCCAAGGGGAATTGGTGTACATGGAATGGTATCTACTTCACTTTATATGGTTTTTATGAAGTATTCTACACGCGTGAGAAGAATTGTTGCTGATTTCCAGCATGTTACCCCAAACGGATTATCACCAAAAACTAAACGACATGAAACAATATAGAAGTAGTATTATCTGGTGTGGTTCTTCTACAAATTTCCGCTTCGTACTTAAACCGATGAGCTAGAAGATTGTTCAAACTACATCAAAGTGTGAGAATCTGCTTAAGATACAGATATTGGTTTAGGGGGAAGCTGATTCAGAAACTTCATCAAAACGAAGTCTATGAAGAAAGTTTTTTAATACATGCTGTATGAATTGGGGGGAAGTTAATCCAAATCATGCATATTACAATTGTTCCACAACAAGCAAAGACAAAGAGGATTCAAGCTGAGGTACAAGTTATGAAGACCAAAAGAATTAAAAGACATCCTCAGCATTGGAAGCGCCATGGATGACTTTATTTTGTTGTATTTTTACTTTGGTAGGAACATTGTAAGTAATTTCGTATGTATCCACATTGGGGGAAGATTGTTAGCCCTAAAATGTGAGAGCCATTTACGGAATTACATTATATTCAGATAGCACGGAGGGACTACTATTGATAAGTTGTCAAAGTCACTCCTTGTCTAGCCTATATATACCCCTCCATACTTCCATGGAGGGGTGAGGATTCCCATTATTCTTTTTCTACTTTCTCTCTCAATAAAACACACACATTTAATAGTCTCCCGCTTTCTCTCTCTAAAATGTCTAACCATTTCTTTTATCCTCCCCGACCTCCGGATCACCCTCTTGTTAGCTTGAATCTTATATGTTAACAGAATCATACCACACGTATGATCAAGTACCATCACGAAACACAAAATGAAATTCAATCCTTTATTAGATCAAATATGTGCCGAAAACCAAATAACCTTTTCCTTAATTGATTATCAAAAAGTAATAAATCAAAGATACCAAGGCATCAAGATATGTAAAATCGTCTCGGGTGAGGTGATGTTTTACTTGGTTACAAAATAAGTAAAATCGAATCAAAGATTGATTATAACATATTTGTTATAAATCATTCTTTTTGTTCGAATATTAATTGGGTTAAACCAAACATGGATCAGTGATGATTTATAATTCGTAAACATGGATCAGTGATGATTTATAATTAGTGACTAGATCTTTAAGGATCTTGACATGCATGTCACAATACGAGTTAAATCTGAGATCTATTAATTGTTTATAATTTTGTTCGAGGCTTGATTTATGTGTAGAAGGAATAGGTGACGAAGGGAATATAGGTTAGATAGATGTGGATTTAATTGTGGAGAGACAAGGTGGAGTGGTATTAGTTTTGGTCTCGGTCATGTTTTTGTTTCTGCATTTCAGAATGTGTAAAAAATATTTCGCAATGTTTGTGAAGTAAAATATTTTTGAAGGTTTTGAAAACCATTTTCGGAATGTTTTGAAAAACATTTACGAAATGTTTTGATAAATATTTTCGAAATGTGTTGATAAACATTTTTGGAATGTTGTTGGTTCTCATTTTCGGAATGTTGCTGATCATCCGCTTCGAAATAATTATAGCTGAAGATCTCGCAATGCAAATCTTATCCACAAGTACTACTTCCAGATTTTCCGGACCTGGTATTTTTTTGGATCTATGCTTATCTTTTCATCTTCAAAAAACTACCATAAAACCCAAAAATATGTTACAACCGGATTTGTAATTCCCTATGAAAAAGTATAGTACTTGAGATCTAGAAAAACAACTAGAATCATTAGAGGAATTAAAAGAAAGCTGAAAACTGTTGACCATAAAATTCTCATGACCAGAAATACTTATGAGACCCAAAAAGATGAACCCAAATAGAATACCAGAAAAGTTATAAAAATGATGGACTATGTAACAAAAGACAACAAATCGTGACAAAAAAATTTAACAGATTGAGACAACAAAGAGATTAGACCACCAAAACAATAATAAAAGCATGTCAATCCAAGGATTAAACCATAGCTCTGATGCCAAATGTAGGTTTGGTTTTTACTAGATCCGGTGGTCTAGTAGGGTGGTAGATGGTGGTTGAAATTGAGATTTTACTAGTTGAAAGTTCGTTTCTCGGTATCTTCTCGAATTGATCACGGTTCAAAGTGCGACTCAGTTGTTCTTGGTGGCAAATAAAATGGTTTGGTTATCTATTCTACTTAAAAGGTAAATGCACAAAATAAAAACAATAAACTAAAAGCGATTAATTAATAAAAACAAAACAATTTAAATAATAAAACGTAATTTAAAGCGAAACAATTAATAAAAATAAAACTAAACGAAGAAATTAACTATCGACTTGAAAATAAAGTTTACTAAATGAAAAAGGAGAGAATAAAACTAAAATGGTACTTTAAAGCTAAACGAGGCAAAACCTAAAGCGGGTACTAAATAAAAGATAAAACTTGAACTTTACGAAAAAAATATTAATACTAAAAATCGACGAAAAATTCAACTAAAAATACGTAACTTTCAGAAATAAAATCGGAACAACTTTCAGATTAAACTAAACGATTACGGAAAAAAAAATAAATAAAAAATAAACAAACAAGCTAGCAGCCAGCTAGCTCAAGCTAGCAAGCTAGCTGCCTGCTAAGTGAAAGTGGCGCCAAGAAATTCATAGCAGGCAAGTAGGACATTTCCATTTGATGTAATATGAAACAGACTATCGTAAAGTTGACATGCAAGTTTCTATCGCAATATGCAAGATTCTATCACAATGTTGACATGAAAGATTCCATCGCAATATTGATTTAAAAAAAAGTATCGCAATATATATTTGTACAATCCATCGGAAAGTGGCTAAAGAAAATTGGGCAGCATTTCGACTTAACAAAGACCTTAAGACCCGTCGGAATGTGCGATCTCAATGAGCGATCGCAATCCCGATCGGAATAAGGGGGATTTACCAACCTATCGCAAAGTAGAACCCACACTTGGGTTATTGCGATACAAATCAAGAAACCGTCGGAATGTGATAAAACCCTTATATTGCGATGAACACCAACAAATCCGAAAATGGAGATAAGCAAAAATCTCAATTAGCACTTTCAATAAGCACACTAAACCAAAACTTGAACAACTTAATAAGCATAAATTTGAAAGCTTTTAAAAGACGAAATTCATAAACTTTATAAAAACACAAAATAAGAAAACAAAATAAGCAAACTTTAAAGAGACTAACTTTTTAAGAAAACTAAAAAGCAATAAGCTAAGTACAAAATAAGCCAATAAGATTGTCAAACTTATATCTTATTTCATACGAAAACTTATATAGAAGTAAAAAGGTGAACTTTTTACTCAAATAAGCAATATGATTAAGCAAAACCAAAACTTAATCCGAACCAAAATCAAATCAAAAACAAGAAAAGTAGGATGAGAAAGATAAAGAAAAGCTTGATAAAAGGGAAATTAAGATCCAATAATTAAATTAACTTACTTGGAATTAAACGGTACGAAATTTAAGACATGAAATTAAAGTGACAAGAAATTAAAAGGTACAAGTAATGAAAATGGTGGAAAGACTAATTTTGTCAAAATTAGCTAACAACTACAAAATGAAGTCCTAATGATTTATTTATAGGGGAGGAGGAGGATTAGTGGAAGGAAGCTTCCTCCCCTCTTTCATTTCTTCTTAATTGCGTCATTAAGTCCCTCCTTCTTTTAATCTTCATTAATTGCATACTTAGTCCTTTTCTTCTAATCTTCTTTAAACTTGGACTTAAGGGACATTTGGCTTCGGGATTTCTTTGAACTCGTCTTTAAATTCTTCAATAAAATAGACTTGAATTCTTCGGCTTTTGATAAACTTCCGTCTTTTGACTTTTTCTTCGATAAATCTTCAGAATTGGTCTTGGACTTCCGTTCTTTTTGCACTCTTGACTTCTTGACTTCGTCTTTCATCTTTTTCTTCAATAAAAGTCCGTAAATGCCCGTGAATATCCGTGTTTTCTCCACTTCTCACCTTTTCGTTCTAAATCACAATAAAAACACAAACCACGCATAATTTCGATATAAAAGACATAGAATACACGTTTTGGCTCGGTTATTATTGTAATTAAGTGGTAAAAAGGATGGGTATTTTCACACCTATCAAATCCCCTACACTTAACCATTGCAATGTCCTCATGCAATGCATTAGTTACAAAGCACGTTTTACACTTTCCATCATAATCAACCTACCTTGGCCTTTATTAAACAACTAAGGAAAATCAAAAAGATAGAAAATAACAAGATGCAACAAGGAAGAAAATTGTAAAGAAATCTAAGACTTACATTAGGGCTTGTGTGTCATGAATGTTCATCACCCTCAAGTTTCACGTTCCCCATGCCAAGCTTAAAAACAAGATCATTGTTAGTACAAGTTAGCATAACAAACATTTACTCATGTGGTTCAATTAATCACTTAAACTCCCTTATTCCTACGAGTATCTCTTATATTTTATTGATGTCTTGAATGATCACGAGGATGCATTGTTGACTTATTTCGATAATTTATTTAGGCTGAAAGCAAAGTAGGACGATTTGATCAATAGTTAGCTAAAGGACAAAATCTCTTAAAACTGCTTCTCGGGATATCAAAAAGTTCATATCTTGGCATAACTTGGTTCACGATTTGAGACCTTTCTCGGGCCGATATTTGGCATGTACTTCATACTTCATATCTTCGAGAGACGTTTTTGAGATAATGGTCTTCTCTTCGTTATAGAGTTTCTTCACTTGGAGACTTTTGAGGAGTACTCCAGCTTTGTTGACCACGACTTCATGATTATTCTTCAATCTCTAATTGGGATTTTGAGATACAACGATCCGCCTCCTTTTAGGACTTGGATCTATTTATCCTCATACCTTGTTAGGGTCTTTTCGGATAGACTTCTCCATGATCTTTATGGGAGTTGATTGCTTTTCGTCGTGAGTCTTGATCCTTCATATTGATTTTGGGAATAATGCTTTTCACATCACTTTGGACCTTCAGCAATAAAATGGAATCCTCATGCCTTGTTAGGGCCTTTTCGGACTTGCCAATCTTCGCGCCCCGCTTCATAAGTTATGCCTTGGCTATGAACTCTTATCATTACCGAGCAACTTTTAAACGATCTTGGGCTAGAAGCTAAGTAACTTTTCAAATCGTACGACCTTACTTATTGCAGATAATTTATTAGCAAGTGATGGGAGAAAAAGATCATAATTAACTCACATAAGTTAATGAGAGAATACCAAACTTGTAACCAACTCTATCATTACTCGTTCTCCACAATTTAAAATCTCAAGGAATGAGACTCGTGGATGCTTAGCCTAATAAACCAATTAAGGTCTACATAGTTAAGGATACTAGCTAGAGTGAACTTGGATAAGTAAACTCGGGTTGAGTCAAAATATTCACAACGGGCCTAATATATCTAAGATATCTAAACTTGCTAAAACCATTTTATTAAAATGCTAGAAAGTAACAAAAATAAAGGAGACTACAACTAGGCCAAAATAGATTAAAAATTTTGAAAAATGGCGAAAAATTGATTTTCCGGTTAAAATGAGGACAAATACAAGGAAAGGGCCACTTAACTTCGATAGAAGTCCCCCCTACACTTAATATAAACATTGTCCTCAATGTTTAAGCATGTGGGAGTAAAATCCCCTACACTTAGGACATTGTGCACTTTGTTTAAATCTCGTTAAGGAAAAGACAACTAAAGAGATTCCTATTTTAATATTGAGAAATATAAAATAGTGAATCGAAAAGAGTTTAGGATAGAACCGGGAAGAAGGGAACACGGAATCACGGTTCGTCAAAAGTCATCAAGAGTGTGTCTTTGAAGCTCTAATCCCTGCACATGATAAGAAAGAGAACAAGAAACACCAACGGGGCTCCTCCTACACTTATGGTGAAAACAGGAAAGATAGATAGATAATTGGGTTGCCTCCCAAAAAGCGCTTGTTTTTGTTAACCGAGTCACGAGCCTGACTCGTCCCCGAATTAAATGGTCCATGGGGAAGCCTCGAATGTGATGCCGGGATCAAAGACCTTGTCCTCGTTCCCGGTTGACATCAACAAAGGAGAGGCGGGGGGATAAGTCTTGAAAGGGAGAAAGGTCCTATCAACATACGAGAAGTATGTGAATTCAAGATCCACGGGAGGTGGGGTGGGTAAAGGAATCACATTGTCATCCCCCAAAGACAATGGATGTTCAGCAGCAAACGACAAAGCCGTAAGGTCATCAAGCATAAAATAATCAATGGCACCCCCCGGGTCAAAGCACTCATCCTTATGAACGTTAATCTCTTTGATTTCTTCATCATAGATAGGTGCGTCAAACCAAGGTTTGTCGTTCCCATCATTGAGGATTTCAGAAACTCGCTCGAAAAGATCACGATCAAGTACGAAACCATCATTCATTTGTGGGGATTGTTGATAAGTTAAATCCGCACGAATGTGGTAAACGTAATTCTCAGTGGAGGAGTGTTGATTAGGTAACTCCTCGAGAATAGGATGATTGGTCAAGTGAGTTGGTTCGTCATTATTATGAAAAATAAGACGCTCCAACTCATCAAGTTCGGCATCGATGTTGGAAAAATCGACCTCGCTTGTAGGAGGAAGCATAGGTAAAAGAGCTAGCTCTCGTTCAATAATTTCCGCAATCTCAGGCTCGAATTGGAATTCATCATTAAAAGCGACCTCATCCTTACGTTCAGCAAAAGTCGGAATATCACAAACCTCATCAAAGAATTCTTCAAGACCAAAATCACGAATCTCACTCGAAGTATCACTATCCTTAGACGCATTGGTGTTATCAAGAATAAGAGTAGTAATCTCAGAAGATGGGTTGAGATCATATACATCATCCTCGTCATCATCATAATAGTATGGATACACCGGAGGAGGAGTATAAGTCTCGATATTCGATATTTGCTCTTGTCGTTGATCCTCTTGCCATTTTTCGATGATCTTGTTGAAAGTTTCTTGAATTTGTTGACTTTGCTTAACAAGAGAGTTCCATTGTTCGTGGGGGCTCAATTGTTCGAAGGAAGGTTGATGATCGATGATGTGCTGTGGGGGTTCAAAATGTTGAAAACCTGAATTATAGCATGGTTGTGGCTCATAGTAGTTCATCGGTTGAGAAGAATTATAAACCGGGTTTGGTTCATAATAATCCACTTGTGAAGAAAACTGAGGGCACGGATTTGGCTCATAACAATTCATTGGTTGACAATAATAGGTATCGTGAGGACCCCCACAGTTGTTGCAGAACGGGGGAGGAGAAAGACTGGGTGCGTCTTGTGGATAGCTATTATCACTGTCATACTTGTACCCCGGTTCTTGCCCGTGAACAGACGGGTATTGAACCGGGCACGAAACATGCCAATGAGAATCGCTTCCACAATAGATGCACGGGGAAAGAGTAGGTGGGTTCAAAAAGGACGAATTAAGTGAGTGGCACAAAGGACAAAATCCTGGTATTAATTGTGTATCTTTGATATCGTTTCCGCACCTCTCACATGTACACCATTGACAAGAGTCGTTCCCGTACAATCGTCTCCCACAACCGACACAATGGACATAAGAATCCATAAAGAAAGATAGATGAGCAAGAAGAATATTTTTGAAGCAAAACTTTGAAAAAGAAATGCTTTTTATGATTTTTCAAATGTTTTTGGATTTTTTTTTTGAAAATTTTTGAATACGAAAAATAACGTTCACGAGTGAACGGATCCCAAAAGCCAACGCGTCTCTCACAAAAAACCGTTAATCCTCACGAAAAGAGCCGGCAGCGGCGCCATTTGAAATTGAGATTTTACTAGTTGAAAGTTCGTTTCTCGGTATCTTCTCGAATTGATCACGGTTCAAAGTGCGACTCAGTTGTTCTTGGTGGCAAATAAAATGGTTTGGTTATCTATTCTACTTAAAAGGTAAATGCACAAAATAAAAACAATAAACTAAAAGCGATTAATTAATAAAAACAAAACAATTTAAATAATAAAACGTAATTTAAAGCGAAACAATTAATAAAAATAAAACTAAACGAAGAAATTAACTATCGACTTGAAAATAAAGTTTACTAAATGAAAAAGGAGAGAATAAAACTAAAATGGTACTTTAAAGCTAAACGAGGCAAAACCTAAAGCGGGTACTAAATAAAAGATAAAACTTGAACTTTACGAAAAAAATATTAATACTAAAAATCGACGAAAAATTCAACTAAAAATACGTAACTTTCAGAAATAAAATCGGAACAACTTTCAGATTAAACTAAACGATTACGGAACAAAAAAAAATAAAAAAATAAACAAACAAGCTAGCAGCCAGCTAGCTCAAGCTAGCAAGCTAGCTGCCTGCTAAGTGAAAGTGGCGCCAAGAAATTGATAGCAGGCAAGTAGGACATTTCCATTTGATGTAATATGAAACAGTCTATCGTAAAGTTGACATGCAAGTTTCTATCGCAATATGCAAGATTCTATCACAATGTTGACATGAAAGATTCCATCGCAATATTGATTTAAAAAAAGTATCGCAATATATATTTGTACAATCCATCGGAAAGTGGCTAAAGAAAATTGGGCAGCATTTCGACTTAACAAAGACCTTAAGACCCGTCGGAATGTGCGATCTCAATGAGCGATCGCAATCCCGATCGGAATAAGGGGGATTTACCAACCTATCGCAAAGTAGAACCCACACTTGGGTTATTGCGATACAAATCAAGAAACCGTCGGAATGTGATAAAACCCTTATATTGCGATGAACACCAACAAATCCGAAAATGGAGATAAGCAAAAATCTCAATTAGCACTTTCAATAAGCACACTAAACCAAAACTTGAACAACTTAATAAGCATAAATTTGAAAGCTTTTAAAAGACGAAATTCATAAACTTTATAAAAACACAAAATAAGAAAACAAAATAAGCAAACTTTAAAGAGACTAACTTTTTAAGAAAACTAAAAAGCAATAAGCTAAGTACAAAATAAGCCAATAAGATTGTCAAACTTATATCTTATTTCATACGAAAACTTATATAGAAGTAAAAAGGTGAACTTTTTACTCAAATAAGCAATATGATTAAGCAAAACCAAAACTTAATCCGAACCAAAATCAAATCAAAAACAAGAAAAGTAGGATGAGAAAGATAAAGAAAAGCTTGATAAAAGGGAAATTAAGATCCAATAATTAAATTAACTTACTTGGAATTAAACGGTACGAAATTTAAGACATGAAATTAAAGTGACAAGAAATTAAAAGGTACAAGTAATGAAAATGGTGGAAAGACTAATTTTGTCAAAATTAGCTAACAACTACAAAATGAAGTCCTAATGATTTATTTATAGGGGAGGAGGAGGATTAGTGGAAGGAAGCTTCCTCCCCTCTTTCATTTCTTCTTAATTGCGTCATTAAGTCCCTCCTTCTTTTAATCTTCATTAATTGCATACTTAGTCCTTTTCTTCTAATCTTCTTTAAACTTGGACTTAAGGGACTTTTGGCTTCGGGATTTCTTTGAACTCGTCTTTAAATTCTTCAATAAAATAGACTTGAATTCTTCGGCTTTTGATAAACTTCCGTCTTTTGACTTTTTCTTCGATAAATCTTCAGAATTGGTCTTGGACTTCCGTTCTTTTTGCACTCTTGACTTCTTGACTTCGTCTTTCATCTTTTTCTTCAATAAAAGTCCGTAAATGCCCGTGAATATCCGTGTTTTCTCCACTTCTCACCTTTTCGTTCTAAATCACAATAAAAACACAAACCACGCATAATTTCGATATAAAAGACATAAAATACACGTTTTGGCTCGGTTATTATTGTAATTAAGTGGTAAAAAGGATGGGTATTTTCACACCTATCAGTGGTGGTAGCCATTGTTTAGTTAGAGAGAGAGGTTGATGGTGTTCAAGAGAGAAAAAGGAAAATTTTATAATGAAATGAGAAAAACACAAACAACAACCCCTCCTTGTAAGCCTTTTTGGGGTTATTTATAGTCAGTCACACGCCTACACTATACATAGTGTCCTAGTCTAGTCTTTGCGTGAGTGACTATGATAACTAATGGAATTGTTAAATGTCGTCACATAAAGTGAATTTACAACATTATCTCATGTAAATATTAGATTTTCCACTATATTTTCTAATGCTGACAATGGCATTTTATCCGCTGACAAGTGGATTTTGGCCGCTGATAGCGTATGTTAGTTTTTTGTGGTTTTTCATAAAATCATGCAGGCATTTTGAGCATTGTGCAACAGGATACGGAGTTGCTTATGGACTTCATAGATATGAAGAATATTTATTTATGATGGTTGGAATGTTTCCATTCCTATCTTGAAATAAAAGTTTATCATATTTATTTCTTTTGCAATCTGTGTAAGTTTAAGGGGAGGTTTTAGAAACCATTAGGTATTTGGGTACTTTTAGAGTGATCTTATCACAATTCTAGATTGTGTCCACTATTGAGTAGGAGTTAGGAATAATGAAGGTTTTTCTTTTTAAAGAATTATTGGAATTCCTAAATCTTGAGGCATTGTAGCATGCAAATTTGATATACTGCGCATGTTGCCAAGAATTTTAGGCCTACAATTGGGATTGGTTGGTTGGGAGACTTGGTGTTAATAAAAATGGGCTTACCTAGGAGTTACCAAGTGTTTATGTGATAACTTCACTCTAAAGGACTTACCTTAGCAAGGTTCACTTGAGGACAGTTATGCCTAAGTTGCTTATGGAAGTGTGTATAATTGGACAGAGAATGCTAATTTCAGTGTGTGTCAGAGAAGAGTTATCTTCATTAGGTTAAACCTCTTGGTTAATGTCTTATTATTTTATTACTTTTTACTTTTGGCAGTTGACACATTGTGGTTCATCCACTGACAAGCAAATTTTCAAACGCTGACATGGCAAATGTACACGCTGACAAAATATAGCCGTTACCCGCTGACACTAATATTTTGACCATTGAAGAACATTGGCTCCCGCCTAGTTGTTACTTTTGCGATATGTTAGGTAGTAATTTTATGGGATTTGGTAATTTCCTTAAAAGCTAAGAGATAAGTTATTATTTTTCAAGATTTTCATCATTATATTTTGAATAACTTACCTCTTTTTCAACCAATAGTATCCTAGTTTACCTCATATATATACGACTCATACTATTTTACACAGGGTAACTTGCTTGATTGTATCATATTTTCTCCATAACTATACATTATCATTTTCATTCATCCTAACCTTTCACAAACAGTTTTCATGGCTCCATTATTCAAACATGTTGGTGCTACTTTGGGGTTCAGAGATCAACACAACATAGTTGCATATCTTATAGCTGATCATGATCATCATCCATAGTATACAGGAATGATTGAGTATCTCTTGGCTTCTAATCTAAGGTATGCTTTGACCCATGATCCACTCATTCCTATCACACACATCAAATAGTTTGGAACACTACAAGTTCTGAAACAGTTGATGGAGTGATTACATTATCAGGGACTATTCATGGGACTAAATGGATAGTTACTGAGGCACTTATTCGTCAAGCTTTGTATCTTGATGATGCTGATGGTGTAACTACCCTTCTTAATGATCAGTTAGAGTTCAAGGCTTGGGGTATGATTTGCCCTATAGGGAAAAACTAATAAATATTCAAAACAACAATTTCCCCCATCCTTGAAGTTCTTGATTCATGTTCTTGTACAATGTCTTAGTCCTAAGTGTATTTCAATGAAATCAATCATTCATTTGGTTGTATTCTTGTTTGTATGGCCACAAAGCAAAAGTATAATTTTTCCCACATGATATTTGAGGGCATGTTGCACAATAAGGGTAGCAAGATGACTCTTTCTTACCCTAGGTTTTTACAAATGGTTTTTGAGCAACAAGGTTATTGTCGTAGGGATCATGACAATTTTAACAAGATCCCTACAGATGAGACTGCAATTATACATAGTCTCATCGTCCAAATCGGGCTTAAAACGCTAAAAATATCATAAAAATAACCCAAAATATACTTGTGTTTGTTCATTGTGTATTTTAGGTACGGATATCATGAATTCACCAAAATATTACAAGAATCAAGCAAAAACGAACACGGGAAACGAAGCTGCACAAAGAACCGGACATGAATCATGAATTTCCATTAAAGTCCTTGAAGTTTTGAAGATTGTCATGAATGGTCCCTCAAATTTTGAAGACTTGTCACTTAATACCATTGTAAATCTCAAATATTACAATAAGGTCCCTTATGTTTCAAGAATATATCATTTATACCCTTGGAGTATTCATTTATTGTAGTAATGGTCCTTGTGATAACTTTTCAAAAGTTTTTGGTGGCCAAAATGGGAAAACACAAAGTTATTTACAAAGGGAATATAACTTTTGGCTGTTTAAACTTGGAAGGAATAGAATATGGAAGACAAGGGGTAAAAAGGGCAGACACTCAAACTCCAACCATCCAACCAGCCATCACCACGTCACCCACTATCTCACCCTCAACCAATCACACTCCTCCCCTTCCCCAAATCCCCTATTCATAACCCTAACCAAGACGAACCCTAATCCTAATTGCATCCAAAACAAATGGATTTAATTTCCCCCTTTCCAGATCAACAATTAAGGGTGTGTTTATCAAAACCCAATCCCTAGACATTGGTCCCCTATTGCCAATTGTCCTACCAAGGCCTCCCTTGCCCCACGTTTTTACTAGCAAATAAAGATGGCAGTCAAATCAAGGACTCTTGGAATTTGCTTGTTCCCAAAGAGTATAATGAACGTCCAAGATCACTTCTTTCCAAATGACTACATCAAGGACATCACGGGATCCAATTTGACCAAAGATCAAGACCAAGGGGATTTTCTGGAATTCCATGTAGCTAGGGTTCTCTCATATAGTATTTAAGCCAAGTCGACATGTGACTATGGTTCTTGTTCCAGATTTTTTAACCTTTTTTTTTTTAAAATAGTTAAATTTGAGAATTGGCCTAAAAATTTATGTGTGGGAGTAGTGTAATTTTGTTTTTAAATTTATCTCTTTTAAATTTATGCACTTGTTATTTCAGTTACCAAAAATTTGCTTTTAACAAATATTTTTTTTGGTTAAGTAAATTTGGAATCCAAGATCTTTATAGGATTTGTATAAGCTGGTTTGACACCCAAGCTTATACAAAGGCTATAAATTCTTGTTACTTTTCTGTTTCTTTTCAAAAGGTTTCAAGTGTGGAGTTTTATTTCAAGAAAAAAAATCAATTTTCTTAATTTTTTTATTTCACCTCTTACTGTAGCAAAAGCTACAAGCTTTCATCTTGTAGACTTTTGGTTACAAGAAGTGTTCTTTTGGTTTGTTTTGTTTTGGGCAGGTACCATCAAGGGTGGTGTGGTTTGTCTGTTATAGACTGAGTCTATAACAGACAAACCACACCACCCTTGATGGTACCTTCACAAAACAAAACAAACCAAAAGAACACTTCTTGTAACCAAAAGTCTACAAGATGAAAGCTTGTAGCTTTCTACTAGACTCCACACCAAACTCCCTCATTTCCATCTTAGTTTGAAGACATTGTTTCTTTTAGGTTCTGTTGTATAACCTCGGTAAAAGCTCTCTACAGATCTCCATAATCCCCCCATAAACTCCAAAAAACCATGGGAGAAGGCATCAGCCAAGTAAGGGCTTGAACCCTCTTATGTACTTTGCTTGTTTATGTGTTTTATGATAAATCTGTTTACCTGCTTTTCATGAGTAGTTCTAGGTCTGCTTTATGTTTATTTATTGTTTTGATATGATTTTGATGGTTTAAATAGGTTTAGGATTGATTTGTGTTAAATTTTGTTCGCAAAAATATTTTTCATCAGTAAAAGTAATACAAGGTTAAACCTTGTATGAAAAAGATTTGTTATTCCAGTCTTTTTGAATTGATTACTAGTTAAAAGTGCGTCTCAGTCGTTCTTGGTGGAAAATAAAATGGTTTGATTATCTATTTTAAACTAAGAGTGAAAATAAAAATGTCGTTGAGTAACTAAGTAAAAATGAAAGCTTGAAATTTAAACTAAAAATAAATACTTTAAAAATTAAAAAGTAAATGATGAAAACTTATAAAAATGTAAACATTAAAAATTTAACTAAAACAAGACAAGTTAAAATAATGCTAAGTAAAAAGGCGGGAAAAATAAAGTTTGAAAAATAAAACAGTAAACTAAAATAAAGAACTATCCTGAATAATTCAACTTGTATTCCGGAATAAAAAAACTAAAGCTATCCGGAATACCTATTTCTCTAACTATCCAGAATCCAGTTACTCTTCCTTATCCGGAATACACACAGCTCCACACTATCCGGAATAATAGGTTACCCACTATCCGGAATCGGAGTTCCTAGACTTATCGGGAATATATGTTTACAAAGTTATCTGGAATCCTTAAAGATTTCCTTATCCAGAATGTGTATAAATTTTGGTTATCCGGAATCTGTCTAGGTGCTTATCCGGAATTCGTTTAAAATTTTATCCGGGATCTTTGTATTACTCTTTATCTGGAATCAATAAAAGAATTTTAATCCGGAATCCATTTCACTACTTTACTATCCGGAATCCACCAAACATAAGCAATCCGGAATTCCTTCTCGTCCTTATCCGGGTTCAGTAATAAGCTTATCCAGATTCCAGTTAATACCACTATCCGGAATAAATGTTAAGGCTGTTATTCGGAATAAAGGGGTTTGTGAAAAACCCGGATAACACCAATATTAAGCAAATAAGCAAATCCAAAATAATCACTTAACCAAAACTCTAACCAAAAAGATTTTAAGAAAAAGTAAATAAGCTAGGATTTTAAAACTTCTAAAAATACTAAATAAGCTAAATTTAAAATTCAAGTTTTTATAAAAATATTAAGCTTATCAAAATCAACTTATTTTAAAAACTTTCAAACATAAAAATTAAGAAAATAAGCACCTTAATCTAAAAACTTTAAACACACCAATTCAATAAGCACAATAAAATAATCAAAACAATCACATCATTAACAAAATTAAACCAACTACATGATTATTAAGCCAAAAAAATAGATTATTAAGAAAGGTAGAATGAGAATTAAGAAATAAGCTTGATTAAATTGAAGATTAAGATCAAAAGATTACAAGATTAATGTCTGATAAGCTTGAAAAACTAGAGAGAAGAAATTAAAAACACACTTAAAAATATAAAATAAAAATTGACTAATTAAGTAACTAACTAACACCCTCCTAAGGACACATTAGGAGGGTATATATAGGAGGTGGGGAGTGCATGCGTTGCTTCCTTCTTTCTTTCTTCTCATCTCGACTCGATTTAAATTCTTTGTCTTTCTCGACGTCGTCTCGGGATTTGTCGATATAAATTGAACTTGTTTTATAATTTTCATCTATAATTAGAATTGAGTTCTTCGACTTCATTAAACTTCCGTCTTTAGACTTTTTCTTCGATAAATCTTCAGAATAGGCCTTGGAATTCCATTCTTTTTGCACTCTTGATCTTTTGACTTTGTCTTTTGTCCTTTTCTTCGATAAAAGCCCATGATAGCCCATGTTTTCTTCCTTTTTCATATTTTTATCCTGAAACACAATAAAAACACAAACCACGCATAATTTCGACTTTTACGACATAAAATACACGCCTTTTTACTTATTAAGTGTTTTCACACTTATTAAATCCCCTACACTTTACCATTGTAATGCCCTCATGCAATGCATTAATTTCAAAACCGGTTTACATTTTTCATCATAAATAACCCACCTTGGCCTTTATTAAAAGGATAGAAACAAGTAAAGAAATCAAAGACTTACATTTGGGTTTTGGCAGTCATGAATGCTTATCATCCTCAAGTTTCACGTTCCTCATACCAAGCTTAAAAACGATATCATTTTTAATATAAGTAAGCAAACTAAAACGAACTCATGTGGCCCAATTATTTACATAGACTTCCTTATTCCTAGGTGTATCTCTTATATTTTAATTTTGTCTTGAATGATCACGAGGATGCATTGTTTGACTTATTTAGATAGTTTATTTAGGCTGAAAATAAAGTGGAATGATTTAATCAATAGTTAGCTAAAGGACAAAATCTTTTAAAACTGCTTCTCGAGACCTCTTAAAGTTCATATCTTGGCATAACTCGCTTCACTATTTGAGACCTCTCTCGGACAGATATTTGGCAGCGACTTCATACTTCGAATCTTGAGAGACGTTCTTGAAGTTATGGTCTTCTCTTTATATTAGGAATTTCTTCACTTGAACTTTTTGAGAGATTCTTCATACTTGGACCACGACTTCTTCATTTTTCTCCAATCTTTATTTTGGACTTTGATATACAATGATCCGCCTCCTTTTAGGACTTGGATCTATTTATCCTCATACCTTGTTAGGGCCTTTTTGGATAGACTTCTCCATGATCTTTAGGGAAGTATTTGCTTTTCGTCGTGTGTCTCGATCCATCATATTGATTTTTGATAAATGATTCTTCACATCACTTGTGATCTTTAGAAATAAAATGTAGCCCTCATGCCTTGTTAGGGCCTTTTCGGACTCGCCAATCTTCGCATCCCGCTTCAATAAGTTATGCCTTGGCTATGAACTTAATTAATACCGAGCAACTTTTAAACGATCCTGTGCTAGAAGCTAAGTAACTTTTCAAATCGTACAACCTTATTTATTGCAATTAAATTTATTAGCAAGCGATGGGAGAAAAAGCTTATAATCAACTCACATAAATTCATGAAAGAATACCAAACTTATAATTGACTCTATCATCTCTCGTTCTCCACAATTTAAATTCTCAAGGAATGAGACTCATGGATGCTTAGCTAATTAAATCAAAGTTTTGGGTTTTCATATAGGATCTTGCAACTTCTTAAACATTTTAAGTTTAGAATTCGCATTTTAAAGTTCCCTTGATAAACGACTTTCTAGGATCAATTATAGGAATTTGCGAAAAGTTCTTGTTCTTAACCCGTGAGAGTTAATACTTTCGCATTTTAAAGCTCCCTATATAAAAGCCTAGCAAAATTTGACTTAAACACGTTAAGGATACTAGCTAGAGTAAACTTGGATAAGTAAACTCGGGTTGAGTCAAAAGATTCACAACGTTGAAAAATTTAAAACCACTTTATTAAAAATTTTATTTTAGCAAGGAAAGTAAATAACGATAACAAAGGAAAAACTACTAGGCCAAAATAGATTAACAATTTTGTAAAATGTCGAAAAATCAAATTTTCCGGCTAAAATGAGGACAAATTCATGGAAAAGCCCACTTACTTCGATAGAACTCCCCCTACACTTGATATAAACGTTGTCCTTAATGTTTAAGCATGTGGGAGTAAACTCCCCTACACTTAGGACATTGTGCACTTTGTTTAAATCTTGCTAAGGAAAGGACAACTATAGTGATTTTCAATGTGAATATATAAGATATGAAATATTGAATCACGACAGTTTAGGATAGAACAAGGAAGACGGGTACACGGGATCACGGTTCGTCAAATGTCATCAAAAGTGGATCTTTGAAGCTTTAATCCCTATACATCATAAGAAACAAGACAACAAACACATACGGGGCTCCCCCTACACTTATTATGAAAACGGTAAAGGATAGATCAACGGGTTGCCTCCCGAGAAGCGCTTGTTTTTGTTAACCGAGTCACGAGCCTGAATCGACCCAGAACTAATTCAAGGGAAACGTGGTGAGGGATGGAATCATCTCATGAGAGATTTCCTCACCAAAGTACAACTTCACACGCTGGCCATTCACTTTAAAATTAGGCCTATTTGGCTGAGAAAGCTCAATGGTGCCATATGGGAAGACTTTGGCGACGATGAATGGACCAGAACAACGGCTCTTCAGCTTGCCCGAGAAAATCTTCAACCGAGAGTTAAAGAGTAAAACTTGATCACCAACGTGAAACTCTATGTTCTTAATCCTAGCATCATGGATGGTCTTGGTTTTCTCCTTCTATATCAATGAATTCTCATAAGCTTCATTCCTTAGTTCATTTAGCTCGTTGAGTTGAATCTTCCGAAGATCACCGGCTTTGTTGATGTCAAAATTGGCCAACTTCAAGGCCCAATACGCCCTATGTTCCAACTCAATAGGGAGGTGGCAAGCATTCCCGTACATAAGACGATATGGAGTGCAACGAATCGGAGTCTTATATGTGGTACGGAAAGCCCACAAAGCATCGTCAAACTTATCGACCCACGAGGCACGATGCTCTCCCAAAGTACGCTCAAGAATTCGCTTCAATCCATGGTTAGATATCTCGGCTTGACCATTTGTTTGAGGATGATAAGCGGTGGAAAGACGGTGATTGACACCGTACTTAGCCATGAATCGAGCAAATTGATCATTGCAAAAATGATTCCCGCGGTCACTGATGATAGCACGAGGAACACCGAATCAAGCAAAAAGTTTCTTCAGAAAGTTCACAACCACCCTCGCATCGTTCGTAGGGATAGCCTTTGCTTCAAACCATTTAGATACGTAGTCAACGGCTACGAGGATGCACTTGTTCCCTTTAGATGATGGAAATGGCCCCATAAAGTCGATGCCCCATACGTCAAAGATTTCACATTCTTGTATGAATTTTTGAGGCATCTCATCTTTAATTGTGATCTTTCCTTGTATTTGGCAAGCATCACAACGTTTAACCATTTCATGAGCGTCATGATAAATGGAGGGCCAATAGAATCCAGAATCAAAAACTTTCTTCACGGTGTAATTAGGACCAAAGTGACCACCGATGGATCCTTTATGGCAAGCTTCAAGGATTAGTAAAGCTGCCAGCCCATCAACACACCGACGAATAACAAGATCCGCACATTGTTTGAAAAGGTAAGGGTCGTCCCAAAAATAGTGTTCAATGTCTTTAAATAACTTTTTCCTTTGTTGGGACGTTAACCCTTCCTTGAGAATTCCACCCACTAAGTAGTTTGCAATGTCCGCAAACCACGGGGTGTCATTAAGATTAGAATTGATAGACATTAAGGCCTCAAGGGAAAAGAGTCATTGATCTCTTGATTCGGATGATCCCCTTGATAAGGATCCTCAAGTCTACTTAGATGATCTGCGGCTAGGTTTTCCGCTCCCTTTTTGTCACGAATTTCGATTTTAAATTCTTGAAGGAGCAAAACCCAACGAAGAAGTCTTGGCTTCGAATCTTGCTTTGTTAACAAGTACTTAAACACGGAATGGTCGGTATAGACAATGGTGGTGGAAAGGACAAGATAGGGGCGAAATTTTTCAAAAGCATACACTACAGCTAAAAGCTCTTTTTCGGTAGTGGTATAATGCAGTTGAGCCCCCGTCATTGTCTTGCTAGCATAATGGATTGGTTGGAAGTGTTTGTTCACTCTTTGGCCCAAAACCGCTCCAATGGCAAAGTCGCTAGTATCGCACATCAATTCAAAAGGTAGCTCCCAATTAGGGGTAACCAAGACAAGTGCCTTAGTTAGCTTGTCCTTAAGAAGATTGAAGGAGTCAATACACTCTTTAGAAAAGATAAAAGGAGTATCTTTTTCTAAGAGGTGGGTCATCGGGCGAGCTATTTTATAAAAATCTTGAATGAATCGACGATAGAAGCCCGTATGACAAAGGAAACTTCTCACACCCTTCACGGTTGAAGGTGGAGGTAATTTAGCAGTCATTCAACTTTAACACGGTCGACTTCAAGACCGGCTTTGGAGATTTTATGACCAAGCACAATACCTTCTTTTAGCATGAAATGGCATTTTTCCCAATTAAGAACGAGACGAGTGTCTTCACACCGTTTGAGCATACGTTCTAAATTAGCAAGGCAAGTAGAGAAAGAATCACCATAGACCGATAAATCATCCATGAAGACTTCCATAGTTTCTTCAACCATGTCATGGAAGATAGCCATCATACACCTTTGGAAAGTCCCAGGAGCATTGCATAATCCGGAAGGCATTCTTTTCTAAGCAAATGTTCCATAAGGACAAGTGAATGTGGTTTTCTCTTGGTCTTTAGGATCGATGGGAATTTGAAAATACCCGGAGAAACCGTCTTAGAAGCAATAATAATCATTACCCGCTAGACGCTCGAGCATTTGATCCATGAAAGGAAGAGGAAAATGATCCTTACGAGTGACATCATTGAGCTTGCGATAATCTATGCAGACTCGCCAACCCGTGACAAGTCGAGTAGGAATCAACTCGTTGTTTTCATTGGGAACAACGGTTATTCCGCCTTTCTTAGGCACACAATGGACCGGACTAACCCATGGTGAATCCGAGATAGGTTAGATCATTCCCGCATCAAGAAGTTTGATAACCTCTTTTTTGATAACGTCATGGATCTTGGGATTCACCCTTCTTTGGTTTTGAATAATGGGTTTAAATTCGTCCTCCATGAGAATTTTATGCGTGCAAAAGTAAGGATCAATTCCAAGAATATCGGTGATTTCCAAGCAATCGCATTCTTATGATTTTTCAGCACGTGGATAAGTCAAGATTTTTCGTCTTCTTTCAAATCCTTTGCTATGAAGACGGGTAACTTCTTATTGTCTTCAAGGAAAACGTATTCGATATGAGACGGAAGATCCTTAAGCTCTAAATCCGGAGGATTTTTGATGGAAGGCGTAGTCAAATTCGGATCATCGATAGAGATTTCCTTAGGAGATGGTGGAGAACTATGGTCCTCATTGAGAAGTTTCTCAATGGTACGAATGTCTTCATCCCAATTGGAGGTAGAATCGTCATATTGTAAGTCCACATCCCCCAAAGTTGCTTCAAATTCTTTCAAAAGGAAATCACTTTCTCCAAATGGAGTTAGTGAGGGAGCAATAGAGGCAACGGTCTCAACCATGGGTAGAGAAGAAGGACCACTTTTACAAGCATCTTTAAAATGTTCTTCACAAGCCTCTTCAAGAACGTCAATGAAATTAACGCTCTCGTTTTCAGAAGGATGCTTAGAAAGTTTACCCATGTTGAAGACGATTTTATATTCACCCGCGGATACATCAATGAGAGTGCGACCGGTCCTCAAGAATGGACGTCCGACGATTAATGGAACACAGTGATCCATCTCGTAGTCAACGACAACAAAATCCGCCGGAAAGGTGAATTTTTCGACACCGACGAAGACATCTTCGGCTATCCCTATCGGATAAGCAACCGTACGGTTAGCTAATTCCAATGTCATTCGTGTGGGGACTAGCTCGGGTAGAGATAATTGTTTCCAAACACTTAGAGGCATTAAGTTAATACTAGTACCAAGATCGGCTAGGGGCATACAATTCTCTACCCCTGGGAAGTTGCAAGGAATGAGAAAACGACCCGGATCACCTAGTTTGGTGGGTAATTTCCATAAGAGCACTGCGGAGCAATTCTCGTTAAGTTGGGTCTGAGCGAGATCAAGAAGTTTCTCCTTATCACTGAGAAGATCTTTAAACATTTTAGCATATTTCGGCATGTGAGCGAGAGCCTCAGCAAAGGAGATGTTGAAATTCAGTTGTTTAAACACTTTAAGAAAGTTAGAAACCTGAATATCATCCTTGTTATTCAACTTCTCTTTCCTCAACCTTGAGGGATAAGATATATTAGGTTGAGATGAAGGCTTTGGAATAGAGTTATCACTACATCCTTGGGTGGTGGAGGGGTGGAAGTAGAAAGTGGAGGAATTGGTGAAATAGAAGTTGGAGGAATTAGAGAAAGGGACTCGTTTTCCTTTGTCACAATCACCGGTGTAGGTGTAGGAGGCTCGGGTTCCTTTAAACCTTTTCCAGTTCGAGTGGTGATTGCTTTCATCTCCTCTCTTGGATTAGCAACGGTGTTACTCGGAAGAGAACCCAAACTAGAGGCTTGATTACTTTGGAAGAAACTAGCCATCATATCCCTTAAGTCATTCGTTTGACTGGTCAAAGAGTTTCCCATATCGGCTCGAAGATCATTCACTTGTTTCGCCATATCTCCTTTCCAGTTGATGATTTTCCGCTGAAGATTCTGCACTATTGCGTCATTAGTACTCATGTAAGTGTCAACCTCTTTATTAAATGCGGTGGGTTGGGTGGGAGGAAGAGCATGGTAGGCAGGTGGTTGATAAGCGGGTGGTTGGTGAACTTGATTGTTTTCTTGAGGTGGATATGGGTTTCTTTGGGTTTGATATTGATTTGGAGCTCGTGGTTGGTTTTGATTGTTGCAATTGAGGTTGTTTTGGTTTTGAGGTGGAAAACCAGGTGGTGAAAGGAAGTTGTTTGAACGATAACTGAGCAAATTGTGCTCACCTTGAGGACGTGCTTGATAGTCTCCCGTAGAAAAGTTACCGTTGGCGGCATACAAATTTTTCGGATTGTTATGAGTCGAAGGATAATCGTTTTATGAATGAGAACCCCCGCATATTTCCCCATGACTGATTCAAAGCGTTAACTTGCGCATTGATGCTTTTGGTATTGTTAGCGGTTTGTAGAGAAAGTGTCTCAACAATCGAAGTAAGCTTATCAATTCTCTTGTCGGCGTCACTAGTACTAGCACTGGCCACATTAGTCTGAACACTCTTAGTTTGCACTCTAGACTTATTCTCAATAATGTCCCATGCGGCATTAGAAGACTTAACCAAAATGTTACCCTCCGAGGCACTATTTAGTGAATCTTGGTCATTCTTACTTAAATCATTGTAAAAAGTATTAATTTGATGTACTTTTGTGAAACAATGTTGTGGATACTTTCTTAAAAGTTCCTTAAAACGGTCCCAAGATTCACTAAATGTCTCACCGTACTTTTGTTCAAAGTTAATGATTTCATTCCGCAAAGCGGTACTACGTGAGGGTAGGAAAAAGTAGTTGATGAATTTGGTCTCTAAATCCGACCACGTAAGAATACTTTGTGGTGGTTCCCTATCAAGCCAATGTCGGGCTTGTCCCTCTAAGGAGAAAGGAAAAAGTTGCAAGCGAATCACCTCTTGTGAAACCCCATTATACTTAACAGTATTAGTAAGTTGAAGAAAGCTATTTATATGGTCATGAGGATCATCACGTGTACGCCCCAAGAATGGTTGAGCAGAGACCATTTGAATGAAGCTGGATATGAGCTCAAAGTTGTTGGCTCCAGTCTCGGGTATGACAATAGCATCGGTGTTGCCCTCTACTTGCGATTGCAAAAGCTCGATCGTTGGTCTATTGTCCATGGTGACAATAGGTGGAGTTTTGACTTTGGATTGAATTGCTTTCTTCTTACGAGCACGGGTACGCATACACACCTACACAAAGAAAAGAAAGATAGACAAGAAATATTTTTGGTTTTTTTTATGTTTTTCTATTTTTTTAATTTTAATTTTTAGTTTTTATGGATTTTTGAAAATTAAAGCAAGAAAAATAACGTTCAAAAGTGAACGGATCCCAAAATCCAATGCGTCTCTCACTAAAAACCATTAATCATTACGAAAAGAGTCGGCAGCGGCGCCATTTAATACAAGGGATTGCCTTGTATGAAAAAGATTTGTTATTCCAGTCTTTTCGAATTGATTACTAGTTAAAAGTGCGACACAGTCGTTCTTGGTGAAAAATAAAATGGTTTGATTATCTATTTTAAACTAAAAGTGAAAATGAAAATGTCGTTGAGTAACTAAGTAAAATTGAAAGCTTGAAATTTAAACTAAAAATAAAGACTTTAAAAATTAAAAAGTAAATGATGAAAACTTATAAAAATGTAAACTTTAAAAGTTTAACTAAAACAAGACAAGTTAAAATAATGCTAAGTAAAAAGGCGGGAAAAATAAAGCTTGAAAAATAAAACAGTTAACTAAAATAAAGAACTATCCTGAATAATTCAACTTGTAATCCGGAATAAAAAAAACTAAAGCTATCCGGAATACCTATTTCTCTAACTATCCGGAATACAGTTACTCTTCCTTATCCGAAATACACACAGCTCCACACTATCCGGAATAATAGGTTACCCACTATCCGGAATCGGAGTTCGTAGACTTATCCGGAATATGTGTTTACAAAGTTATCCGGAATCCATAAGAATTTCCTTATCCGGAATGTGTATAAATTTGCTTATCCGGAATCTATCTAGGTGCTTATCCGGAATTCGTTTAAAATGTTATCCGGGATCTTTGTGTTACTCTTTATCCGGAATCAATAAAATAATTCTAATCCGGAATCCATTTCACTACTTTACTATCCAGAATCCACCAAACATAAGCAATCCGGAATTCCTTTTCGTCCTTATCCGGTTGAGTAATAAGCTTACCCGGTTTCCAATTAATACCACTATCCGGAATAAATGTTAAGGTTGTTATTCGGAATAAAGGGGTTTGTGAAAAAACCCGGATAACACCAATATTAAGCAAATAAGCAAATCCAAAATAAGCACTTAACCAAAACTTTAACCAAAAAAGATTTTAAGAAAAAGTAAATAAGCTAGGATTTTATAACTTTTAAAAATACTAAATAAGCTAAATTTAAAAATCAACATTTTATAAAAATATTAAGCTTATCAAAATCAACTTATTTTAAAAACTATCAAACATAAAAATTAAGAAAATAAGCACCTTAATCTAAAAACTTTAAACACACCAATTCAATAAGCACAATCAAATAATCAAAACAATCACATCATTAACAAAATTAAACCAACTACATGATTAATTAAGCAAAAACAATAGATTATTAAGAAAGGTAGAATGAGAATTAAGAAATAAGCTTGATTAAATTGAAGATTAAGATCAAAAGATTACAAGATTAATGTTTGATAAGCTTGAAAAACTAGAGAGAAGAAAATTAAAAACACGCTTAAAAATAAAAACTAAAAATTGTCTAATTAACTAACTAACTGACACCCTCCTAATGACACATTAGGAGGGTATATATAGGAGGTGGGGAGTGCATGTGTTGCTTCCTTCTTTCTTTCTTCTCGTCTCGACTCGATTTAAATTCTTTGTCTTTCTCGACGTCGTCTCGGGATTTGTCGATATAAATTGAACTTGTCATATAATTTTCATCTATTAGACTTGAGTTCTTCGACTTCATTAAACTTTCGTCTTTAGAACTTTTTCTTTGATAAATCTTTAGAATAGGCCTTGGACTTCCGTTCTTTTTTCACTCTTGATCTTTTGACTTTGTCTTTTGTATTTTTCTTCGATAAAAGCTCGTGATAGCCCATGTTTTCTTCCTTTTTAATATTTTTATCCTGAAACACAATAAAAACATAAACCACGCATAATTCCGACTTTTACGACATAAAATACACGTTTTGGTCTTGTTATTATTGGAAATAAGTGGTAAAAGGGTAAGTGTTTTCACACTTATTAAAATGGGTGTTTGGTTCTGAGCATACAAGGTGTGGGAGACACACATGAGTTGTTGAGCCCCTTACTGAGTTAGGTTTAGATTCACTATTGTCTTTGTTATAGATAGTTTAGTAAAAGAGATCAAAATTGCATGTTAGATAAAAAATTTGTCATCATTAATCAGTAACCCTAAACTAGGTTGTTTTAGTGGATTTCATCTTGTAATCTTGTAATTGGTTAGTGCTATTGGTAATCTTAGGTGGTGTGCATGTTATTTATGGATTGAGTGTGTTAGAAACAAGCTTTTCCTGTTTGAATCTCACTCATTTGCACATTATATCAGCAAAAAGTTGCCCATACCACTCTCTGTTGACCATTAACTTGTTATTGCCCAATTTGTGCTTATTTGTTTCCTTAACGTTGTTGTTTTTGAGCCATTACTGACTCCCCACACTCCACTGAGTGTGGGGGTGCCTTTGTCTTCCAACAAAACCATCAAACAAGCAAGATAATCACCATTTCGTTTTTCTGTTAAGGTCAATGGGAAGCAATTTCCCACTGCTAGTTCATAAGTAGATACTGCTCTGCTAATGTACAAACAGTCCATTAGGTGTCACTTTCAGATTTCTAGGTTTTTGTCTCTAGTGGGCAATTTTTAGTTTTATTAAGTGATTTCAATTTTCTTATGTTTGATTATTTATTTAAGATTTTTCATAAAGTTTGTTTTTATTTTTCTTCTTAGTTTAATATTTTAGCATTATTTTTAGTTTTAATTAGTTTTATTGAACACTGTTTTTGTCTTTTAGTGTCAAAAGGTTGAATTATTTGTTTTTCCAATTTTCCTAGTTTCATTATTATAATTTAAGATTTTTTGAAAAGAAATTTCAATTTTCACTTTATTTTATTAATTTTTAGAGTTAATTTAAGTTTAAATAGATATTTAATTAAACTGTTTTGTCTTATTAGGATAAAATTTGTCTTTTTCAAACTTTTTCATTTTTTATTTTTAGATAAGTAAAATAGGATTTTTCAAAAAGAAAAATTAATTGTCTCATTATTTTATTAATTTTTATCATTATTTTAGTTTAAAAAGTGTTTTTATCATTTAAAAAGTAGAAAAATAGTTTTAAAATTTTAGGAAAAATACTTTTTAGTGTTTAAATAATATAAATAAGATATCTGTTTGATAAAATAATATTTTGGGCTTTTTGTTAATTATATTTAGTTTTAATGCTTTAATTAGCATTTAAAATTTAATATTTAATTAATAAAAGGTTTTAAAATTTATTTATTAAATTTTTATTCTTATTTATATTAATTTAGACTTAGTTTTAATTATTAAATTGTTTTTAGTTTAATTTATAATTTCTCCGCGTTTTACGTATTTACGTTCACGTTTTACGTTTTACGTCATAGTGTAATCGTAGTGTAACTCGTCTTTTAATTTTCTCTCTTTAAACCCAAAAACGAAACTAAGACAAACTTGATTTTATATAATTGGCCTAATACATACACACCTCCGCCGAGAACGAACTCGCAATTATCGATTTTACGGTTTCCCTAAATCGTATAACTTAATACTTGCCCGCTTTATACTTGTTTTTCCTAAAACTTGTATAAAAATACATACATCAATTTTGGCGCTGCTGTCGGGGGGTGTTTTTAGTGCCATTATACATATCGTGTTTATGTGAGTAGTTCGTTTTTGCTTTTCAATTTTTGTAAAGCTTAAACATCGTACATACTCATATTTTTTATTTTTCTCTAATATATTATAATATCCAAATAAAACGTGTTTAGCTTTCCTAAATTAAACACACAACAATATTTTCACTATATTGTAGATATATCCGTTTTCTTTTGTTTTTGTGAATATTATTAATATATTGAATACGTATCACAATAAATTTACAATATCTCCAAAAGCGTGAAAACGCAACCTTAATTGGGATTTCATCACTCAATTATTGTATTCGAATCTAAAGCAAAAATCAAAAGGCAAGATAGAAAAATACTTTCGTGAGGCTTAATTTTGATTAACACAAACTATAAGGTGGGTATAAGGCGGTTGTATATCACGACCTAAGGGAAAAAGGCTCTTAAGTGCTTAGTGTCGCCTCGTTTCCCCCGCTTGCTTGTGCGTGTTTTGATAAAAAGGGCTAATTGAGGGTTTGCCTCCCAAGTATTATCTACGTATCATATATATTTGCTTGTTTTCAAGATTAAACCCTCTTGAACGTTTTGGTGTTGCACCAACGTTCTAAAGTCATCGAAAACGTTCACTCCACGTGATCATTTCCATTCCTTGAGGCTCCTTTAATCGAGAAATTAATTCGAGAGATTTGTAGATTTTGGTTTATGTAATACACCAAAAATACAAAAAAATTAAAAAACAATCAAAAACCAAAAAAATTTTAAAAACGAAAAACCCCAAAAAGAATCTTCTTTTCTACCCCTATTCTCTACGTTAGTGCATGCACACTCGGTCGAAGGATTATTCTAATTCTAGCGGCGCTTCGAATCGACGCAATCGAAATCGAAGGAATCGACGATGTAGACGAGAATCAGAAACCGACGTTAATATCGTTGTGGAAGAGACCGAAGACGAGATGGCCGACAATCGTTCGATAATAGAATTACTCCAAGCGCCCACCGAGGGTTATGGAGACGCGATCGTAATTCCCGTTATCGAAGCGGATAATTTTGAGATTAAGAGCGGAATGCTTTCGTTGATACAAGCTACAAAGTTTCAAGGTCGTGAAGCGGATAATTGATGTGATCGTGATAGTATAGTGATAATTAGATACGTTATAGGGTAAATTAGAAAATTACCTTTAGGAAAAAGTAATAGTCTAAAATTACCAAAGACGGATTCAATTAAACACGTGATGAACCAAGTTCGTTGTACACGAAGATCTTATGAATTCGAGACGTTCAGTATCGATTTGGACAACTGATTCGAATTGGTTTTCGGTTTTTACAACTAAAACTAATTCTACAAATTTTAAATCCTAATTTTATCCTAAAGTGCATGAACCGTTAACCCAAGTTAAATCTAATGGATAATTATTTAAAATTTAAAACTTTTAAACTATTTACAAATAAACAATCTATTTAGAAATCAATTATAAATTTAATCTAATCAATTAAAATTATTTTACACTATTTAAAAATCTATTTAAACTATTTTACTTCTACAAATTTAATTAAATCTGATTTTATTTAAAACTAATTAGATTCCTAAAATTAATAAAAACATTTTTATTTTATTTTGAAACTATTAATTTATTTTTTTATTTTTTTTTAAAACTCAAAATTACTTTAATAAAAATATTAATTAAGATTTATTTACAAAACGGAAATTAAATCAAAACACGTCTTAAATCAAAATCTGCCAGCAGCAGATCTACTACATTAATCAAATGACTAGAAGAAAAATCAAAAGAGCTTGCAACTCAGATGGTTGAGTCATTGCACCTATATACGAGAGGTTTCGGGTTCGAACCACAGTAGTGGCATTTTTGAGTAAATATTATTTTTTAAAAATGATAATAAACTTGTCACAGGAGGTGACTTTCACACTGAAATTATGATATTCTGATAAGGATATCAACTTTGGATTTAACAGATTAAATGAATCTGTTAAACTTGTAAACTAAGCAGAATGACAAAAGCAGTGATTCAAACAAAACTCAGCTGAATAACAAAAATAATAGATAACCAAAATGCAGGCAAACTGAGTACCAAATAAAGTTCTCACAGCAATACAATTATAGTAACATTTTAACCGCAGCAAATACAGTTACCAAAGACAACAAAATTAGTGGAATTAAGTTGCATACGACGATGAACTCTAAATGAATAACCCGATAACGCAGATCCGAATAGAACAACTACCTCAATAAAACTTATTATACTAGCAACTTCTAACGGATACCCAAATAATATAGTAAATAATAAAGGCAGCTAGAGAAACATAATCAATAACATAAACAGCATATTAGTTTCAATAAGTATCCACAACCAAAATTCCAATCATCCTTATATTGAGAAACAAACCAGGCAGCTTAAACAAACGCGACGAAACTTATCAACTTACGATTATTTCTAAACATATCCTACCAAAAACTGAGCAAATAAGAAGATCCCAACAACAAATTCTAACAAGCAGATTCAATTATACAGACTAATGATAATTAGACAGATTGATAACCCAAAAAACATGTCAAAACAAACTAACAAATAAATCACATAAACTAAAAGAACAGTCAAATCTTAATAAACATAAAATAAATAGGAATTAAAACCTTTTGTAGTATTCCTTTGGGAAGAAGTGAGGCGCTGTGCCTACTTATTAAACCGCATCAACACCATCATCGAACACCATCAACATCTCGAAATCATCAGCCTCTTTATGATTTATCCAGTGGGGATAAATTTATTTTTATTCCCTTTTTTTACTAAATTGTGCAAATAAGCTACGGTAAAAACTTATTCACCCAATATACAGTTAAAACAGTATTTTTAGATTCAATTATGCAACTAATTAAACAAAAAAACATAATTTAAATAAAAGAGATTTCTGAACCGAGAATAAAAATTTTATTAAATCAGAATATTCAATACAACTTTAAAAGGAAAATTACATCTATTGACTAAAATCTACCATTATAACATTACAAGTAAAGAAAGGGATACCAAATACAGTAAAATGATAGGGTTTTATAGGAGAACCCGAGGGAGTGGGGGTGAGTTTGTTGGTGATGAGGAGTTGATCCTAGCCATCCAATCCATCTTATTTGTCTTCTCTCTCTTGGTTGTTTTCATCCTAAGGTGGAGATTCGCACACTAGCACATGGATTGCCAACGTGGCATATGTTGTGCTAGTTGTGCTACTTTGATTGCTGATGTGGCCACTCTTCATTGGTAGATTGCGAATAATGAGTTGTCTTGTCCAGTAAAACTTTGCCACGTTATCATGCTCCTCCATCTTCCAGTCCCGAAAATAAGGGGGTTTATTTACCCAACGCGTGAATCACACGTGTGATATAAAAGCCCTAATTTTTGTTGAGTGATTTAATGGATTAGGGTTTGGAACAGTAATTTTTTATTTGTGTTCCAGGTTTTTTTACTTTGGGAGAGAAAGCGAGGATAGATGTGAAAAGGGTTTTCTTGTTTGTAACGAATGAAAGTAAGTGGGGATGGGGTAAATAAAACGTTTTTTTTTTGTGTGGTGAATGGGTATGTAACATGAATGGATACACGGTGACTGAGTGTGATTGTTTAAATAAAACTTTACACACGTTTTATTATTTTGTAACAAAACCTAATTGGCTAAAGTGACCCAAATTCACCATCTTTATAAACCTTCGGGCCTTGAATGGGCTAATTTGATTTTACATCCGTCTCCAAAAAGATTTGGGCCATATGGGCTTATAATCCAAAGATGATGAATACTTGTTTCTTTATTGGGCTTTTAGGCCCAATACCCAAAAATGTGGGACCCACTTGGCCCATTTTTCTTCATAAGAGTTAAATCCACTAAATTCGAGCTCGAAATTGGCTTTGTTGATCTTTTCTTCAAACTTGTGTCGGTTTTGCCAATTTTCGCGATCTTTGGTACCTACACACATGAAACACAAAAGAAGCATATACAAGGCAATTTCATTGATAATATGCATTTATTGTTTGTTTTAAGATACAAATGATATGAGTAAAATCACTCATATCAAACTCCCCCTTGCTAAGGAATTGTCGTGTCCTCACGCAATGATAAAATAAAACACTAACTACACTTTTATTCAACCTTTGACAACTTTATTTTGCAAAGACATAATGTATTGCTTTCATTATTTGAAAAATAACATTTAGGATCATAAAACTCAAATAGATTCATCGTCCCCGACTTTTCACTTTTCCATGCCAAGTGCAAAAACAAGATCATTATCAATCATAAGCCCCAAAATTAAACCAACTCATACAAGTAATTTGTGTTAAACTCAATCTCCTATTATTCCTAATTGTATCTCTAGATTTTATTTGTCATTCACCGAAAGGCTCATTTGACTTATTTTTGTAATATTTATTAGTCCAAAAATGAAGGCAAGAACGGTGTAAACTCAACACTCAAAACCTAACCTCGACTTCAAAAATCGTTGTCACTAAAGAAAGCCCACATCAAGGATAACTTAACACGATTTGAGGGATAAATCCCTAGACCCAAAATTTGGCTAATAGGACTACTTAAAAGCAACAAATAAACCTCCAAAGTCAATTATGACCTTATATGGAGTTAGCAACAACTACATCATAACACCTTGCGGCTCTTTAAGATGCAATTGTGCTCCTTATTTAAAATCCACACTCGAAGGCTCCTTGGACAAAAATAAGGGAATCGACATCACCATCCCACCTTATGGCTCATGATGATGAAGCAATTTTTATTCAACACGTCCCCTTGCCATACACCCTAAGGCTCTAATGACAAGGTTAGTGCTACATGACTCCCACCCGAAGGCTCATAGAGAACATGTTTTTATTTATTCTTCTTTTTAATATGATATGTATAGTAAGCCAAATTTCCGCAATCCCATGATCAAAAGTCTATGACGCTGACACCCTTAATGTGTTCTCACTTTAATCACAAGGGAAGAAAAAGAAGGAGTTACGAGTTAAGATATCAAACCTAAACCGCTAAAAACTTCATTTATTAAGCAATTATTATTCAAGCACGAAAAATAAATACGCGGAGATTAAATCAAACACAAAAATACTTGCACAAACAAAGAATTAACCTTAGAAACTTATGATTGAACTCTATCATCTCTTGTTCTCCATATTGTAAAATTTCAAAAATGTGAAATCAGTGGATACTTAGCCTATTAAATCAAAGTTTTGGGTTTTCAAGTCATCTATAGGATCTTGCATCTTCTTATACCCTTTCATGTTTTAGATTTTGCGTTTTAAAGTTCCCTTGATAAACGACTTTCTAGGATCAATTATAGGAACTTGCGAAAAGTTCTTGTTCTTAACTCGTATGAGTTAAGACTTTCGCGTTTTAAAGCTCCCTATATCAAAGCCTAGAAAAACTTAATTCAAATACGTTAAGGAAAAGCTAAGGTAAAAACCGAGTCGAGTCAAAAACTATTCTTATTTTCACCAACGCCAAAGCCTACATTTGTGTCAAAAGCACTTATTTTCTTTATTAAAACTTAAAAATAACACTAAAAATTTAAAATTTTTATGAAAAATGAGAAAAAATAATTACGTTTAGACACGACAGAAGCAATTGCAAGCGATTATATCGATTGGCTCCCCCATGCTAAAAACAAAAATTGTCCTCAATGTTTCTTAGCTCAAGAGTAACGACCCCTTGCTAAGACACGAAAAGTCTAATGCAAAATCCTAGCATGGAAAGAGCACGCAAATCTATAAGCCGTTTATTAATTATGCCTCAAGATAAAACATTAGTCGATAAAAATCAAGGGATAAAGAGTGTGCCCCTTTTTGGCAATCAAAGATTGGAAGATCAAGTGGACCGGCGAACACGAGAGTCTTCAATGATTAGGGTCGTACCTAAGATTCACAACACAACAAAACACGACCCCGAGCTTGAAAGATCAAGCCTTATTAGTGTTAGAAAATAGATAGAAGATAGAATGTATGGGACTCCCCCACAAGGCACCTCGTTTTTGTTAGCCGAGTCATGAGCGCGACTCGATCCCCGCATTCATTGGTCCTTAGGGAAAGTTTGAAGATCCGGGACAACCTCCGTAGGTATTTCCCCTCCAAAGTAGTGTTTCACACGATGACCATTCACTTTAAAGTTAGGCCCGTATTTTTGAGCTAGCTCAACGGTGCCATAAGGAAAAACTTGTGCAATGATGAATGGTTCAGACCAACGGGATTTAAGCTTTCTCGAGAAAATCTTAAGTCTAGAGTTGAATAAGAGGACTTGATCACCAACATTGAAAATGCGGTTTTTTATCTTAGAGTCATGAATCCTCTTAGTCTTCTCTTTATAGATCAAAGAATATTCATAAGCTTGATCCCTCAATTCACTTAGTTCATTCAATTGAACCTTGCGATGATCACTCGCGGTCCTCAAATCAAAGTTACAATGCTTAAGAGCCCAATACGACTTATGTTTGAGTTCAATTGTCAAGTGGCATGCTTTTTCGTAGACCAACCTAAATGGTGTACAACCAATTGGCGTCTTGTAAGCCGTACGGAAAGCCCACAATGCATCGTCCAATTTATCCGACCATGAAGTGCGATTCTCTCCAATAGAACACTCCAAAATCCTTTTAAGAGCTGTGTTTGAAACCTCCACTTGACCACTCGTTTGAGGGTGATAAGTCGTCAAAAGTTGATGAGTGACCCCATATTTCTATAGAACTTTTTCAAATTGTTCATTACAAAAATGGGTCCCACGATCACTTATAATAGCCCGCGGAGTTCCAAACCTAGCAAAAAGTTGTTTCAAAAAGTTCACCACAACTCGAGCATCATTCGTGGGCAAAGCCTTAGCTTCGACCCATTTAGACAAATAGTCCACGGCTACGAGAATGTACTTATTTCCTTTCGAAGATGGGAATGGCCCCATAAAATCGATCCCCCACATGTCAAAGATTTCACAAAATTGGATAATGTTTTGAGGCATTTCATCCCTTTGTGAGTTATTTCCTTGACATTGACAAGCATCACGAGTCTTGATCAAGCCTTGGGCATCACGATATATGGAAGGACAAAAGAAACCGGCATCAAAGACTTTCTTCGCGGTGGCGTTGGCACCATGATGTCCCCCGGTGGGTCCCTCATGACAAGATTTAAGGATATCTTGAGCTTCTTTGCCAAACACGCACCTACGAATCACTTGATCCGCGCACACACGAAACAAATAGGGGTCGTCCCAAAAGTAATAGGATATATCCTTGAAAAACTTTCGTTTTTGTTGGGACGACATACCCTTGATCACAAACTTCACCGCATGGTAATTTGCGGTATCCGCAAACCATGGGGTACTATCATCACCACGAAAAGCAATCATACCAAGCGTCTCGAGAGGAAATTTTTCATTGATTTCCTTGTTTTCTTGATCGCTTTGGTGAGGATTCTCAATTCGAGATAAATGATCGGCCGCAAGATTCTCGGCTCCTTTTTTGTCTAGAATTTTGACATTAAATTCTTGAAGGAGGAGAATCCACCAGAGCAACCTTGTCTTAGCATCTTGTTTATTAAGAAGATATTTAATAGCCGAGTGGTTCGTATACACTATGGTTTGAGACAAGACGAGATATGGTCTAAACTTTTCAAAAGTATACACAACGGCAAGTAGCTCCCTTTCCGTTGTAGTATACTTTGTTTGAGCATCCGTCATAGTCTTACTTGCATAGTGTATAGGCAAGAAGTGTTTTGATTTACGTTGCCCCAAAACCGCACCTACCGCGTAATCACTAGCATCACACATAATTTCAAAAGGTAGGTCCCAATCCGGAGCAAACTAATATTGGAGATTCGGTTAATTTCTTTTTAAGCATCTCAAAGGCTTGAATACACTCATCCGAAAAGATGAAAGGAGTCTCTTTTTCTAAAAGATGGGTCATAGGCCGAGCTATCTTAGAGAAGTCTTGTACAAAATGTTTATAGAAGCCGGCATGGACGAGAAAACTCCTAACTCCCTTAACGATGGTGGGTGGGGGTAATTTGGCAATCACGTCGATTTTAGCCCTATCAACCTCAATACCGGCCTTAGAGATCATATGTCCTAAACACAATTCCCTCTTTGCACATAAAGTGACATTTTTCATAATTAAGCACAAGATTCGTTTCCTCACAACGTTGAAACATTCTTTCAAGGTTAGAGAGACATGAAGTGAAAGATTCCCCAAAAACCGAAAAGTCATCCATGAAGACTTCCATGATTTTCTCGATCATATCATGGAAAATGGCCATCATACACCTTTGGAACGTACCGGAGCATTGCATAGTCCAAAAGGCATGCGACGATAAGCAAATGTTCCATAAGGACAAGTGAATGTGGTCTTTTCTTGATCACGAGGGTCAATGGGGATTTGGAAATAGCCGGAAAATCCATCCAAAAAGCAATATAATTCATTCCCCGCTAGTCTCTCTAACATTTGATCCATAAAAGGTAATGGAAAATGGTCCTTCCTAGTGGCATCATTAAGTTTCCTATAGTCAATACAAACACGCCAACCGGTCACAAGTCTAGTAGGAATAAATTCATTATCCTCATTAGTAACAACCGTCATTCATCCTTTCTTTGGAACACAATGCACGTGACTAACCCATGGACTATCCGAGATAGGGTAGATCATTCCGGCGTCTAGAAGTTTAATGACTTCCATTTTGATCACCTCATGAATCTTTGGATTGACCCTTCTTTGATTTTGGATAGCGGGTTTATAATCATCCTCCATTAGAATTTTATGAGTACAAAATTTTGGATCTATACCCTTAATGTCGGATATTTTCCATGCAATGGCCCGTTTATGCTTCTTAAGCACTTTAATAAGTTCATCCTTTTCGTTTTCCTTTAATCCCTCAGCAATAATCATCGGTAACTTATCCGTTCCCTCAAGAAAAGCATACTCCAAATGAGTGGGAAGTTCCTTAAGTTCTAATTCGGGTGCTTCCTCAATAGATGTTTTTACTTTAGTTTCATTTTCACTCACAACTTTTAATTCCATAGGTGGTGATTCAAAAGGATCCATATTCAACAATTTTTCAATTAAAGCAATATCTCCCTCGGGACCAATTCTCACAATCAAACTCACTAGGATCAAATGGTGTGCTAAGGTAATCATCAATTTCCTTATCGATTTTTGAATAACCATTATTCTCAAGCTCTTCAAGAACGAAGTCACCTCCCTCAAATGGAGTGAGTGGAGGTTTAGCCAAAGAGAGAATAGGATTCGATGAAGTGGGATTGCCACTTTTAGAAGAATCCAAGAATCCAAGCACTTCTTGGGAATATTCTTCACAAGTAACATCAATCACATCGATTTGATTAATTGATTCCTCGTAATACTTGGAAGAATATTTAGAGATATGACCAATATCAAACGTGATATTTTCATCATCAACTCTTAAATTCAATTTCCCCGCTTGCATGTCAACTAAAGCACTAGCCGTCATCAAAAACGGTCTCCCCAAAATAAGTGGTACACGAGAATCTTCGGGATAATCACAAACTACAAAGACCGTTGGAAAGACGAGTTTCCCTACTTTGACAAACACATCCTCGGCTATACCTTTTGGTAAGGCGATCAATCAATCCGCTAGCTCGAGAGTCATCTTAGTAGGTGTAAGCTCGGGAAGTGGTAACCTTTTCCACACGGAAAAAGGCATCAAATTAATGCTAGCACCAAGATCGGCTAAAGCTAAGCGTTCTTCCATATTAGGGAAATCACATGGTATCACAAACTTGCCCGGGTCTCCTAGCTTTTTGGGAAGCTTTTGTGTAAGAACCGCGGAACAATTAGCATCTAAAGATGTAGACACTTCAACCAATTTCCCTTTATCATTCATCAATTTCTTAATAGTTGAAGCAAACTTAGGCATGTAAAGCAATGCGTCCGCGAAACTAACATTAATATAAAGATTCTTAAACATCTCTAAAAAAGTAGTCATTCGAGCATTGGACTTTTCGCGGAGCTTCTCTTGGTTAAGTCTCGAAGGGTAGGGTAGTGTGGGTTTAGTCTTCGGAAGCTCGTGTTCCGGAATAGGCAATTGTTCAACCTTTGGTGGAATAGGAATTTCCTTTTCTTTAACCACCTCGGGTTCTTGCTCCACTTCCCTCACCGTAGAGGTACTCAAATGTGGAAACAAAGGTCCGTCTAAAGCTTTCCTACTACGTGTGGTTATAGCTTTCATCTCACCCTTCGGGTTTGGAATTGTGTTGCTAGGTAAGCCACCCGAAGACGAGGAAGGTTTGGTCATAAAAGATTCAAACATCGAAAGCAATTTATTTTGACCTTGTTCCAAACTTTGTTGCATACGATTTTGACTTTGCTCTAATCTTTGCTCAAAGCGGTTTTGGTTTTGTTCAAGTCTTTGTTTATTAAGCTCAATATTGTTATTTTTCCCTTTAATCGTATTTTGAAACTCATTTTTCAAAGTTGCCATTTGTCCTTAATTGTTATTTTGAAAAGGTTTCAAATTTGCCTCATTCGTTTTAATGTAGCTTGACAAATCATTTTGGTTATTGCTTTGAAAACCTTGATTGTTTTGATTACCATTAAACCCATTTCCTTGATTATAATTCCCTTGGTTACCATGGTTAAAATTATTCCCATTGTTTCCATTGTTGTACTTATTTTGAACCGGTGGAAAACCTGGTGGAGCAACATGATTTTGACGAGGAACTTGACCGTTGGAGCCGTAAGTTCCCGTCACGGCAAAAGCACTAGGTTGATCAAACCCCGTGGTTGAACAAGCATAATTAGGATGTGCTCCACCACATGATACACAAACATTCTCAACCATATTAATCGATCCATGAGGATTCTTCCTAATCTTATTCAAAATCGTTTCAATCTTGTGCTCTAGACTTATCCTCAATTATACCCCACGCGTCTCTCGGAGTTTTTCTTAAAATATTACCACCCGCGGCGGCATTTAAAGAATCTTGTTCAATCATATTAAGCCCATTATAAAAAGTATTGATTTGATGCAATTCCGAGAAACCGTGGTGTGGACATTGTCTCAACAAATCTTTAAATCTTTCCCAAGCAACCCCAAACGATTCATGCACTTTTTGTTCAAATTTAGTGATCTCGTTCTTAAAGTGTGTTGTTTTGGAAGGTGGAAAGAAATAATTCATGAACTTAGACACTAAATCATCCCAAGTCAAAATCGAACCCGGTGGTTCTTTCTCATACCAAATCTTAGCATTACCCTCGAGCGAGTGCGGAAAGCATGAGCTTAATCGCGTCATTCGACACATATCTAAACTTGAGAGTCGAGGTAATTCAAAGAAAATTCCGAATGTGAGAATGCGGGCTATCGGTCTCATTGCCACGAAATTGGTCGGCACGAATGGGCGATAAAAGACCCGTCTTAATCTCATAATGATCCGCCAAAATAGCCGGTACAACGATTGCTTCCCCATACCCTTCGGTGGGTGCACGGAGCAATTCCTCATTGTTCGGTTATCGATCATCTCTACAACAATAGGTGGAAGCTCGGGTTCCACTATTCGTTGTTGACGATTTCTATTTCTACGAGGAATATTTTCAAGCCTATTAAAATCAATCACAAGTCGAGAAGAACGTAATTGCATACACTACAAAGACGAGAATTTAGAGGATTTAAGAAAAGAAATTAGACAAGAAGAAGATTATTTTTGGTATTTTATTTGGTATTGCTCAATAAAAAATGATCGATAAAAAACAAGGAATAAGGATAACTACTATGGAAGTAAATTACCCTCGGTCGACTTTGAAACGATAGGTGAAAACCTAAACGTCTCGAGGTTCAATAAGTAAACTACAAAAATAAAATTTATTACTACTTGAGTCGGCAAACCAATAATAGGTCGTCCCTCTCAATATACGCACAAGCAAGCGGGGAAACGAGGTGGCACAAAGCACTTAAAAACCTTTTTCCTTAGACGGCCTTTTATAGCACGTCGCCTTATACCCACCTTATAGTTTGTATAAATCGAGTTCAAACTTCTTATTAGTATTTATCTATTTTGCCTTTTATTTTTGTTTTGGATTCGAATACAATAGCTAGGTGATGAAATCCCAACTAAGGCCTTATTTGAAAAGTAGGTAACTTTATTGTTCTACGTAATACAATATATTAATCACAAAAAACGAGAAAAACGATACATACTATATAATAGAAAAATAACAAAACTTTCCGAGGACGGAAAGGGTCTTCAAATCAAAGATCAACAAATCTCCACGAAAACGAATCGTACACAAGATCCCCGGCAGCGGCGCCAAAATTTTTGATGTGATCGTGATAGTATAGTGATAATTAGATACGTTATAGGGTAAATTAGAAAATTACTAATAACTACGTTTTTACGTAGTTATGAAAGTTCGTTGTTCCGATCTTTTCGAATTGATTATTGGAAGAAAGTGCGACTCAATTGTTCTTGGTGGAATAATAAATGGGAAAAGTTATCTATTTTAAACTAAAAATAAAAATGTCGTTGAAAGCTTGAAAATTTAATCTAAGATAAAACAAGTTAAAACAATGCTAAGTTAAAAGGCGGGAACAATTAATGTTTGGAAAATAGAAACAATTCATAAAAATATTAATTAAACTAAGTCTGAAAAGGTAAAGACAATTTCCGAAAAATGGTTTCTTCGGAATAATGGACTTTTCAGTATAAGGAGTTATTTCGGAATAAAAAGATTTTCGGAAAAAGATTATCTTCGGAAAACTTGGGATTTCAGAAAAATGGTCTTCGGAATAAATGACTTTTTCAGAAAAAAAGAATTTTCGAAAAAACAAGCTCTTCAGAGAAAATTGGATTTTCGGAATAACAATGTTTTCAGAGAAATTTTCGGAATAATAGAATCTTCAGAATAATAGGTTTTTCGGAAAAAGATGGTTTTTCATAAAAATGATGTTTTCGGAATAAATTACTTTTCAGAGAAAGGAGCTATTTCGGAATAACTATGAATTCAGAGAAAGGGACGATTTCAGAGAAATGATCAATTCACAAAAATGGAAATTTTGGAAAAAGGCCCTTTTTATAAAAAGGTATGTTTTCAGAGAACAAAACCCTTTTCCGAAGAATTTAAAACTCGAATACAAATAAACAGTTAAACCAAAACTTAATAGATAAGCTATCAATAAGCACGAATCAAACAAGCAATTAACCAAAACATTAACCAAATAAGTTTTAAGAAGAACTAAATAAGCCACAAATTAAAAACTATAAAAACACTAATTAATCAAAACATTTAATATAAACTAGTAAGCAATCCTATTAATCTATCCAAACAACTTAATCAAAAATAAGCTAAACACTAAAAGATTAATAACCACAATAAGCTCAAAACATCCACAACATCAAAACTACAAGATCAATTACATGAATAAAACAATCACTTAATCAAAGAGATGAGATTAACTAAATGATTATCAAGATTAAGAAAAAGACTAAGAAAGGTAGAATGAGAAATAAGAAAATAAGCTTGATTGATTAAAGATGAATGTAAAAAGATTACAAGATTAATGGAAAGATTAACAAGTTTTTGAAGAAAAACTAGAGAGAAAAATAAAACACACTTAAAAAATTAAACTACAACTATTAAAAACTAAAACACCTAACACCCTCCTAATGACATATTAGGAGGGTATTTATAGGAGGTGAGGAGACTACATGCTTAAGCTATCTAATTTCTTTCTTCTTGACTCGACTCGACTTAATCTTTGTCTTTTCTCGACGTCGTCTCGGGATTTGTTGTCATAAGTTGAACTTGTCTAGTAATTTTCTTCTATAATTAGACTTGAGTTCTTCGACTTCATTAAACTTCCGTCTTTAAACTTTTTCTTCGATAAATCTTCAGAATTGGCCTTGGACTTCCGTTCTTTTTTGCATTCTCGATCTTTTGACTTCGTCTTTAGTCTTTTTCTTCGATAAAAGCCCGTGATAGCCCATGTTTTCTTCCTTTTGCATCTTTTGGTCCTAAAACACAATAAAAACACAAACCACGCATAATTCTGACTTTTACGACATAAAATACACGTTTTGGTCTTGTTATTATTGGAAATAAGTGGTAAAAGGATAAGTGTTTTCACACTTATTAAATCCCCTACACTTGACCATTGCAATGTCCTCATGCAATGCACTAATTTCAAAGCACGGTTTACATTTTTCATCATAGATAACCCACCTTGGCCTTTATTAAATACTAAACACTAAGAAAACTTAAAAGAACAAAATAAGTAAAAAATCAAAGAATTACATTGGGTTTTTGGTTGTCATGAATGTTCATCATTCTCAAGTTTCACGTTCTCCATACCAAGCTTAAAAACGAGATCATTGTTATTATAAGTTAGCAAACTAACACAAACTCATGTGGCCCAATTATTCACTTAAACTCCCTTATTCCTAGGTGTATCTC
Organism: Glebionis coronaria; assembly: GCA_025667525.1. Taxonomy (NCBI): domain Eukaryota; kingdom Viridiplantae; phylum Streptophyta; class Magnoliopsida; order Asterales; family Asteraceae; genus Glebionis; species Glebionis coronaria. The sequence continues at coordinate 377,634,160 of CM046876.1, forward strand.
TTATATTTTAATAATGTCTTAAATGATCACGAGGATGCATTGTTTGACTTATTTCGATAGTTATTTAGGCCGAAAACAAAGTGGGACTATTTAATCAATAGTTAGCTAAAGGACAAAATCTTTTAAAACTGCTTCTCGGGACCTTTCAAAGTTCATATATTGGCATAACTCGTTTCACGATTTGAGGCCTTTCTTGGACCGATATTTGGCAGCGACTTCATACTTCATATCTTTGAGAGACGTTCTTGAAATTATGGTCTTCTCTTCATAATAGGAATTTCTTCACTTGAAGTTTTGAGAGATTCTTCATATTTGGACCACGACTTCTTCATTTTTCTCCAATCTTTATTTTGGACTTTGATATACAACGATCCGCCTCCTTTTAGGACTTGGATCTATTTATCCTCATACCTTGCTAGGGTCTTTTCGGATAGACTTCTCCATGATCTTTTGGGGAGTACTTGCTTTTCGTCGTGTGTCTCGATCCTTTATATTGATTTTCGATAAATGATTCTTCACATCACTGTTGGATCTTTAGCAACAAAATGTAGCCCTCATGCCTTGTTAGGGCCTTTTCGGACTCGCCAATCTTCACATCCCGCTTCAATAAGTTATGCCTTGGCTATGAACTCTAATTAATACCGAGCAACTTTTAAACGATCTTGTGCTAGAAGCTAAGTAACTTTTCAAATCGTACAACCTTATTTATTGCAGATAAATTTATTAGCAAGCGATGGGAGAATAGGCTTATAATCAACTCACATAAATTCACGAAAGAACACCAAACTTATAACTGACTCTATCATCTCTCGTTCTCCACAGTTTAAAATCTGAAGGAATGAGACTCGTGGATGCTCAGCCAATTAAATCAAAGTTTTGGGTTTTCGAGTCATCTATAGGATCTTGCAAATTCTTATATTTTTTCAAGTTTAGAAATCGCATTTTAAAGTTCCCTTGATAAACGACTCTCTAGGATCAATTATAGGAACTTGCGAAAAGTTCTTGTTCTTAACCAGTGAGAGTTAAGACTTTCGCGTTTTAAAGTTCCCTATATAAAAGCCTAGCAAAACTTGACTTAAACATGTTAAGGATACTAGCTAGAGTAAACTTAGATAAGTAAACTCGGGTTGAGTCAAAATATTCACGACGTTGAAAATTTAAAACCACTTTATTAAAATTTATTTTAGCAAAGAAAGAAAATAATCATAACAAAGGAAAATACAACTATACGACTAGGCCAAAATAGATTAAAAATTTAGAAAAATGTCGAAAAATCAAATTTTCCGGTTAAAATAAGGACAAATTCATGGAAAAGACCACTTACTTTTAGAAAAGTCCCCCCTACACTTGATATAAACATTGTCCTCAATGTTTAAGCATATGGGAGTAAACTCCCCTACACTTATGACATTGTGCATTTTGTTTAAATCTTGCTAAGGAAAGGACAACTATCGTGATTTCAATGTGAACATATAAGATATGAAATATTGAATCACGACAGTTTAGGATAGAACCGGGAAGACGGGTACACGGGATCACGGTTCGTCAAAAGTCATCGAGAATGGATCTTTGAAGCTTTAAATCTCTGCATAGAAGGAGAAACAAGACAACAAACACATACGGGGCTCCCCCTACACTTATTATGAAAACGGTAAAGGATAGATCAACGGGTTGCCTCCCGAGAAGCGCTTGTTTTTGATAACCGAGTCACGAGCCTGACTCGACCCAAAACTAGTTCATGGGAAACGTGGTGAGGGATGGAATCATCTCATGAGAGATGTCCTCACCAAAGTACAACTTCAGGCGCTGGCCATTCACCTTAAAATTGGGCCCATTTGGCTGAGAAAGTTCAATGGTTCCATAGGGAAAGACTTTGGCGACGGTGAATGGACCAGACCAGCGGCTCTTCTACTTTCCCGAGAAGATCTTCAACCGAGAGTTAAAAAGTAAGACTTGATCACCAACGTGGAACTCTCGGTTCTTAATCCTTGCATCATGGATGATCTTGGTCTTCTCCTTGTAGATCAGTGAGTTCTCGTAAGCTTTATTCCTTAGTTCATTAAGCTCGTTGAGTTGAATCTTCCGAAGATCACCGGCTTTGTTGATGTCGAAGTTAGCCCACTTCAAGGCCCAGTATGCCTTATGTTCCAGCTCAATAGGGAGGTGGCATGCTTTCCCGTACACAAGACGATAAGGTGTACAACCGATCGACGTCTTATAGGCGGTACGGAAAGCCCACAAAGCATCATCTAACTTATCAGCCCACGCGGCACGATGCTCTCCCACAGTACGCTCCAGAATTCGCTTCACTCCACGGTTAGATATCTCGGATTGCCCATTAGTTTGGGGATGATAAGCGGTGGAAAGACGGTGATTGACACCGTACTTAGCCATGACTCTAGCAAATTGATCATTGAAAAATGAGTCCCGCGGTCACTGATTATAGCACGAGGAACACTGAATCGAGCAAAAAGTTGCTTCAAAAAGTTCACAACCACCCTCGCATCGTTCGTAGGGAGAGCCTTTGCTTCAACCCATTTAGAAACGTAGTCAACGGCTACGAGGATGTACTTGTTCCCTTTAGATGATGGAAATGGCCCCATAAAGTCGATGCCCCATACATCAAAGATTTCACATTCTTGTATGAAATTTTGAGGCATTTCATCTTTATGTGTGATCTTGCCTTGTCTTTGGCAACCATGTCGTGAGCGTCACGATAAATGGTGGGCCAATAGAATCCAGAGTCAAATACTTTCTTCGCGGTGTAATTAGGACCAAAGTGACCACCGGTGGGTCCTTTATGGCAAGCATCAAGGATTTGTACCGCTGCCGGCCCATCAACACATCGATGAATAATCAGATCAGCACATTGTTTGAAAAGGTAAGGGTCATCCTAGAAATAGTGTTCAATGTCTTTAAATAACTTTTTCTTTTGTTGGGATGTTAACCCTTCCTTGAGAATTCCACCCGCTAAGTAGTTTGAAATGTCCGCAAACCACGGGGTGTCATCAAGATTGGAGTTGATAGACATTAAGGCCTCAAGGGGAAAAGAGTCATTGATCTCTTGATTCGGATTATCCCCTTGATAAGGATCCTCAATCTACTTAGATGATCCGCGGCTAGGTTTTCCGCTCCCTTTTTGTCACGAATTTCGATTTTAAATTCTTGAATGAGCAAAACCCAACGAAGAAGTCTTGGCTTAGAATCTTGCTTAGTCAACAAGTACTTCAACGCGGAATGATCGGTATACACGATGGTGGTAGAAAGGAAAAGATAGGGGCGGAATTTTTCAAAAGCATACACTACAACTAAAAGCTCTTTTTCGCTAGTGGTATAATGCAATTGAGCCCCCGTCATTGTCTTGCTAGCATAGTAGATTGGTTGGAAGTGTTTGTTCACTCTTTGGCCCAAAACCGCTCCAATAGCAAAGTCGCTAGCATCACACATCAATTCAAAAGGTAGCTCCCAATTAGGGGTAACCAAGACCGGTGCCTTAGTTAGCTTATCCTTAAGAAGATTGAAGGATTCAAGACACTCTTTGGAAAAGATGAAAGGAGTTTCTTTTTCCAAGAGGTGGGTCACCGGGCGAGTGATTTTAGAAAAATCTTGGATGAATCGACGATAGAAGCCCGCATGACCAAGAAAACTTCTCACACCCTTCACGGTTGAAGGTGGAGGTAATTTGGCTATGACATCCACTTTAGCACGGTCCACTTCAAGACGGGCTTTTGAGATTTTATGTCCAAGCACAATGACCTCTTTTACCATGAAATGGCATTTTTCCCAATTTAGAACAAGGCGAGTATCTTCACACCGCTTAAGCATGCGTTCCAAATTGGCAAGGCAATGAGAGAAAGAATCACCATAGACCGAGAAATCATCCATGAAGACTTCCATAGTTTCTTCATCTATGTCATTGAAGATAGCCATCATACACCTTTGGCAGGTCCCAGGAGCATTGCATAAGCCGAAAGGCATTCTTTTGTAGGCAAATATTCCATAAGGACAAGTGAATGTGGTTTTCTCTTGGTCTTTGGGATCGATGGGAATTTGAAAATACCCGGAGAAACCGTCTAAAAAGCAGTAATAGTCATTACCCGCTAGACGTTCAAGCATTTGGTCCATGAAAGGAAGGGGAAAATGATCCTTTCTCGTAACATCATTGAGTTTGTGATAGTCTATACAAACTCTCCACCCTGTAACGAGACAAGTAGGAATCAACTCGTTGTTTTCATTGGGCACAACTGTGATTCCGCCTTTCTTAGGCACACAATGGAAGGGACTAACCCATGGTGAATCCGAGATAGGATAGATCATTCCCGCATCAAGAAGTTTGATAACCTATTTTTTGATTACGTCATGGATCTTAGGATTCACCCTTCTTTGGCTATGAATAGTGGGTTTAAAGTCATCCTCCATGAGAATTTTATGTGTGGAGAAGTGAGGATCAATTCCACGAATATCAGAGATTTTCCACGTAATAGCTTTCTTGTGATTCTTCAACACGGCGATAAGTCGGGATTTTTCTTCTTCTTTCAGGTCCTTAGCGATGATGACGGGTGATTTCTTGTTGTCTTCAAGGAAAATGTACTCGAGATGAGACGGTAGGTCCTTAAGCTCTAAATCCGGAGGATTTTCGATGGAAGGAGTAGTCAAATTCGGTTCATCGATAGAGATATCCTTAGGAGATGGTGGAGAAATATGGTCCTCATTGAGAATTTTCTCAATGGTACGAATGTCTTCATCCCAATTGGAGGGAGAATCGTCATATTGTAAGTCCACATCTCCCAAAGTTTCTTCAAATTCTTTCAAGATGAAATCACTTTCTCCAAATGGAGTTAGTGATGGAGCAATAGAGGCAACGGTCTCAACAGTGGGTAGAGAAGAAGAACCACTTTTACAAGCGTCTTTGAAATTTTCTTCACAAGCCTAATCAAGAACGTCAATGAAATTAACACTCTCGTTTTCAGAAAGCTACTTAGAAAGTTTACCCATGTTGAAGACGATTTTATCGTCACCAACTCTCATGATTAATTCGCCAGCGGCTACATCAATGAGAGTGCGACCGGTCCTCAGGAACGGACGTCCAACGATTAATGGAACACGGGGGTCCATCTCGTAGTCAACGACAACAAAATCCGCCGGAAAGGTGAATTTGTCGACACCAACGAAGACATCTTCGGCTATACCCACTGGATAAGCAACCGTACGGTTAGCTAATTCAAAAGTCATTCGTGTGGGGACTAGCTCGGGTAGAGACAATTGTTTCCAAATGCTTAAAGGCATTAAGTTTATACTAGCACCTAGATCGGCTAGGGCCATCTAATTCTCTACCCCAGGGAAGTTGCAAGGAATCAAGAAACGACCCGGATCACCAAGTTTGGTTGGTAAGTTCCTTAAGAGCACTGCGGAGCAATTCTCATTAAGTTGGGTCTGAGTAATATCGAGAAGTTTCTCCTTATCACTGAGAAGATCTTTAAACATTTTAGCATATTTCGGCATGTGAGCGAGAGCCTCAGCAAAGGAGATATTGAAATTCATTTGTTTAAACATTTTAAGAAAGTTAGAAACCTGAATATCATCCTTGTTCTTTAATTTCTCTTTCCTCAACATTGAAGGATAAGGTATATTGGGTTGAGATGAAGGCTTTGGGATAGAATTCTCACTCACATCCTTGGGTGGTGGAGGGGTAGAAGTAGAAGGTGGGGGAATAGAAGGTGGAGGAATTGGAGAAGGAGACTCGTTTTCCTTTGTCACAATCACCGGTGTAGGTGTAGGAAGCTCGGGTTCCTTTAAACCTTTTCCACTTCGAGTGGTGATTGCTTTCATCTCCCCTCTTGGATTAGAAACGGTGTTACTCGAAAGAGAACCCGATCTAGAGGCTTGATTACTTGGGAAGAAACTAGCCATCATGTTCCTCAAGTCATTCGTTTGACTTGCCAAAGTGTTTCGCATATCGGCTCAAAGATCGTTTCCTTGTTTCACCATATCTGCCTTCAAGTTGAGCATTTCCCACTGAAGATTTTGCACTATTGCATCATTAGTCCTCATGTAGGGTTCAACATCTTGGTGTAATGCGGTGGGTTGGTTGGAAGGAGGAGTATGATAGGCGGGTGGTCGATAAGCAGGTTGTTGGTAAACTTGGTTGTTTCTTTGAGATGGATATGGGTTTCTTTGGTTTTGATATTGATTTGGAGCACGTGGTTGGTTTTGATTGTTGCGATTAAGGTTGTTAGGGTTTTGTGGGGGAAAACCGAGAGGTGAAAGAAAGTTGTTTGAGCGATAGCTGAGCAAATTGCGGTCACCTTGAGGACGTGCTTGATAGCTTCCTGTAGCAAAGTTACCGTTGGCGCCATACACATTTTCCTGATTATCTTGAGTCGAAGGACAATCGGTGTATGAGTGGGATCCCCCGCAAATTTCACATGATTGAGTCAAAGCGCTAGCTTGGGCAGTGATAGCTTTGGTATTGTTGGCGGCTTGGAGAGCAAGTGATTCAACAAGCGAAGTAAGCTTATCAATTCTCTTGTCGCTCGCATTAGTGCTAGCACTAGCCACATTGGTCCGAACACTCTTGGTTTGCACTCTAGACTTGTTCTCAATAATATCCGAATCGGCATTAGCAGACTTAACCAAAATGTTACCCCTCGAGGCACTATTTAGTGATTCTTGGTCATTCATGCTTAAACCATTGTAAAAAGTATTGATTTGATGTACTTTTGTTAAACCATGTTGTGGACACTTTGTTAAAAGTTCCTTAAAACGGTCTCAAGATTCACTAAATGTCTCACCATACTTTTGTTCAAAAGTGATGATTTCATTCCGCAAAGCGGTAGTACGTTAGGGTAGGAAAAAGTAGTTGATGAATTTGGTCTCTAAATCCGTCCACGTAAGAATACTTTGTGGCGGTTCCTTATCAAGCCAATGCCGGGCTTGTCCCTCTAAGGAGAAAGGAAAAAGTTGCAAGCGAATCACCTCTTGTAAAACCCCATTATATTTAACCGTATTAGTGAGTTGAAGAAACCTTTTAATATGGTCATGAGGATCATCAATTGAACGCCCCAAGAAGGGTTGATCAGAGACCATTTGAATGAAGCCGGATTTAAGCTCAAAGTTGTTGGCTCCGATCTCGGGTATGACAATAGCATCGGTGTTGCCCTCTACGTGCGATTCCAAAAGCTCTATCATTGGTTGATTGTCTATGGTGACAATTGGTGGAGTAATGACTTCGGCTTGATCTACTTTCTTCTTACGAGCACGAGTACGCATACACACCTACAAAAAGAAAAGAAAAATAGATAAGAAATATTTTTGGTTTTTTAGGTTTTTCTTTTTTTTTGTATTTTTGAAATTTTTTTATTTTTATGGATTTTTGAAAGTTTTAAAGCAAGGAAAATAACGTTCAAAATTGAACGGATCGCAAAATCCAACGCGTCTCTCACTTAAAACTTTTAATCTTAACGAAAAGAGCCGGCAGCGGCGCCATTTAATAACTACGTTTTTACTTAGTTATGAAAGTTCGTTGTTCCGATCTTTTCGAATTGATTATTGGAAGAAAGTGCGACTCAATTGTTCTTGGTGGAATAATAAATGGGAAAAGTTATCTATTTTAAACTAAAAATAAAAATGTTGTTGAAAGCTTGAAAATTTAATCTAAGATAAAACAAGTTAAAACAATGCTAAGTTAAAAGGCAGGAACAATTAAAGTTTGGAAAATAGAAACAATTCAGAAAACTATTAATTAAACTAAGTATGAAAATAAGGTAAAGACAATTTCGGAAAAATGGTTTCTTCGGAATAATGGAATTTTCAGAAACAGGAGTTATTTCGAAATAAAAGGATTTTCGGAAAAAGAGTATCTTCGGAAAACTTGGGTTTTCAGAAAAATAGATTCTTCGGAATAAATGACTTTTTCAGAAAAAAGAATTTTCGGAAAAACAAGCTTTTCAGAGAAAATTGAATTTTCGGAATAACAATGTTTTCAGAGAAATTTTCGGAATAACAGAATCTTCAGAATAATAGGTTTTTCGGAAAAAGATGGTTTTTCATAAAAATGATGTTTTCGGAATAAATTACTTTTCAGAGAATGGAGCTATTTCGGAATAACTATGAATTCAGAGAAAGGGACGATTTCAGAGAAATGATCAATTCACAAAAATGGAAATTTCGGAAAAAGGCCTTTTCAGAAAAAGGTATGTTTTCAGAGAACAAAACCCTTTTCCGAAGAATTTAAAACTCGGATACAAATAAACAGTTAAACCAAAACTTAATAGATAAGCTATCAATAAGCACAAATCAAACAAGTAATTAACCAAAACTTTAACCAAATATGTTTTAAAAAGAACTAAATAAGCCACAAATAAAAAACTATAAAAACACAAATTAATCAAAACATTTAAAATCAACTAATAAGCAATCCTATTAATCTATCCAAACAACTTAATCAAAAATAAGCTAAACACTAAAAGATTAATAACCACAATAAACTCAAAACATCCACCACATCAAAACTACAAGATCAATCACATGAATTAAACAATCACTTAATCAAAGAGATGAGATTAACTACATGATTATCAAGATTAAGAAAAAGATTAAGAAAGGTAGAATGAGAATTAAGAAAATAAGCTTGATTGATTAAAGATGAATGTAAAAAGATTACAAGATTAATGGAAAGATTAACAAGTTTTTGAAGAAAAACTAGAGAGAAAAATAAAACACACTTAAAAAATTAAACTACAACTATTAAAAACTAAAACACCTAACACCCTCCTAATGACATATTAGGAGGGTATTTATAGGAGGTGAGGAGACTACATGCTTAAGCTATCTAATTTCTTTCTTCTTTACTCGACTCGACTTAATCTTTGTCTTTTCTCGACGTCGTCTCGGGATTTGTTGACATAAGTTGAACTTGTCTAGTAATTTTCTTCTATAATTAGACTTGAGTTCTTCGACTTCATTAAACTTCCGTATTTAGACTTTCTCTTCGATAAATCTTCAGAATTGGCCTTGGACTTCCGTTCTTTTTTGCATTCTCGATCTTTTGACTTCGTCTTTAGTCTTTTTCTTCGATAAAAGCCCGTGATAGCCCATGTTTTCTTCCTTTTGCATCTTTTGGTCCTAAAACACAATAAAAACACAAACCACGCGTAATTCCTACTTTTACGACATCAAATACATTTTTTGGTCTTGTTATTATTGGAAATAAGTGGTAAAAGGATAAGTGTTTTCACACTTATTAATTACCTTTAGGAAAAAGTAATAGTCTAAAATTACCAAAGACGGATTCAATTAAACACGTGATGAACTAAGTTCGTAGTACACGAAGATCTTATGAATTTGAGACGTTTTGTATCGATTTGGACAATTGATTCGAATTGGTTTTCGGTTTTTAAAACTAAAATTAATTATACAAATTTTAAATCCTAATTTTATCCTAAAGTGCATGAACCGTTAGCCCAAATTAAATCTAATGGACAATTATTTAAAATTTAAAACTTTTAAACTATTTAAAAATAAACAATCTATTTAAAAATCAATTATAAATTTAATCTAATCAATTAAAATAATTTTACACTATTTAAAAATCTATTTAAACTATTTTACTTCTACAAATTTAATTAAATCTAATTTTATTTAAAACTAATTAGATTCCTAAAATTAATAAAAACATTTTTATTTTATTTTGAAACTATTAATTTATTTTTATTTTTTTTTTAAAACTCAAAATTACTTTAATAAAAATATTAATTAAGATTTATTTAAAACATAAATTAAATCAAAACACATCTTAAATCAAAATATGCCAGCAGCAGATCTACTACATTAATTAAATGACTGAAAGAAAAATCAAAAGAGCTTGCAGCTCAGATGGTTGAGTCATTGCACCTATATTCGAGAGGTCTCGGGTTCGAACCACAGGAGTGGCATTTTTGAGTAAATATTATTTTTGACAAATGATAATAAACTTGTCACAGGAGGTGACTTTCACACTGAAATTATGCTATTCTGATAAGGATATCAGCTTTGGATTTAACAGATTAAATGAATCTGTTAAACTTGTAAACTAAGCAGAATGACAAAAGCAGTGATTCAAACAAAACGCAGCTGAATAACAAAAATAATAGATAACCAAAATGCAGGCAAACTGAGTACCAAATAAAGTTCTCACAGCAATACAATTATAGTAACATTTTAACCGCAACAAATACAGTTACCAAAGACAACAAAATTAGTGGAAACAAGCTGCACAGAAACATCAATCATCATACCCTTAGATCCAGTATAAACACAAGAACAGCATACGACGATGAACTCTAATTGAATAACCCGATAACGCAGATCAGAATAGAACAACTACCTCAATAAAACTTATTATACTAGCAACTTCTATCGGATTCCCAAATAATATAGTAAATAATAAAGGCAGCTAGAGAAACATAATCAATAACATAAACAGCATATTAGTTTCAATATGTATCAATAGCCAAAATTCCAATCATCCTTATATTGAGAAACAAACCAGGCAGCTTAAACAAACGCGACGAAACTTATCAACTTACGATTATTTCTAAACAGATCCTACCAAAAACTGAGCAAATAAGCAGATCCCAACAACAGATTCTAACAAGCAGATTCAATTATACAGACTAATGATAATCAGACAGATTTATAACCCTAAAACATGTCAAAACAAACTTACAAATAAATCACATAAACTAAAAGAACAATCAAATCTAAATAAACATAAAATAAATAGGAATTAAAACCTTTTGTAGTATTCCTTTGGGAAGAAGTGAGGCGCTGTGCCTACTTATTAAACAGCATCAACACCATCATCGAACACCATCTTCGAACACCATCAACATCTCGAAATCAGCAGCCTCTTTATGATTTATCCAATGGATAAATATATTTTTATTCCCTTTTTTTACTAAATTGTGCAAATAAGCTACGGTATAAACTTATTCACCCAATATACAGTTAAAACAGTATTTTTAGAATCAATTATGCAATTAATTAAACATAAAAACATAATTTAAATAAAAGAGATTTCTGAACCGAGAATAAATTTTTTATTAAATCAGAATATGTAATACAACTTTAAAAGGAAAATTACATCTATTGACTAAAATCTACCATTATAACATTACAAGTAATGAAAGGGTTACCAAATATAGTAAAATGATGGGGTTTTATAGGAGAACCCGAGGGAGTGGGGGTGAGTTTGTTGGTGATGAGGAGTTGATCCTAGCCATCCAATCCATCTTATTCGTCTTCTCTCTCTTGGTTGTTTTCATCCTAAGGTGGATATTCGCACACTAGCACACGGATTGCCAACGTGGCATCCGTTGTGCTAGTTGTGCTACTTTGATTGCTGATGTGGCCACTCTTCATTGGTAGATTGGGAATAATGAGTTGTCTTGTCCAGTAAAACTTTGCCACGTTATCATGCTCCTCCATCTCCCAGTCCTGAAAATAAGGGGGTTTATTTACCCAAAGCGTGAATCACACGTGTGATATTAAAGCCCTAATTTTTGTTGAGTGATTTAATGGATTAGGGTTTGGAACAGTAATTTTTTATTTGTGTTGTAGGTTTTTTTTACTTTGGGAGAGAAAGAGAGGATAGATGTGAAAAGCGTTTTCTAGTTTGTAACGAATGAAAGTAAGTGGGGATGGGGTAAATAAAACATTTTACTTATTTTTTGTGTGTGGTGAATGGTTATGTAACGTGAATGGATACACGTTGACTGAGTGTGATTGTTTAAATAAAACTTTACACTCTTTTTATTATTTTGTAACAAAACCTAATGGGCTAAAGTGACCCAAATTTCACCATCTTTATAGACCTTCGGGCCTTGAATGGGCTAATTTGATTTTACATCCGTCTCCAAAAAGATTTGGGCCATATGGGCTTATAATCCAAAGATGATGAATACTTGTTTCTTTATTGGGCTTTTAGGCCCAATACCCAAATCTTGGACCCACTTGGCCCATTTTTCTTCATATGAGTTAAATCCACTAAAGTCGAGCTCGAAATTGGCTTTGTTGATCTTTTCTTCAAACTTGTGTCGGTTTTGCCGGTTTTCGCGATCTTTGGTACCTACACACATGAAACACAAAACAAGCATATACAAGGCAATTTTCATTGATAATATGCATTTATTGTTTGTTTTAAGATACAAATGATATGAGTAAAATAACTCATATCAATAATCCTCACGACCACATTCGGAATTTTGATCGTCTTTTGGCAACGAGCAAGTTTAAGAACGTCGACACCGATGTCGTCAAGCTTATGCTTTTTCCGTACTCGTTCGATGGTGCCGCCAAGGATTGGTACGATAAAGTGTCACCTAATTCCATAATACGTGGAAGGATCTCGTTTCCAAGTTCGTTAATCATTTTTTCCCACCGTCTAAGACGACGTTTTTTAAAAACGAGACTACGAGATTTGATCAAAACCGAATAAATCTTTTAGAGACGCGTGGGATCGCTTTAAGGAATTTCTTAGGAAATGTCCTCACCATGGATTTTCCGAGTTACCCCAAATCGACACGTTTTATAACGGTCTTAGTTTTCAAGAACAAGATTCATTGAATTCTGCCGTCGGTGGCAATTTTTTGTGTTAAACTCCAAAAGATGCATGAATGATTATCGAGAATAGATCCAAGGTTTACCAACCTAGCAACGCACCGACTGTTGCCAATGTCGCCAATGTTAGTAATTCTAATCGCGACATTGAGAGGGTTGATGCAAAAGTCGACAAGTTAATGAATGTGTTTACGTCTTTTCTCATCAAAATGCAAAAGAAAGACGCTCCCGCTACGGTGAAAGCGGTTGAGGCATCGTGTACGTTGTGTGGTGGACCTCATAATTATTACGAGTGTGCGGCTACGGATGGCCAAACGTCGAGTGTTAACGCGTTAAATAACAATTTTCAAAATCAAAATAACGCAGGTCCATCACAAGGAAATTATAACCAAGGCAACAATTTTTCGAATCAAAACCGAAACAACTTTACAGGAAATAATCAACAAGGAAATAATCAACAAGGAAATTTTTCGAAATCAAGGTTGGAATTTAAGTTGGCAAAACCGAGATAACAACAACAATCGAAACTCGAATTTTTTATACAACGCTAATCAAGGAAACAATTTTCAAAGAAGTAAGCAAAACCAAGGGAAGTTTAATGCTAATCAAAATAGTTCGTCAAACGATTTTCAAGAATACATGAAAACGAATGAGGCTAATATGATACGTTTAGAGGGACAAATTGGTACATTGAAAAACGACTTTTCCAACACTTTGAAAAATCAAAACACGAAGATTGATTAAGGACAAATCGACATTAAAAAGATGTTTTCGGCCATTATTAACAAAGCTTCGGGTGCATCATCGAGTTCGTTACCTAGTGACACCGTAGCAAATCCGAAGGAACATGTTAAAGTCGCCTCGTCTCGTGAGAAAAGTCGTTTGATTACCCCTAACCTTCATGGATTTAGAGTTGTTCCTTCTTCTCAACCCTCGACTTCTAAGACGCCTTCTTGTTCTAGAGTCGATGGGGTGAACGTGGTGACCAAGGAAAAGAGTGCACACCCTCGTGTACCTCGAATTCCATCCAGGGTTCAAAAAGAGAGCTTTATCGACCTCACCTAAGTAACAATTGAAGAAACTTGTTCTTCGATCCTTCTTAAAAAACCAAAAAGGCATATGCCGAGAAAGGAAGAGGATCTAAGCCAATTTCTATTACCTTGTGATATTTTCCGAGATTGAGGGATGTTTAGCCCTTGCCGATTTAGGTGCTAGCGTCAATCTTATGCCTCATTATCTTTAGAAATTGATGAGATTTCCTAGACTTACCCCCACGAACATGACTATCGAGCTACCAAATTGTACGCCTTTAAAACCAATTGGAATAGCCGAGGATGTCTATGTTAGGATTGGAAAGTTTGTTTTTCCCACGGACTTCGTCATATCCGATTACGAGTGTGACCCTAAATGTCACATTATTTCAGGTCGACCCTTTTTATCGACGGCTCGAGCCGTAATCGACGTTCACGGTGGGAAACTCACTATGAAATATGACGAGGAGAAAATAGACTTTTTCACGAGTAGATCCAAAGTTTCAAATGATCTTGGTAAAACCGAGTTTTCAAATTCTAATGATTTCAAAATGTTAACTTCAGCGGAAAATACGAGGCTTGATGCATGTTTTGAAAGAATTAAAATGAACGGTTTTAAAGATGACGATTTTAATGATAAAGAATACGTTTACTTACTTCAAAAGGGTATTCGTAGATTTATGGATGAAAAATCATGTTGGGATTTATTCGGTGAAACAAGTGAACAACCAATTCCGAAGGGCGGCGTTAGTGCCATCACGACAATGACCAAAATGGACTCGTCTTCACCACTTTCGAAGGACCACGTCTTTGAGGCTTCAACTTCTAATTCCATTGAAGGGCCTCCTTTACCTAACCCAACACCCGTTGAGGCTAAAGGTTTCATCGACATCGATCCTATCGTCATAGAAAAGTCACCTAAGCATAGACCTAGGGCTTGTAAGACCATGGATGTGAGTGATCGCCCGAATCTTTCTTTGACAATGACGATGGCGATTTTGCCGAGATTGATCACGTGCTTCAAAATCCAAATGCCATTTTTGAGGATTCTCCTGAAAAGAACTCTTTACATGGGAAGTACGATGATTACGAGTTTGATCCCGAGATTGAGGAAATTATCGAACGAGAACTAGCTCTTTTGCCTCCACTTCCACCTACGAGTGAGGTTGATTTTCACAAAATCGAGGATGAACTTGATGAGTTGGAACGTCTTATTTTCGATTATGAACCAACTCACGTGACCCAAAATACCATTCTCGAGGAGTTACCTAATCAACACTCCTAAAATGAGAATGACGTATACCACATTCTTGAGGATCCAACTCATCAACGATCCTCACAAAAGAATGATGGTTTTGTGCTTGATCGTGATCTTTTCGAGAGAGTTTCTAAAATCCTCAATGAGGGGAATGAAAAACCTTGGTTTGACAAACCCATCTATGATGAAGAAATCGATGAGATGCACGCTCATG
The DNA here is from genome assembly GCA_025667525.1 of Glebionis coronaria. Lineage (NCBI taxonomy): Eukaryota > Viridiplantae > Streptophyta > Magnoliopsida > Asterales > Asteraceae > Glebionis > Glebionis coronaria. The sequence goes on from CM046876.1 coordinate 377,649,260, forward strand.
AGGATGACGAATATGTCGACCCCGAGGGGGCGGTGTTCTTTGTTGATCAACGTTTTGAGAACTTATACAATCCACCACCCCCTAACCGCGAATTAAATGTGAGAATTTTTAGTGTGCCTAACATCGTCTTAGAAACGCCAAATATTTTCGACATAATTCAATCGGGTTTTCATAAAGAGTTTTTGAACGATGAAAAAGGAAAAGATTGTAAAATTGGTTTAAAAGATTTTTCTACATGTCTAACTCCGTCATCACATCGTTTATGAGTGCTACAACCTCGTCTACTCCTTTTGACGAGTGTGAGTGTGGATCTAGTGTGGCGGAAGCCCCTTATGTTCCCTCACATTTCTCCACCGAGGACGAGATATTCGATCCCGGAATTGCTTGAGAAGGGAAATCTCGGTCTTCCACGGATGCAATAAATGGAAAATCTTTTCGTTTGCTTGGTGTGAGTCTACCTCGAGTAGCTCAATATTTGAGTGCCGCACCCATTGTCCCACCCTTCTATTTCTTCACATCTATTTTCTTTGACCCTCTCATGTTTTTGGTTGGAGTAGCGTTGTTTCCTCTTTCATCCAAAAACGAGAACGCTATCTTTGACCCTGATATACGTATATCGGGTTTTTAAAGTACTCCATGTACTTTTGGGCCTTGTTTATCATGTAAGCCCCACCAAAAATGACATACCATGATTATCCCTAAATGATCACATTTATGGGGATTCGAGGCAAGCTTTTAACTCGGTTATCAAAAACAAGGTGCCTCGTGGGGGATTCTCATGCTTATCCTTGTAAATATTATCATTTTCTAATAGTGTAATGCGGGGACTTGTGCTCTTCCGACCTTTGTTCCTTGGTTGTTTGTGATTGTGGTTCATTAGGTTCATCGTCATCATTGAAGCCTCTCGTGTTCGTTTTATGGATCACTCGAGCTTCGATCGTTGCCTTTGGAGATTCCGATATCCGATGATATCCTTTTATGTTCTAACGTTTATCTTATTAGCATAATTCATAAATGGCTAAGATTATTCGTTTTACCCTTTCCATGCTCGAGATTAAGCATTCGACTTTCGTTCTAGTATGGGGGTGTTTCACCCTTAAACTCGAAACATTGAGGACAATGTTTAGTTTTAGTATGGGGGTGAGTAGATACTTAGCCTTGCTTACGTCATCACACAATCCAATTTTCATCTTTTTGTTATCGTTTTATGCAAAATAAGGCTAAAAATGGCAAAATATTAAATTTTTTCTTGTTTTTCATAAGTGTCTAAGACACGAATGTTGGTTTTCTGATGGTGAGAATAAGAGTAATTTTTGACTCGACCATGCGTGTTGAGCACTTAGCTTTGATTCCTTAACTTTTTAGGCTAAATCTCTTAAATGAGGACGAGAAATGATAGATTTAATTATAAGTTACGTAATCTTTCACGATCTCATGTGTGGTAATTATTAGCTTATTCTCCCACGCTTTTGTTTAACTAAATGCAATAAGTAAGGTCGTACGATTTAAAAGATTACTTAGCTTCTAGCCCAAGATCGTTTAAAAGTTGATCATTTTTTAATAGAGTTCATAGCCAAGGCATAACTTATTGAAGATGGATGCGAAGATTGGCAAAGTTCCAAAAAGGCCCTAACAAGGCATGAGGACTCCATTTTGTTGCTAAAGATCCAAGATGATGTGAAGTATCATTATTCAAAAATCAATATGAAGGATCGAGACACACGAGGAAAAGCAATATACTCCCCTAAAGATCATGGATAAGTCTATTGGAACAGAACCTAACAAGGTATGAGGATAAATATATCCATGTCCGAAAAGGAGGCGGATCGTTGTATATCAAAATCCCAAATAAAGATTGAAGAAAAATGATGAAGTCGTGGTCCAAGTGAAGAAATTCCATATATAAAGAGAAGACCATTATTTCAAGAACGTCTTCCAAGATTCAAAGTATGAAGTACATGCCAAATATCGGTCCGAGAAAGGTCTCAAATCGTGAAACGAGTTATGCCAAGATATGAACTTAAGGAGATTACGAGAAGCCATTTTAAAAGATTGTGTCCTTTAGCTAACTATTAATTAAATCGTCGTACTTTTTTCGGCCTTAATAAAATATTGAAATAAGTAAAATGCATCGTCTGATCATTAAGACAAAATAAAATATAAGAGATACACCTTAGGAATAAGGGAGTCTAAATACGTAATTAACGCTCATGAGTAATGTTTGTTTTACTAACTTATAATGACAATGATCATGTTCCACGCTTAGCATGGAACCGGGTGAAAATCGAGGATGACGAATTTATCTCTATGATGCATTTACGTGTTCTTATTATTTGACCCTAAAAGTCACTTTATCATGATGAAAACAATACATTATGTCTAGAACACATGTAGTAGTTTATTTAAGTTTACGTTTTCAATAAATGGCATATAAAAATGAATTTTGGAAGTTCTATGATACATAATTCTAGCATTGCGTGGGGACATGGCAATGGTTTAGTATGGGGGAGTGATGAGACTATAATTATGCATAGTCTCATCGTCCAAATTAGGCTTAAAACGCTAAAAATATCATAAAAATACCCCAAAATATGCTTGTGTTTGTTCATTGTGTATTTAGGTACGAATATCATGAATTCACCAAAAGATTACAAGATCAAGCAAAAACGAACACGGGAAATGAAGCCGCACAAAGAACCGGACGCGAATCATGAATTTTCATAAAAGTCCTTGAAGTTTTGAAGATTGTCAAGAATGGTCCCTCAACTTTTGAAGAATTGCCACTTAATACCCTTGTAAATCTCAAATATTACAATAGGGTCCCTTAATTTCCAAGAATATATCATTTATACCCTTGGAGTATGCATTTATTGCACTAATGGTCCTTGTGGTAACTTTTCAAAAGTTTTTGGTGGTCAAAATGGGAAAACACAAAGTTATTTACAAAGGGAATATAACTTTTGGCTATATAAACTTGGAATGAAGAGAATATGGAAGACAAGGGGTAGAATGGGCAGACACTCAAACTCCAACCATCCAACCAGCCATTACCACGTCACCCACTATCTCACCCTCAACCAATCACACTCCTCCCCTTCCCCAAATCCCTTATTCATCACCCCTAACCAAGACGAACCATAATCCTAATTGCATCCAAAACAAAGGGGTTTAATTTCCCCCTTTCCAGATCAGCGATTAAGGGTGTGTTTATCAAAACCCAATCCCTAGACATTGGTCCCCTATTTCCAACTGTCCTCCCAAGGCCTCCCCTGCCCCACGTTTTTACTAGCAAACAAAGATGGTAATCAAATCAAAGGCTCTTGGAGTTTTCTTGTTCCCAAAGAGTATAGTGAACGTCTAAGATCGCTTATTTCCAACTGACTATATCAAGGACATCACGGGATCCAATTTGACCAAAGATCAAGACCAAGACCAAGGGGCTTTTCTGGAATTCCATGTAGCTAGGGTTTCATGTAAATCAGTAGTTCTAGATAGTTCTGTCATCTAGTATTTAAACCAAGTCAACATGTGACTATGGTTCTTGTTCCAGATTTTTGTAACCCTTTTTTTTAAATAGTTAAAGTTGAGAATTGGCCTACAAATTTATGTGTTCAAGTAGTGTAATTTTGTTTTTAAATTTTTCTCTTTTAAATTTATCTCTTTTAAATTTATGCACTTGTTATTTCAGTTACCAAATATTTGCTTTTCACAAAACAAATTTTTGGGTAAGTAAATTTGGGATCCAAGATATTTATAGGATTTGTATAAGCTGGTTTGACACCCAAGCTTATACAAAGGCTATAAATTCTTGTTACATTCTGTTTCTTTTCAAAAGGTTTCAAGTGGGAGTTTTATTTCAAGAAAGAAAATTAGTTTTCTTAATTTATTTTTATTTCACCTCCTACTGTAGCAAAAGCTACAAGCTTTCAGCTTGTAGACTTTTGGTTACAAGAAGTGTTCTTTTGGTTTGCTTTGTTTATGCAGGTATCATCAAGGGTGGTGTGGTTTGTCTGTTGTAGACTCCACACAAAACTCCCTCATTTCCATCTTAGTTTGAAGACATTGTTGCTTTTAGGTTCTATTGTAAAACCTCAGTAAAAGATCTCTATAGATCTCCATAATCCCCTCATAAACTCCAAAAAACCATGGGAGAAGGCATCAGCCAAGTAAGGGCTTGAACCCTCTTATGTACTTTGCTTGTTTATGTGTTTTATGATAAATCTATTTACCTGCTTTTCATGAGTAGTTTTAGGTCTGCTTTATGTTTATTTATTGTTTTGATATGATTCTGATGGTTTAAATAGGATTAGGATTGATTTGTGTTAAATTTAGTTTGCAAAAATATTTTTCATTAGTAAAGGGGTGTTTGGTTATGAGCATACAAGTTGTGGGTGACACACATGAGATTGTTGAGCCCCTTAGACATACTCAGTTAGGTTTAGATAGTTCACTATTGTCTTTGTTTTAGATAGTTTAGGAAAAGAGTTCAAAATTGCAGGTTAGATAAAAAAATCTGTCATCATTAATGAGTAACCCTAAACTAGGTTGTTTTAGTAGATTTCATCTTGTAATCTTGTAATTTGTTAGTACTAGTGGTAATCTTAGGTGGTGTGCATGTTATTTGTGGATTGGGTGTGTTAGAAACAAGCTTTGCCCGTTTGAATCTCACTCATTTGCACATTATATCAGCAAAAAGTTGCCCAGACCACTCTCTGTTGACATGTATCTTGTTATTGCCCAATTTGTGCTTATTTATTGCCTGAACCTTGTTGTTTTTGTGCTTTTACTGACTTCCCACACTCCACTGAGTGTGGGGGTGCCTTTATCTTCCAACAAAACCATCAAACAAGCAAGATAATCACCATTTTTTTCTTTCTGTTAAGGTCAGTGGGAAACAATAGTCACTGCTCTGCTAAAGGACAAATAGTCCATTAGGTGTGACTTTCAGATTTCTAGGTTTTTGTCTCTAGCTGGCAATTTTTAGTTTTATTCAGTGATTTCAATTTTCTTATGTTTCATTATTTATTTTAAGATTTTTCATAAAGTTTGTTTTTATTTTTCTTCTTATTTTAATATTTTAGCATTATTTTTAGTTTTAATTAGATTTATTAAACACTATTTTTGTCTTTTAGTGTCAAGAAGTTGTATTTTTCTGTTTTTCCAATTTTCCTAGTTTTAGTATTATAATTTAAGATTTTAGAAAAGAAATTTCAAATTTCACTTTATTTTATTAATTTTTAGAATTAATCTAAGTTTAAATAGATTTTAATTAAACTGTTTTGTCTTATTAGGGTAAAATTTATCTTTTTCAAACTTTTTCATTTTTCTTATGTTTAGATAAGTAAAATAGGATTTTTCAAAAAGAAAAATTCATTTTCTCATTATTTTATTATTTTTTTATCATTATTTTAGTTTAAAAAGTTTTTTTAGCATTTAAAAGGTAGAAAAATAGTTTTAAAAATTTAGGAAAAATACCTTTTAGTGTTTAAATAATATAAGTAAGATATTTGTTTGATAAAATAATATTTTTGGCTTTTTTAATTATATTTAATTTTCGAGCTTTAATTAGCATTTAAAATTGAATATTTAATTAATAAAAGGTTTTAAATTTAATTATTGAATTTTTATTCTTGTTTATATTATTTTAGACTTAGTTTTATATTTCAAATTGTTTTTAGTTTAAATTTTTAATTTCGTCGCGTTTTACGTATTTACGTTCACGTTTTACGTCGTAGTGTAATCGTAGTGTAACTCGTCTTTTAATTTTCTCTCTTTAAACCCAAAAACGACACTAATCCAAACTTGATTTTATATATATGGCCTAATACATACACACCTCCACCGAGAACGAACTCGCACTTATCGGTTTTACGGTTTTCCCAAAATCGTATAACTTAATACTTGCCCGCTTTATACTTGTTTTTCCAAAAACTTTTATAGAAATACATACATCAACTCAAAAAGCTAAAATTTTCCTGTCCATGAACACCAGACCTTTCGGACCCTTACCTTTAACCCCTCCCATTCTGGCTGTTATTGAAGCAGCCAACAACCCCCAACCTCACCTTGAACCTGAACCTAAACAAGAACAACAACCACCTTCACCCCACCAAGATGATCCAATGAACATTGACCCATCAACCGCTGACACTCGCATTTCAGCCGCTGACACACCTATTTCACCCACTGTCACCTCACCACCCCAAACACATGTTCACCAATCCACCTCCTCATCTGAACCCTTTGAGTTTTGCCCGGAGAAAAGACAAAGCACTACTGGTGTATTCTCCTCTAGTGGTCCTAGCCATGAAACTGAGAAAATTTTTCCTGATGAATCCATTTTGAGGAGTCAAATCCCCATTTTGGAGGAGGGCGGTCTGCAACCACTTTCTATTCTAGAATTGACGGCTATCTGCATTGGCTTGCAAAAGTCCAATGTAGAACTTGTACAAAAAGTCACTGATCAAGGCCTTGAACTCAATCAATTGAGGGAAAGTATAGTTGTTTTGGAAGCTGTTGGTTCAAGGAAAAGGAGAGCTATGGTGTTGTCCTCTGAAGATGATTCTTAAAAAGGGGAGGAATCACCCACTGAACCATTCAATTTGAGTTATAAGAGGTCCCATGAAGGTTCCTATGGGACAAAGGAGGTAGTTGAGGCACTTACAGGGATGAAGGGACAAGCTTCTCCCTTTTTGATCACTCCTGTGAAGCAGTCTTTCACTGAAATAATGTTACAAGCTAGTGGACTATCAGCCGCTGACAAGAGAAATTTAAACGCTGACATGCCTATTTCAGACGCTGACATGATTCCAAGTGTGACTGGTGTATCCCAACCACAATTCATGATTAAGGAGCCTTCCACTAATGTATCACCTTCTACTTTTCCCATTATTGATCTTATGGATAAGGGTAAAGCTGTGTTAGTAGAAGAGGATGTTCCCAAAGATGCAACCCAGAAAAAGGTTGATGAAATGCTTGCTCATCAGTTACAAGAGCAAGAAAAGAAGGGGCTTGAAAAGGGAAATATTGAAGCCCAGATTCTCACATCTGAATATGAAGGTGATGAAGATGATGGTTCTGGTGATGAAGAAGAGAGTAATGATCATGGTTCTAATATTTTGGAAGAACCAGAGAAGTTGGAATATGGGGAGGATGAGCTAGAAAGGGAAAAGTTCAGTGAGTTAAAGAAACAGGTAGATTTTGATATTCCTTATGTGTCTACTATGTATTTCAAATGGGAAGAGGCTTGTGTAGAGAATCCAGACATGACTATGACAAAATAGATTTGGGGTCTGGAGATCTTTTTAAGATTTCAAAATGATTGTAAAGTTATTTTGGAACATAGGACAAACAGGGTACTCTTTGAGAACACGACATCAAGAAGGGAGCTCTATAATATGCTACTTAGGCGCCATCAAACAGGATGGACTTTTACTAAATTGAGGAAGTTGTCTTTTGAGAAATTGGAGTATTATGACTATCCCAATTGGGAATCTGTATGTGAGGCAAACACATTCAGACTGTTGTCTACATAAAGTAGTTTTGAAGAGAAACATGAAACTTTCTCCACTGATGGCATCCGATTTAACTGCAGTTGTGCCTCTTAATTTCAGAAATCCAATCATTAAGTATGAAGAAGATTTTGTTGAATTCTGGGTGATTACCAGAGCTGGTGGTAAGGTATACACTTTTTCTTCTTTGGTCTTATTGTTTGCCAGTTAGGATAGAGAGGATGTTGAAACTATATGGAGTTTAATGAAGGAGGTCAATAAGACTGAAGCTCCTTCATCATTGAATGGAATACAAATTTGGACATCATTTAGAAGAATGTTTGCCCATGATGTTGATGATCCAATTTGGTTAAATCTGGATGATTTGAGTAGTTTGAAGTGGCATTTATATTCAACTGTTGGTGTGTTTCATTTAAGTACTACAAAGTTTGTAGAGTACTTGTTGATAGATGAGAAGTATCCACTATCACAAGAATTATTGAAGAATTTGATAACCACCAAGCTTGAAGTTGATTATACCAGTGATGTTAGCATGTAATTTATGAGATTTATATATTCTCATATTCAGGAATAGGTTTTATTTGTAAGAATCGTGTTTGTATTTTGTTTTTATTCAGAAACTTGAACATTAGTATAAGTATCAAGTTTAGGGGAGGATTGTTGGGAATAAAATTAGCTACATCACTATGTCGTTGACAAAGGGATTTTAGACGCTGACAAGAGTTATTTAGGTGCTGATAGATTGGAAGCTGACAAGAAATATTCGTGCGCTGACAAAGGAAATCCCAGCTATTATCAACTACGTAATCTACACGATTGTATACTTAGAAAAAGATATATTCTATATTGTATTCTTAATGTTTATCTTTTCCTAGAATAGTTGATAGTTAAAGTATTGATCAAGACTCCTTATGTTATAAAAGGAGGTCTTAGGGTTTAGTATTGATATATACATTCTGAATACTTTCATTTTACTTCATCGTTTACTAATACAAGTGAAAGTTTGGTATACCTTGGGTTTTGTTTTGTTCTTTGATATAAGTGTTAATTTCGCATAACACTTAGATTGTTATAAACACAAAGTTTCTCTACGTGTTATACCTGATTCAATCTCAAACACAAAGCTTAATCGATCTAAGTTTGAAATCAACACATGACTCTTTTTAAAACTCATTCTAAAGTCCCCGAGATTCGATCCAAATATCGACAACAACTTCGAGTTGTGTCGATACTCGTCTCCCTGAATAATCAAACTATTGTAACTTCACACTTGTTTGGAGTTAGAAGCTCTAATTTATATAAAATCGAAGCTAACGAAAATATCTACAACACTATTCAATTAATTTAATAATAACAGAAATTTAAGATATCCAAAATCTGCCTTAAAGTAGGGGTGTAATCAAGCCAAGCTTTTATCAAGCAACTCGAGCTCGAGCTCGAGCTTGGCTCAATCAAGCCAAGCTTTTTTCGAGCTCAAGCCCAAGTTCATGCCCAAAAAATAGCTCGAAACTATATCAAGCTCAAGCTCAAGCTTTTGATAGCTCGGCTCGTGTTTTTATCAAGCTTTTTCAATCTCTATCAAAAATATGTTTTTATGATGAATTTATATAAGCAACTAATTGTTAATTTGAGTATTAAACTAATTTTAAAGGATAATTTCATAAATAATAATATATTTTAGAAGGACTTTTAACTCTGATTACATTTATATTTTGGTTCTTTGTATTTTAGATGATTCTTTATTTATGTAAATTTAATTATTACGTTCATTCGGTACTTGGTGAAATAAAATATGTGTATAAATATTTTTTTACTCTTCTTAATACTAAACGCAACGTGTCTAAATTGTGCTCGCATTCACATCATGCAATGGCCTTTGGGAGTTTAATCGTATTGGAGTGCAAAACAGATTTTGAAACCAATATTGTACGATAACTTTGTTATTGGTTTTATTAAAGTTAATTAAATCAAATTTGTTTTATGTAATGATTTTTTTTTCTTTTATTTTTATACACATATTTATTGATGAGTTTTATTATAAAAAATTAAATTTATACACACTCAAGCTTTTCAAGCCAAGCTCAAGCTTTTGTCAAGCCTTATCAAGCCAAGCTCAAGCCTCGATTGGTAAGGCTTGACAAGCTATTAAGCCAAGATCAAGCCTACAATTTTAGTATCAAGCCAATCTCAATCCTTACTAAGCTTGAGCTCGGCTCGGCTCGATTACACCCCTACCTTAAAGTCACAGCCCAAAATAACCTCATAAAAACTCACACAAAATCATATTTTTAACCAATTCTAACCATTTTTCTACCCACCATAATCCCCTAGCATCAATATTTATCAATCCTAACACTTGTATAATTCATAAAAATAAAAACCCAAAATAAAAAATAAAATTTCTTCAACAAAACAATATGATCTAAACATGATCATCACATGCATGATCATAAAAACACCTTCAAAAATTCGTGTTTTTATCAAAACTTCAAACTTCATGCATATAAGAAATTTTTATATAGATGGGATCACCTTTTGATTATAAGGATGGGACTTTTATTAGTTTCAAGTGATTCAAGGTGGATCAATAATTTCAATGGTGTTTTGGTTTGGTGTAGGGGACGCATGTGTGTTTGTGAATAGTAGCCATTTTATATGGTTAGTTAGGGTTGTTTATGTAAATAGTGGATAGTTTTGGGTTCAAATGTAAATATTAGTTAAAAAGCGTAAAATGACTAATAGTCAATTTTGAAAATATTTACGGGTCTCGGGTTTCATAAAAATACTTTTCGAAATTTAAAACGCACATGAAATTTGATATAATATAGTCCCGGCACGACTTAATACGCAATTAAAAACGATATCGTCAATAATATTAAATATCAAAACCATCGATAATAAAACATAAAACATGGGCATCCGTCTGTATCGCGATCACTTGTAGTTCTCGTCACTCGTTAAAACGTAAAGTACGAGAAATAAAAATAGATACAATAAAATCATTCATATGATAATTTGAGAATAGATATCGATACCTAACGTATTCCTTGCCGGTTTTCATCTAAACGACATTCTTACGCTAAGTTTCAAGCAATAACCTTCTCGGTTAGCCGATAATTCACAATTCTCATTAATTAAATACGTAATATGTAATAATCGAGATTAAAAAACGTGATTCAAGCTCATAATCATAGAAAACGACTCAAAACGAGTCGTTTTGATAAAAACGTCCATTCATTCATTAAACTATAAAAATTTTCACATGGTCCCAGATAATATTAAGTTTACAAACTACAATGATAAAAGTTCTTTGAATGTATATGTTTTAGAAAAGTGGGCCAAAACATTTCAAATAAGCAAGCTTCACGAAACCGCCTTCCTCGATTGCCTTCCCTATGGACCTGAGATAAAACATGCTAAAAAGTCAACAAAATTGTTGAGTGAATCAATAGAGTTTGAATTAAATAAAGAGAACACAAGTATTCTCAATAACCTTCCATGGTTAATAGTTCAGCGACAATTATGTTGTACGGACATAATTATCGGTGTTATTACATAAGCCTCATGACATTGAACGTTAACATATATTATTTCAACCCAACAAACCTAGCCAAGTGCGTATATTTCTCTTATACGTATGCATCTGATGTTTCATTACTAGTATTTCACTACACCACGCGATAGCTAGTCGCGACCGGACTCGGCGTCACCCCGATTGATCTATCCATAGTATTAGCGTTCTTTCGATTAACAATCCACGATTAACAATCCACAAAAACTGAACCGGGACGGCTTCCCCCATAGATCTATTAATTGTACTAGCGGTTAACCCATCATAGGTTAATTAACGGTCCATAATTGAGGCTTTAACTAAGGCAATCACTTAATGCAATTTAAAGGCAACCACGGGTCTATTCATAAAGGGACAAGCATACCATAAAAATCTTGTGTTCTAAGTTTACAAAACATGTATTCCCCCTCGCGGGTTTTTAAAATCGTATAATTGCGCAAACGAGGCTATAGACTCACCTTAGTACTTATAGTAGTTGAAGACGATCGCCGACGATAGTAGATGCCCGAAAAACACGACAACCGCAACCTAGCAAATAAGGTGCGTACATTAATAATAGACTCGAGAAATAAATGATACTTAATAAAATCAAACTCAAGTATAAAATCACGACAACTCGAGAGAAAACGATGCAAGTGGTTCTATTTTACTCTCCTATATATTCATTTTATTATTATATGCCTTTAATAAAAATCTGCCGGAACATACCGAATGTCCAAGCCGTTTTCCCATACTTAAACATATCAAATTTTTATGATACTACTCAGAGAACTTACTTACTATATATAGAAAGTCCTCTCAAAATCCCATTAAAAGATTTTACTTCTAAAGTTCCCTGCCCGACTCATCTTTGAATCACAAAATCCGGACAGTTTAGCGACCTTGACTTACGAAACCATTTTGACCATTCTAAACAACTCCATTTGTAAAACCGCCACTTGATTCTAAAAATAGACTCAAAATGCTAAACTTGGAGCCTGAGAACAGCCATTGAATCATTTTGAAACTCATTTTATAGTCCCCGAGATTCGATCCAAATATCGACAACAATTTTTGGATTGTGTCGACACTCGTCTCCCGGTACACGAAAATCAAACTAGTGTATCTTCCACCTCGTTTGGAGTTGGAAGGCCTACTTTATATCAAATCGAAGCTAACGAAATTTTCTATAACCCTATTCAATTAGTTTAGTGATTATCAAACAGTAAGACCCCCAAAAACGGCCTCAAACCTACTGCCCAAAATCACCATTCAAAATCTCCCACAAAATCATGTTTTTGATCAATTCTAACAATTTTCCTCATCATCCTACACCCCTAATATCATTATAAACCATCCATAACACTTACGTCATCATCAAAATCAAAAACCCAAAAATTTAAAAATAAGTTTTTAGTGAAAAATTAGCATAAACATCATTTGATGATTACTACTAACACATGCATGATCATTTTTACAAAAAATTTTAATTCTTTCAATCACAAAAACTAAAAAGTCCATGGATACAATATAAAATCAATATGATAAGATGATCATACAACTATATAAATGATCAAAGTTCATAAAATTAAAAAGTATGATGCATGTAGCTAAAATTGGTACCAAAATGTAGCCCTTTGAATTCTAAGGATGGGACTTTGATTTGTTTTGGAAGATTCAAGTTTAAAATCAACAAGTTTTGATGGTGTTGCTTGTTGGGGTGTACGGCCAAGGAAGGAGAAAGGGGAAGGTGGGAGAAGTTTTTAGTTAAATGATTTTTATTAATAAAAAAAGTTAGTGGAAGTGTTAGATATAGTGAGAAGTTAGGTTAGTTTTTGCCAATTTGTGATAGTTTTGGTCCAAAATGTAAATATTAGTTAAAAAGCGGGAAATGACTAAAAGTAAATTTTACAAATATTTACGGGACTCGGGTTTCGTAAAAATACTTAAAAGTTTAAACGCACACGAAAAATAATAATATAACGACTCGATACGTAATTAAAACGATATCGTCGAAAATATTAAATATCGAAACGATTGATAATAAAATATAAAATTGTGGGCATCCGTCGGTATCGCGATCACTAGTAGTCCTCGTTGCTCGTCAAAATATTTAAATAAAGTATTTAATATCAGTTTCAACTTAAACCGTTGAACATAATAATATTTAATATTATAAAATACTTCAAAAATATTTGAAAAGTAAGATTAAGTAATGACCTTATTTTATGGGTTTTACTTCCTCACCACCTTAGGAGAGCACCGTCCCGGGGCTTACTTCTCCTTAGGTCCGTCTACGAATAAATGTGGATACTTACTCTTGAAGTAGTCCTCTCGCTCCCAAGTGTATTCGGGTCCACGTCGGGAATTCCATCGCACTTTCACTATCGGGATCCGACTTTGCTTAAGCCGTTTCACCTCTCGATCCATAATCTCCACCGGTTCTTCAATAAAATGCAGCTTGTCGTCCAGTTGAATCTCCTCAAGTGGAATTATCAAATTCTCGTCCGCCAAACACCTCTTAAGATTAGAAATGTGAAAAGTATTGTGAATTGCACTTAACTTCTCTGGCAATTCCAACTTATATGCCACAGGACCAACTCGATCAATAATCTTGAATGGAGCTATATAGCGCGGACTAAGCTTTCCTCGCTTGCCAAATCGAATTACTCCTTTCCAAGGTGATACTTTCAGCATAACCATGTCGCCAATATCAAACTCCAATGGTTTTCTCCTCTTATCCGCATAGCTCTTCTGTCTACTACGAGCTGTCAATAAACGATTCTTGATTTGCACGATCTTCTCAGTCGTTTCTCTAATCAATTCAGGACCCGTCAACTGACTTTCTCCAATCTCACACCAACCAACTGGTGATCTACACTTTCGCCCGTAAAGTGCTTCAAAAGGTGCAGCCTTAATACTTGCATGATAACTGTTGTTGTATGAGAATTCCACCAAAGGTAAGTGTCGATCCCAACTACCTCCAAAGTCTATTACACACGCTCGTAACATATCCTCCAAGGTCTGAATAGTCCTCTCACTTTGTCCGTCCGTTTCCGGATGATACGCAGTGCTCATATCCAACTGAGTCCCTAGAGCTCGCTGAAGCGATTTCCAAAACTCAGATGTGAACCGACTATCTCGATCAGAAATAATTGACAAAGTAACCCCATGTCTACAAACAACTTCCTTCAAATACAACCGAGTAAGTTTGTCTAAGTCATCAGTTTTCTTTATCGGCAAGAAATGAGCCGACTTAGTCAACCGATCAACAATCACCCAAATCGTATCATAACCACTAGAAGTCCTCGGAAGTCCCGAAACAAAGTCCATACTGATCTTCTCCCATTTCCATTCTGGAATTTCAGGTTGTTGCAGTAAACCCGAAGGTCTCTTGTGCTCAAACTTCACCTTAGCACACGTCAAGCATTTACTAACATAAGTAGCAATGTTAGCCTTCATATTCGGCCACCAGTAACATTTCTTCAAGTCTTGGTACATTTTATCCGATCCTGGGTGAATCGAATATTTAGACTTATGAGATTCGTGCATAATTAGATCTCTCAGTCCTCCATACACCGGTAACCACACACGATTCCCGAAATATCGAATTCCGTCATCACGAATTTCGAATATAGGTGTCATCCTTCTACCCAAATCTTCATCTCTCACATTCTCTTCCTCCATCGCCTTAGTTTGAGCTTTAAGTATTCGATTAGATAAATCAGAATAAGTTTTCATGGCTAAAGCTCTAACCCTTTTGGTTATTTCTCTGTCCTTCCTACTAAGTGCATCGGCAACTACATTCGCCTTGTCGGGATGGTAGCAAATTTGAATGTCGTAATCACTCAACAATTCTACCCATCTTCTCTGCCTCATATTGAGCTCCTTCTGATCTAAAATATGTTGCAGGCTTTTATGATCGGTATATACCACACTCTTTGTACCGTAGAGATAGTGTCTCCAAAGTCTAAGAGCAAAGACAACAGCTCCTAATTCCAAATCATGTGTAGTATAGTTCTCCTCATGCATCCTCAATTGACGAGATGCATACGCGATCACTTTCTCCCTTTGCATCAACACAGCATCAAAACCCTTACGTGATGCGTCACAATATACCACAAAGTCTTCAGCTCCGTCGGGCAAAGCCAAAATTGGTGCAGAACACAACTTCCGCTTCAAAGTTTGGAATGCTTCTTCTTCTTCTGAACCCCATTAATACTTCTTGTCTTTCTGTGTAAGTTTAGTAAGAGGTTTAGAAATTAAAGAGAACCCTTCAATAAATCGCCGGTAGTATCCAGCTAATCCCAGGAATTGTCTAACTTCAGTCGGGGTCGTAGGCCTAGCCCAATCTCTAATAGCTTCAATTTTGGAAGGATCAACATGAACACCGCTACTATCGATCACATGCCCAAGGAATTGGACTGAATCCAACCAAAAATCACACTTGGAGAATTTCGCATATAACTTCTCCCTCTTCAACAACTCCAAAATAATCTTCAAATGACCTTCATGCTCCTCCCGACTTTTGGAATAAATCAGGATATCGTCGATAAATACAATCACAAACTTGTCGAGGTATGGTTTACACACACGATTCATTAAGTCCATGAATACCGCAGGTGCGTTAGTTAACCCAAACGGCATTACTTGAAATTCAAAGTGTCCATAACGCGTCCGAAAAGCTGTAATAGGTATGTCCTCCTCTTTAACACGAAGTTGATGATAACCCGATCTCAAGTCGATCTTCGAGTACACACACGAACCTTGAAGTTGATCGAACAAATCATCGATCCTAGGAAGTGGATAACGATTTTTAATAGTTAACTTGTTCAACTCTCGGTAGTCTATGCACATTCTGAACGATCCGTCCTTCTTCTTCACGAACAATACTGGAGCTCCCCAAGGTGACGAACTTGGTCTAATGAACCCCTTCTCAATTAACTCCTTCAACTGATCTGCCAACTCCTTCATCTCAGACGGTGCCAAACGATAAGGTGCACGCGCCACCGGTGCAGCTCCTGGCACTAGATCAATCTTGAATTCGACTTCTCGCTGAGGCGGAAGCCCTGGCAAGTCATCGGGAAATACTTCTGGAAAATCACGATTAACCGGAACATCTTCCACACGCCTTACCGGTAGTTCTTTCTCCACTACTTGAGCCAAGAACATGTGACAACCTCTTTCTACATATTTCCTCGCCTTGATACAAGATATCACCGACAGACGAGATCTACCGACATCACCTTTAACTACTAACACCTTACCCTTAACCGGTATGTGGACAACTTTCTCCCCACATACAATTACCGCATCATGAGCAACCAACCAATCCATACCAACAATCACATCAAACGAACCCAACTAAATCGGCATCAAATCAATTTCAAACAAATGATTCGCTAATTTCAAAGGACACTTCTTAAATATAGTGGTAGTACTAACTAATTATCCATCAGCTAACTCGACCTCATAACTAGCATTTAGGCTTGTTGGCTCAACATTAATTAAACGACTAAAGGAAGTGCTTATAAAGCTCCTATCAGATCCTGAGTCAAACAACACACTAGCATAACGATGGTTGAGTAAGAACGTACCCGTCACCACATTTGGACCTTGTACCTGATCAGCATCCTTAACAACATAAACTGCCCCAGTAGCTTCACCTGCCTTCTTGTTCTTCAACTTCGGGCATTTGGGACGAACATGATCACGTTCTCCACATTCAAAGCAAGTCTTGATAGGAATAGCATTTGCTCCAGTGGCAGGGATCCATGGCTTGCACTTCTCCGTAGCATGCCCAACCTTTCCACATTTAGTGCACCTTGGTGGACACTTACCAAAGTGACAAACACCACAGCTCTTACATTTATGGGCTGGTCCCCCATAGTCAGCATTGTCATTCTTGTTAGTTGCAGCTCTAGCCCCATCATTTCTCTTCTGGTTGTACTGCCTATGGCAGTTACTACCTTGATTACCACTCTGCGAATTCTCCCATTTCCTTTTATTACCCTCGGCAGCTTTCTCAGCCCTATCTTGAACTTTTTGCCCCATGAGTGTATGAGCCATTGTTACAGTCTCAACAAAGTTCTTGGGTCGAGATGAAGTTGTCTCACCTTTAATGTACCCAGGCAGCCCTTTGATGTATTGATCCATCTTCTTTTTCTCAGTAACAAAAGCATCTGGACACAACAAAACCAACTCATTGAATCGGCTAGTGTATGTAGCAATGTTATTGTCTTTCAGCTTCAGGTGCCTCAACTCATCCTCTAAAGCAGATAACTCTTCTTCTGGACAGAACTCCTCTTTTAGCAACCTTTTAATTTCATCCCAAGGTTTCCTGTTTGCAGCTTCTAAACAACCTGTAGCAACTTGAGTCTTCCACCAACTTAAATCTCGATCCTTGAAGGTAGCAACTGCGAACTTAACCTTGTTCCTTTCTGAGCAATCGCTAATCTCAAATGTTGTTTCTGTTTTCTCAATCCACCTGAATAATTCAAGTGCTCCTCCAGTTCCTTGAAATGTAGTGGGTCCACATTTCATGTATCCAGCAAAAGTACACTCTTTAACCGTAGCAGCAGCCGGAGCAACCTCATCTGTAGGATTCTCAGCTACACCTGCCCCAGCAGCTTCTGGTCCAGCAGGTTCACCTTCACCTTCAACAGCTGCACCTCCAGAGCCACCTGCTCCTTCAGTGTTAACACGTGCAGCTCTATCCGCAGCTAGTGCTTTCGCAACCTCTTCAGCAACTAGCCTTGCAATGCCATCATTTGTCATTCTCCTAGGTGGCATGATTCTGTCACATCACAAAGAGAAGATAAAATGAATGAGTTAATTGTATTCATGGTATAGTCATATCATGTACAAAATCAATCATCCTCCTCATAGAAGACGTAATTTGACGGTGGTAAATTTCACAAAATAGGTATAAGGTCATAACAAAATGAAATAGGATAATTTCCAATAATTTAAATAATTGTAGAAAATCCTTCAAAATAATTGTAGGAAAAATTCCAAAAATTTATTTAAGTAAATCATTAATAAATGATAACTCTCATCGAAAAGTTTAACGATATCAATATATATATATCGATAAAGGATTATAGTATTTATTTAGAAATACTTAGCAATAAGGCATACATAATAATGTATACTAAAGTTGTAATCCCAGAAGTAGCTTGAACCTGAAGTCACGCGAAATCATGTGCAGCAACTCTTTGAAAAATAAAACCGACAGTTATAGTTTAGGTTTTTAGAAAAAGACCTAGTTCTCTATAACTAATGGCTCTGATACCAATCTTTAACACCCCCAAATTTACACGCAGCGGAATACATCTTTGGGTGCTAAACAATGATACTACAACACATAATTTATAAAGAACGACTCGAAAAGAGACGCTTCAAATTTATCATTCCTAAAACATTTGTCAGAGTAGCGTAGTCCCAAGACATCGTAACCAAAGTACAACAAAAACAAAAGATTTAAATTGTTTTGAACAAAAGGAACGACAAATATTCAAAGAGTTTATATTGCAAAGTAGTGTACAACATTCATTCCCGTGGATTCCAAGCTTCACCCTTCCTGATTACCTGAAATACATGTGAGAAAATCATCAGCAAAAATGCCGAGTGAATCTATAGGTTTATATAATCATTTTGAACACAAGCAAAGATTATAAGTTTGTGGCATGCTTAAAGGCAACAAGCATCTAATAATTTGCATCAACAATGATAATTGTATTTAGCATAAATTGCAATAAGCTCATGGAACCGAGCCCTTAGACACTCCCATATCAGTCTAATAAGACGAGAGATTTATTAATTGTCGGTTACCTCCAGATTATTGGTACATTGCCGTATACCTGACTTCTCAATAAAATATGCTCAAACAGTGTGGAGGTCGGGCCTAAGCTTCTATGACAAGTCCACAAAAACTGAACCGGGGCGGCTTCCCCCATAGATCTATTAATTGTACTAGCGGTTAACCCATCATAGGTTAATTAACGGTCCATAATTGAGGCTTTAACTAAGGCAATCACTTAATGCAATTTAAAGGCAACCACGGGTCCATTCATAAAGGGACAAGCATACCATAAAAATCTTGTGTTCTAAGTTTACAAAACATGTATTCCCCCTCGCGGGTTTTTAAAATCGTATAATTGCGCAAACGAGGCTATAGACTCACCTTAGTACTTATAGTAGTTGAAGACGATCGCCGACGATAGTAGATGCCCGAAAAACACGACAACCGCAACCTAGCAAATAAGGTGCGTACATTAATAATAGACTCGAGAAATAAATGATACTTAATAAAATCAAACTCAAGTATAAAATCACGACAACTCGAGAGAAAACGATGCAAGTGGTTCTATTTTACTCTCCTATATATTCATTTTATTATTATATGCCTTTAATAAAAATCTGCCGGAACATACCGAATGTCCAAGCCGTTTTCCCATACTTAAACATATCAAATTTTTATGATACTACTCAGAGAACTTACTTACTATATATAGAAAGTCCTCTCAAAATCCCATTAAAAGATTTTACTTCTAAAGTTCCCTGCCCGACTCATCTTTGAATCACAAAATCCGGACAGTTTAGCGACCTTGACTTACGAAACCATTTTGACCATTCTAAACAACTCCATTTGTAAAACCGCCACTTGATTCTAAAAATAGACTCAAAAT
Organism: Glebionis coronaria; assembly: GCA_025667525.1. Classification (NCBI taxonomy): domain Eukaryota; kingdom Viridiplantae; phylum Streptophyta; class Magnoliopsida; order Asterales; family Asteraceae; genus Glebionis; species Glebionis coronaria. The sequence goes on from CM046876.1 coordinate 377,669,011, forward strand.
GCTAAACTTGGAGCCTGAGAACAGCCATTGAATCATTTTGAAACTCATTTTATAGTCCCCGAGATTCGATCCAAATATCGACAACAATTTTCGGATTGTGTCGACACTCGTCTCCCGGTACACGAAAATCAAACTAGTGTATCTTCCACCTCGTTTGGAGTTGGAAGGCCTACTTTATATCAAATCGAAGCTAACGAAATTTTATATAACCCTATTCTATTAGTTTAGTGATTATCAAACAGTAAGACCCCCAAAAACGGCCTCAAACCTACTGCCCAAAATCACCCTTCAAAATCTCCCACAAAATCATGTTTTTGATCAATTCTAACAATTTTCCTCATCATCCTACACCCCTAATATCATTATAAACCATCCCTAACACTTGCGTCATCATCAAAATCAAAAACCCAAAAATTTAAAAATAAGTTTTTAGTGAAAAACTAGCATAAACATCATTTGATGATTACTACTAACACATGCATGATCATTTTTACAAAAAATTTTAATTCTTTCAATCACAAAAACTAAAAAGTCCATGGATACAATATAAAATCAATATGATAAGATGATCATACAACTATATAAATGATCAAAGTTCATAAAATCAAAAAGTATGATGCATGTAGCTAAAATTGGTACCAAAATGTAGCCCTTTGAATTGTAAGGATGGGACTTTGATTTGTTTTGGATGATTCAAGTTGAAAATCAACAAGTTTTGATGGTGTTGCTTGTTGGGGTGTACGGCCAAGGAAGGAGAAAGGGGAAGGTGGGAGAATTTTTTAGTTAAATGATTTTTATTAATGAAAAAAAGTTAGTAGAAGTGTTAGATATAGTGAGAAGTTAGGTTAGTTTTTGCCAATTTGTGATAGTTTTGGTCCAAAATGTAAATATTAGTTAAAAAGCGGGAAATGACTAAAAGTAAATTTTACAAATATTTACGGGACTCGGGTTTCGTAAAAATACTTAAAAGTTTAAACGCACACGAAAAATAATAATATAACGACTCGATACGTAATAAAACGATATCGTCGAAAATATTAAATATCGAAACGATTGATAATAAAATATAAAATTGTGGGCATCCGTCGGTATCGCGATTACTAGTAGTCCTCGTTGCTCGTCAAAATATTAAAATAAAATATTTAATATCGGTTTCAACTTAAACCGTTAAACATAATAATATTTAATATTATAAAATACTTCAAAAATATTTGAAAAGTAAGATTAAGTAATGACCTTATTTTGTGGGTTTTACAATTATATTTGCCTTGGAGGCGGAAGTCCTAGGAAACCATCCTGGAACACTTCAGAATTGTCACAAATGAATAGAGTATTTCTACTCACTTCTCTTACGATTTCTTCTCTGATACCTGAGCTAGGAATGACTCACAACCTTTTTCGATATACTTACGAGCTCTAATGCACGAAACGATTTTCAGTTCGGAATTATTATTCCTTCAGTTCTAGGTTGTACAACACTTGCTCCATACTTTGGAAATAATACGAGGACAAAATTCCTCAGTCAACCGCTTCCTCACCTTAGTCCATGGTGTTCCATAAGTAATGATACCTATGGCAGTAAATCTTCCATTTCACCAAATTAATACACGATCTTTGAGAGTACCAATTTCATACTACACCTTATCCTCCCGATTATTGTCACTGATTCGAAAGACTGACGCCAACTTTTCAACAACTGACACAATCCTCCATCATCTTTAGTCCCCTTAAGAGTCTACGGTTTGAACTTCATGAGTGAAGTGTATTTATAGCCTATAATTTCGGGCACATTTGTTCCATCAGTACCACGAACATTATTGGCTCCAGCTTCAGCTCCACCGGTTTCAGTTCTACCAGTTGTTGCATCAGCTCCAGTTCCAGATCCATCATTCATGTTGGCCATGAATTCAGTTAAAGATACAACAACTTATTCACTAATAACCTGGCGCATTTGTGCTTTAGTCATAGCTTTCATTCAATGGTTACGTGATACCATAGGAATTTAAAAGAGAAAAAGCAAAGAAAGATAACAACAGAACGATGTAGAATTAGGAATCAAAGGATAGTCATTCCATTGATCACAAACTAGTACAGGTTGTATTGTCAAGCATTATAGATTATCATCGTCTAGTGCTACACAACTTATGTAAAACCCGCATTAAAAACCTATGAACAGTACACATGAACAGTAATTTACGAAAACACGGTAAAATTTAAACTTTCTATTTATAATATTAATACACGTGTCATGACAATAAATAACGTATAATCATGGATATTATAAATGTGACATGATCACGAACACCAAAATCACAAATAATTAAACACGAACACACACGTTAATATATAGACTCGAGAAAAGCTACGGGTTACCCATGGTGGGCCCCATAGCCGTGGCAACAAGAGAGGGGGACCAAGATGGGCTTTTTTGGCACAAAACCCATTTAATTAAAAACATCAGGAGATTATTCTTTCTAATATTTTAGGTTTATAAAATTTTTTTCTCCTTCCTCCATGGTTCACCATAGTCGTCGGCCTACACAAGAACACAAGGCAAAACCGGACAATTTTCTTGGTTGTTTATTTATTTGTAATCATCTCGTGATTTTAAGCATAGTGGTATATTAAAAAACCGTACCTTTTTATTTTTATTTTCTTTTGATTTCAAGTATTAATTTAATTAATCACATGAACATGTAAAAGAATAACCTAGATTAATTAAATTAGGATCAAGGGTACGTTTGGTTGGGTTTGTGGTTAGGCCGAGGCACTGAAACCCCCAAAGGGGGTGTTCGGTTGGTTTTTATCACCACCACCGAGACCCTACAAGGTCTCGGCTTGGCTGGTTGTTGACTCGGCAAGACAAGGGAACCCCGACATTGGGTCGAGGTGTGTTTGTTACGGTTTAGGTTTGAGCCGAGGCACCACCGAGACCCGTAAGGGTGCTCGGTTGGTTTTGGTTGATCGGACCCGAGACAAGGGGACCCCGACTTCGAGTCGAGGTATGATTGTACAATTAGTTTTTAAGTAGTGTCAACCGAGGTTCTTTCCAAGGACTCGGTAGGACTTGTTTATAGCTTTTTTTATTCGGCTTATATTATAACACGGGTTCGGGATTCGGGTTTTTATAAAAAATATTTCTATAAGTCATGTCACATTAAACTTTAGGTTAATTAATTTTTTTAAATTAATTCATGTATAACCTAAGGTATTTTTACTTAGTTAGTTTAATTAAACATGTATTTTAATTAAAATCATATAACATATAGTTTAATTCAATTAACCAATTATTTAACTAACTAACTATAATCATGACTTTTATTGCACTAAGTTAACATCACTTATTATTTATAATCCAGCTTAATTCTAATTATGGAAACTTACTATTTTTGAGAACTTTCTATTTTTTGTGACTTTGTATTTTTGGAAACTTACTATTTATGGAAACCTTCTATTTTTATAAAGTTACTTAGTATTACAATACAAGTATTAAAATACACTAATACATGAATAATACACAACAGAACATCTGAATAACTACATAATACAAAGTAAACAGTAAACCATGACAGAATACGTATAACAAGCTAATAAAACACAGAACCAGTAAAACAATTGTAATTCAGACAACTCATACACGTCCATATTTCTTATGTAGTGTTATCGGTCAAGGCGGATTAGTCTTGATCTTTCCGTTAGCTTCTACTAGACATAAGGTATGGATTTCTCGTCCTTCAGTAAGGACAATCTCTTCCTTCATTAGGATTTCTCGTATGCAGCCAACTGTTTTCCCTAGTAGTTACAGATTAAATGCTTATGTTTATTAGTTCCTTAGCCATATACATGCATGACCAGTTTCACCTTGTTATGGAGGTACCATAACCATAACACTAGAGGCACTAGTGTTATGACTTCACCACGGCGGAGTGATAACTCGTGGCGTCCCTTTTCAGGTATTTGGCCATTTTATTATTATATTATCATGTGGGGTGTGTGGGTGCATCCTTCACAAGGAGCTGATCCCTCCTAGCAATTGACCAGTTAATTAGAGGCATCCCATCTAATTGCATGATGAGGTCTCCCCTCCAAGTATTCATGCACGTTGTTGACCTCATGACCTATATTGGCTAATTTGGTACATAAACTAATACAGATTTCATAAGTAGCATAAGCTATGTTTTCCGAACTAAAACCAGTTAACATGACAAACAACTAGGTTTTCCAGTCTTATTCATTTCTGCTGCCATTCATGCTTTATATTCTTTATATGGTCCCATACTCTATGTTTTTCCATGCTTTATTGTATATCCGTGCACTGAGCGTTATGCTCAGTCGTCTACTTTCCGTGTTCCCAAACGGCAAGTACCCAAGGACGCAAGTAGGAACTCCAGAGTATGTGCATTCGGATTGGAGGCAATCCAGCCTCTTTTACCTTATGCTTTATTCCTACTTATCATACTTTACATATTTTGGACATTGTTTAGTCCTTTCCATTTACAGTAATTATATTGCTTGTTTGTGAGTTACTAGACTATCGATGTTTTATTTTGGTATTTCTATTTATGGTCATGAATGTTTAGACATTTACTTTACATGCTTTGATGATACACCATAATTTACTATATCACTCTATCCTATTAAATGAGGTGTTACAATTATGGTATCAGAGCCAAGGTTTCGACCTGTAGCTCTGTAAAAATGACCTCTGACTTACGGGTAGTCACCAGTGTCTTCCTAGACCTGATAGTTGGTTTTCATGCATTCTTTCATTTTTTTATTTTATTTCATGCATTCATATCATTGTAGCAGGTTTATGACTTAGTAATGGTTGGTACAGGACTGGCCCTACTTAGTCGCATGTGCTTTTATCGAAACTTTTAACTTTAGGACCGACCCATTGGCGTCCTCGCGCCATGTCTTTTGTTTTGGGTGACTGATCATAGGCGTTCACTCTCGTTCATATAAAAGTTTTATAAACTACATCATGCATTTCTATACATTTTTTACGCATTATAAACTGCTTCTTTGATTTATACATTGTTCGTGCATTCTTATGGTACCTCATTTCAGATTTATAATTTATGTTGCATTTTGTTGTTTAAACTGTCAGATGGTGAACAATCGCAATACTCCAGATTTGACAGCAGCTGTCAATGCAGCTCTGCAAGCCCTACTTCCCCAACTTCACAATGAAATCAGGGATGAACTTCAGGCGGAGTTCCAGGCTCATGGTAATCACGCCAACCCTCCTCCTCCTCCACCGGTTACTCTTATGACTTGGTTGAAGAGATTAAACAAACAACGACCCCGTTCATTTGAGTAGACTGACAGCCCCAACGAGGCTGAAGCTTGGTATTCTGACATCGAGAATATTTTCGATGCAATGGGTTGTGATGGTGTCTACAAGGAAAGGATGGCTTGCTATAAGTTTGAAGGTGATGTGTTACAGTGGTGGAAATCGGTCAAGCAGTCCAACGGTGGTGACAATTGGGTTGCACAACTGACATGGGACCGGTTTAAGGAGCTCTTCCTTAACGAGTACTTTCCACATGCTGAGCAAGAGAAGCTCAAGAGGGACTACCACAACATTCGGCAGATTGCTGGTGAAAACAGCAATGAATTTATGCAAAGGTTTCTCCGGTTAGCAGGTTTTCTGGGTCCAGCCGCAGGAACTACTACGGAGAAGGCTGAGAAGTTTCGTTGGGCACTTCGCACTTTGGTAGCCAACAACCTGGTTTGTGCTACTTTCACTACAGTAGCACAGGTGTCCGATGCAGCCCGTAAGCTCGAGATGCTTCAGGAACGAGAGGAGTTCGGTGATGACAAAGCAGTGAAGAGGCATCTTCAATCACCAATTGTTAACAATTCATTTACATCAGTATTATTTGTTTCATTTAAACCTCTGTTCAACAATATATATATTCCAGGCAGAAGACTGACGACCGTAAGCCTGCGGCCGCTCAACAGCAAGCATCCAAGGGAAACGGTCAGACTAACGATCGTTCTGGTTTTGAGAGGCGTGGCGGTAACGATAGTTACCGTAACAATGCTAACAACTCGAACAATAGCAGCTCCCTACATTAACCTTCTTTCATGTTCAACTATTTTATGTTATGATATTCTGACACTCCAACAATTGTTAAATAAGGAACAATGGTAACGGCAGGGATCAGGACCGTAGCGGTTCGTAGCCTAACCGTTCTACCTCATCTGGTAAATTTTATACCTTCTATGTAATCATGTTTATGTACCACGATCATGTCTCATGCATGAAATCCTTGAACAGGCTCTCAGATAACTAGGACGCCTGTTTGAGGATTCACGCATCCTATCTGTCCTACTTGTTCATACAGACATTCGGGTATTTGTCGTCGAGGTACGGGTGGTTGCTTCAAGTTTGGCCAACAAGGCCATCAGTAGAAGGACTGTCGCCAGTGTGAGATAGAAGGCACCTCTAGACACGGCGACACCAAGCCACCTCCTACTTCTGGTCGCGTGTTCACTACTACTTGAGATCAGGCGAATAAGACCTCAGGTACTATCACCGGAAATCTATTTATGAATGGTTTGGTAGCATGTGTCATATTTGATACTGGAGCGACGCATTCAGTCGTGTCCACTACTTTTGCTGTATGTGTTAGGATTTCCCCGATGCCACTAGATAATGCCTTATGCATTTCCACGCAACTTAGGGACTCTGTACGAATCACCCAAGTGTACCGAGATCTTTCCCTAGAATTTGATGACAAGATCTGTAACACCCCCAAATTTACACAATTCAATACAGCGGAAGACACGTTGGTGTTACGGGATAGCACATTACTCACATCATAGACAACGCTTAAAAATCGCGTCGTTTAATAATAAAGTATTTCCATTCATAAATATCAAATTTACATAGGTCCCAAGTCATATTATTTCATACAATTTTACAAAGCATTTGAATGGAAATTTGTTATTTAAGTGCGGGCCATGAATTCTTGTCAACTTCCCGAGAATTACCTTCAAGTACGTGAGATAAAACATGTTAAAAGAAAAGGTCAGCGATAACGCCGAGTGAATTCATAGAGTTTAATGAAAACCATTAGTATATCATCGGTGAATATTTATTACCGAAAATCATTTTGTACAAATCTTTGTAGTAGGCCATAAAATAGCCAAAGTCATTTTATACAAATCCTTATCAAAATCATAATATAGGCTTTCGCCTTCAAAATAATTATACGAACCAATGTCGTAAAAATATCATACAATACTTTTTATAACGTTGTATAGAGTTAAATAAAAACCATTATATGAATATGGTTATGAAAACGAAAACACGAACATAATATCAATAGTAAGACCCCTTATTGCTAGTCAGGCAATATATCATAATTTAGTGCGTATAGCAGTATTTCGTTACTTGGATTATAATAAGCCGCATGACATTGTTACCTTACTACAACAAACAACGGGTAGCTAGCCCGAAACTCAATTTGCCCATCTAAGTTAGCGTGTCGTCACAATAATCACGCTTGTGTAAATATTCTCATACATAAATTCGCTTACCAATCAATGTGGCACGACGGGGATCAACCGTCAAGGCGCGAACTGGGGTGATCGTCCCGAAATATTACTATTATATGCATAAGCGTCTACCAAATCCCGGTAGTTCACAATTCATGCTAATGGGACTTTTAGTGACATAACCTAACTTTAATAATCCATTTTATTTTAGCTATCGGGTCATTTAATCATTCATCGGGTCATACAATCATTCGGGTCCAAATCAACAAACAAACAATCGGGACAACTAGTTTCCTATTTCATAAAAACTAACATGTTATCTCCCTCGCGGGTTTACAAAACATTTCATAAAAACATTTAAAAAAGTGCGAGGCTATGAACTCACGTTGATGTGGGAAGGCGGTTATCAGCGATTCGATGTACGGTACGTGCTTCAATCACAGAAACCTAGACAAATAATACTCGTCTTAGACTTTTGTCCAATGACTTTATCAAAATAATAATTATGTATACATATGATGATTTTATATATATGATGATGATCAAGTGGTTTTATACATCTTTACTCATTCATTATAGTGTTTATGTGTTGGTAATTTCCAAGACTAGTTACACTAGTTCAACTTGTTTACATTTTAAAGCCCAATGGGCCTATTACAAGCCCAATACTATTCATTAGCCCAACTATACTTTTATTATCAGTATTATACTTTATATGTTGGGACCAAATAGGTAAGCCCAATAAGTAATTTTTATAAGTGTTTAACTTAATTAGTTAAATTATTAGTCCAAATATGCTAACTTAGCTCGTTAATGTCTGTATGTCATATAGTTCAGGTTTTATCGGTTTTTACTTGTATTAGGTACTTATACATCAGTATATGACTTTTAAAAAATTTACATTAGACGGGTTTGATCGTCTAAGTTTTAATTGGCGAAAAACGTTAATTTTACGGTAATAGCCGAAAAAGTCGTAAAAATCATGTTTATAGTTTTTATAACTTATAAATCTTATTCAACTACCATTTTTATAAATTTTCCATTTATTTAACCTTACAAATATTTATATAAATGAAATTTATAAGTTAGTGGGTTTTAATTCATATTTTATACTATATTAGTTTGAGTGCTTATATTACTATTAAACATTAATTCTTCAAAATCTGATTTTTAGTTTCATCTTCACCATTTTTATCATATCTTGAGTTCTATAAGGAGATAGAAGCTCATTCTTGGATGACATAAACTTCATATTATGTGATACAAATAAGTTAGATATAGCTACTGCTCATTCTATGTCTAACTATCCTTAACAGTCCCTATAAAACAGACTATTCAGATTGGTACACTCATCTTGTTTTGATCATATCTCACTCATTTTGATGATTCCATTGCATGGCCAACTCTCACATGTGTATGACATCTAACACTTACTGTAAATGGATTCCACCATGCAATTTTATCAGTTTATAACTTGGTTACTTACTTTTTTTATACAGCCAACAATTTAAGCAAGATTTTAGCCTTGTTTCTTATGGTTTTTCATCTCTTTAATCATATTTATCAACACTTGATCCCCACACAACATTTTTATCGTCATATATTCATCATATACATATACAATAAGAAATAAAATACATGATTACATAATCAAAATAACAAGAGGATGGGAAGAACAATCTTTATACCAACAAGATTGTGTAGGTATTCATCAAGGCTTGGATTTTTGATGGAGAAACTTGTGATAGATCAAAACCAATCTTCAAGACCACCAATATTTTTACACTCCTTGTAGAAATCAGCCCTTGGACATCACCAAATCACCATCTTGAATGTTAGGATCACCTCCAATCTTCAAGGCCTCAAGGTTTCTTCATTATATGTGTAGATAACACATAGTTTATGGCTAGAATTGATCAAAATGGGGTGTTAGATGGTGGTTCTTGGACGAATTTTAGAGAGAGAGGGAGGAGAGTTGTGAGTTTTTGCATGGATGGAAATGGAGTGAATGGTTTGGTTAGTTACAAGTTAATGGTTTTTAAGGTGGAGTAGCTTACTTGGTAAGCTTTAAGTAACAAGTGTTATACTTGTTTATGTAAGGTTGACACCTCAAGGGTGTATGTGGCTAGTTATGGCCGGTTTTTAGTGGGGGTGGGGCAAAAGTCATTTTTTCTCATCCCTATTTATTTACGGGCACTCCTCGATTCTAGTTTCCTCGATTTACGTGCCCTCGGGTCGTTTTACGAAAAACTTTTTTATAAATTATGAATCAACTGCACAAAACGAATCTGATAAAAATTGTCTCATCAAAAACGGAGTTCGGAAACGTAAATAAGTAATCCTATGATTTCCGGTTTAGTCGTAAAGGACGTTAAATTATAATCGTAAGTCCTAATCTCTTCTCGTAAATTTGTGAGTTTATGAACCAACACAAATTTAAAATTCCAAAATAATATTCACGGATAAATTTATTTTCTGAAATGTCGGACTGTCACCAAAACGGTGTATGTAAACGTAAGCACGTAACGTAGAATCCTCCGGTTTAGACGTAGTCAATGCTACTTCAAGATGTAAATCCAAATTTCTTCCCAAAAATAAGTGAGTTCATAATATAACATTAAAATAATGTTTTTAAATAATATTTAAGAATAAAATATAAACCATAAATTGACGGATTGTCACAGCATTTACCCCTAAACAGGATCTTTGTCCTCAAAGATCATCTTATCTTACTACTCGCTTCTTATAGAGTTAAAGCCATGTGGGTATTTCCTCCACATTCGGTCTTTTCTCACAAGCGTAATTCATTACAATACGGGAGTTTCATCAAACGTAACTACGGGAATAAGATCAGGCTTAATGTTGACTTACTTTCTCTATCCATGATATTCACGGGTTTTTGATGAATGCAACTTTTCGCCGATCTAAACTTTATCAAGAAGAATTCAGATTTTCACTTTATAGATATTTATCAAGTTCGATTTACGAAACATAATTCACGCAGCTCTTGAAGTCCTAGGGTAGATCCAGCTTATATGCCTTTCAAACCAATCTTTTAGATCATTTCAATGGTCCCATACAACGGGGACTTATATCCCATGATCTTTCAGATCATCAATTCATTTTTCCATGGTTAAATTTTTTGGCATAACTATGCTACCCATCCTGCACTTCAAGATCTACATTTCATGTTCACATTACCTCCTGCTCACTATCGACAGTCAATAATCAGATCCTAATTTCAACAATCATTTCAGGTCTCGCGGGTCGAGTATTTTGTAAGGTTAGGTTCGCCATCATTGGAAACCTTAAACCTAAAAGACATGTCCAACTCACAATGGGTGTATGTCGTGTGTCTTCATCCCAACTCCTGCTTACAGATGCTCTAATATTTAGATCCTCACAAGATTTGATCTCGATCCTAATACGATAATTATCAATGATAATCTCTCCAAAGGAAAGCGATTATACGGTTTATCACCAAAGGTCAACCATTCAAGCATAAAACAGCACTTCTAGTGTTTTGTATCGTTACTTTACCTCGTCCCTTCGATTTGGGGTGGTAAACGGTACTCTCATCAAGGTTCGTTCCTAATGACTTCTGAGCAAATCTCTAGAAATTCAATGCGAAGCGAGGATCTTGATAGAGATGATCGATACAGGCAAACTGTGTTTACACAACTCCTTTAAATACAAAAGAGTCAATTTCTTCATCGAAAATCTATCATTAACGAGAATGATATTAGTAGATTTGGTCAGTCTGTCGACGATGACCCAAATCGAATCAAATTCAGATGATGACCTTTGCAATAGTTAGACATTTACTAATGTATGAGGCAATGTCTGCCTTCATAATTTGCCATCAGTACAACTTCTTCAGCTAAAGATACATTAAATCAGAAATGGCATGAATAGAATACTTAACCTTCTAAGATTCCAACATAACTAAATCTCTAAATCTCCATATTTAGGCAATCACAAGTGGCCTTTAAGACATTTAACGCTATCGGCTTCTCAATTCTAATGGTTCACATTAGCCGCGAACCCCTTTTATTAATATTATCCTTTTTACAAGCATCAGCTATTTTTAATTGCTCAGCAATTTATTTTGCACAGTCATTACTAAAGAATACATCCTAATTGATTCTTTATCCTTTCTATATAATGTCAGTATTAACATTCACCTTTCCGGATGAAATAATTATCATGACCACAATTCACTCAGAAATTCTTTCTTCATATTTTCTAAGTGTTAGTTTCGTCTCAACTATCATTTTTATCCGTTTTGCTCAATCCGACGTCTAAAGCGTCGATAATTACTACAAGTAATTAAATAATAAATATTTAATTTTTATGAAACGTAAACACAAAAAGTTTTTAAATTTTCTCAGTTTGTCCAATTATATAAAAATGTTCAAAATAAATTAGAATTTAATTAACACGATTTTTGTTGATTTATCGGAAATAATTAGTAAGATCCGTAAATGTTCGAAAAACCTTCGTTTATTCTTTGGTAAAAAAATTTCTTAGATGAAAAGCAAAAATTGTCGTTTCAAATTTTAAGTCATGGTTTAACGGTTTCCTCAATTCCTCTTAGGTTGTCTTGAGGTATACACATTAATTTACCCCTAACCAAGAGTTTAGTTAAATGATTTGTGTATAATGTAATAATGCCTTAAAAATCCTTTGTTAAAACATTTTTCAAAACATACTTCCATTTTCTTTTTGATAAAACCCAAAGCCTTAATGGGTCTAATCCTTGAAAAGTCATCATAGATTCCATTATCTTATTAATCACACGGTCAAATAATGTAAAGCATTTAGTCTTAAATATCATGTTAATTATCCAAGGTACAGGTTTTCATTGTTCAGCCAATTCAGGGCAATCTATAATTTATTATTAACTCATTCTTATACTTATAAACAAACAAATGGTCCTTAATGATCACAAGCATGAAGTTATCAAATTACAGCCTACACACGTGATTCACCAAATTTATGGATGCTACATGTGTATTAGTCAATCCAAACGACATCACGTGAAACTAATAATGTTCATTACAAGTTCTTGATGTAATGATTGGAATAGATAATCTTTTTCGCGGACGCGAAGTTGAGGATAACCATGCCATGGATCAAATCTTTAAAACATACGCTAGAACCTTGTAAATGATCGAACAAATCTTCCATTTCGAGTCATTGGTATCGTTTTCGATTGTCAATTTACTCAGTTCACAGTAATCTATAAATATAAGAAATAATAACACCATAGTTCTTCATGATGACGAGCTTGGTAGAATAAAATCTTTCTCCGAGAACTCTCTCAGTTGTACGGTAATTCCTTTTAATTTAGATGGTGCTGACGTACAATGCACACGCCACAGGTGCAGCACCGTCAATATAATCAATACCAATTTCAACTTGCCTTAATGGCGAAAGTCTAGGTAATTTACCAACAAATACCTTCTAAAGTTTCAGATAACAGAAACATCTTTTAATGAATTCATATTAGGTTCTTTCTAGATTATAATATCTATGACTAAGTCACAACCATTCACGGTATGATTTCAAGTCTAAATGCGTGATATGGTCATCCATCAAGAAATTATTTAGATCACTTTTGATAATCAACATCTTATCTTTTAGGGGATTTCTACTCGAGTTCCCATCAATTAAGACAATGTCGTCATGTCATAATCAATCAATCCATTCTACTTGCACTACCAACTTTCTAGTTTCATTATCGTTGATAAGATGTGAACTTCTCAAAAGACTAATTATAACTCATAATCCTTCACAGATTCAAGGATATTAGGAGACATAACTAACCTTAAAAGAGTATGGTCTATGCATAATCTAACGAGAGAGAATTTCAATTTAGATACAAACGAAAACATTTAACGAATATGAATATATCCCATGTTTTCTTAATTTGAGTACACATTCGAAAGCTCCTCGGATCGTTACCCAGGTCATTCAAAAGAAATGATAAGAACGTCGATACATCCAGTCGGGTATCAACACTCGGTAATCAGATATGTGACACCCTAGAATCGAGGTGATTAACGTTACCCTAAATTACGCTAATTTTTGAAATTTTTAATAAATTTTAATTCCTATATTTATAAGTATTTTGGTTAAAGCCGATGTTCGAGGTTATAATTTTTACGATTGACGATTCAAGAAGGACGATGACGATTACGATCCCGAGGGATGCCCAATTTTATATAATTATTGACGATTTATCGATAATGTGATTTTTCGAGAATTTTATTTACGGTTCGTGTTAAGTTGAGTCGGGTGAGTTTTATAGCCTTCCGAGTACATTTAAAGTATCCCAAAAATATTTTGGAGTGTTCGGGATGATTTCCGACTCCTGTAAAAATTTTTAAAATTGACTAATGAGTCGAAACCGCAAAGTTTTAATGGCGTTTTTAACTTAAGGCCAAAAGAAATCAAAATTTACACTATGGTCCTCCCAATCACACAAAATGACACATACACAAACACATAGTTACATTTCACCAAAACAAATCAACTCTCTCCCTCTCTTGCCCTCTCTAGCCGACGGTTACCCCAAACCCACCAAGAACACCATCAAAATTTTTTTTTCACTTGATTTTCATTAAAATTAAGGTTAGACCACATCTAATCTTGTCATTCCCTACATTTCTATGTACTTAAATCCCACATGCATTCAAGAAAATTTTCCAAAATTTTTCAAGATGATCCAAATTCGTTTTTGAGGCTAATTGTTGTAATGCATGTTAAATTCATGTGTATTGGAAGCATAATCACCAAGAAAACCCACCAAAATCAATTTGGTTGTGGTGATTGGGTCACCCAAACCCCACGGCACAAGGGGTGTTTGGGGAGCCATGGTGGTTGATGAATTTTGAACATTTCCTTGTGTTTGGTTATGTGTTGAATGATGTTTTACATAGGTTTAATTGGTTGCATGTTCATTTTTAGATGATTAGGATTTTGAGATTGGTTGATCAATAGGGGTTGGACTGAAATTTTGTGTTTGGATATGTTTGGGAAAGCTTAGGATGATGCCTAGTGGTGGTTAGAAGGTTTGAAATCGAGTCTAAGCATGTTTTTGGTATGGTCATATTTAGGCAGAAACTTTGAGGTCATTTCATAAAAATGATTTTTCTTCCAGGTCTTGAAAGCAAAATGTAGTTGTAGAGGGTCTTTTTATCTTTAATTTGGTATAAGGTAGAGCCCGTGACTCAAAACGAGCTAAAAGTTATGAGGTTTTAAAGATCGAGTACCGGGAGACGAGGACTTTCATAATCCGAATTTATGTAAAGTTTTAGTCAAATCCCGAGGGTCACAAGTATGAATTGGTAATTGGTCAAGAGTCAAAATTTGGTCCGAAACCTGTATAAATGAGTCTATAAGTTGACTTAGGAGTCAAAGAAGTCAAAGGTGCATTTCATATAGGTCAAAGAGGTCAAAATTTGTCGAAGTACAATTTCAGCCCGTAAAATGTAGTTTTGGAAAAGCGTCGAGTGACGGGTCGTAAAAGTAAAAACTTTTATTGGGCTTAAAAACATGTTATCTACAGGTCTTATAGGATTTTTGAGAATTTTGACAAATTTTATAAGTATGGTTAAATATGGTAAAACAGCCCGTACTTTCGACAAGTACCGGCGAGAATGAGTAAAAATGGATAGCGTAAGTAATGAGAACGAATGGTATAAAATGAGTGATGCTTGTTGTATTGTTTTTGGCGTGAGTTATAATTGTCCTAAGTGACTAGTACTTATGTATTTTATACAGTACCGTAAGGTATTTAAATGAGATTACTCATTACGCGTTATTTGTGATAGGTGTTGATTTACCCGGGCATCCGTAACATCGTCAGTGAACATCCCTCGAACTACCGACTACTTAATATCTAAGGTGTGAATTTATAGCCTCGCTTATGTTTATTTCAAATTGTTTTACCCGCGAGGGAAATGCATGCTAGTTTTTAAAAGGAACGTATATCATGAATGATTGTTAGACCCGAAAGTTGCCTTAGAAATTGTGTTGAGTACCAAAGTTGCAAAAGTCCCTAAAATCATGAACTATTAACTATTGTCCTGCCCTCGAGTAGGGGGAAATAGCCGCTTACGCAATTTGTAGTACTACGGGGTTAACGACCCAATGCTAGCCGAGAAGCTGTACGTTGAGTAAGTTCTGCGGTAGATTATTTTGTATGAGAAATAAGGTATAATTGCAACTGATGCCTTTAGAAGGGGCACTGGTTTCATCTGAATCACGCCGGTATTTATTACGCGGGTGATTGAGTTAACGGATTAGTGTCATGAGCTTAAACACAATTGTCAGTATCTTGATTATAGATTGTTTGATCGACAAGACTATAAATGATCACAAATGGTTTTTATTTTATATACGTTCAAATTGATTGAAAAACCTATGAATTCCACTCAACCTTTTCGTTGACAAAAATTTTGGCATGTGTTTCAGGTAACCGCTGAAGTGTAGAATGGAGCATGCATGGGATGGATGTTGTGTGTATGGCTTGGAGTCCGCTTGTTTTTCCTCATTTTTCTACTTAAACATCTTAAGGTTTAATGTTATGTTGTTGTAAAACTGAAATTCTTGGGTTGAGATTCATGGGGACCGAAAACGCTAAACTCTGTTGTACCAAATTGGGGTGGAAAAACCATGGACATGTATCATCTAACAATTTTAAATTCAAGTTTTAAGTTGACGTCTTTTTAGCGTTGTTTGATATATCTTGTGTGCAATGAATACTGTGTAGCACCCATTGTTGTAGTTCCGCTGCGCATAGCAATTGTGGGGGTGTCTCAGATTGGTAATCAGAGCCACGAGTTATAGAGAACTAGGTCGTTTTTGAAAATCCTAAACTATAACTTTTGGTGTCGTAAGAAATGGTCCAAGCACACACAACTATCCTGCATGGCTCCGGTAAGATTTATTTTTGTACTTATGGCATTTGACATATACTTTTGAGTGAAGTATATATGTGGGTAATTATTACGTAAGTATGGAATTACTATATGTAGACGTTGAATTTTACGTGGAATATCCGACATCGTAATTTTTGTATTAATCATGCATGAGCATCATATTATTACATTTTGGGCATATGTACCACCTTTGCATTGCATTTGCATGCATGTATTTATAAATATTGTATAATTACTTATGTACCCTCCGAAATTCGCTGTTATTGCAGGAATGGCCGAGGTACCGCCTAATGATAACGGAAACGATTACGTCGTAGGTCACGAAGGGGGACCGTTTCCTCCGAACCCGCCGGACAATGATAATGGATGGATCGCTCCAGAAGAGGAAATAGGGCCGGAAAACGACAATGACGAAAGTGAGGTGGATAATTTTAGCATTAGTAGCGACGAGAGTGAGGATTCTGAAGAAGAGCCCGAGGAGCTAATGGATGATGGAATTCCCGAGAATGCTGTAGGCCAGACCGAACCCGATTTGTTTCAATCCCCGAATTCGCCGAAGGGTTATGAAGTACCACCGACCGGTCGATATGAGCAGCAACCCTTTAATCGCCCGATGGACAATTGTAAGGACTATTTGAGAACAGTGCCAGGATTTGTTCGAGTAAGTAATGGGAGCAGTGGAGAGTCCAGCAAATCATCCAAGTCGCCATCGATTCATGAGAATATTGCAAGGGTCTACTTTCCGAGACCAAGACACTACTGGGATCCCGCAGGTCGTTTGGGGAGGATGGAAAGGTTGATGTATGAGCGGTTTGTAGTTGAGACTAGGGTAATTAAGAGGTTTGACGAGAATGAAAGGGAACATCAAAGACTGTTGGAAAGGACTGCAAGAATTGAGTATGATGGGAATGTGAACAAAAGTGACATCAACAGTTTAAGATCAATGGTTGCAAATTTAAGTGCTAGTCTTGACCGTGTTAGGGAGGATCAAGTGAGGTTGTCGAGGATGCAGAGTTGGGAGCATCGTGTGAGAGCATCATTGCCCCCGGATTGGAGATTCGTGGACGATTTGGAGATGGAGGCGAATGACTTCATGATTCAGCCGCCTACTAGAGGTGCTTGTATTACGGTGGGAAGTCAGGTAGCGATTGAGTGTGGATCCACATCAGGGACGAAAAAGGAAACGGAATGTGGGCCGGATGATAAAGGAAAGAGAAAAATGGATGATGTGGATGAGGACGATAGTGATGAGGAAACCGAGGAAGACGACGACAAGCCGCCATCCAAGAGGCCGTGTGGATCACCACATGCCTAGTTACTTGTTTTGTATTTTCTTTGATCATTGTAATAGAACTGTTTTAGACTTTTGTATGATGGTATTATGACGAGAAACTCAAGTACTTGAAGTTTTGTGGTGAACGATTGTAGTGGCAATACTTGTCACGATTTTGGTTAATTATCAATACAATCTATGTTACCTTTCATGATCTGTGATATGTCTTAAATTTGATCTTTTGTGATGTGAATTGATGAATATTAGTAACTCCGTAGTGATGTGTCGTTGTATGTATATTATGTCTGGGAAACTTGATATGTATACTTACATTGTTTTTCTATTTTCCCTGTCTTGCAGAAAGAGATATTCGATAACACCATGCCTCCAAAGTTGACCGCCGATCGTGTTAACACCATGATTCAGGAAGCTATAGCAAATGCGTTGGAAGCGGACCGAGCTGGGAGAAATCAGGACCAGGGAAGGAACGCGGGGAGACAGCAAGCCCCGAAAGTGTGTACTTATTCTAGTTTTATGAAATGCGGTCCCACGCAGTTTCGTGGAACGGGTGGAGCTTTAGAACTTAGACGATGGTTGGAAAAGGTTGAAAGTACGTTCGAAATCAGTGGTTGTGCAGAAGCGGATAAAGTGAAGTTTGCAGCTGCTACGTTTCTTGATGATGCGTTAAGTTGGTGGAATACTCAGGTAGCTACGGTTGGATTGGCTGTAGCAAATGCAAGGACGTGGAACGCGACAAAAGCTCTGTTGACTAAGAAGTTTTGCCCAGAAGAGGAATTGGGGCAATTGGAGGATGAGTTGAGGCACTTGACCTTGAAGAACAACGATATAGCTGCTTACACTAGGAGGTTTAACGAATTAAGCCTGTTGTGTCCGGATGTTTTTGCCAATGACGCCAAGAAAATGAAACAGTACATTAAGGGTTTATCCAGCAACATCAAAGGTGAAACAACTTCGTCGAAACCTGGATCGTTTGATGAAGCGGTCCAGATGGCTCACGCATTGATGGACGTCAAGCTCCAGGACAAGCAGAACTCCATTGCTGAAGGCAACAAGAGGAAATGGGAAACGGCACAAAGCAACCAATCCCAAGGCCAGAACCAAGGTGGAAATCGAAACAACCATGGTCCGAACCGAAATCAGCAGTTTAACCAAAGAAGGAATGAAGGGATGAGGGCAGTGACGAACCCTAGAGGTGTAAAAGTGAATCCCCATTGTGGTAAGTGCAATTTGTATCATGTTGGAAATTGCCCGCCTGCATGCGGCAAATGTGGGAAGGCAGGTCATAGGACATCTGGTTGCCGAACGGGAGGAGTAGCCACAGGGGCTAATGCTATTAGGATGAGAGGATGTTATGGTTGTGGAGAGAGGGGTCATGTGCAAGTGAATTGCCCGAAGGCAGGAAACAAGCGGGGAGGCAATAATGCGGCTGCTGTGTATCAAGTGGGAACGGCTGATAAACCACAGGGTCCTAATGTGGTTACCGATACGTTTTTGCTAGACGCTTGTTATGTTAGTATTTTGTTTGATTCTGGCTCCGACAAGAGTTTTGTAGATGTTAGATTTAGTCGTCATATCGATAGAAAGCCGGTGTTATTAGCGACTAGTTATAACGTTGAGTTAGCCGATGGAAAAATTGTTAGTACGAATTCTATACTAAAAGGGTGTACCTTGAAGTTAGGAAATTACGCTTTTAAAATCGACTTGATGCCTATAGAGCTAGGATCGTTTGACGTGATTGTGGGAATGGATTGGCTAATGGCGCACAGTGCTATGATCGTCTGTGGCGAGAGATTGGTTCAGATTCCGTTGAGGAATAAAGTTTTGACGGTGAAGGGAGACGAATGCACTTCTCGTTTGAAAGTGATTTCCTGTTTGAAAATGATAAAGTACGTAGAGAGCGGATGCGATGTGTTTTTGGCACAAGTTTCGAGTGATGGTGATTTAGAGGCGAGGATTGAAGAGGTACCAGTTATTTGCGAGTATCCGGAAGTTTTTCCAGACGAGTTGCCAGGTTTACCGCCTGCCCGTGAGGTCGAGTTTCGAATTGATTTAGTGCCAGGAGCTGCGCCGGTTGCACGTGCACATTATCGCTTAGCACCATCTGAGTTAAAGGAGTTATCGGATCAACTGAAGGAATTAATGGACAAGGGATTTATTAGGCCGAGCTCATCACCTTGGGGAGCGCCAGTGTTGTTCGTAAAGAAGAAAGATGGTTCGTTTCGGATGTGTATTGACTATAGGGAACTCAATAAGCTGACGGTTAAGAATCGGTACCCATTGCCGAGGATTGACGATTTGTTTGATCAATTGCAAGGTTCCAGTGTATACTCAAAGATCGATTTAAGATCAGGGTATCATCAACTGCGTGTAAGAGAGGAGGATATCCCTGTAACTGCCTTTCGTATGCGGTATGGACACTTTGAATTTCGAGTGATGCCGTTTGGGTTGACGAACGCGCCTGCTGTATTCATGGACCTTATGAATCGCGTGTGCAAGCCGTATCTAGATAAGTTTGTTATTGTGTTCATCGACGATATACTTATTTACTCTAAGAGCAAGGAGGAGCACGAGAAGCACCTGAGGAAGATTTTGGAGTTGTTAAGGAAGGAGAAGCTATATGCAAAATTCTCGAAGTGTGAGTTTTGGTTGGAATCAGTGCAGTTCTTAGGTCACGTGATCGATAGTAAGGGAGTTCGTGTGGATCCTGCCAAGGTCGAAGCGATCAGGGAATGGTCGGCACCGACAACGCCGACTGAAGTTCGACAATTCCTTGGTTTAGCGGGGTATTATCGAAGGTTCATTGAAGGATTTTCGTTGATTGCAAAACCATTGACGAGGCTTACCGAAAAGAATAGGGTGTATGAATGGGGAAATGAGGAAGAACTTGCTTTCAAAACGCTCAAGGATAAGTTATGTTCCGCGCCGATTTTGTCATTGCCTGAAGGAACCGAAGACTTCGTAGTGTATTGTGATGCGTCTCGTAAGGGTTATGGAGCGGTGTTGATGCAACGTGAAAAGGTGATAGCTTACACGTCGAGGCAACTAAGGAAGAATGAGGAGAACTACACGACGCACGATTTGGAATTAGGAGCTGTAGTTTTTGCGTTGAAAATGTGGAGACACTATCTGTATGGGACAAAGTGTGTTGTATTCACTGACCACAAGAGTTTGCAGCACATTTTAGATCAAAAGGAGTTGAATATGCGACAGAGACGATGGGTTGAACTACTGAGTGATTATGACTACGAAATTCGCTACCACCCTGGGAAGGCGAATGTTGTAGCGGATGCACTGAGTAGGAAGGAACGGGAGAAACCTTTGAGGGTTAGAGCTTTAGTGATGAATGAGAGCGTTGACTTAACCGAAACTATACTGAAGGCTCAAGAGAGAGGACTAATGAAAGGGAATGTTGAAGCCGAGAATTTGGGACGAATGTTGAAACCTCTTTTCGTGATTAGGTCAGACGGACTGAGATATTTTGAGAATCGGATTTGGTTACCACTGTGTTCATCTGAGGAAGGAAAGCCTGGAGTTCGAGAATTGGTTATGAATGAGTCGCATAAGTCAAAGTATTCGATACATCCTGGATCGGATAAAATGTATCACGACCTGAAGAAAGTTTATTGGTGGCCGAATATGAAGGCGGATATTGCTCGTTACGTTAGTAAGTGTTTGACTTGCGCAAAGGTTCAAGCAGAACATAAGAAACCATCTGGATTGTTGGTACAACCAGAGATCCCAGAATGGAAATGGGAGAAAATCGCTATGGATTTTGTGACGGGTTTACCTAGGACTCCTAGTGGATGTGATATGATATGGGTAATTGTGGATAGGTTAACGAAATCTGCTCATTTCTTACCTATGAAGAAGACGGACAATATGGAAAAACTCGCCAGCGTGTACGTGAAGGCGATCGTCTGTAGACATGGAGTGTCGTTATCAATCATTTCGGATCGCGATAGTAGATTTACGTCGGAATTTTGGAAATCGCTTCAACGTGCGATGGGCACTGAATTG
This sequence comes from Glebionis coronaria, assembly GCA_025667525.1. NCBI lineage: Eukaryota > Viridiplantae > Streptophyta > Magnoliopsida > Asterales > Asteraceae > Glebionis > Glebionis coronaria. Next base: position 377,690,779 of record CM046876.1, read on the forward strand.
AGTTTAAGCACGGCTTATCACCCGGAAACTGACGGCCAGAGTGAACGAACTATTCAAACGATGGAGGACATGCTCCGAGCATGCGTGATTGATTTTGGAGGAAGTTGGGAACGCCACTTGCCTCTAGTGGAATTTTCGTATAATAATAGTTATCATGCGAGTATCAAGGCAGCACCGTTCGAAGCATTGTATGGAAGGAAGTGTGGATCGCCTGTGTGTTGGAGTGAAGTAGGAGAAAGTCAATTGACTGGACCCGAAATGGTTTTAGAAACGACAGAGAAGATTGTGCAAATCAAGAACCGACTACTTGCTGCGAGAAGCCGACAGAAGAGTTATGCCGATAACCGAAGGAAACCGTTGGAGTTTGATGTTGGAGATATGGTTATGCTCAAGGTATCGCCGTGGAAGGGTGTAATTCGTTTTGGGAAGAAAGGAAAGTTGAGTCCGAGGTATATTGGACCGTTTAAGATCGTCGAACGAATTGGACCAGTAGCGTACAAGTTAGAATTGCCGAGCGAGCTTAGTGCTATTCACGACACGTTTCACGTATCGAACCTGAACAAGAGTTTGGCGGATAAGGAATTGGTGATTCCTTTGGACGAGATTCGACTAGACGACAAAATGCATTTTGTGGAAGAACCTGTGGAAATTATGGACCGAGAGGTCAAGCGGTTGAAGCGTAGTAGGATTCCTATTGTGAAAGTCCGATGGAATTCTAAGCGTGGACCGGAATACACTTGGGAACGTGAGGACTTTTTCAAGGAAAGGTATCCTCATCTGTTCCAGTAAGACGAAATGTGAGTATAAGAAGAGGCGAGCGCCGGGACGTCGCTCTCTTTAAGGAGGGGTGGATGTGACACCCTAGAATCGAGGTGATTAACGTTACCCTAAATTACGCTAATTTTTGAAATTTTTAATAAATTTTAATTCCTATATTTATAAGTATTTTGGTTAAAGCCGATGTTCGAGGTTATAATTTTTACGATTGACGATTCAAGAAGGACGATGACGATTACGATCCCGAGGGATGCCCAATTTTATATAATTATTGACGATTTATCGATAATGTGATTTTTCGAGAATTTTATTTACGGTTCGTGTTAAGTTGAGTCGGGTGAGTTTTATAGCCTTCCGAGTACATTTAAAGTATCCCAAAAATATTTTGGAGTGTTCGGGATGATTTCCGACTCCCGTAAAAATTTTTAAAATTGACTAATGAGTCGAAACCGCAAAGTTTTAATGGCGTTTTTAACTTAAGGCCAAAAGAAATCAAAATTTACACTATGGTCCCTCCCAATCACACAAAATGACACAAACACAAACACATAGTTACATTTCACCAAAACAAATCAACTCTCTCCCTCTCTTGCCCTCTCTAGCCGACGGTTACCCCAAACCCACCAAGAACACCATCAAAATTTTTTTTTCACTTGATTTTCATTAAAATTAAGGTTAGACCACATCTAATCTTGTCATTACCTACATTTCTATGTACTTAAATCCCACATGCATTCAAGAAAATTTTCCAAAATTTTTCAAGATGATCCAAATTCGTTTTTGAGGCTAATTGTTGTAATGCATGTTAAATTCATGTGTATTGGAAGCATAATCACCAAGAAAACCCACCAAAATCAATTTGGTTGTGGTGATTGGGTCACCCAAACCCCACGGCACAAGGGGTGTTTGGGGAGCCATGGTGGTTGATGAATTTTGAACATTTCCTTGTGTTTGGTTATGTGTTTAATGATGTTTTACATAGGTTTAATTGGTTGCATGTTCATTTTTAGATGATTAGGATTTTGAGATTGGTTGATCAATAGGGGTAGGACTGAAATTTTGTGTTTGGATATGTTTGGGAAAGCTTAGGATGATGCCTAGTGGTGGTTAGAAGGTTTGAAATCGAGTCTAAGCATGTTTTTGGTATGGTCATATTTAGGCAGAAACTTTGAGGTCATTTCATAAAAATGATTTTTCTTCCAGGTCTTGAAAGCAAAATGTAGTTGTAGAGGGTCTTTTTATCTTTATATTGGTATAAGGTAGAGCCCGTGACTCAAAACGAGCTAAAAGTTATGAGGTTTTAAAGATCGAGTACCGGGAGACGAGGACTTTCATAATCCGAATTTATGTAAAGTTTTAGTCAAATCCCGAGGGTCACAAGTATGAATTGGTAATTGGTCAAGAGTCAAAATTTGGTCCCAAACCTGTATAAATGAGTCTATAAGTTGACTTAGGAGTCAAAGAAGTCAAAGGTGCATTTCATATAGGTCAAAGAGGTCAAAATTGGTCGAAGTACAATTTCAGCCCGTAAAATGTAGTTTTGGAAAAGCGTCGAGTGACGGGTCGTAAAAGTAAAAACTTTTATTGGGCTTAAAAACATGTTATCTACAGGTCTTATAGGATTTTTGAGAATTTTGACAAATTTTATAAGTATGGTTAAATATGGTAAAACAGCCCGTACTTTCGGCAAGTACCGGCGAGAATGAGTAAAAATGGATAGCGTAAGTAATGAGAACGAATGGTATAAAATGAGTGATGCTTGTTGTATTGTTTTTGGCGTGAGTTATAATTGTCCTAAGTGACTAGTACTTATGTATTTTATACAGTACCGTAAGGTATTTAAATGAGATTACTCATTACGCGTTATTTGTGATAGGTGTTGATTTACCCGGGCATCCGTAACATCGTCAGTGAACATCCCTCGAACTACCGACTACTTAATATCTAAGGTGTGAATTTATAGCCTCGCTTATGTTTATTTCAAATTGTTTTACCCGCGAGGGAAATGCATGCTAGTTTTTAAAAAGAACGTATATCATGAATGATTGTTAGACCCGAAAGTTTCCTTAGAAATTGTGTTGAGTACCAAAGTTGCAAAAGTCCCTAAAATCATGAACTATTAACTATTGTCCTGCCCTCGAGTAGGGGAAATAGCCGCTTATGCAATTTGTAGTACTACGGGGTTAACGACCCAATGCTATCCGAGAAGCTGTACGTTGAGTAAGTTCTGCGGTAGATTATTTTGTATGAGAAATAAGGTATAATTGCAACTGATGCCTTTAGAAGGGGCACTGGTTTCATCTGAATCACGTCGGTATTTATTACGCGGGTGATTGAGTTAACGGATTAGTGTCATGAGCTTAAACACAATTGTCAGTATCCTGATTATAGATTGTTTGATCGACAAGACTATAAATGATCACGAATGGTTTTTATTTTATATACGTTCAAATTGATTGAAAAACCTATGAATTCCACTCAACGTTTTCGTTGACCAAAATTTTGGCATGTGTTTCAGGTAACCGCTGAAGTGTAGAATGGAGCATGCATGGGATGGATGTTGTGTGTATGGCTTGGAGTCCGCTTGTTTTTCCTCCTTTTTCTACTTAAACATCTTAAGGTTTAATGTTATGTTGTTGTAAAACTGAAATTCTTGGGTTGAGATTCATGGGGACCGAAAACGCTAAACTCTGTTGTACCAAATTGGGGTGGAAAAACCGTGGACATGTATCATCTAACAATTTTAAATTCAAGTTTTAAGTTGACGTCTTTTTAGCGTCGTTTGATATATCTTGTGTGCAATGAATACTGTGTAGCACCCATTGTTGTAGTTCCGCTGCGCATAGCAATTGTGGGGGTGTTACAAGATATTTTTCCTAAGAATCTCGCTACAGGAGAATTGGAAAGGAAGGGAATATCAATTGTCAAATAAGAAAATTTCCATAGACGAGTAAATTCGAATCAGAAGAATAAATAGTACGGGCACATATGTAGGTGTCCCTATCAATATGTCCCTATTTTTCACTTCTTGTAGATCTCATAAAATTTTATCTTTCACAATCTTCAATGAAAATTTAGTGTTTATTAATAATTCCATGGTGACTACTAATCAGCCTTGCATGGTCACTTCCAAATTGTATGTAGGCGCGCAGCTATATACAATTTCAAGATTAACGATGCAATACTCAATTCATCAAAATTTTATCATCATGTTTATAATAAAAACATTTTCATGCTTAATTCTTAAATAAGAATCAAAAATAAATTTACAAAGATTTTCTTTGTTATGAAAACAATTAAGTTTTCCAAGGTGTTTTATAAACAACTTCATTTCGATAATGATCTCTTATAAATCTCACTTTGAATAATCCTTACAGTGATGAAAATTCAGTTTTCTCAAGGGATACTGTTTTATCTTATAAAAACAATGAGTGATCTGTAAAAGAGTGATGAAAAGTTTTTCATCAAGAACTAACTACAATATATCAAGAGATGAGATTAGCCAAATAATCATGAGGTTAAAGACCTCGATGGCACTCAAAAAGAATAATCCACAACGTAACTCAATTCGAGATGAGTACTTGATCAATGGTTGCATCACTAATGCGAGCATTAGGAAGAAGCAAGAAAAGATAGATATCATCGATACATGTAGGATTTAGTAATAAAAGGTAGTCTTTTTCATTAATCACAAACAAGTCAAAATTGTACCGTAACACATTACGTGTCACTATGTCATACAATTCCAAGAACTCATCCTACCAACTGATGTCTCAGTTAAGTTAGGGATTTTTAAAAGATACCACAATGAATACTAATCTACAAGAGTCATTAGGTGTTCCACATGTCCCAGAAGATCCACTGGTCCCAATTCAGAAGAAGATTTCTTCAATTTATTTCTTGGACACTGGGCATCCTCATTAGTGGACAATGGCCTAGGAACAACACTTAACACAAACTAACAATCATTTAAAACCTTATAATTCAATCACAGGACTTAACGACTTCCTCCTATCAATCTCATATTTCATACGGGTTAAATTTTACTTTATTTAAGTTTCAATCAATCTTATACTCAATTCGATATCCTACCTCATTTTCCAATACTTTCATCCTTATTCTTAGACCTTAAAAGGGCAATAAAAGCTCGATATGTATAACACTTAATTTCCAATCCTATAGCTCCTTCATCAATATTTATCAAATGAGTCACTAGTATGAAATGACTCACACATTGAATTAGACTTCTCGGAAAGGTACTAGTGGCATGACGCTTTTGGGTAATGGTTCCAATGACAGCCTCAAGTGCAACATTCACCCTTTCGATTCTCAAATTTAAGAATTAGGCGACAACGAATCAGATGACAACTTTCCAGGTGGTAGTGTTTTGTCAAACTCCACTCTATAAAGAAAGATCGTCATGACATCGATATCAGATTTAATCTCGCCAATTCTTCTTTAATATCACAATCAACTAATGTCTACATTTCTACGAATATCAACCATTTTGTTGGGATCATAGATATCCACAACTTGGTTTAGTTCTAGGATAGCTAGAATTCCTACGAGAATTGCTTCGATTAATTTCTAGGGGATTTAGGGTTCCTTGTGACAATCTACGTCGTATAAATACCTCGTAAAAATATCAAAATAATCATCAAACAATCATGTAATAAAATTACATCATATATATATATAATCCAAGTTATATATATATATATATATATATATATATATATATATATATATATATATATATATATATATATATATATTAAAGTAACACTTCTCAGTCTGGCCTTGTCAATAACTCGGGAATTCTTTGGCACCGTAATAGTCAAAAGATTTTTAGACATTTTTAGAAAAATGTTTATAGTTAAAAGATTTTGAAATGTTTTATTCAAAACCTTGGTTTTAAAAATCTTTCGTTCTCTATAACGAGAGCTCTGGTACCAAGCTGTAACACCCCCAAATGTACACAAATCAATACAGCAGAAGACTCGTTGCTGTTACGGGATAGCACATTACTCACATCATAGACAACACATAAAAATCGCATCGTTTAATAATAAAGCATTTCCATTCATAAATATCAAATTTACATACGTCCCAAGTCATATTATTTCATACAATTTTACAAAGCATTTAAATGGAAATTTGTTATTTAAGTGTGGGCCATGAATTCTTGTCATCTTCCCGAGAATTACCTTCAAGTACCTGAGATAAAACATGTTAAAAGAAAAGGTCAGCGATAACGCCGAGTGAATTCATTGAGTTTAATGAAAACCATTAGTATATCATCGGTATATATTTATTACCGAAAATCATTTTGTACAAATCTTTGTAGTAGGCCATAAAATAGCCAAAGTCATTTTATACAAATCCTTATCAAAATCATAATATAGGTTTTCGCCTTCAAAATCATTATACCTACCAATGTCGTAAAAATATCATACAATACGTTTTATAACGTTGTATAGAGTTAAATAAAAACCGTTATATGAATATGGTTATGAAAACCAAAACACGAACATAATATCAATAGAAAGACCCCGTATTTCTAGTCAGGCAATATATCGTAATTTAGTGCGTATAGCAGTATTTCGTTACTTGGATTATTATAAGCCGCATGACATTGTTACCTTACTACAACAAACAACGGGTAGCTAGCCCGAAACCTAATTTTCCCATCTAAGTTAGCGTGTCGTCACAATAATCACGCTTGTGTAAATCTTCTCATACATAAATTCGCTTACCAATGAATGTGGCATGACGGGGATCAACCGTCAAGGCGCGAACTGGGGTGATCATCCCCAAATAGTACTATTATATGCATAAACGTCTACCAAATCCCGGTAGTTCACAATTCATGCTAATGGGACTTTTAGTGACATAACCTAACATTAATAATCCATTTTATTTCATCTATCGGGTCATTTAATCATTCATCAGGTCATACAATCATTCGGGTCCAAATCAACAAACAAACAGTCGGGAAAACTAGTGTCATATTTCATAAAAACTAACATGTTATCTCCCTCGAGGGTTTACAAAACATTTCATAAAAACATTTAAAAAGAGTGTGAGGCTATGAACTCACGTTGATGTGGGAAGGCGGTTATCGGCGATTCGGATGTACGGTACGTGCTTCAATCACGGAAACCTAGACAAATAATACTCGTCTTAGACTTTTGTCCAATGACTTTATCAAAATAATAATTATGTATACATATGATGATTTTGTATATATGATGATGATCAAGTGGGTTTATACATCTTTACACATTCATTATAGTGTTTATGTGTTGGTAATTTTCAAGACTAGTTACACTAGTTCAACTTGTTTACATTTTAAAGCCCAATGGGCCTATTACAAGCCCAATGGGCCTATTACAAGCCCAATACTATTCATTAGCCCAATTATATTTTTATTATCAGTATTATACTTTATATGTTGGGCCCAAATGGGTTAAGCCCAATAAGTAATTTTTATAAGTGTTTAACTTATTTAGTTAAATTATTAGTCCAAATATGCTAACTTAGCTCGTTAATGTCCGTATGTCATATAGTTCGGGTTTTATCGGTTTTTACTTGTATTAGGTACTTATACATCAGTATATGACTTTTAAAAACTTTACATTAGACGGGTTTGATCGTCTAAGTTTTAATTGGCGAAAAACGTTAATTTTACGGTAATAGCTGAAAAAGTCGTAAAAATCATGTTTATAGTTTTTATAACTTATAAATCTTATTCAACTACCATTTTTATAAAGTGTCCATTTATTTAACCTTATACATATTTATATAAATGAGATTTATAAGTTAATGGGTTTTAATTCACATTTTATACTATATTAGTTTGAGTGCTTATATAATACTATTAAACATTAATTCTTCAAAATCTGATTTTTAGTTTCATCTTCACCATTTTTATCATATCTTGAGTTATATAAGGAGATAGAAGCTCATTTTTGGATGGAATAAACTTCATATTATGTGCTACACATATTTTAGTTATAGCTACTGCTCATTCTATGTCTAACTATCCTTAACAGTCCCTACAAAATAGACTATTCAGATTGGTACACTCATCTTGTTTTGATCATATCTCACTCATTTTGATGATTCCATTTTATGGCCAACTCTCACATGTGTATGACATCTAACAATTACTGTAAATGGATTCCACCATGCAATTTTATCCGTTTATAACTTGGTTACTTACTGTTTTTATACAGCCAATAATTTAAGCAAGATTTTAGCCTTGTTTCTTATGGTTTTTCATCTCTTTAATCATATTTATCAACACTTGATCCCTACACAACATTTTTATCATCAATTATTCATCATATACATATACAATAAGAAAGAAAATACATGATTACATAATCAAAATAACAAGAGGATGGAAAGAACAATCTTTATACCACCAAGATTGTGTAGGTATTCATCAAGGCTTGGATTTTTGATGGAGAAACTTGTGATAGATCAACACCAATCTTCAAGACCGCTAATATTTGTACACTCCTTGTATAAATCAGCCTTTGGACATCACCAAATCACCATCTTGAATGTTAGGATCACCTCCAATCTTCAAGGCTTCAAGGTTTCTTCATTATATGTGTAGATAACACATAGTTTATGGCTAGAATTGATCAACATGGGGTGTTTGATGGTGGTTCTTGGACGAATTTTAGAGAGAGAGAGGGAGGAGAGTTGTGAGTTTTTGTATGGATGGAAATGGAGTGAATGGTTTGGTTAGTTACAAGTTAATGGTTTTTGAGGTGGAGTAGCTTACTTGGTAAGCTTTAAGTAACAAGTGTTATACTTGTTTATGTAAGGTTGACACCTCAAGGGTATATGTGGCTAGTTATGGCCGGTTTTTAGTGGGGATGGGGCAAAAGTAATTTTGTCGCATCCCCATTTATTTACGTGTACTCCTCGATTCTAGTTTCCTCTATTTACGTGCCCTCGGGTCGTTTTACGAAAAACATTTTTATAAATTATGAATCAACGGCACAAAACGAATCTAATAAAAATTATCTCATCAAAAACGGAGTTCGAAAACGTAAATAAGTAATCCTATGGTTTCCGGTTTAGTCCTAAAGGACGTTAAATTATAATCGTAAGTCCTAATCTCTTCTCGTAAATTTGTGAGTTTATGAACCAACACAAATTTAAAATTCCAAAATAATATTCACGGATAAATTTATTTTCTGAAATGTCGGACTGTCACCAAAACGGTGTATGTAAATAATAAGTGTGAAAACACTTATCCTTTTACCACTTATTTCCAATAATAACAAGACCAAAACGTGTGATTTATGTCGTAAAAGTCGGAATTATGCGTGGTTTGTGTTTTTATTGTGTTTTAGGACCAAAATATGAAAAAGGAAGAAAACACGGGCTTTCACGGGCTTTTATCAAAGAAAACGGGAAAAGACGAAGTCAAAAGATCAAGAGTGCAAAAAGAACGGAAGTCCAAGACCTATTCTGTAGATTTATCGAAGAAAAAGTCTTAAGACGGAGGTTTTAACGAAGTCGATGAACTTAAGTCTAATAGAGGAAGAAAATTAAAAAGACAAGTTCAAATCCCGGGACGACAAAGACGAAGAATTAAAGTCGAGTCAAGGAAACGTGAAGAAAGCAAGAGAGAAAATGCAACACATGCACTCCTTCCCTATAAATACCCTCCTAATAGTCATTAGGAGGGGAGTTAGAGTTTTTAGTTAATTTTTCACTTTTTAGTTTTTAGAGAGAGAAAGTCTTAAACTTTCTCTCACTAGTTCATCTTTTTCTTTTAATCTTTCAAGATTAACTCTTTGTATTGCTTATTTTTATTAATCAAGTTCCATTTTAAGCTTTTATCTCTTAATCTCATTCTACTTTTCTTTGATTTAAGATTGATTTTGGTGTGCTTATCATGTGATCCGTGTTGTTCTAATTGATTTCATGCTAAAAAGTTAATCTTTTGATCATTTTATAAGTTTTCATTTGATTAAGCTATAAGACTTTTGTGCTTATTGGCTTATTTTTATGATTAGCTTATTTTTCTTATTAAAAAGTTTTATTAAAAAGTTTAAGTTTTTATTTTTTGATCTAAAAAGTTGCTTGATTTCGAGTTAGATAAGTTGATTAAAGTGCTTATTTGATTCGGTTTTGTTGATTCGATTTAGTTTTGGGAATAAGCTCAACTTAATAGCTTATTTTCTAGCTTTTAGCTCGAATCCCTTAGATTTCGGAAAGGGTTTTAATCCCCTTTCCGATTGGTTTTTCCGATCGGCTCTTCTAACCGATTTCCCCTTTTTTAGGAGGCGGTTCAACCTCCTTTTCCGATTGACCATTCCGACCGGGCCCCTTTCCCTCATTCCGATTTACCCAATCGGATTAGGGTTTACCCTTTCCGATTGGTCCTTTGTCCAATATTCCGATTGGGGGTATTTACGTGTATTCCGATTGATCCTTGTCCCTTATTCCGATTGGTAGCATTTCACCTATTCCGATTGAGCTCTATTACATATTCTGATTCATGTGATTTTGGATATTTCGATTGCTAACATTTCTTATATTCCGATTTGGGTAAGTTTGCACATTCCGATTGAGTCCCTAATCCCACTTTCCGATTGACAGTCTTGCACATTCCGATTGTGTTACTTCTTCCCACCATTCCGACCATCCGATCGGAATACATTCCGATCGGGCTCCCTTTTGGCTGTTTTTGGTTTCTTTCGATATAACTTTCTTATAGTACCTTTTATTTTTCTGAAAATTTTCCAAGTGCTAGTTTTATTTAAAGAGTTAGTACTTTTCCATTATCACCTTTAAGTTTCCATGCATTCATTTTACTTGTCATTTCAATATTAATCTTTCAACTTCCCTTTTACTCAACGACACTTTAATTACTTGCAAATAGTTTAAAACAAACCAACCAATCTCTTGATTCACCAAAAGACGATTGAGTCGCACTTAAGACCGGTTTTCAATTCGAAAAGATTCGGAACTATAACGAACTTTCATACTTTTGTATGCAAATACCAAGTATTAAATGGCGCCGTTGCCGGCTCTTTTCGTTAAGATAAACGGTTTCTAGTGAGAGACGCATTGAATTTTGGGATCCGTTCTTTGAACGTTATTTTCATTGCTATAAAAATTTCCAAAAATCCTAAAAAATATAAAAACTCTTCAAAAATACAAAAACATTAAAAAACCTATAAAAACCAAAAAGATTATATAGATATTCCTTGTGTATATTTTTCTTCTGCAGGTGCATGCGTACTAGATCTACAAACTATTCTGAGCCCGAGAATCGTGAAGATTTAGATATGGCTGGTGTTAACAACAACAATAATCACCCACCTCAAAATAATTTGAATAACAACCACAACAACAACAACAACAACAACAATGTCCTTCTACCTGATTTACGAACCATGGAGGAATTGTGCCAACCCACCATGAACGGACGCGGAGGCCCGATTGCGCCAATGCACGTCACGGCTCAGGAGTTTTCGTTGAAGCATCATATGATACAACAAGTGCAAACGAACCCATTTCGTGGAATTCCGGATGATGATGCCAACAAACACCTCGACAAATTCATTACCATTACCCAAAGCATGAAGTGCCCCGGTGTTTCTATGGATGACCTTCGCCTTCAACTTTTTCCACACTCGCTTTCTCACCATGCCGAAAAATGGTTTGACCGTCTTCCTAAGAATTCTATTCATACGTGGAACGACATGACTCAACGCTTTTTATCGCGCTACTTTCCCCCATCCATGGTCACTAGCCTTCGTAACCAAATCAGCGGATTTATGCAAGAGAATGATGAATCGCTTTTTGATGCTTGGGAACGTTACAATGATTTGATCGACCGATGTCCTAATCACAATATGCTCCCCGTCACTCTCATTGACACCTTCTACAATGGTCTCACCTTTCGTGATCGTGACACGATCAATGCCGCCGCCGGTGGTACTTTTATGAAAAGGAGACCGGAAGAGTGTCGAGAGTTGATTGAAAACATGACTACTCACCACAAGAATTGGGATTCTTCCGCATCCTCGAGATCTAATCAGAGAGTCAATGTCTCATCTGCTTCTTCCACCACCAACCCGTCTATTTTGGAACGTGCTATTCTCGATATTAACAAAAGTCTCCAAATTTTGACTTCTAACCAAACTCAACAAGCTAAAGCCGTTGTTATCTCGTGTGACACATGTGGTGGTCCTCATTCCTACAATGAGTGTCCTTCTACTCACGGCAATTATTCTGAAGACGTTAACGCAACATATGGTACTTATCCCACGGGAGGCTATCAAGCTCGCCCTCAAGGAGACCGTGGCTTGCTAAGTTATCGTTCCAACAATTATCTTGCTCCTCCCGGTTTCCCTCCTGCAAACCAGAACCAACAACAAAGCTACAACCGAAACAACCAATCCCAACCTCGTGCTCAAAATCAATATCAATCCCAAAGAAACCCATACCCGACTCAAGGAAATTCTCAAGCTTACCAAGCTCCACCTCTCAATCAACCGATGGCCGTTAACCAAGACGTCGAGACGTTCATGAAGACTAATCGTGAGATGGTGACGAATCTTCAGAGTCAATTTGTCAACTTGAAGAATGACATGGTGAAACAAGGGAGCGACATTCGAGCCGAGCTAAGGAATGACATGGCCAAACACAGCAATGACATTAATGCAAACATGCAAAACTCTTTTAACAATCAAGCTCTTCACCTTCGTGATATGATTGGTTCGCTCATCCAAAGTAATCAACCCTCTTCTTCGGGTACTCTTCCGAGTAATACCGTTGCGAATCCAAGAGGGGAGATGAAAGCAATCACCACTCGAAGTGGAAAAGGTTATATGGAACCCGAGCTTCCTACACCTCCACCCGTGATTGTGAACAAGGAAAAAGAGCAACTTTCCCCACCTCCTTCACCTTCTATCCCCATTTCCCCACCACCCGTGGTTGTGAGTGCTCCTATTCCCTTAAAGCCTTCTTCTTCATCCAATATACCTTATCCTTCAAGGATGAGGAAAGAGAAGCAAAAGAGCAAGGATGATATTCAAGTTTCAAACTTTCTTAAAATGTTTAAACAACTGAATTTTAACATCTCCTTTGCCGAGGCTCTCGCTCACATGCCCAAATACGCTAAGATGTTTAAAGATCTTTTAAGTGATAAGGAAAAGCTTCTTGACATTGCTCAGACCCAACTTAATGAGAATTGCTCCGCAGTGCTCTTAAGGCAATTGCCCACCAAACTTGGTGATCCGGGTCGCTTCTTGATTCCTTGCAACTTCCCGGGAGTAGAGAATTGCATGGCCCTAGCCGATCTAGGTGCCAGTATAAACTTAATGCCTTTAAGTGTTTGGAAGAAATTATCTCTCCCCGAGCTCATCCCCACTAAAATGACTTTGGAATTAGCCAACCGTACGGTTGCTTATCCAGTGGGGATATCCGAAGATGTCTTTGTTGGCGTCGACAAATTCACCTTCCCGGCGGATTTTGTCGTCGTTGACTACGAGATGGATCCCCGTGTTCCATTAATCGTTGGACGTCCATTCCTGAGGACCGGTCGCACTCTCATTGATGTAGCCGCGGGCGAAATAATCATGAGAGTTGGTGACGATAAAATTGTCTTCAACATGGGTAAGATTTCTCAGCAACCTTATTCTTATGAGAGTGTTAATGCTATTGATGTTCTTGATGAGGCTTGTGAAGAACATTTTCATGATGCTTGCAAAAGTACTCTTTCTTCTCTACCCAATGTTGAGACCGTTGCCTCAATTGTTCCTGCATTGACTCCTTTTGGAGAAAGTGACTTGGATGATTTCGAAGCTAGCTTGGGTCCTCTCGATATTAAGTATGATAATTTATCCACAAATTGGGATGAAGACATTCGTACTATTGAGAGACTTCTCAATGAGGACCCGTTCTCTCCTCCTGCTCCTAAAGAGGTGACTAATGATGATCCATCGTTAGTTTCACCATCTACTGAGGATCCTCCTACTCTCGAGCTTAAGGACCTACCGCCTCATCTTGAGTACGTTTTCCTAGAAGACGACGAGAAGCTACCGGTCATCATCGCAAAGGATCTGAAAGAAGACGAAAAAGCACGACTTGTCGCTGTGCTGAAGAAGCATAAACGCGCTATCGCTTGGAAAATCTCGGACATCCGTGGAATTGATCCTCATTTCTGCACACATAAAATTCTCATGGAGGACGACTTTAAGCCCACAATTCAAAGTCAACGAAGGGTGAATCCTAAAATACATGAAGTCATCAAAAAAGAGGTTATCAAACTTCTTGATGCGGGTATGATTTACCCTATTTCGGATTCACCGTGGGTTAGTCCAGTCCATTGTGTGCCCAAGAAAGGTGGTATCACCGTTGTGCCCAATGCAAACAACGAGTTGATTCCTACCCGTCTCGTTACTGGGTGGAGAGTTTGTATAGACTACCGCAAACTCAATGATGCCACGAGAAAGGATCATTTCCCTCTACCTTTTATGGACCAAATGCTTGAACGTCTAGCTGGTAATGAATATTACTGCTTTCTGGATGGTTTCTCGGGTTATTTTCAAATACCCATCGATCCCCAAGATCAAGAGAAGACAACATTCACTTGTCCCTATGGCACATTTGCTTATAAAAGAATGCCTTTTGGCTTATGCAATGCCCCCGGGACTTTCTAAAGGTGCATGTTGGCTATCTTCCATGATATGGTTGAGCAAACCATGGAAGTCTTCATGGATGATTTCTCGGTCTTCGGGGATTCCTTCTCTGCTTGCCTTGCCAATTTAGAACGTATGCTTAAGCGGTGCGAAGACACTCGCCTTGTTCTGAATTGGGAAAAATGCCATTTTATGGTAAAAGAAGGCATTGTGCTAGGACACAAAATCTCTAAAGCCGGTCTTGAAGTTGACCGTGCTAAAGTAGATGTCATAGCCAAATTACCTCCACCTTCAACCGTGAAGGGTGTGAGAAGCTTTCTGGGTCATGCGGGTTTCTATCGTAGATTCATTCAAGATTTCTCTAAAATCGCTCGCCCGATGACCCACCTCTTGGAAAAAGATACTTCTTTTATCTTTTCTAAAGAGTGTCTCGAAGCCTTCAATCTTCTCAAGGATAAGCTCACTAAGGCACCGGTCTTGGTCACCCCTAACTGGGAGCTGCCTTTTGAATTGATGTGCGATGCTAGCGCCTTTGCTATTGGAGCGGTTTTGGGCCAACGTGTGAATAAACACTTCCAACCAATCCACTACGCTAGCAAAACAATGACGGGGGCTCAATTGCATTATACGACAACCGAAAAAGAGCTTTTAACTGTTGTCTATGCTTTTGAAAAATTTCGCCCCTATCTTGTTTTATCTACCACCATCGTATACACGGACCATTCCGCGTTGAAGTACTTGATGACTAAGAACGATTCTAAGCCAAGACTTCTTCGCTGGGTTTTGCTCCTTCAAGAATTCAACATTGAAATTCGTGACAAGAAGGGAGCCGAAAACCTGGCCGCGGATCATCTGAGTCGACTTGAGGATCCTTATCAGGGGGATCATCCGAACAAAGAGATCAATGACTCTTTCCCCCTGGAGACTCTAATGTCTGTAAATCTCAATCTTGATGGCACCCCGTGGTTTGCAGACATTGCAAACTACTTAGCGGGGGGTATTCTCATCCAAGGGTTAACATCCCAACAAAAGAAGAAGTTCTTGAACGATGTTAAGACTTACTTTTGGGATGACCCCTATCTATTCAAACAGTATGCTGATCTGATCATTCGTCGATGTGTTGACGGACCGCCAGCTCTTGACATCCTCCAAGCTTGCCACAAAGGACCCACCGGTGGTCACTTTGGTCCCAACTACACCGCTAAGAAAGTGTTTGATTCCGGATTCTACTGGCCCACCATTTATCGTGACGCTCACGAAATGGTTAAGCATTGTGATGCTTGCCAACGTCAAGGCACGATCACACATAAGGATGAGATGCCTCAAAATTTCATACAGGAATGTGAAATCTTTGATGTATGGGGCATCGACTTTATGGGGCCATTTCCATCCTCCAAAGGGAACAAGTACATCCTCGTCGCCGTCGACTACGTCTCTAAATGGGTTGAAGCTAAGGCTCTTCCTACGAATGATGCGAGGGTGGTTGTGAACTTTTTGAAGCAGCTTTTCGCTCGATTCGGCGTTCCTCGTGCTATCATCAGTGACCGCGGGACTCATTTTTGCAACGATCAATTTGCAAGAGTCATGGCAAAGGGCAAGCCGAAATTTCCAATCGTGGCTTGAAGAGAATTTTGGAGCGTACTGTGGGAGAGCATCGTGCCGCGTGGGCCGATAAGTTAGATGATGCTCTGTGGGCTTTCCGTACTGCTTACAAGACCCCGATCGGTTGTACACCTTATCGTCTTGTGTACGGGAAAGCCTGCCACCTACCCATCGAGCTGGAACACAAGGCGCACTGGGCCTTGAAGTGGGCTAACTTCGACATCATCAAAGCCGGTGATCATCGCAAGGTTCAACTCAACGAGCTAAATGAACTAAGGAATGAAGCTTATGAGAACTCGCTGATCTACAAGGAGAAGACGAAGATGATCCACGATGCTAAAATCAAGAACCGAGAGTTCCACGTTGGTGATCAAGTCTTACTCTTTAACTCTCGGTTGAAGATCTTCTCTGGCAAGTTGAAGAGCCGCTGGACTGGTCCATTCACCGTCGCCAAAGTTTTTCCGTATGGGACCATTGAGCTTTCTCAGCCGAATGGGCCCAATTTCAAGGTGAATGGCCAGCGTCTGAAGCTGTACTTTGGTGAGGACATCTCTCAGGAGATGATTCCATCCCTCACCACGTTCCCCATGCACTAAAATTGGGTCGAGTCAGGCTCATGACTCGGTGAACAAAAACAAGCGCTTCTCGGGAGGCAACCCGTGTTCTATCCTTTACTGCTTTCATAATAAGTGTAGGGGGAGCCCCGCATATGTTTGTTGTCTTGTTTCTTGTGTTGTGCAGGGATTAAAGCTTCAAAGAGCATCTTGATGACTTTTGACGAACCGTGATACCGTGTTTCCATCTTCCCGGTTCTATCCTAAACTCTTGTGATTCAATATTTCATATTATATATGTTCACATTGAATTCACTTTAGTTGTCCTTTCCTTAGCAAGATTTAAACAACGTGCACAATGTCTTAAGTGTAGGGGAGTTTACTCCCACATGCTTAAACATTAAGGACAATGTTTATCTCAAGTGTAGGGGGGACTTCTATCGAAGTAAGTGGTCTTTTCCATGAATTTGCCCTCATTTTAACCGGAAAATTTGATTTTTCGACATTTTTAAAATTTTTAATCTATTTTGGCCTAGTTGTATAGTTGTATTTGCCTTTGTTATGTTTCCTTTGCTAGAATAAATTTTTAATAAAGTGGTTTTAGATTTTTCTTAGTCGTGAACATTTTGACTCAACCCGAGTTTACGTGCCTAAGTCTACTCTAGCTAGTATCCTTAACGTGTTTAAGTCAAGTTTTGCTAGGCTTTTATATAGGGAGCTATAAAACGCGAAAGTCTTAACTCTCTCGGGTTAAGAACAAGAACTTTTCGCAAGTTCCTACAATTGATCCTAGAGAGTCGTTTATCAAGGGAACTTTAAAATGCGATTTCTAAACTTGAAAAAGTCTAAGAATTTGCAAGATCCTATAGGCGACTCGAAAACCCAAAACTTTGATTTAATTGGCTAAGCATCCACAAGTCTCATTCCTTGAGATTTTAAATTGTGGAGAACGAGAGATGATAGAGTCAATTATAAGTTCGGTATTCTTTCGTGAATTTATGTGAGTTAATTATGAGCCTATTCTCCCTCCGCTTGCTAATAAATTATCTGCTAATAAATAAGGTTGTACGATTTAAAAGGTTACTTAGCTTTTAGCCCCAGATCGTTTAAAAGTTGCTCGGTAATGACGAGAGTTCATAGCCAAGGCATAACTTATGAAGCGGGGCGCGAAGATTGGCGAGTCCGAAAAGGCCCTAACAAGGCATGAGGGCTACATTTTGTTGCTAAAGATCCAAAAGTGATGTGAAGAATCATTTATCGAAAATCAATATGAAGGATCAAGACACACGACGAAAAGCAAAAACTCCCCAAAAGTCATGGAGAAGTCTATCCGAAAAGACCCTAACAAGGTATGAGGATAAATAGATCCAAGTCCTAAAAGGAGGCGGATCGTTGTATATCAAAGTCCAAAATAAAGATTGGAGAAAAATGAAGAAGTCGTTGTCCAAAGATGAAGAATCTCTCAAAAACTTCAAGTGAAGAAATTCCTATTATAAAGAGAAGACCATAATTTCAAGAACGTCTCTCGAAGATTCGAAGTATGAAGTCGCTGCCAAATATCGGCCCGAGAAAGGTCTCAAATCGCGAACCAAGTTATGCCAAGATATGAACTTTCTGATATCCCGAGAAGCAGTTTTAAAAGATTTGGTCCTTTGGCTAACTATTGATTAAATCGTTCACCTTATTTTCGGACTAAATAACTATCGAAATAAGTCAAACAATGCATCCTCGTGATCATTCAAGACAAAAATAAAATATAAGAGATACACCTAGGAATAAGGGAGTCTAAGTGAATAATTGGCCCACATGAGTTCGTGATAGTTTGCTAACTTATAATAACAATGATCTCGTTTTTAAGCTTGGTATGGGGAACGTGAAACTTGAGGATGATAAATGTTCATGGCCGCCAAAACCCAATGTAAGTTTTTAATTTCTTTATTTATCTCTATCTTTTATGATTAGTATCTAATAAAGGCCAAGGTGGGTTATTTATGATGGAGAATGTAAACCGTGCTTTAAAATTAATGCATTGCATGAGGGCATTGCAATGGTCAAGTGTAGGGGATTTAATAAGTGTGAAAACACTTATCCTTTTACCACTTATTTCCAATAATAACAAGACCAAAACGTGTGATTTATGTCGTAAAAGTCGGAATTATGCGTGGTTTGTGTTTTTATTGTGTTTTAGGACCAAAATATGAAAAAGGAAGAAAACACGGGCTTTCACGGGCTTTTATCAAAGAAAACGGGAAAAGACGAAGTCAAAAGATCAAGAGTGCAAAAAGAACGGAAGTCCAAGACCTATTATGTAGATTTATCGAAGAAAAAGTCTAAAGACGGAGGTTTTAACGAAGTCGATGAACTTAAGTCTAATAGAGGAAGAAAATTAAAAAGACAAGTTCAAATCCCGGGACGACAAAGACGAAGAATTAAAGTCGAGTCAAGGAAACGTGAAGAAAGCAAGAGAGAAAATGCAACACATGCACTCCTTCCCTATAAATACCCTCCTAATAGTCATTAGGAGGGGAGTTAGAGTTTTTAGTTAATTTTTCACTTTTTAGTTTTTAGAGAGAGAAAGTCTTAAACTTTCTCTCACTAGTTCATCTTTTTCTTTTAATCTTTCAAGATTAACTCTTTGTATTGCTTATTTTTATTAATCAAGTTCCATTTTAAGCTTTTATCTCTTAATCTCATTCTACTTTTCTTTGATTTAAGATTGATTTTGGTGTGCTTATCATGTGATCCGTGTTGTTCTAATTGATTTCATGCTAAAAAGTTAATCTTTTGATCATTTTATAAGTTTTCATTTGATTAAGCTATAAGACTTTTGTGCTTATTGGCTTATTTTTATGATTAGCTTATTTTTCTTATTAAAAAGTTTTATTAAAAAGTTTAAGTTTTTATTTTTTGATCTAAAAAGTTGCTTGATTTCGAGTTAGATAAGTTGATTAAAGTGCTTATTTGATTCGGTTTTGTTGATTCGATTTAGTTTTGGGAATAAGCTCAACTTAATAGCTTATTTTCTAGCTTTTAGCTCGAATCCCTTAGATTTCGGAAAGGGTTTTAATCCCCTTTCCGATTGGTTTTTCCGATCGGCTCTTCTAACCGATTTCCCCATTTTTAGGAGGCGGTTCAACCTCCTTTTCCGATTGACCATTCCGACCGGGCCCCTTTCCCTCATTCCGATTTACCCAATCGGATTAGGGTTTACCCTTTCCGATTGGTCCTTTGTCCAATATTCCGATTGGGGGTATTTACGTGTATTCCGATTGATCCTTGTCCCTTATTCCGATTGGTAGCATTTCACCTATTCCGATTGAGCTCTATTACATATTCTGATTCATGTGATTTTGGATATTCCGATTGCTAACATTTCTTATATTCCGATTTGGGTAAGTTTGCACATTCCGATTGAGTCCCTAATCCCACTTTCCGATTGACAGTCTTGCACATTCCGATTGTGTTACTTCTTCCCACCATTCCGACCATCCGATCAGAATACATTCCGATCGGGCTCCCTTTTGGCTGTTTTTGGTTTCTTTCGATATAACTTTCTTATAGTACCTTTTATTTTTCTGAAAATTTTCCAAGTGCTAGTTTTATTTAAAGAGTTAGTACTTTTCCATTATCACCTTTAAGTTTCCATGCATTCATTTTACTTGTCATTTCAATATTAATCTTTCAACTTCCCTTTTACTCAACGACACTTTAATTACTTGCAAATAGTTTAAAACAAACCAACCAATCTCTTGATTCACCAAAAGACGATTGAGTCGCACTTAAGACCGGTTTTCAATTCGAAAAGATTCGGAACTATAACGAACTTTCATACTTTTGTATGCAAATACCAAGTATTAAATGGCGCCGCAGCCGGGGAACTAATACGATAATATTAAATACCAAGTATTAAATACCAAGTATTCGGAACTAATACGATAATATTTTATACCTAGCCAAAAGCGAAGTATTAGTAAACGTAAGCACGTAACGTAGAATCCTCCGGTTTAGACGTAGTCAATGCTACTTCAAGACGTAAATCCAAATTTCTTCCCAAAAATAAGTGAGTTCATAATATAACATTAAAATAATGTTTTTAAATAATATTTGAGAATAAAATATAAACCATAAATTGACGGATTGTCACAAGATCCGTAGAGTTGACGCACTTCCTTTGGACATGTGCGATTTTGACTTGATTTTGGGCATGGACTGGTTATCCAAACACCAGGCCACTATTGACTACCACACTTATCGGATTATCTTCGGTGTTGCCAAATCCCCAGAGTACATACACCATGGTTTTCTGCCAGGATGGTCAGTACAGATTATTTCATCTATGGAGGCGCGTGCATTGCTATCACACGGCAGTCAGGGCTTCATTGTCAATATTCATGACATTTCTGTCGAGTCTCTATCGATCCAACATCAGCCTATTGTGTTAGAGTTTCCTGACGTATTTGTAGATGAACTTCCGGGCATACCACCTGTTCGTGAAGTCGAGTTTGGAATCGAGCTCATACCAGGTGCAAAGACAATTTCCAAAGCTCTTACAGTATGGCTCCTATAGAGCTTAAGGAATTAAAAGATCAGCTGCAGGAACTTCTGGAGCAAGGTTTCATCCGTCCCAGTGCATCGCCATGGGTTTCACCGGTACTGTTCGTGAAGAATAAAGAAGGCAGCATGCGTTTATGTATAGACTATCGTGAACTGAATAAGATCACGATCAGGAATCGTTATCCTTTGCCGCGAATTCATGACATATTCGATCAACTTCAGGGCACCATGAATTTCTCCAAGATCGATCAGAGGTCCGGCTACCATCAGTTACGGGTTAAAGAGCAGGATATATCCAAGACTGCTTTTCGTATATGCTATGGGTACTACGAGTTCGTAGTTATGCCATTCGGACTCACTAATGCTCCAGCTGTCTTCATGGATTGGATGAACCGTGTCTTCCATGAGTTTTTGGACAAGTTAGTTATTGTGTTCATTGATGACATCCTGATTTTCTCCAAATACAGGGAGGAACATGAGGAACACCTTCGCACAGTCTTACAGATTCTTCGTCAGAAGTAGTTGTACGCCAAGTTCTCTAAGTGTGAGTTCTGGTTAACCAATGTGGCATTTATGGGCCATATTGTATCTACAGAGGGGATCACCATGGATCCTACAAAGGTTAAAGCTATCACTAAATGGACGAGACCTACATCTGCAATAGAGGTAAGAAGTTTTCTGGGTTTAGCTGGCTACTACCGTAGGTTTGTAGAGAACTTTTCACGGTTAGCCTTAACTTTGACTAAGCTGATGAGGAAATGAGAGAAATTCAACTGGACGAAAGAGCGAGAGAAGAGATTTGAAGATCTTAAGCAGAAGTTAGTGACTGCACCTATTCTTGCTCTCCCTTCTGTCTCAGGTGGATTTCAGATATATAATGACGCTTCAGGAAAGGGATTAGGCTGCGTTCTCATGCAACATGGAAAGGTTATTGCATACGCATCACGACAGCTGAAACCTTATGAAGAAAACTATCCTACTCACGACTTAGATCTTGCAGCAGTTGTTTTCGCATTGAAGATCTGCAGACATTATTCATATGGTGAGTCATGTGACATATTCACCGACCACAACAGTCTCAAGTATATCTTCACTCAGAAGGAACTGAACATGATACAGAGGAGATGGTTGGAGCTATTTAAGGACTACGACACCAACATTCAGTACCATCTTGGTAAGGCGAATGTGGTGGAAGATGCTCTAAGCAGAAGGTCAGGTTTGATTGCTGGCATATGGGTTGCAAAGGAGATCATTCGTGACCTAGAGATGATTGATATTGAGTTTTGTGTACGAGGACATCATGGTTACTGGGCAAATCATAGAGTGTAACCGGACTTACATTCTAGGATCAAGGAATCTCAGAAGGACGATGGTGAGATTTGGTCTATCATTCAGAATCTTGATCAGCAGACGGAGTTTCATGTTGACGACGACGGTATCTTATGGCAGGGCACTAGACTAGTGGTTCCTGATGACTCTACTCTCAGAGAAGCTGTGTTGACTGAAGCTCACAGTTCTCCATTTACCGTACATCCTGGTTCTACCAAGATGTACCACGACCTCAAACAACACTTTTGGTGGAGTGGTATGAAGTAGGATGTTGCCACCTTCATTTCTATGTATATGATATGCCAACAGGTGAAGATCGAACATCAGCGTGCTAGTGGGTTACTACAACCATTAGATATTCCAGCATGGAGGTGGGACAAAATCTCCATGGATTTTGTTACTGGTCTTCCGGTTACTCAGAAGAAGAATGACGCTATTTGGGTCATTGTGGATAGGTTGACTAAATCTACTCATTTTCTACCGATTCGCAAGGAGCATCCGGTCAGTAAATTAGCAGACACATTCTAGAGGGAGATCATGAGACTGCATGGTACTCCATCAGAAATCATCTCTGACAGAGATCCCCGTTTCACATCATGTTTTTGGCAGAGTCTACAGAAAGCTTGGGGCATCAGACTTAAGCTTAGCACTGCCTTTCATCCTCAGACCGACGGACAGTCAGAACGTACCATTCAGACATTGGAGGACATGCTACTATCGTGTGCCCTAGAATGGTCAGGAAGTTGGGATGATTATATATTCCTAGTATAATTCGCATACAACAACAGCTGGCACGCTAGCATCAAGTGTGCTCCCTTTGAGATGTTGTATGGCAGAAAGTGTCGCGCTCCAATCTGTTGGGATCAAGTGGGCGAACGACTGCTTGAAGGTCCAGAGATGATTGAAGTGACCAATTAAAAAGTCGATGTCGCCAAGGCAAACTTCAGGAAGCTCGTGCTCGTCAGAAGAGCTATGCTGATAAACGTCATAGAGATGTGTCTTTCAACGTAGGTGACCATGTTTTTCTCAAGGTATCACCTGCACGAGGAGTTAGACGTTTTGGAATCAAAGGGAAGTTCAGTCCTCGCTTTATCGGACCGTTCGACATCATAGAACGCGTTGGTGAAGTGTCATATCATTTAGCGTTACCGCCTCAGCTATCACACGTTCACAACGTGATCCATGTGTCCTTACTCAGAGGATACAACTATCATCCATATCATGTTGTTCAGTATCCACTTGATCAGATTCGAGAGGATCTTTCATATGTCGAAGAATCCGAGAGAGTTCTTGAGCGACAAGATCGTGTCATGCAGAGGAAGACGATCTCTTTCGTCAAAATCCTCTGGAGGGATCATCCTGAGCGGGAAACCACTTGGGAGACGGAGGAGTCTATATGGACTTCTTACCCTCATTTCCAGTTCTAATTCGGGTATGTTTTTCATTCTGTTTACTTTCTCCAATTCGAGGACGAATTGTTCTTTTTAGAAGGGAAGAGTTGTAAAACCCGTATTAAAAACCTATGAACAGTAATTTACGAAAACACGGTAAAATTTAAACTTTTCATTTATAATATTAATACACGTGTCACGACAATAAATAACGTATAATCATGAATATTATAAATGTGACATGATCACGAACACCAAAATCACAAATAATTAACACACGAACACACGTGTTAATAAATAGACTCGAGAAAAGCTACGGGTTACCTATGGTGGGCCCCATAGCCGCAGCAACAAGAGAGGAGGACCAAGATGGGCCTTTTTGGCCCAAAACACATTTAGTTAAAAACATCAGGAGATTATTCTTTCTCATATTTTAGGTTTATGAAATTTTTGTCTCCTTCCTCCTTGGTTCACCATAGCCACCGGCCTACAAAAGAACACAAGACAAAACCGAACAATTTTCTTGGTTGTTTATTTATTTGTGATCACCTCGTGATTCTAAGCATAGTGGTATACTCAAAAACCCTTCCTTTTTATTTTTATTTTCTTTTGATTTCAAGTATTAATTAATTAATCACATGAACATGTAAAAGAATAACCTAGATTAATTAAATTATGATCAAGGGTAAGTTTGGTTGGGTTTGTGGTTCGGACGAGGCACCGAAACCCCCAAGGGGGGTGTTTGGTTGGTTTTTATCACCACCACCGAGACCCTACAAGGTCTCAGCTTGGCTGGTTGTTGGATCGGCTAGACAAGGGAACCCCGACCTTGGGTCGGGGTGTGTTTGTTTCGGTTTAGGGTGGAGCCGAGGCACCAACGAGACCCGTAAGGGTGCTCGGTTGGTTTTGGTTGATCGGACCCGAGATAAGGGGACCCAGACTTTGAGTTGGGGTATGATTGTACGATTAGTTTTTAAGTAGTGTCAACCGAGGTTCTTTCCAAGGACTCGGTGGGACTTGTTTATAGCTTGTTTGATTCGGCTTATATTAAAACACGGGTTCGGGATTCGGGTTTTTATAAAAACTATTTCTATAAGTCATGTCACATTAAACTTTAGGTTAATTAAATTATTAAAATTAATTCATGTATAACCAAAGGTATTTATACTTAGTTATTTTAATTAAAAATTTATTTTAATTAAA
Source organism: Glebionis coronaria (assembly GCA_025667525.1). Lineage (NCBI taxonomy): Eukaryota > Viridiplantae > Streptophyta > Magnoliopsida > Asterales > Asteraceae > Glebionis > Glebionis coronaria. The sequence continues at coordinate 377,715,871 of CM046876.1, forward strand.
CATTTATTTTAATTAAAATCATATAACATATAGTTTAATTAAATTAACCAATTATTTAATTAACTATATTCATGACTTGTATTGCACTAAGTTAACTTCACTTATTATTTATAATCCAGCTTAAATCTAATTATGAAAACTTACTATTTTTGGGAAATAGAAACTTTCTATTTTTGGAAACTTTCTACTTTTGGAAACTTACTATTTATGGAAACCTGCTATTTTTAGAAAGTTTCTTAGTATTACAATACAAGTATTATAATGCACTAATACATGATTAATACACAATAGAACATCAGAATAACTACATAATACACAGTAAACAGTAAAACATGACAAATACGTATAACAAGCTAATAACACATGGAACCAGTAAAACATATGTAATTCAGACAACTCATACACGTCCATATTTATTATGTAGTGTTATCCGTCAAGGCGGATTAGTCTTCATCGTTTCCGTTAACTTCTACTGGACATAAGGTAAAGATTTCCCGTCCTTCAGTAAGGACAATCTCTTCCTTCATTAGGATTTCCCGTATGCAGCCAGCTGTTTTCCCCAGTAGTTACAGATTAAATGCTTATGTTTAATAGTTAGCTTAGTCATATACGTGCATGACCAGTTTCACCTAGTTATGGAGGTACCATAACCATAACACTAGAGGCACTAGTGTTATGACTTCACCACGACAGAGTGATAGCTTGTGGCGTCCCTGTTTCAGTTATTTGGCCATTTTATTATTATATTATCATGTGGGGCGTATGGGTGCATCCTAGTTACATGTTTCAGTCAGGATTTTCATGGTGAATGTGGTGTGTGACTTGCATCCTTCACAAAGAGCTGATCCCTCCTACCCATTGACCAGTTAATTAGAGGCAACCCCTCTAATTGCATGATGAGGTCTCTCCTCCAAGTATTCATGCATGTTGTTGACCTCATGACCTATATTGGATAATTTGGTACATAAATTAATACAGATTTTCATAAGTAACATAAGCTATGTTTTCAGAACTAAAACCAGTTAACATGACAAACAACTAGATTTTCCAGACTTATTCATTTCCGCTGCCATTAATGCTTTATTTTATTTATATGTTCCCATACTCTATGTTTTTCCATACTTTATTGTATATCCGTGCACTGAGCGTTATGCTCATCCGTCTACTTTCCATGTTCCCAAATGGCACGTACCCAAGGACACAAGTAGGAACTCCAGAGTATGTGCATTCAGATTGGAAGCTATCCGACCTCTTTTTCCTTATGGATTTATTCCTACTTTATCATACTTTACATCTTTTGGACATTGTTTAGTCCTTTCCATTTACAGTACTTATATTGCTTGTTTGTGAGTTACTAGACTACCGATGTTTGATTCAGGTATTTCTATTTATGGTCATCTTCGGTGTTGCCAAATCCCCAGAGTACATACACCATGGTTTTCTGCCAGGATGGTCAGTACAGATTATTTCATCTATGGAGGCGCGTGCATTGCTATCATACGGCAGTCAGGGCTTCATTGCCAATATTCATGACATTTCTGTCGAGTCTCTATCGATCCAACATCAGCCTATTGTGTTAGAGTTTCCTGACGTATTTGTAGATGAACTTCCGGGCATACCACCTGTTCGTGAAGTCGAGTTTGGAATCGAGCTCATACTAGGTGCAGAGCCAATTTCCAAAGCTCTTACAGTATGACTCCTATAGAGCTTAAGGAATTAAAAGATCAGCTGCAGGAACTTCTGGAGCAAGGTTTCATCCGTTCCAGTGCATCGCCATGGGTTTCACCGGTACTGTTCGTGAAGAATAAAGAAGGCAGCATGCGTTTATGTATAGACTATCGTGAACTGAATAAGATCACGATCAGGAATCGCTATCCTTTGCCGCAAATTCATGACATATTCGATCAACTTCAGGGCACCATGCATTTCTCCAAGATCGATCAGAGGTCCGGCTACCATCAGTTACGGGTTAAAGAGCAGGATATATCCAAGACTGCTTTTCGTATATGCTATGGGTACTACGAGTTCGTAGTTATGCCATTCGGACTCACTAATGCTCCAGCTGTCTTAATGGATTGGATGAACCGTGTCTTCCATGAGTTTTTGGACAAGTTAGTTATTGTGTTCATTGATGACATCCTGATTTTCTCCAAATACAGGGAGGAACATGAGGAACACCTTCGCACAGTCTTACAGATTCTTCGTCAGAAGTAGTTGTACGCCAAGTTCTCTAAGTGTGAGTTCTGGTTAACCAATGTGGCATTTATGGGCCATATTGTATCTACAGAGGGGATCACCATGGATCCTACAAAGGTTAAAGCTATCACTAAATGGACGAGACCTACATCTGCAATAGAGGTAAGAAGTTTTCTGGGTTTAGCTGGCTACTACCGTAGGTTTGTAGAGAACTTTTCACGGTTAGCTTTAACTTTGACTAAGCTGATGAGGAAATGAGAGAAATTCAACTGGACGAAAGAGCGAGAGAAGAGATTTGAAGATCTTAAGCAGAAGTTAGTGACTGCACCTATTCTTGCTCTCCCTTCTGTCTCAGGTGGATTTCAGATATATAATGACGCTTCAGGAAAGGGATTAGGCTGCGTTCTCATGCAACATGGAAAGGTTATTGCATACGCATCACGACAGCTGAAACCTTATGAAGAAAACTATCATACTCACGACTTAGATCTTGCAGCAGTTGTTTTCGCATTGAAGATCTGCAGACATTATTCATATGGTGAGTCATGTGACATATTCACCGACCACAACAGTCTCAAGTATATCTTCACTCAGAAGGAACTGAACATGATACATAGGAGATGGTTGGAGCTATTGAAGGACTACGACACCAACATTCAGTACCATCCTGGTAAGGCGAATATGGTGGAAGATGCTCTAAGCAGAAGGTCGGGTTTGATTGCTGGCATATGGGTTGCAAAGGAGATCATTCGTGACCTAGAGATGATTGATATTGAGTTTTGTGTACGAGGACATCATGGTTACTGGGCAAATCATAGAGTGTAACCGGACTTACATTCTAGGATCAAGGAATCTCAGAAGGACGATGGTGAGATTTGGTCTATCGTTCAAAATCTTGATCAGCAGACGGAGTTTCGTGTTGACGACGACGGTATCTTATGGCAGGGCACTAGACTAGTGGTTCCTGATGACTCTACTCTTAGAGAAGCTGTGTTGACTGAAGCTCACAGTTCTCCATTTACCGTACATCCTGGTTCTACCAAGATGTACCACGACATCAAACAACACTTTTGGTGGAGTGGTATGAAGCAGGATGTTGCCACCTTCATTTCTATGTGTATGATATGCCAACAGGTGAAGATCGAACATCAGCGTGCTAGTGGGTTACTACAACCATTAGATATTCCAGCATGGAGGTGGGACAAAATCTCCATGGATTTTGTTACTGGTCTTCCGGTTACTCAGAAGAAGAATGACGCTATTTGGGTCATTGTGGATAGGTTGACTAAATCTGCTCATTTTCTACCGATTCGCAAGGAGCATCCGGTCAGTAAATTAGCAGACACATTCTAGAGGGAGATCATGAGACTGCATGGTACTCCATCAGAAATCATCTCTGACAGAGATCCCCGTTTCACATCATGTTTTTGGCAGAGTCTGCAGAAAGCTTGGGGCATCAGACTTAAGCTCAGCACTGCCTTTCATCCTCAGACCGACGGACAGTCAGAACGTACCATTCAGACATTGGAGGACATGCTACTATCGTGTGCTCTAGAATGGTCAGGAAGTTGGGATGATTATATATTCCTAGTATAATTCACATACAACAACAGCTGGCACGCTAGCATCAAGTGTGCTCCCTTTGAGATGTTATATGGCAGAAAGTGTCGCGCTCCAATCTGTTGGGATCAAGTGGGCGAACGACTGCTTGAAGGTCCAGAGATGATTGAAGTGACCAATTAAAAAGTCGTTGTCGCCAAGGCAAACTTCAGGAAGCTCGTGCTCGTCAGAAGAGCTATGCTGATATACGTCATAGAAATGTGTCTTTCAACGTAGGTGACCATGTTTTTCTCAAGGTATCACCGGCACGAGGAGTTAGACGTTTTGGAATCAAAGGGAAGTTCAGTCCTCGCTTTATCGGACCGTTCGACATCATAGAACGCGTTGGTGAAGTGTCATATCATTCAGCGTTACCGCCTCAGCTATCACACGTTCACAACGTGATCCATGTGTCCTTACTCAGAGGATACAACTACCATCCATTTCATGTTGTTCAGTATCCACTTGATCAGATTCGAGAGGATCTTTCATATGTCGAAGAATCCGAGAGAGTTCTTGAGCGACAAGATCGTGTCATGCAGAGGAAGACGATCTCTTTCGTCAAAATCCTCTAGAGGGATCATCCTGAGCGGGAAGCCACTTGGGAGACGGAGGAGTCTATATGGACTTCTTATCCTCATTTCCAGTTCTAATTCGGGTATGTTTTTCATTCTGTTTACTTTCTCCAATTCGAGGACGAATTGTTCTTTTTAGAAGGGAAGAGTTGTAAAACCCGTATTAAAAACCTATGAACAGTAATTTACGAAAACACGGTAAAATTTAAACTTTTCATTTATAATATTAATACACGTGTCACGACAATAAATAACGTATAATCATGAATATTATAAATGTGACATGATCACGAACACCAAAATCACAAATAATTAACACACGAACACACGTGTTAATAAATAGACTCGAGAAAAGCTACGGGTTACCCATGGTGGGCCCCATAGCCGCAACAACAAGAGAGGAGGACCAAGATGGGTCTTTTTGGCCCAAAAAACATTTAGTTAAAAACATCAGGAGATTATTCTTTCTCATATTTTAGGTTTATGAAATTTTTGTCTCCTTCCTCCTTGGTTCACCATAGCCACCGGCCTACACAAGAACACAAGACAAAACCGAACAATTTTCTTGGTTGTTTATTTATTTGTGATCATCTCGTGATTCTAAGCATAGTGGTATACTCAAAAACCCTTCCTTTTTATTTTTATTTTCTTTTGATTTCAAGTATTAATTAATTAATCACATGAACATGTAAAAGAATAACCTAGATTAATTAAATTATGATCAAGGGTAAGTTTGGTTGGGTTTGTGGTTCGGACGAGGCACCGAAACCCCCAAAGGGGGTGTTTGGTTGGTTTTTATCACCACCACCGAGACCCTACAAGGTCTCAGCTTGGCTGGTTGTTGGCTCGGCAAGACAAGGGAACCCCGACCTTGGGTCGGGGTGTGTTTGTTTCTGTTTAGGGTGGAGCCGAGGCACCAACGAGACCCGTAAGGGTGCTCGGTTGGTTTTGGTTGATCGGACCCGAGATAAGGGGACCCAGACTTTGAGTTGGGGTATGATTGTACGATTAGTTTTTAAGTAGTGTCAACCGAGGTTCTTTCAAAGGACTCGGTGGGACTTGTTTATAGCTTGTTTGATTCGGCTTATATTAAAACACGGGTTCGGGATTCGGGTTTTTATAAAACTATTTCTATAAGTCATGTCACATTAAACTTTAGGTTAATTAAATTATTAAAATTAATTCTTGTATAACCAAAGGTATTTATACTTAGTTATTTTAATTAAATATTTATTTTAATTAAAATCATATAACATATAGTTTAATTAAATTAACCAATTATTTAATTAACTATATTCATGACTTGTATTGCACTAAGTTAACTTCACTTATTATTTATAATCCAGCTTAAATATAATTATGAAAACTTACTATTTTTGGGAAATAGAAACTTTCTATTTTTGGAAACTTTCTACTTTTGGAAACTTACTATTTATGGAAACCTGCTATTTTTAGAAAGTTTCTTAGTATTACAATACAAGTATTATAATGCACTAATACATGATTAATACACAATAGAACATCAGAATAACTACATAATACACAGTAAACAGTAAAACATGACAAATACGTATAACAAGCTAATAACACATGGAACCAGTAAAACACATGTAATTCAGACAACTCATACACGTCCATATTTCTTATGTAGTGTTATCTGTCAAGGCGGATTAGTCTTCATCGTTTCCGTTAACTTCTACTGGACATAAGGTAAAGATTTCCCGTCCTTCTGTAAGGGCAATCTCTTCCTTCATTAGGATTTCCCGTATGCAGCCAACTGTTTTCCCCAGTAGTTACAGATTAAATGCTTATGTTTAATAGTTAGCTTAGCCATATACATGCATGACCAGTTTCACCTAGTTATGGAGGTACCATAACCATAACACTAGAGGCACTAGTGTTATGACTTCACCACGACGGAGTGATAGCTCGTGGCGTCCCTGTTTCAGTTATTTGGCCATTTTATTATTATATTATCATGTGGGGCGTATGGGTGCATCCTAGTTACATGTTTCAGTCAGGATTTTCATGGTGAATGTGGTGTGTGACTTGCATCCTTCCCAAGGAGCTGATCCCTCCTACCCATTGACCAGTTAATTAGAGGCAACCCCTCTAATTGCATGATGAGGTCTCCCCTCCAAGTATTCATGCATGTTGTTGACCTCATGACCTATATTGGCTAATTTGGTACATAAATTAATACAGATTTTCATAATTAACATAAGCTATGTTTTCAGAACTAAAACCAGTTAACATGACAAACAACTAGGTTTTCCAGACTTATTCATTTCCGCTACCATTAATGCTTTATTTTATTTATATGTTCCCATACTCTATGTTTTTCCATGCTTTATTGTATATCCGTGCACTGAGCGTTATGCTCATCCGTCTACTTTTCCATGTTCCCAAATGGCACGTACCCAAGGACGCAAGTAGGAACTCCAGAGTATGTGCATACAGATTGGAAGCTATCCGGCCTCTTTTACCTTATGGATTTATTCCTACTTTATCATACTTTACATCTTTTGGACATTGTTTAGTCCTTTCCATTTACAGTACTTATATTGCTTGTTTGTGAGTTACTAGACTACCGATGTTTGATTCAGGTATTTCTATTTATGGTCATGAATGTTTAGACATTTACCTTGCATGCTTTGATGATACACCATAATTTACTATTGCACTTTATCCTATTAAATAGGGTGTTACAACTTAAGAGACTAGTCCTATTAACTGATGTCACAGTTTGGTTAGTGATTTATGGAAAGATACTACAATTGACAAACGAATTCACTAAGAGTTAATAGGTAATTCATGTGGTTAAGAAGACTCCTTGATCTAGCTAGAAGAAGATTTCTATAGTGTCTTTCAAAGACGCTTGATATCCTTCTCAATTGACGGTTTTGGAACAGCCCCAATACAACCATCCCACGATCATAGGATTAGAGGAACAAAATTAAGGAATGAATCGAGCAAACGATTTACTAGTCAATAAGAGTTTAAATACGCAGATGCTATATGCTTAAGCCCATACATTTATAAATCATTATTTCCATGGATTGATCAAATCCATCCAAATAAGATTTAGAAATTTGTAGTTCAACAATTTATTATTTACTTGTTCAAATAAATGGCCAATTCATTTCAACAAGACGATTATAAATCACTTTATTTAAGCATCGCCAGCTCAATGCAAAAGATTAGGATCAAAGCAAACGAGAAACTGATTTGGCAGAAAATGATCAGTGATATGATATGGAATTCTGGTTGGAATGTGAATACCATATTAATCAATCTTAATTCCTAACAACCAATAGTACCATCTCAAACAAACTTGTTTCTAGCAAAGCAGTAGAATGTCGAAGATTAATGAATATGCAGATTAAATTTACTAAACGAAATGAACGGGTCAATAAATCAAGAATAAGAACTAAGGAATCAAAATCCTTGTAACCAAAAGAACATTATCGAGAATATTAACCATTTCATTGGGATCACATATATCCACAACTTAGTCAGTCTCGGGAATAGCATGATTAACTTCAAGAATAACTTCAGCGCTAGCATTAAAATGACTAGGGTGGCTTCGTGAAAATCTACGTCGTATAAGTATCTCGTATATTTATAAAACTATCATTTATAATTAAATAAATGGAAACATACCTTGTAATTCACAAGTTCAAATAATCGATAAAGATTACAACATATATATAATCCCATATATATATATATATATATATATATATATATATATATATATATATATATATATATATATATATATATATATATATATATATATATATATATATATATATATATATATATATATATATATATATATATATATATATATATATATATATATATATATATATATATATATATATATATATATATATATATATATATATATATATATATATATATATATATATATATATATATATATATATATATATATATATATATATATATATATATATATATATATATATATATATATATATATATATATATATATATATATATATATATATATATATATATATATATATATATATATATATATATATATATATATATATATATATAAATTCTCTCATTTTCGTCCATTGGCAACTCGGAGGTTTCGCTTGCAACAGTTATAGTGAAAAGATTTCAAAATTCATTTTTGGAAAATCTTTATGTTCCCTATAACTTGAGCTTTGATACCAATCTGTAACACCCTCAAATTTGGTCATAGCAGCGAAAGGGTCCTTGGGCGTTAATATCATGATTCAAGCTCATAATCATAGAAAACGGATCAAAACGAGTCGTTTTAATAAAACATCCAATCATTCATTCAACGATAAAACTTTACACATGGTCCCTGATAATTTAAAGTTTACAAAATACCATAAATGATATATGTTCTTTGAATGGATATGTTTTAGAAAAGTCGACCAACACATTTCAAATAAGCAAGCTTTATGAAACCGCCTTCCTCGAGTGCCTTCCCTATTAACGTGAGATAAAACATGCTAAAAAGTCAACAAAATTGCTTAGTGAATGATGAGACTGTAATTATAAATAGTCTCATCGTCCAAATCGGGCTTAAAACGCTTAAAATATCATCAAAATACCCAAATATATGCTTGTGTTTTTTCATTGTGTATTTTAGGTACGGATATCGTGAAATCAACAAAAGATCACAAGAATGAAGCAAAAACGAACACGGGAAATGAAGCCGCACAAAGAACCGGACCCAAATTATGATTTTCCTTTAAAGTCCTTGAAGTTTGAAGAATTGGCAAGATTGGTCCTTCTACTTTTGAAGACTTGTCATTTTAAACCCTTGTAAATCCTCAATTTTACACTTGGGTCCCTAAAATGATTAGATATTACATTTATGGTCCTTGAAGATTGTCTAAAAACACATTAAGTCCTTGGAATAACTTTTCAAAAGTTATTGTAGCCAAAATGGGAATTTGAAAACTTGTATAACAAAGGATATGGGTTCGTTTGTTAATTAAACTTAAATGACAACACATAGGGACATGGGGGGCTTTTTCTGGCAGACAAAGAAACTTAGCTCAGCCACTCACAACACGACACATCACCCCACTCAATGTTTTTGGCCAATCAACTTTCACCTATAGCCCACATCACCTTTCCATTAACAAAACCAATTAACTTGTTTTTAAAATGAGTTAATAAGAAAATTAGCGGGGGAAACAAACATTTAAAAATTAAAACACCCTTAATTGAATCAAAGTTTCCCCTGTTTAACCTTCATCCCCATATAAACCCTAATTTCCCATTAACCCAAATCAAAGGGGTTTACCCCTATAACCTCCAGAACCCTAATTGGGTCTGTCAACATCAAAACCTAACATCCCAAACCTTCACCAGCTCACTCCTGTCCCCTCACAACCCTCCCATATCCCACGTTTTTACTAGCAAACAATGTGGTACAACCAATCTAACGTCCCACAAGCTTTCCTTGGTCCCAAAGAACTAATTTAAAGGCCAAGATTAAAAACCACAGTTGTCTCATCACATGATGCACCATTGACTGAAGATTCCAAGGGCAATTCAGGAAGATTGTAGCTAGGGTTTTAGCAATTGTATTTTTATTCTAGAATAGTCTTACCAGTAGTATAAATACTTGTAGCATGTCATAAGTATTGTTGTTCTAGATTTTCTCTTTGTAAAATATTTTTTATTTAATCAATAATTAAAGTATTATTTAATCAAAATTCTTGCAAGAGATATCTGAGTTCCATTCTAGTGAAAAAGTTTATTTTTCTTTGCAAATTAGTTAAGTGTTTTTGAAATTTTTACTTGGAAAGTGTTTTTTAAATCCATGACTCTTAAGTCCAAAGTACTAGAGGAAGTGACAGCCGAATTTAGTCTTTTGGACATAAAGCTCATATTAGTTTAAGTTAATCTTGGATTCACAAGTTGGTTCACAAAGTTTTAGTTTGTTTTTGGTCTCAAAGATTTTTTTTGAAAAATTCAATTTTCTTGTTTAAGCACTAACTGCTTAAGGGATTGGCTTAAAAGCTTTTGACAAAAAGCTTTTGAGCTAGACTCTTTAAGCTTCCTGTTTCTGTCCCTGGTCTTGTGATTGTGTGCAGGTTTCAAGAAACAAGTCCTATTCTCCATTGCATTTCCATAAATTTTCTGTGTGAAGATATTTGTCCCCTTTGGGTCCATTGAGGATTCCATCAACAAGGGTCTCTACTTGTTCATTAGCTTTCATAAGCTCCCATACTAACCTATGGAAGGCATCAACTAAAAGGTATATTGGCTTGAACCCCATTAGCAAGTTTTTGTGAGTTATTATGTGAAATTTTTGAGTTTGTATGAACCTGTGTATTTGTTGGTTTAATTAGTTTATTCATGTTTGTTGAGCTCTTATATGCATGTTAGAAATAGCTTAATTCAGATTGTGTGTAGTTTGTTAAGAATTTGTTGGTTAATTTTAATTTTCAGAAAATAGGGGGTGTTTGGGTTTAGGTTTTTAAGTGGCAAAAGTGACATCATACCTGTTAAAAACTAGTCCAACTCACTCACTTTGGTTAATTTAGGTTAAGTTAATGCTTGTTTTCAGTTAGGTTATGTTTTAAAAGAAGTTTGCATGTTAAAAGTGTTTAAAATAGCATAAAAAATCAGTATGCCTTTAAGTGCTTTGTTTAGTGTGTTTTGATCCTAAATCTTGGAAATCATTAGATAATCAGTTAATCTAGGCTTGCAGTTTAGTTTTTAGTATTTTGGTTGAGTATTGAGTAAGATCTTGTGAGCCAAAACTCACCCTAAGTGCAAATTGCACCAGCATAGTGCTCACCAGACCACCTTACCATACAGTGACTTTATTTACCCATTTGTGTGTGATTCTTGGTTGTAACTTGTTCTTTTTCTTTTATGCTTGACTCCCCACAACCCAACTGGTTGTGGGGGTACCCTTGTTTCCAAGTAAAACCCAAGAACCAGCTATCCTAAGCTCTAAAGGTCACCAGACCCGTTTTTTATAACTGCCAATGGGAACCAAGTTCCCACTGCTAGTGAAAAGGTTCCCACTTCTTGGGATAAAGAAAAAAAGTTCTTAAGTGTCACTATCAGATTATTAAAATTTTGTCTTTAGTGGACTATTTTAGGAGTTTCTGGCTGATTTTAATTTTGTTATTTTTCTTATTTTATTTCTGATTTTTCTATAAAGTTTATTTTTCTGTTACCATTCATTTATTATTTTTTAGATTAAATAGCATTTTAAATTAGTTTTTAATTACTGTTTTTTCTCTTTTAGTGAAAAACTTTTACATTTTTCAGTTTTAAAATTTTTCTAAGACTTTGAAAATTAGTTTAAGATTTTTAGTTTAAAAATATTTTACTGCTCACTCGCACTCTATAAATACCCCTAGATAGCTCTCATTTTGATGTAATGTAGAATGTGTGAAAACACACATACTTTTCCTTTTTCTCTCAATAAAGTTAGGAATAGCTTCACAACTCAAGAGACTGACAATCTCTTGAGTCTGTTAGTAGTTGTAACTACCTTTCTAGCTTTGTAACAACTTTTCCAACTCAATCAATAAAATTTCATCTTTTCATCTCCTAAATCTACTGTTCATTCCTGCAATCTTGTTATTATGTTGATGATGTTAGCTTATTATGATCATAATTGATCATGAATAGCTAATTGTGAAGATTCTGTAGCTGCTTTGCTTAACCTGTTCATCCAGTTCCAATTTGAGTAGATTTTGAAGATTTCAAGTTCATTAATGGTGATCATGATAATGGTAGCTGTTGATTAGTTGATTTCAGTGCTAAGGTGGTGGTTTAGCACTGGTTAGAAAGCACAACGCTTCTCTACTCCCCAATGGAGGCCTATGCTTAAAGGTTTCATGTCCTGCATTTTTGTTCCTCTAAAATGTTGCTTGCATGTTCAATTCCTAGCTAAATACTTGTTTGATTGCATGATAAAATGTGTTTAGTCTGCAATTGAGTTGAAGTTGATGTTTGAATAGCTTAATTGTAGGATAGCATTTGATCACTAGCTTAATTCTCATTCTCGTTTGCATAAAATCAGTCATTCTAGCTTATTAGAGCATTTTGAGTGTAAGTCTGTTTCATATCTTGAAATTAGTTTTGATCCTTCACATTTTAGTTACTAAACTTAGCTTGGTACTTGTTTTGAATCAGTTCAGCTTTTAACTCAAATTTCTTTCACAAAAGTTTGATAAAATTCAGATAACTAATGTTTGGGAGTAGGACTTAATCTGAGTTCAAGTGTTAGTAATTGGTTAAAATTAGTTCTCTTTCAGTCATTTAGTCATAGCAAACAATTTTACATAGTTTTCAAGTCAAGTTTTTAGTCAAACAGGCAAATGGCATTTGAAAAAGTCTGGGTCAGTCTTGGTTAATCAAGTTTTCAGAAAGTGTTGATTTTCAATTCATTAGCATTCCTTTGTTACTGGATTAAATTTCTTCAAACAAGCTTCTAAACATAACTCAATATCTGTAGTTTTAGTGTGTTAAAGGAAAATCTACAGTATCTAGTTTTGAAATAGAAATAAGCATTTGATTAAGCACTTGAGCATATCTCATTCTCTGTGATAAATTGTCATACTGTTTTCTCATTCAAGCATTTCCACTTCATAAACTTGCCAATTTTCTTTCTCAAACCTTTTTAGATAGTGTTCCTAGATAAGTTTGGAAATTTTCAGCTTTTTGGAAAATTTGGTCAACAAAAGTCAAATAAGCACTCTTTTAGCTTAATTTCATTTTCTGAATTCATTACATGATGATTTTTGATAAGAAAAGACATTCCTTGCTTCTTATGAGCTGATTAACAAGTTTTTGCAAGAAAATTGGAGTATGCACGTTTAGTTTATGAGTTAGCTTAATATGGGCTTATTAGAATAAGCTAGTTTGAGTTTCACTTGGTTTCAGCTCAAATCCTTTTACTAGCCTAGCTAAAATCAGGTTTAAAGTCTTTTGCAGCTTATTAGAGCTTTTTTGGTAAAGAATTCAACTTAAACGAGCTTATTTCTCTTCTTAGCCCTTTTTGGGAAAATTATCCATTTAATTGCATTCAAGTCTTTTGGTTTTGTATCTCTTTTCATTTCTAGCTAATTTTCCACTTAATTAGGTTTTGCAAATAATCAGTCCTTATAATTTTGGAGCTTTACAAAGTTGGTTAGACAGTTTTACTAGTTTGTTAAAGTTAGTTACTTGTTAGTTACATTTACACAATTAGTCCTTGTAGTTAAATGTTTTGCATTTCAAGCACTTTAATTTTCAGAATTTACATTTTTAGCCCTTTACTTTTATAGATTTGCATTTTTGTCTTACTTGAAAAACAAAATTGGTAATTCACAATTTGTTTTATGGTTACGTAGTTAATATTTTCCCTTTTTACTTGATTGTTCAATTAGACATAACAAAGCCAAATAACCTTACCAACCAAAAACGATTATAAACCCAATCTTTTTAGGACTTTCAATTTGTTAAGAACTGAGAAAACGAACTTTAATTATACACAATTTTAAATGGCGCCGCCGCCGGTTCTTTGACTTTACGAGAGACTATCGATTGACGGTTTTCATTGGCTTTTGGGATCCGTTCACCTAGTGAACGTTATTTTTATGTATCATAAATCAAAAACAATAAAAAAAATCAAAAATAAAAAAATACATAAAAACTAAAAAATTAACAAAACAATTCTTTTCCTAAAGAATTGACCAAACAAATTAAAAAATCCAAAAAACAATCATTTTCCTAAGAGATTGCACCCAAAAATATATATTATTGGATTCTCTCGGTTTTTATGTACATATAGTATTTTCTCTTACAAACTCATAAATACAAAAATATTTTCCATATATTATTATAAGTAAATACGTATACGTATAAGAACAACCAATTCACATATTCTCCATAAGTATTGCCGAGGCAATACAACGTGCTGAGGGGCGTTCCGGTCCTTGACACGTGTATCGATCAAACAAAATAAAGAAAGAATAGATATATACTTCCAATAAGCAACAATTTGAGGAATACAAACAATTAAGTGAATAGAAAGACGATGTACTATAATATGCCATCTAAGGGTCAATAGGTACTTAAGTGCTTCGCGCCACCTAACCCCCCGTTCACTTGTGAGTATTCTAAGAAGGAAGGCTTCATTGGGGGTCTTGCACCCAAGTAGTCCATACGTATATTATTATTTTCTTGTGGATATTTCATATTGAAACTCGAAGGGGATAATCCTTTTCTCTTCAAAGTCACACGAGAGCTTCTCTCTCATTCCTCGTATTGAGTTGCATGCTCACTCGCGGGCGTGCACAAATACCGATTGGTGTACAACCTCTTCCTCCGAAAAGGAAGAAAAATAGAAAGAGTAGGAACACCACCGTCTATCCACAACAAGAAGCCATGGCCGGAGTTGATACTCGTTCTTTGATGGAGCAATTGCAATCCAATGTACACGGATATGCCATGCTATCAAGATACCCGATATTCCCACAAAGACATTTGAGCTAAAAACATCCATGATTAACTTGGTTTCAAACACACCTTTTTATGGGAACAAGAATGATAATCCTCATGATCACCTTAAGAGATTTCTTGCTCTTTGCAACACCATTAAGTATAATGGAGTTCCCCATGATGCCATTAAGTTGATATTGGTGCAATCTTCACTAGAGGGTCCGGCTAAGCATTGGTTACATACACAACCACCCGAGAGTATTACCACATGGGATGGTTTCACTACCAAGTTTTTGAACAAGTTCTTTCCCCCATCTAAGACCACGGCTTTGAGGAACTTAATTATAGGCTTTCAACAAAAACCTAGTCAAACATTTAGTGATGCTTGGGAGGAGTATAGAGAGTTATTGAGGAGATGCCCTAACCATGGATTGGATGAAGTTCACCAAATCAATACTTTCTACAATGGCCTTAAACCTCATCACCAAGACTCACTCAATGCTTCCGCGGGAGGGAATATTCTTCTTAAATCCATTCAAGAGGCTTGGGATATTATTAAGACCAAAGCAATGGTGCCAATCAATACACAATTTGATGAAAGAGTACATGTCATTCAAGAAGGAGGTTCTAAACCATTGGAGACTCAACTCATTTCATGCATTCAAGCATTGACTCAAGCTTCAAAGGAAAATCAAACAATCATGCAAAACACTCAAAAGATGCAAGAAACAATGATGAATGACTTTATGAAGCTTTATATGGGCAATCATTCCACAAATGATGTGCATGCCATTACTCTTTCATGTGAGACTTGTGGAGGTCCTCATTCCTATCAACAATGTGATAAGGTGCAAAGTTATCAAGGAGAATGTTATGCTTATCAAGAGGGACATCGTGAACATTTCAAGCCAAACATCAATCCCAACAACCTTTCTTATAAGTCTCAAAATTACCTTACTCCACCGAGATTCCCACCCCAACCACCCACCCAACCTCAACAAAATCCTCCTCAATTGTTACAACGAAATCAAGGTTCAAGACCACAATACCAAGGGAATAACTACAAGGCACCTAACAATTTTCAACATCAAGGAAATAACTTTTATCCACCACATCAAGGATTTAATCAACCACTTCCCCCTTCCCAAATCAAGGATATTCTCAAATTCCTAATCAAGGTTACCTTTAATTTCAAAATCAAGGATATGGGCTACAAGAGACTTATGAGTATGTTGAGAGGAGGATTCGTGAAAACGAGAAAAGAATGAATGATCAAATAAAACGTATATCGGAGGAACAAACTAATAGGCTTTTGATGGCATTCAGTCAAAGACAACAAGGGGCTTTACCATCTAACACACAAGCAAACCCAAGGGCAAATGTCAATGCTATTACAACAAGAAGTGGAAAGTCAACAAAGGATCCTTCACCTCCTAAACCTTCTATTGTTAAACCCACTTTTGTTCCTACATGTGACAAGCCTTATACATCTACTTCACCACCTCCAAATTCTCCTATTCAATCAAACACACCTTCTCAACCTATTCCCACTTCTCCTTTACCTTCCACAACTCCAAATGAAGAAGCTAACAAAGACAAATCTTCCACTACAACACCTACACCTAAACTAACTCTTCATTATCCTTCAAGGTTGAAAAAGGACAAGTTAAAGAACAAGGATGATATCTGAAACACCCCCAAATTTATACAACTCAGTACAGCGGAAGACTAGTTGGTGTTACGGGATAGCACATTA
The DNA here is from genome assembly GCA_025667525.1 of Glebionis coronaria. Taxonomy (NCBI): domain Eukaryota; kingdom Viridiplantae; phylum Streptophyta; class Magnoliopsida; order Asterales; family Asteraceae; genus Glebionis; species Glebionis coronaria. Next base: position 377,732,473 of record CM046876.1, read on the forward strand.
CTCACATCATAGACAATGCTTAAAAGTCGCGTCGTTTTAATAATAAAGCATTTCCATTCATAAATATCAAAGTTACATCGGTCCCAAGTCATATTATTTCATACAAAGTTTTACAAAGTATTTGAATGGAAATTATTGTTTAAGTGCGGGCCATGAATTCTTGTTGTCTTCTCGAGAATTACCTTCAAGTACCTGAGATAAAACATGTTAAAAGAAAAGGTCAGCGATAACGCCGAGTGAATTCATAGAGTTTAATAAAATCCATCAATATAACATCGGTATAAAATTATTACCGAAAATCATTTTTTACAAATCATTGTAATAGGCCATAAAATAGCCAAAGTCATTTTATACAAATCTTTATCAAAATCATAATATAGGTGTTTGCCTTAAAAGTCATTATACGAGCCAATGTCGTAAAAACATCATACAATACGTCTTATGACGTTGTATGAAAATAAAAACCGTTATATGAATATGGTTATGAAAACCAAAACACGAACATAATATCAATAGTATGACCCCGTATTGCTAGTCAGGCAATACATCGTAATTCGGTGCGTATAGTAGTATTTTGTTAACTGGATTATTATAAGCCGCATGACATTGTTACCTTACTAAACCAAACAACGGGTAGCTAGCCCGATACTCAATTTTCCCACCTAAATTAGTGTGTCGTCACAAAGGTCACGCTATGGAAATCTTCTCATACATAAATTCGCTTACCAATCAATGTGGCACGACAGGGATCAACCGTCAAGGCGCGAACTGGGGTGATCGTCCCCAAATAGTACTATTAAATGCATAAGCGTCTACCAAATCACGGTCGTTCACAATTCATGCTAATGGGACTTTTAGTGACATAACCTAACTTTAATAATCCATTTTATTTCATCTATCGGGTCCTTTAATCATTTATCAGGTCATACAATCGGGTCATACAATCATTCGGGTCCAAATCAATAAACAAACAATTGGGACAAATGGTGTCCTATTTTATAAAAACTAACATGTTATCTCCCTCGCGGGTTTATAAAACATTTAATAAAAACATTTAAAAGAGTGTGAGGCTATGAACTCACGTTGATGTGGGAAGGCGGGTTATCGGCAATTCGGACGTACGGTACGTGCTTCAATCACAGAAACCTAGACAAATAATACTCGTCTTAGACTCATGTCCAATGACTTTATAAAAATAACAATTATGTATACATATGATGATTTTGTATATATGATGATCAAGTGGGTTTACATATTCTCGTTTACTCATTTTAACGTTATGTGTCGATAACTTTTATACTAGTTTACTAGTTTTACCTATTTACGTGTTTTAGGTTCAATAGACTTATTATAAGTTCTTTAACTTGTATTAATTCATTTCATACTTATATTATCAGTAGTTATACTTTATATATTGGGCCCTAATGGGTTAAGCCCAATAATAAGTTCATATGTGTCTTAGTCCATTTTGTTGTATTATTAGTCCAATAACGTTAAGTTAGTCCGTTAATGTCCGTATGTTATATAGTTCGGGTTTTATCGGTTTTTACTTGTTATACATGTTTATATATAAGTATATGAGTTTTATAAAGTTCACATTAGACGGGTCCAAACGTCTAAGTTTTATTTAACAAAAACGTTAATTTTACGGTAATAGCCGAAAAAGTCGTAAAAATCATGTTTATAGTTTTTATAACTTATAAAACTTAACAAGTTACCATTTTTATAAAATTTTCACTTATTTATCATTGTAAATATTTATATAGATGTATTATATAAGTTAGTGGGTTTTAATTTACATTTTATACTATTTTTATTTGAGTGCTCATATAATATTATTATACTTTAATTTCCAAAATCTGATTTTTATTTTCATCTTCACCAAAACTGCCATATCTAGAGTTCTATACGGAGATAGAAGCTAAAATATTTATGACATAAACTACATGATATGTGCTCCATTTAACTCTACTATAGATACTGTTGAATCAGCTTCTAAGTATTTTCTAAAAATCATCCAAAATAGTGATCTCAAATTTGTACATTAAACTTGTTTTGATCATATCTCACTCATTACAATGATTCCATTGCATGGCCAACTCTCACATGTGTACAAGACCCATAGCTTACTGTATATCAATCTATTCAAGTCATTTTATCAGTTTACCATATGATTCTTTACTGTTTTATACAGCCATCTAAATTAAGCAAGATTTTAACCTTGTTTCTTATAGTTTTTCATCTTTTTATGCATGTTTATCAACACCAAATCCCCACACAATATTTTTAATCATCATTAATCATCATGTACATATACATAAGTAAAAGAAATACAAGATTACATACTAAAAAATAACAAGAAGATGAGGAGAAGAATCTTTATACCACCATGATGATGTAGGTTGTGATCATAACATGGATTTTGATGGAGAAACTTGTGCATAGCCAAGACCATCTTCAAGACCACCATTCTTCATGAACATCTTGTGGAAAATCAGCCCCAAGACACCATGGAAACTCCTCCTTGGATGTTATAAGCACCACCAATCAATAGGGTTTCAAAAGGGCTTCAACATGTGTATGAATAACATGAGATTTTGTGATTAATTTTGATCAAATGAGGGTTTTGTTTGTGATGATGGACGGCACAAAATGGGGAGGATGAGAGAAATGTGTGTGGTATTGCATGTTGTAAGTGAACAAATGGTTTTGTGGAAGTAGTTTCAATGTTGGTAGCTTGTTTATGAAGTGGCTAGGACAAGTGTCCTAGCTTACTTCTCAAGCTAGCCACATAAGGGTGTTGTTAGATTATTTAATCCGTCCCATATTGGGGGTGGGGCAAAAGGGGTTTTGTCTCATCCCCAATTATTTACGGGTACTCCTCGATTCTAGATTCCTCAATTTGCGTGCCCTCGGGTCGTTTTACGAAAAACGTTTTTATAAATTATGAATCAACGTCACAAAACGAATCCAATAAAAATTGTCTCATCAAAAACGGAGTTCGAAAACGTAAATACGTAATCCTAGGGTTTCCGGTTTAGTCGTAAAGGACGTTAAAATAAAATCGTAAGTCCTAATCTCTTCTCGTAAATTTGTGAGTTTATGAACCAACTCAAATTTAAAACTCCAAAATAATATTCATGGACAAATTTATTTTCTGAAATGTCGGACTATCACCAAAGACGGTGTATGTAAATGTAAGCACGTAACGTAGAATCCTCCGGTTTAGACGTAGTCGATGCTACTTCAAGACGTAAATCCAAATTACTTCCCAAAAATAAGTGAGTTCATAATATAACATTAAAATAATGGTTTTAAATAATATTCAAGAATAAAATATCAACCATAAATTGACGGATTGTCACAGCATTTACCCCTAAACAGGATCTTTGTCCTCAAAGATCATCTTACTACTCGCTTCTTATAGAGTTAAAGCCATGTGGGTATTTCCTCCACATTCAGTCCTTTCTCACAAGTGCAATTCATTACAATACGCGAGTTTCATCAAACATAACTACGGGAATAAGATCAGGATTAATGTTGACTTACTTTCTCTATCCATGATGCTCACGGGTTTTTGATGAATGCAACTTTTCGCCGATCTAAACTTTACTAAGAAAACAATAAGATTCTCACTTGATAGATATTTTATCAAGTTCGATATACGAAACATAATTCACGCATCTCTTGAAGTCCTTGGGTAGATCTAGCTTATATGCCTTTCAAACCAAATCTTTTACATCATCTCAATGGTCCCATACAACGGGGACTTATAACCCATGATTTGTCAGATCATTAATTTATTTTTCCAAGGTTAAAATTTTTGGCATAACTTCGCTACCCATCTGGCACTTCAAGATCTACATTTCATATTCACATAACCTCTTGCCCACTACCGGCAGTCAATAATCAGATCCTAATTTCAACAATCATTTCAGATCTTGCGGGTCGGGTATTTTGTAAGGTTAGGTTCACCATCATAGGAAACCTTAAACCTAAAAGACATGTCTAACTCACAATGGGTGTATGTCGGGTGTCTTCATCTCAACTCCTGCTTACAGATGCTCTAATATATAAATCTTAACAAGATTCGATCTCGATCGTAACACGATAATTATCAATGATAATCTCTCCAAAGGGAAACGATTATACGGTCTATTACCAAAGGTCAATCATTCAAACATAGAACAGTGTTTATAGTATTTTGTATCGTTACTTTACCTCGTCCCTTCGATTGGGGTGGTACATAGTACTCTCATCAAGGTTCTTTCTCATTGACTTCTGAGCAAATCTCTAGAAATTCGATGCGAAGCGAGGATCTTGATATAGATGGTCGATACAGGCACACCATGTTTACATAACTCTTTTGCATTTATCATTAACGGGAATGATATTAGCATATTTGGTCAGTCTGTCGACGATGACCCAAATCAAATCAAATTCAGATGACGACCTTTGCAATAGCTAGACGTTTACTAATGTATGAGGCGGTGTCTGCCTTCATAATTTGCTATTAGTACGACTTCTTAAGACAAAGATACTTTTAGTAAAAAATGACATACATATAATACTTATACTTACAAGATTTCCACTATAACTACATCTCACAATCCTTCATATTTAGGCAACCATAAACGGCCCTTTAAAACATTTAATGCCATCGGCTTCTCAATCTTAATGACTCATATTAGTCGTGAATCCCTTTTTATTATCTATATTATCCTTTTTACAAACATTGTTTATTTTTATATCGTTCGGCAATTTATTTTGCACCTTTATTACTAAGGAGCACATCCTAATTGGTTCTTTATCCTTTTCTACATAACGTGTCAGTATTTACGTTCATTAAAAATTTCTTTCTTCACATTTTCTAAGTTTTAGTTTCTTTTCAACTATCATTTTTATCCGTTTTACTCAATCCGACGTCTAGAGCGTCGATAATTATTACGACTAATTAAATAATAAATATTCAATTTTTATGAAACGTAAACGTAAAGATTTTAAATTTCTTAGTCCGTCCAATTATATGAAAATGTTTAAAATAATTTTAAATTTAATTAACACTATTTTTGTTGATTTATCCAAAATATTTAATAAGATCCGTAATTGTTCGAAAAATCTTTATTTATACTTTGGTCACAATTTTTCTTAATTGAAAAGCAAAAATTATTGTTTCAAATTTTAAGTCATGGTTTAAATGGTTTCCTCAATCCTTCTTAGGTTGTCTTGAGGTATACACGAACATTTACCCCTAAACAGGAGTTTAGTTAAATGTTCTAGGTATAAGGGAATAATCCCTTAAAAATCCTTTGTTAAAACATTTGTCAAAATACATTTTTGCACTTTCTTTTTGGTAAAACCCAAAGTTTCAAATGGCTCAAAATTTTAAAGAGTCAATATATTCCTTTTTCTATACGGTCAAATAATATAAAGGATTAAGTCTTAAATCACATGTTTAAATATTCAAAGTACAAGTTTTCAATGTTCGGCCAATTTAGGGAGATCTATAAATAATTATTAACTTCTTCTTATTCTTATAAACAAACAAATGATCCTTAATGATCACGAGCATGAATTTATCAAATTACAGCCTACACACGTGATTCACCAAATTATGAATGCTACATGTGCATCGATCAATCCAAACGACATCATATGAAACTCATAATGTTCATTACAAGTATCGGATGTAGTGATTGGAATAGATAATCTTTTTCGTAGATGTGAAGTTGATGATAACCATGCCATGGATCAAATTGCTAGAACCTGGTAAATGATCGAACAAATCTTCCATTTTGAGTTATGGATATCATTTTCGATTGTCAATTTACTCAGTTCACAGTAATCTTATAAATATAAGGAATAATAACACCATAGCTCTTCATGATGACGAGCTCGGTAGAATAAAATCTTTCTCCGACAACTCTCCCAGTTGTACGGTAATTCCTTTAATTCAGATGGTGCTGACGTACAGTGCACATGCTACAGATGCAGCACCGGGAATATAATCAATACCAATTTCAATCTGCCTTAATGGCAAAAGTCTAGGTAATTCATCAACAAATACTTACTAATGTTTTAAATAACAGAATTATCTTTTAATAAATTCATATTAGGTTCTTTCTAGATTATAATATCTATGACTAATTCACAATCATTCACAATATAATTTCAAGTCTAAATACAGGATATGGTCATCCATCAAGAATTATTTAGATCACTTTTAATAATCAACATCTTATCATTTAGGGGAATTCTACTCGAGTTCCCATCAATTAAGACAATGTTGTCATGTCATAATCAATCAATTCATTCTACTGGCACTATCAACTTTTCAGTTTCATTGTCGTCGATAAGATGTGAACTTCTCAAAAGACTAATAATAACTCATAATCCTTCACAAATTCAGGGATATATGGAGACACAACTACTATTTAAAAGAGTAAGGTCAACGCATAATCTATGCGAGAGAATTTCAAATCAGATACAGACGAAAACATTTAACGAATATGAATATCCCATGTTTTCATAATTTGAGTACGCATTCGAAAGCTCCTCGGATCGTTACCCAGGTCATTCAAATGAAATCAATTCAAAAGAAATGAGAGGTACGTTGATACATCCAGTCGGGTATCAACACTCGGCAATCAAATACTTTTCCTAAGAATCTCACTACGGGAGAATTGGACAAGAAAGAATTGTCAATTGTCAAATAAGACAATTTCCACAGATGAGTAAATTCGAGTCAGAAGAATAGATGGCACGGGCACATATGTAGATGTCTCTAATATTATGTCCCTATTTTGCACTTCTTGCAGATCTCATAAAATTTAATTTTTCACAACTTCCAAGAAAATGTAGTGTTTATTAATCAGTTTTATGGTGACTACTAATCAGCCTTGCATGGTCAATTCCAAATTGTATGTAGGCGCGCAACTATATACATTTTCAAGATTAACGATGCAATACTCAGTTCGTCAAAATTTTATCATCATGTTTATAATAAAAACATTTTCATGCTTAATTCTTAGATAAGAATCAAGAATAAATTTACAAAGATTTTCTTTGTTATGAAAACAATTAGGTTTTCCAAAGCGTCTCTTAAACAACTTCATTTTGATATCAATCACTTATAAATCTCACTTTGAATAATCCTTATTGTGATGATAATTCAATTTTTCTCAAGGCATACTGTTTTATCTTATAAAAAGAATGAGTGATCTGCAAAAGAGTGATGAAGAGTTGTCCACCAAGAACTAACTACAATATGATAGGAAATGAGCTTTAGCCAAATAGTCATGAGGTACATGACCTCGATGGCACTCAGGAATACAAAGAGAATAATCTACAACGTAACTCAATTCGAGATGAGTACTTATTCAATGGTTGCATCACTAATGTGAACATTAGGATATAGCAATAAAGGATAGATAACATCGATACATGTAGGATTTAGCAATCAAAGGTAGTCTTTTTCATTAATCACAAACAAGTCAAAATTGTACCGTAACACATTACGTGTCACTATGTCATACAATTCTTAGAACTCATCCTACCAACTGATATCTCAGTTAAGTTAGGGATTTTTAAAAGATACCACAATGAATACTAACCTACAAGAGTCATTAGGTGTCCTACCTGTCCCGGAAGATCCGTCGGTCCCAATTCAGAAGAAGATTTCTTCAATTTATTTATTGGACACTGGGCATCCTCGTTAGTGGACAATGGCCTAGGAACAACACTTAACACGATCTAACAATCATTTAAAACCTTATAATTCAATCACATGACTCAACAACTTCCTCTTAACAATTTCTTATTCCATACAGGTTAAATTTTTACTTTATTCAAGTTTTAACCAATTTTATACTCAATGTAACATCCTACCTCATTTTCCAATACTTTCAGCCTTTATTCTTAGACCTTAATAGGGCAATAAAAGCTCAATATGATCAACACTTAATTTCCAATCCTATAACTCCTTACAACAACAGTTATCAAATGAGTCACTAGTATGAAATGACTCACACCTTCAATTAGACTTCTCGGAAAGGTATTAGTGGCATGAGGCTTTTGGGTAATGGTTCCAATGACAGCCTCAAGTGCAACATTCACCCTTTCGATTTCAATTTAATAATTGGATGACAACGAATCAGATGACATCTTTCTAGGTAGTAACGTTTTGTCAAACTCCACTCTATAAGGAAAGATTGTCATGACATCGATATCAGTTTTAATCTCGCCAATTCTTTCTCAATATCACAATCAACTAATATCTACACTTCTACGAATATCAGCCATTTTGTTGGGATCATAAATATCCAAAACTTGGTTTAGATCTAGGATAGCTAGAATTCCTACGAGAATATCTTCGGTTAATTTACTAGGGGATTTAGGGTTCCTTGTGACAATCTACGTCGTATAAATACCTCGTATAAATATCAAAATAATCATCAAACAATCATGTAATAAAATTACATCATATATATATAATCCAAGTTATATATATATTAAAATAACACTTCTCAGTCTGGCCTTGTCGGTAACTCGGGAATTCTTCGGCACAGTTATAGTCAAAAGATTTTTAGACATTTTTAGGAAAATGTTTATAGTTAAAAGATTTTGAAATGTTTTATTCAAAACCTTGGTTTTAAAAATCTTTCGTTCTCTATAACGAGAGCTCTGGTACCAAACTGTAACACCCCCAAATTTATACAACTAGTACAACGGAAGACTAGTTGGTGTTACGGGATAGCACATTACTCACATCATAGACAACGCTTAAAAGTCGCGTCGTTTAATAATAAAGCATTTCCATTCATAAATATCAAAGTTACATCGGTCCCAAGTCATATTATTTCATACAAAGTTTTACAAAGTATTTGAATGGAAATTATTGTTTAAGTGCGGGCCATGAATTCTTGTTGTCTTCCCGAGAATTACCTTCAAGTACCTGAGATAAAACATGTTAAAAGAAAAGGTCAGCGATGACGCCGAGTGAATTCATAGAGTTTAATAAAATCCATCAATATAACATCGGTATAAAATTATTACCGAAAATCATTTTGTACAAATCATTGTAATAGGCCATAAAATAGCCAAAGTCATTTTATACAAATCTTTATCAAAATCATAATATAGACGTTTGCCTTAAAAATCATTATACGAGCCAATGTCGTAAAAACATCATACAATACGTCTTATGACGTTGTATGAAAATAAAAACCGTTATATGAATATGGTTATGAAAACCAAAACACGAACATAATATCAATAGTATGACCCCGTATTGCTAGTCAGGCAATACATCGTAATTCGGTGCGTATAGTAGTATTTCGTTAACTGGATTATTATAAGCCGCATGACATTGTTACCTTACTAAACCAAACAACGGGTAGCTAGCCCGGTACTCAATTTGTCCACTTAAATTAGCGTGTCGTCACAAAGGTCACGCTATGGAAATCTTCTCATACATAAATTCGCTTACCAATCAATGTGGCACGACAGGGATCAACCGTCAAGGCGCGAACTGGGGTGATCGTCCCCAAATAGTAATATTAAATGCATAAGCGTCTAACAAATCCCGGTAGTTCACAATTCATGCTAATGGGACTTTTAGTGACATAACCTAACTTTAATAATCCATTTTATTTCATCTATCGGGTCCTTTAATCATTTATCGGGCCATACAATCGGGTCATACAATCATTCGGGTCCAAATCAATAAACAAACAATCGGGACAAATGGTGTCCTATTTTATAAAAACTAACATGTTATCTCCCTCGCGGGTTTATAAAACATTTCATAAAAACATTTAAAAGAGTGCGAGGCTATGAACTCACGTTGATGTGGGAAGGCGGGTTATCGGCAATTCGGACGTACGGTACGTGCTTCAATCACGAAAACCTAGACAAATAATACTCGTCTTAGACTCATGTCCAATGACTTTATAAAAATAACAATTATGTATACATATGATGATTTTGTATATATGATGATCAAGTGGGTTTACATATTCTCGTTTACTTATTTTAATGTTATGTGTCGATAACTTTTATACTAGTTTACTAGTTTTACCTATTTACGTGTTTTAGGTTCAATAGACTTATTATAAGTTCTTTAACTTGTATTAATCCATTTAATACTTATATTATCAGTAGTTATACTTTATATGTTGGGCCCAAATGGGTTAAGCCCAATAATAAGTTCATATGTGTCTTAGTCCATTTTGTTGTATTATTAGTCCAATAACGTTAACTTAGTCCGTTAATGTCCGTATGTTATATAGTTTGGGTTTTATCGGTTTTTACTTGTTATACATGTTTATATATCAGTATATGAGTTTTATAAAGTTCACATTAGACGGGTCCTAACGTCTAAGTTTTATTTAACAAAAACGTTAATTTTACGGTAATAGCCGAAAAAGTCGTAAAAATCATGTTTATAGTTTTTATAACTTGTAAAACTTAACAAGTTACCATTTTTATAAAATGTCCACTTATTTATCATTGTACATATTTATATAAATGTATTATATAAGTTAGTGGGTTTTAATTTACATTTTATACTATTTTTATTTGAGTGCTCATATAATATTATTATACTTTAATTTCCAAAATCTGATTTTTATTTTCATCTTCACCAAAACTGCCATATCTAGAGTTCTATACGGAGATAGAAGCTTAAATTTTTATGACATAAACTAAATGATATGTGCTCCATTTAACTCTTCTATAGCTACTGTTGAATCAGCTTCTAATTATTTTCTAAAAATCGTCCAAAACAGTGATCTCAGATTTGTACATTAAACTTGTTTTGATCATATCTCACTCATTACAATGATTCCATTGCATGGCCAACTCTCACATGTATACAAGACCCATAGCTTACTGTATATCAATCTATTCAAGTCATTTTATCAGTTTACCATATGATTCTTTACTGTTTTATACAGCCATCTAAATTAAGCAAGATTTTAACCTTGTTTCTTATAGTTTTTCATCTTTTTAAGCATGTTTATCTACACCAAATCCCCACACAATATTTTTAATCATCATTAATCATCATATACATATACATAAGTAAAATAAATACTAGATTACATAATAAAAAATAATAAGAAGATGAGGAGAACAATCTTTATACCACCATGATGATGTAGGTTGTGATCATAACATAGATTTTGATGGAGAAACTTGTGCATAGCCAAGACCATCTTCAAGACCACCATTCTTCATGAACACCTTGTGGAAAATCAGCCCCAAGACACCATGTAAACTCCTCCTTGGATGTTATAAGCACCACCAATCAATAGGGTTTCAAAAGGGCTTCAACATGTGTATGAATAACATGAGATTTTGTGGTTAATTTTGATCAAATGAGGGTTTTGTTTGTGATGATGGACGACACAAAATGGGGAGGATGAGAGAAATGTGTGTGGTATTGCATGTTGTAAGTGAACAAATGGTTTTGTGGAAGTAGTTTCAATGTTGGTAGCTTGTTTATGAAGTGGCTAGGACAAGTGTCCTAGCTTACTTCTCAAGCTAGCCACATAAGGGTGTTGTTGGATTATTTAATCCGTCCCATATTGGGGGTGGGGCAAAAGTGGTTTTGTCTCATCCCCAATTATTTACGGGTACTCCTCGATTCTAGTTTCTCGATTTGCGTGCCCTCAGGTCGTTTTACGAAAAACGTTTTTATAAATTATGAATCAACGTCACAAAACGAATCCAATAAAAATTGTCTCATCAAAAACGTAAATACGTAATCCTAGGGTTTCCGGTTTAGTCGTATAGGACGTTAAAATAAAATCGTAAGTCCTAATCTCTTCTCGTAAATTTGTGAGTTTATGAACCAACTCAAATTTAAAACTCCAAAATAATATTCATGGAAAAATTTATTTTCTGAAATGTCGGACTGTCACCAAAGACGGTGTATGTAAATGTAAGCACGTAACGTAGAATCCTCCGGTTTAGACGTAGTCGATGCTACTTCAAGACGTAAATCCAAATTACTTCCCAAAAATAAGTGAGTTCATAATATAACATTAAAATAATGTTTTTAAATAATATTCAAGAATAAAATATCAACCATAAATTGACGGATTGTCACAATATCCAAGTCTCAAATTTCTTAAGGATGTTCAAGCAACTCAACATAAACATCTCCTTTGTGGAAGCTCTTGCTTACATGCCAAAATTTTCTAAGATGTTCAAGGATTTACTCTCCAACAAGGAAAAATTGGTTGATTTGTCCAACACATACCTTAATGAAAATTGTTCCGTCGTGCTACTTAAAACCTTACCAACAAAACTTGTAGATCCGGGGCGCTTCTTGATACCTTGTAATTTTCCCGGTGTGTAAAATTGCATGGCTTTGGCGGATCTAGGGCAAGCATTAACCTCATGCCTTTATCGGTTTGGAAAAAACTCTCTCTTCCCGAGCTCACTCCCACTAGGATGACACTTGAGTTAGCCAACCGAACCATAGCTTACCCCGTAGGTATCGCGGAGGATGTGTTTGTAGGTGTGGATAAGTTTACATTTCCGGCCGACTTTGTAGTGGTGGATTATGACATGGATCCTAGAGTTCCTTTGATTGTTGGTAGACCATTTTTGAGAACGGGTCGTACTTTGATAGATGTGGCGGAGGGAGAACTAATTATGAGAGTAGAGGATGAGAAAGTGGTGTTTAAGTTAGGGAAAGTTTGTGATAAGAAAGAGGTTAAGGAGTCTAAACCTTGTGAGACTATTAACATAGTTGATGTGCTAGATGAGGTGTGTGATGAGCATTTTCATGACGCTTGAAAGAGTACTAGTGAGGATATGCCCCATGTTGAAACCGTGGCCTCAATTGCTCCCTCCTTTACACCTTTTGGAGAGAGTGATTTCTTCTTGTAGGAATTTGAGTCCAACTTTCTTGGTAATGATGATTCTCCCATCAGTTGGGAAGAAGATATTCTCATTATCCAGAAGTTGCTCAATGAGGACCCTATTCCTTCCCCCATTCCACAACAAGTTACCAATGATGATCCTTCCATAGTAAAACCTTCCATAGAGAGTCCACCTCCAATTGAACTTAAGGACCTTCCATCCCACCTAGAGTATGCTTTCTTAGAGGGCAAAGACCAATTACCCGTGATCATTGCTAAAGAGTTGAAAGAGGATGAGAAAGAGAAACTCATTGAAGTCCTTAAGAAACATAAGAAAGCCTTAGCATGGAAAATATCCGACATAAGGGGTATTGATCCACATTTTTGTACAAACAAAATCCTTATGGAGGATGATTATAAACCCGCCATTCAAAGTCAACGAAGGGTTAACCCAAAAATCCATGAGGTCATTTAATAACTGGGTTTTTGCCTAGTAAGAAAATATTATCGTCCGATCTTCTCGAATTGATTAAGGTTTGAGTGCGACTCAGTTGTTCTTGGTAACGAAAAAAGGAAGTTGGATATCTATTCTATTTGAAAAGGTAAATGCGAAGCGAAAATAAACAAAGATAAATAATAAATGAGCAATGCAAATAATAAAACGCAAACTAAAGCAAAACAATAAATAAAAATAAAACTAAAAGACGAAATTAATTAAAGACTTAAAAATAAAATAAGACAAACTTAAACTCAAACTAAAAGGAAGGCAAGTAAAAGTGCGACTAAGTAAAAAGGCGGGAAAAATAAAGTCTAAAACTAAATGTATAAAATTACAAAACTAAGTCCTACATCCGGAATATTGGCTTCATCCGGAATATGTCCTACATCCGGAATAAAGTCCTTCATCCGGAGTAAAGTCCTTCATCCGGAATAAAGTCCTTCATCTGGAATAAAGTTCTTCATCCGGAATAATGTCCTTCATCCGGAATAAAGTTCTTCATCCGGAATAAAACATTGATCCGGAATAAATTGGTTCATTCGGAAAATAGGTTCATTCGGAATAATTTAAACAAAAGCTTCATCCGGAATAAATGAACTCATCCGGAATAAATTGAAAGAAAATTCTTGATTCAGAATCTAGTAAACAGAAGAATAGTACGAAGAACAAGGGGCAAATAAACAAGCACGAATCTAATCAAATCTAACTAAAATCAACCAAGAGATTTAACCAAACTAACCAATAATGATTAACTAACAATAACCAATTAAAACAAATCATTACAACTAACAATCATAACCAAAATAATCAAAACCCACTTGATTAAAAATATGAAAATTCAAGAACACAACCATGAATCATAAGGAAAGATTAAGCAAGAAAAGAGAAGAAGATGAATTAAAAGCTTGATCAAAATGTAAAGATTCAACAATTAAAAACATGAAAATTAAATCTTACCTATTAAATCTTGAGAGAGAAAACATAAATTTAGAGAGAAAAAGCATAAAATTAAACTAATCCTAATCTACTCCTAATATTAACCAACCCTCTCCTAACAAATGAGGGTGGTATATATAGGATAGGGGAGTGGTTGGTGGCTTCTCTTTTCTTTCTTTTCTTCCTTCTCGTCTTTAAAGTCTCGACTTTTGGCTCGGGATTTCTTTAAACTCGTCTTGAAATTTCTTCATAAATAAGACTTGAGTTCTTCGGCTTTATTAAACTTCCGTCTTTGGACTTTTTCTTTGATAAATCTTCAGAATAGGCCTTGGACTTCCGTTCTTTTTGCACTTTTGATTTCTTGACTTCGTCTTTTGTCTTTTTCTTTGATAAAAGCCCGTGAAAGCCCGTATTTTCCTTCCTTTTCACATTTTGGTCCTAAAACACAACAAAAACACAAACCACGCATAATTCCGACATTTATGCCATAAAATACACGTTATGGTCTCGTTTTCATTACAATTAAGTGGTAAAAGGATGGGTGTTTTCAAACCTATCAAATCCCCTACACTAGACCATTGCAATGTCCTCATGCAATGCATTAATCACAAAGCAAGATTACACTTTTCATCACAATCAATCCACATTGGCCTTTATTAAAGAGATAGGAAATAACAAAACCAGTAAAGAAATCAAAAACTTACCTTAGGGTTTTGGAAAGTCGTGAATGATTATCATCCTCAAGTTTCACGTTCCCCAAACCGAGCTTAAAAATGAGATCATTGTTATTATAAGTTAGCAAACTAACACGAACTCATGTGGGCCAATTATTCACTTAGAATCCCTTATTCCTAGGTGTATCTATTATATTTTATTATTGTCTTGAATGATCACGAGGATGCATTGTTGACTTATTTCGATAGTTATTAAGGCTGAAAATAAAGTGGGACGATTAATCAATACTTAGCTAAAGGATAAAATCTTTTAAAACTGCTTCTCGGGACCTCATAAAGTTCATATCTTGGCATAACTCGCTTCGCGATTTGAGACCTTTCTCGGACCGATATTTGGTAGCGACTTCATACTTCAAATCTTGAGAGACGTTCATGAAATAATGGTCTTCTCTTCATAATAGGAATTTCTTCACTCGAAGTTTTGAGAGATTCTTCATACTTGGACCACGACTTCTTCATTTTTCTCCAATCATTACTTTGGACTTTGATATACAACGATCCGCCTATTTATCCTCATACCTTGTTAGGGCCTTTTTGGATAGACTTCTCAATGATCTTTACGGGAGCATTTGCTTTACGTCGTGTGTCTTGATCCTTCATATTGATCTTTGATAAGTGATTCTTCACATCACTTTGGATCTTTAGAAACAAAATGTAGCCTTCATTCCTTGTTAGGGCCTTTTCGGACTCGCCAATCTTCGCATCCCGCTTCAATAAGTTATGCCTTGGCTATGAACTCTAATCCATACCGAGCAACTTTTAAACGATCTTGAGCTAGAAGCTAAGTAACTTTTCAAATCGTAGAACCTTATTTATTGCAGATAAATCTATTAGCAAGCGATGGGAGAATAGGCTTATAATCAACTCACATAAATTCACGAAAGAATACCAAACTTATAATTGACTCTATCATCTCTCGTCTCCACAATTTAAAATCTCAAGGAATGAGACTCGTGGATGCTTAGCCAATTAAATCACAGTTTTGGGTTTTCGAGTCGTCTATAGGATCTTGCAAACTCTTAGACTTTTTCAAGTTTTAGAATTCGCATTTTAAAGTTCCCTTGATAAACGACTCTCTAGGATCAATTATAGGAACTTGCGAAAAGTTCTTGTTCTTAACCCGTGAGAGTTAAGACTTTCGCGTTTTAAAGTTCCATATATAAAAGCCTAGCAAAACTTGACTTAAACACGTTAAGGATACTAGCTAGAGTAAACTTAGATAAGTAAACTCGGGTTGAGTCAAAATATTCACGACTTTGAAAAATTTAAAACCACTTTATTGAAAATTTATTCTAGCAAGGAAATAAAATAGAACTATACAACTAGGCCGAAATAGATTAAAAATTTTGAAAAAGGTCGAAAAATCGAATTTTCCGGTTAGAATGAGGACAAATTCGTGGAAAAGCCCACTAAACTTCGATAGAAATCCCCCCTACACTTGATATAAACATTGTCCTCAATGTTTAAGCATGTGGGAGTAAACTCCCCTACACTTAGGACATTGTGCACGTTGTTTAAATCTTGCTAAGGAAACGAAAACTTAAGTGATTCCTATTTTAATATTGAAAAATATAAAATAGTGAATCAAAAGAGTTTAGGATAGAGCCGGGAAGACGAAAACACGGAATCACGGGTCGTCAAAAATCATCAGGAGTGGATCATTGAACGCTCGAATCCCTGCATATGATAAGAAAGAAATCAAGAAACACCAACGGGGCTCCCCCTACACTTATGGTGAAAATAGGTAAAGATAGATAGATAATTGGGTTGCCTCCCAAAAAGCGCTTGTTTATATTAACCGAGTCACGAGCCTGACTCGTCCCCGAATTAAATGGTCCATGGGGAAGCCTCGAATGTAATACCGGGATCAAAGACCTTGTCATCGTTTCCGGAGGACATCAACAAAGGGGAGGCAGGAGGATAAGTCTTGAATGGTAGAAAGGTCCGTTTAACATACGAGAAGTATGTGAAGTCTTGATCCACGGGAGGTGGGGTGGGTAAAGGAGACAAATTGTCATCCCCCAAGGCAATGGATGGTCACTATTCGGCAAAGCCGTAAAGGTATCAATCATAGAATGGTCATTGTCACCTCCCGGGTCAAAGCACTCATCCTCATTCATGAAACAGGGAGAGTAAAAGCAATACATCACCCGCTTGGGTGTGCACACAGTAGGATGAGGTGGCAATATAATATGAGAAGCATGAGAAAAATTACCTTCCACCTGCGTAGAGTCAAGTCTTTCCACCTCTACGATAGAAGGAGGCATGGCTAACAAAGTATGCTCATTAATAGCAAGAGAAACAGGGCTATCAATGTCCTCAATCCCTTCGTCAAAGAGGGGATTCACCTCACTAGATATGTAGGCGTCATCAAAATCAAATAAAGGGTTTGAATAAATCTTGAAAGTTTCTTTCGGCACGTCTTCATCGAATAGTGACTCGTCATCACTAGAAGTAAATCATCATCTTGATCAAAAAGAGGATTAGAGAAAGCCAAAGAATCATCTCCCAAAGTGTTGGTGGAAGGAACATCTTCATTAAGAGCGACGTCTGCCGTAAGCTCCTTAAAAGTTAGCACATCACAAACCTCATCAAAGAATTTATCAAGACCAAAATCACTAATCTCACTCGAAGTATCACAATCCTTAGAGGCATTGGGGATATTAAGAGAGGGAAGTGCAATTACGCTAGGACATTGAGCAACTAGATCATTCCAAGAAGTAGTATTCTCATCGTCATCATCATCATAATAGTATTGACGCACAAGAGGAGGGGTATAATCACTAAGATTAGATACTTGCTCTTGTTGCTGCCGCTTTTCCTCCTCCCTAACTTCTTTTAGCAGAACAACGGCTTCTTGAAGTTGCAAAATAATGGCTTGTGTTTCGTCATTCAAAGTAGTGAGTTGTTGGGCAATACGAATTCTCTGAGAAGATTGATGATTGAGGGTGGGATGTGGGGGCTCACAGTTATGAAAACCAGAATTATAGCACGGATGTGGCTCATAGGAAGTCATCGGTTGAGAAGAATTAGAAAACGGATTTGGTTCATAATAATCCATCGGTGAAGAAAAATGAGGACACGGATTTGGCTCATAATAATTCATTGGCTAACAATAAGAAGTATCGTGAGGGCCCCCACAATTTTGGCAACGTGGGTATGGAGGAAAACCCGGTGAGTTTTGTGGATAGCTATTTCCGTTGTCATAATTGTAACCCAGTTCTTGCCCGTGACCATACGGGTATCGAACCGGACACGAAACATGCCAATGAGAATCGCTTCCACAATAGATGCAAGGGAGAATAGGAGGTGGATTAGAAAAGGACGAATTAGTCGAGTTGCACGATGGACAAAATCCGAATTGTGTATGGTCGATATAGTTTCCGCACAGCTCACATGTACACCATTGACATGAGTCGTTCCCGTATAATCGTCTCCCACACCCGACGCAATGGACATAAGAATCCATAAAGAAAAATAGATAAGCAAGAAGAATATTTTTGGTGCAAAACTTTGAAAAAGAGATGCTTTTTATGATTTTTCAAATGTTTTTGGGATTTTTGAAAATTTTGGACACGAAAAATAACGTTCATGAGTGAACGGATCCCAAAAGCCAACGCGTCTCTCACAAAAAACTGTTAATCTTCACGAAAAGAGCTGGCAGCGGCGCCATTTAATAACTGGGTTTTTGCCTAGTAAGAAAACATTATCGTCCGATCTTCTCGAATTGATTAAGGTTTGAGTGCGACTCAGTTGTTCTTGGTAACGAAAAAATGAAGTTGGATATCTATTCTATTTGAAAAGGTAAATGCGAAGCGAAAATAAACAAAGACAAATAATAAATGAGCAATGCAAATAATAAAACGAAAAGTAAAGCAAAACAATAAATAAAAATAAAACTAAAAGACGAAATTAATTAAAGACTGAAAAATAAAATAAGACAAACTTAAACACAAACTAAAAGGAAGGCAAGTAAAAGTGCGACTAAGTAAAAAGGCGGGAAAAATAAATTCTAAAACCAAATGTATAAAATTACAAAACCAAGAAAACTGTTCATCCGGAATAAAGTCCTTCATCCGGAATAAAGTCCTTCATCCGGAATAAAGTCCTTCATCCGGAATAAAGTTCTTCATCCGGAATAAAGTCCTTCATCCGGAATAAAGTTCTTCATCCGGAATAAAACATTGATCCGGAATAAATTGGTTCATTCGGAAAATAGGTTCATTTGGAATAATTTAAACAAAAGCTTCATCCGGAATAAATGAACTCATCCGGAATAAATAGAAAGAAAATGCTTGATTCGGAATCTGGTAAACAGAAGAATAGTACGAAGAACAAGGGGCAAATAAACAAGCACGAATCTAATCAAATCTAACTAAAATCAACGAAAATATTTAACCAAACTAACCAATAATGATTAACTAACAATAACCAATCAAAACAAATCATTAAAACTAACAATCATAACCAAAATAATCAAAACCCACTTGATTAAAAATATGAAAATTCAAGAACACAACCATGAATCATAAGGAAAGATTAAGCAAGAAAGGAAGAAGAAGATGAATTAAAAGCTTGATCAAAATGTAAAGATTCAACAATTAAAAAAATGAAAATTAAATCTTACCTATTAAATCTTGAGAGAGAAAACATAAATTTAGAGAGAGAAATCATAAAATTAGACTAATCCTAATCTAATCCTAATACTAGCCAACCCTCTCCTAACAAATGAGGGTGGTATATATAGGAGAAGGGAGTGGTTGGTGGCTTCCCTTTTCTTTCTTTTCTTCCGTCTCGTCTTTAAAGTCTCGACTTTTGGCTCGACATTTCTTTAAACTCGTCTTGAAATTTCTTCATAAATAAGACTTGAGTTCTTCGGCTTTATTAAACTTCCGTCTTTGGACTTTTTCGTTGATAAATCTTCAGAATAGGCCTTGGTCTAAAACACGACAAAAACACAAACTAATTCCGACATTTACGACATAAAATACACGTTATGGTCTCGTTTTCATTACAATTAAGTGGTAAAAGGATGGGTGTTTTCACACCTATCATCATTAAAAAGGAAGTGATCAAACTCCTTGATGCGGGCATGATTTACCCCATTTCCGACTCTCCATGGGTTAGCCCGGTACATTGTGTTCCAAAAAAGGTGGAATCACCGTAGTACCTAATGAGAACAATGAGCTTATTCCTATGAGACTTGTTACCGGTTGGAGAGTTTGTATTGACTATAGGAAGCTCAATGAGGCTACTAGGAGAGACCACTTCCCATTACCTTTTATGGACCAATTGTTTGAACGCTTAGCGGGAAATGAGTACTATTGCTTTCTTGATGTCTTTTCGGGTTATTTCCAAATTCCCATTGACCCTAAGGATCAAGAAAAGACCACATTCACTTGTCCCTACGGTACATTTGCTTACAAGAGGATGCCTTTTGGCTTATGTAATGCACCGGGGACGTTTCAAAGGTGCATGATGGCAATTTTCCATGATATGATAGAGCAAACAATGGAGGTTTTCATGGACGACTTTTCCGTCTTTGGAGATTCATTTACCTCATGTCTCACCAATTTAGAACGAATGCTTAAGCATTGTGAGGAAACACGTTTAGTTCTTAATTGGGAGAAATGTCACTTTATGGTGAAAGAGGGAATTGTTTTGGGACACAAAATATCCAATAAGGGATTAGAAGTGGATCGAGCTAAAATTGATGTGATTGCTAAGCTTCCCCCACCCACTACGGTTAAAGGTGTAAGGAGTTTCTTAGGTCATGCGGGTTTTATAGGCGCTTCATACAAGATTTTTCTAAGATAGCTAGACCGATGACTCACCTCTTGGAAAAAGAGGCTCCTTTCATTTTCAACCAAGAGTGTTTGGAATCTTTTGAGACTCTTAAGGAGAAATTGACAAAGGCTCCCGTTTTGGTTTCTCCAAATTGGGAATTACCTTTTGAGCTTATGTGTGACGCTAGTGATTATTCGGTGGGGGTCGTCTTAGGATAAAGAGTGAATAAACATTTTCAACCTATACACTATGCGAGTAAAACCATGACCGGTGCACAACTTCATTATACTACCACGGAAAAAGAGTTGCTTGCTATAGTCTATGCATTTGAGAAATTTAGACCATACCTTGTACTATCCAAAACCATAGTGTATACGGATCATTCCGCTCTTAAGTATCTCATGACAAAGCAAGATGCTAAGCCTAGGCTTTTGAGATGGGTTTTATTGCTTCAAGAGTTTAAGATAGTAATTCGATATAAGAAAGGAGCCGAGAATTTAGCGACGGATCACTTGAGTAGACTTGAGCATCCTTTTCAAGGAGATTTTCCTAATAAAGAAATCAATGAATCCTTTCCATTAGAAGAGCTCATTTCTATCTCTTCCCAAGAGGATGCCACCCCTTGGTTTGCGGATATAGCAAACTATCTTGTGGGGAATGTGCTTATAGAGGGTCTTACTTCCCAACAAAAGAAGAAGTTTCTTAAGGAAGTTAAGTACTACTTTTGGGATGATCCTTATCTTTTTAGGCAATGTGCGGACCAAATCATTAGACGGTGTGTAGATGGGCCCGAGGCATTTAAAATTTTAGAAGCTTGTCATAAAGTACCTACGGGTGGACATTTTGGGCCCAACTATACCGCCAATAAAGTCTTTGATTCGGGTTACTATTGGCCTTCCATTTACAAAGATGCCAAAGAGATGGTGAAATTTTGTGATGTATGTCAAAGACAAGGAAAAATTACGCAACGTGATGAGATGCCACAAAATTTTATTCAAGAGTGTGAGATTTTTGATGTATGGGGCATAGATTTTATGGTACCTTTTCCTTATTCTAAGGGACACAATTATATACTTGTGGCGGTGGATTATGTGTCCAAATGGGTTGAGGCTAGATCCTTACCTACCAATGATGCTAGAGTTATTGTGAAGTTCTTGAAGCAATTGTTTTCTAGATTTGGTGTACCTCGGGCCATCATAAGTGATCGTGGTACGCACTTTTGTAAGGATCAATTCACGAGAGTTATGAAGAAATATGGAGTTAATCATAGACTTTCTACCGCATATCACCCTCAAACCAATGGTCAAACCGAGGTCACAAATCGTAGTTTAAAGAGAATTTTAGAGAGAACGGTGGGAGAGCATCGAGCTTCTTGGTCAGATAAGCTTGATGATGCTTTGTGGGCTTTTAGGACGGCTTTTAAGACACCAATTGGTTGTACCCCTTATAGCTTGTCTATGGAAAAGCATGCCACCTCCCATTCGAGTTAGAACACAAGGCATCTTGGGCTCTCAAGTGGGCTAACTTTGATTTAAACCAAGCCGGTTCACATAGGAAAGATCAACTTAATGAGATGGATGAATTGAGAGCCAATGCCTATGAGAATTCTTTGCTTTATAAAGAGAAGACTATGAAATTGCATGATACTAAGATCAAGAACCGTGAGTTTAAAGTTGGAGAGCCGGTTCTCCTCTTTAACTCAAGGTTGAAACTTTTTGCGAGAAAGATTAAGTCGAGATGGTCCGGTCCATTCACTATTGCTCAAGTGTTTCCATATGGAACTATTGAGTTGTCAGAACCCGATGGTCCAAATTTTAAAGTGAATGGTCACCGTGTGAAAAATTATTTTGGGAAGACATTTCCGTTGAAATGGTCCAAGAGATCCCCATTTTCCCCATGAATTAATTCATTGAGGGAAGAGTCGAGCTAGAGACTCCTTAACTCAAGCATTGTATAACTAGGTTTAGCGTGTTGTAGGTTAGAAATAAGGGTATAGAGCATTGAGGTTAAGTGTAGGGGAGACCTTCTTTTGTCTTCATGATGTTTGTAGGGTTGCTCACTCATTTCATGTTTTGGAGCTTATAGAGGAGGCCCTTGTATCCGGTTCACTTCGTGACTATTGTGATCTTTCATAGACACCTTGTGCTTTAAAAATGAATTCACTATAGTTGATCTTTCCTTAACTTGGGTTAAGCAAAGTCTTTTCATTGTCATAAGTGTAGGGGAAGTTTGTATACTTCCATGCTCTTAAACATTGAGGACAATGTTTAGCTTAAGTGTAGGGGGGTCTTCAATTGAAGTGACCTTACCTAGAACTTGTCATTGACCTTCATGATTTTTTGCATTAATCATTTTTCATTTGCATAAAACATTTTCATTGTATATATTTCTTCTTTTCTTTTTCATCAAAAATACATAAAAGGAAAAAATATAATATAAACATGGTTTAACAAATTTAGAATTCTTTGACATATTAGGCCCGCCATGGATATTTTGACTCAACCCGAGTTTGCTTATTCAAGCATTCTCTAGCTAGTATCCTTAACCATGTAGTCCTTCATTGGTCTATTAGGCTAAGCATCCACCAATCTCATTATTTGAAATTTTAAACTTGTGAAGAATGGGAAATAAAAGCGCTAGATAAACTTCATGATAATTACTTTTGGCTAAACCCTTCTCTTCTTTACCTCTATTTTCTTCGCATGTATATATGTTAATAAATAATCGAGAACGGTTTTAATTGGTTCGTAATCTCTTATGCATTTTTGTCTAATCATTCATGGTTGGTATAAGTACGTCTTAAGATTCTAAGTTAGAACGTTTTATGTGTACTAGACTTATGTCATGCTTAATACTTAGCGGGTGTTTTTCCTTTTATTCTTTTCAACTTTCTTTGTGAGGAATAAAGAAAAATAAGAGCGGCTTAAAAAATGAGTGGCTAGAAAAAAAAAAGAAAAAAAAAGAAAAAGAAAAAAAATAATTATACAAGAATTCCAAGAGGGGCAGTGAAGTGTTAATTATAGTAACTATTAGATTCCAATATTACCTTGACGGGTTGCGGGGATTTAATAGTTGCTCCAATCCAATATTACCTTGACGGGTTGCGGGGTTGAAGATCCAAAGTCTCAAAAAGATGGCGGATGTAAATTATTGCGTGAGTTTTATTTTTCTTTCCTTATGAGTGTGTAGCTACTTATTAATGCATGACATAAGGATTTTACACATAAGGCGAATGACTTATTACTCTTGAAACGGACTTATATTAATTGTGAGCGGTTTTTCAAGTAATGGATGAGAGGATTACTTAGGATTAAAACCGTGCTTCCTTATTTTTGGATTTTGCATTTCTTATACTTCACGCTTGAAATAATGACAAATTTGCCCAAAAGCAATTTGCTCGATTAATAACCGGTTCCACATTTAACTGTCATGAATAAGTTGATGCACTTTTTACTTGTGAATACAATGATCCCGTTTTTAAGCTTGGTATGGGGAAAGTGAAACTTGAGGGTGATAAGTATCCATGGTACCCAAGTCCTAATCAAATTCATTGATTTCTTTATGAGTTATTTCCATCAAAACCGTTTCAAGAAAAATCCAAAAAGATATAAATAGAATTGTTTCTTTTGTATTGCATTGTTAAAAATTAAAATCATGCATCATATAGTGTAGAGTAGTGTAGATGCATTCCATTTTGGCCAAGGTGGATTAATTATGAAGAGAATGTAAATTTGTTCTTTAAAATATAGCATTGCATGAGGACATGACAATGTTCAAGTGTAGGGGATTTGATATGAGCAAAAACTCATATCAGTTAATCAACAAATCACCCTAAAACACAGGAAAAATACCTAAACTTTGTGTTATAAAGCAGAATTATGTGGTATGTTTTGTGTTTGTGTACAAATAGGTAAGAAGGATGCATTTTCAAGCAAACAAGAAGAAAATCAAGCTAATTTGGATGAAAAGACAAAGACGGATCAAAAGTGACAAGCCATTTGAAGACAAAGGACCTATCTTGATAATTTTCCAAAGATGAAGGACTAAAGTGCAATTTTGTAAAAGTCAAGATCAAAGTCAAACCTGGTCAACCATCAAGTCAACCAAGTCAAAGGGCTTAAATGTTCAATAATGAAAGTTGGAGGACTGAAATTGTCAAAGAAATGAAGATTATAGCTTAAAAGATCAAACTGCCAAAGTTGAGGGGTTAATTCTGCCATTTGTGGAAGTTATTTGTGCTCAATCCGTGTAAACTAGTTCTCAACCAGTGAGAATTCAAGAAAGAAGGGGTTTGGATTGCCAGCTGGCCACTAGTAGCCGACACAATTAAATACTCAAATCTCAATAGTAACTTCCACTTTCTAGTTCTCAACCAATCAGCTTTCGCCAACCAATAATACTTTTATCCAATTTAGATAGTGATCCATGTATCACTTCCTTCTCCAATAAAAACAAAACACGTGTCCTCCTTCTTCAACCAAGAACCCAGGGACGACTTTGAGCTAGAATGCATTTTAGAAGAAGATGTAAACATGAAAAGTGTTTAAAATCAAGAGACGAATTTAGCCCACTTATCCAATTAAGATGAAATTCAGTTAATCAAAAAGGCCCAAATGTGTTCTTCATCAAAAAATTGCAATTGTCAGAATGAAGCCGCGTGGAATCTGGTTGGAGGAAACACGTCACTCACCCTCACCAACCCTCACCTGCACTCTATAAATACCCCTAGATAGCTCTCATTTTGATGTAATGTAGAAAGTTTGAAAACACACACACTTTTCCTTTTTCTCTCAATTCAGTTAGGAATAGCTTCACAGCTCAAGAGACTGACAATCTCTTGAGTCTGTTAGTAGTTGTAACTACCTTTCTAGCTTTGTAACAACTTTTCCAACTCAATCAATAAAAGTTCATCTTTTCATCTCCTAAATCTACTGTTCATTCCTGCAATCTTGTTATTCTGTTGATGATGTTAGCTTATTATGATCATAATTGATCATGAATAGCTAATTGTGAAGATTTTTTAGCTGCTTTGCTTAACCTGTTCATCCATTTCCAGTTTGAGTAAATTTTGAAGATTTCAAGTTCATTAATGGTGATCATGAATACTTCACCTTGCTCACGTCACCACGCAATCCAATTTTCATCGTTTTGTTATCGTCTTGTTGCAAATAAGGCAAAAAGTGGCCAAATTTAAAAAAATTTCTTGTTTTTCATAAGTGTTTAAGACACGAATGTAGGTTTTCCGATGGTGAGAATAAGAGTAATTTTTTACTCGACCGTTCGTGTTGAGCACTTAGCTTTGATTCCTTAACTTTTTTAGGCTAAGTCTCTTAAATAAGGACGAGAAATGATAGAGTTATTTATAAGTCTTGTAATCTTTCACGATCTCATGTGTAGTAATTATTAGCTTATTTTCCCCACGCTTTAGTATAATAAATTGTTAATAAATATTGAATTGGCGGTATAGTCACTATTGTTGGTTTCTAATTTGTTTTAGTAGCTTCCATGTAATTAAATTGGGAAAACATTGAGGATTCACCAGCGTCACGGTTTTGAAGTATTGGCACCCGAATAATCGAAAGCTTCACCTAATAATAAGATTTCAAGTGCTCACCTAAACTAAGCAAAAAAATGAAGCTCACAAGGCCAAAAAATCTATGCCCAAATTTAAAGTGAATCAAGCCTTAATCTTTGAATCTTTAAAGATCCAAAATTCGCTTTAGCGTCAGGATATACGTCTTTGGCCACAATAAAACCACCGATGATGGCGGATAATAAAAGGCAAGGCAAGACCGAAGTCATAATAAAAGCTCCATGACGGAGTTGAATAAAAGATGGAGGTAAACCTATGATAATAAGGCCCTTCCGTTAGGGAGCGTATAAAAGTCTTGGTAATAAGTCTCATGTTCAAAACCGTTATAGAACCGTGTTTATCGATCCTTCTTGTTGACTTCATTTTTGACATCCTTGTCTATTAGGATGAATTATTAATTCGATGATTTTGGTTACACCGTTAAAACTCTATTTTTAGACTTAATCTCTATTTACGCATAAGTCAATGATGCATCCTCGTGATCATTAAGACAAATATAAGAGATACCAAGTAGGAATAAGGGAGTTTAGGTGTGTAATTAACACTCATGAGTAATGATTGTGTTGCTAACTTATAATAACAATGATCCCGTTACACGCTTAACATAGAATTGGGTGAAAATCGAGGATGACGAAATTATTTCTAACGAAGCATTCACGTGTTCTTGTTCTTTGACCCTAAAAGTCACTTTATTGTGATGAAAACAATACATTATGTCTAAAACGCGTGTAGTAGTTTATTTAAATTCATGTCTTCAATAAATGTCATCATAAAATGAATTTTGGAAGTGCTAAGATACGTAATTCTAGCATTACGTGGGGACACGGCAATGGTTTAGTATGGGGAAGTGATGAGACTGTAATTATACATAGTCTCATCATCCAAATCGGGCTTAAAACGCTTAAAATATCATCAAAATACCCAAATATATGCTTGTGTTTGTTTATTGTGTATTTTAGGTACGGATATCATGAAATCAACAAAAGATCACAAGAATGAAGCAAAAACGAACACGGGAAACGAAGCCGCACAAAGAATCGGACCCAAATTATGATTTTCTTTTGAAGTCCTTGAAGTTTGAAGAATTGGCAAGATTGGTCCCTCACTTTTGAAGATTTGTCATTTTAAACCCTTGTAAATCCTAATTTTTACACTTGGGTCACTAAAATTATGAGATATTACATTTATGGTCCTTGAAGATTGTCCAAATAACACATTAAGTCCTTGGAATAACTTTTCAAAAGTTATTGTGGCCAAAATAGGAATTTGCAAACTTGTATAACAAAGTATATGGGTTCGTTTGCTAATTAAACTTAAATGACAACACATAGGGACATGGGGGCTTTTTCTGGCAGACAAAGAAACTTAGCCCAGCCACTCACAACACGATACATCACCCCACTCACAGTTTTTGGCCAATCAACTTTCACCTATAGCCCACGTCACCTTTCCATTAACAAAACCAGTTAACTTGTTTCTAAAATGAGTTAATAAGAAAATTAGTGGGGGAAACAAACATTTAAAAATTAAAACACCCTTAAACGAATCAAAGTTTCCCCTGTTTAACCTTCATCCCCATATAAACCCTAATTTCCCATTAAACCAAATCAAAGGGGTTTACCCCCATAACCTCCAGAACCCTAATTGGGTCTGTCAACATCAAAACCTAACATATCAAACCTTCACCAGCTCACTCCTGTCCCCTCACAACCCTCCCATGTCCCACGTTTTTACTAGCAAACAAAGTGGTATAGCCAATCTAACGTCCCACATGCTTTCCTTGGTCCCAACGGACTAATTTAAAGGCCAATATTAAAAACCATAGCTGTCTCATCACATGATGCACCATTGACCAATTTTGATAGAAGCTTCCAAGGGCAATTCAGGAAGATTGTAGCTAGGGTTTTAGCAATTGTATTTCTATTCTAGAATAGTCTTACCAGTAGTATAAATACTTGTGGCATGTCACAAGTATTGTTGTTCCAGATTTTCGCCTTGTAAAATATTTTTTATTTAATGAATAGTTAAAGTTTTATTTAATCAAAATTCTTGCAAGAGATATATGAGTTCCATTCTAGTGTAAAAGTTTATTTTTCTTTGCAAATTAGTTAAGTGTTTTTGAAATTTTTACTTGGAAAGTGTTTTTAAAATCCATGACTCTTAAGTCCAAAGTACTAGAGGAAGTGACAGCCGAATTTAGACTTTTGGACTTAAAGCTCATATTAGTTAAAGTTAATCTTGGATTCAGAAGTTGTTCATAAAGTTTAAGTTTGTTTTTGGTCTCAAAGATTTTTTTTGAAAAATTCAATTATCTTGTTTAAGCACTAACTACTTAAGGGATTGGCTTAAAAGCTTTTGACAAAAAGCTTTTGAGCTAGACTCTTTAAGCTTCATGTTTCTGTCCCTGGTCTTTTGATTGTGTGCAGGTTTCAAGAAACAAGTCCCATTATCCATTGCATTTTCATAAATTTTATGTGTGAAGATATTTGTCCCCTTTGGGTACATTAAGGATTCCACCAACAAGGGTCTCTACTTGTACATTAGCTTTCATAAGCTCCCCTACTAACCTATAGAAGGCATCAGCTAAAAGGTATATTGGCTTGAACTCCATTAGATAGTTTTTGTGAGTTATTATGTGAAATTTGTGAGTTTGTATGAACTTGTGTATTTTTTGGTTTAATTAGTTTATTCATGTTTGTTGAGCTCTTATATGCATGTTAGAAATAGCTTAAATCAGATTGTGTGTAGTTTGTTAAGAATTTGTTGGTTAATTTTCATTTTCAGAAAATAGGGGGTGTTTGGGTTTAGGTTTTTAAGTGGAAAAAGTGACATCATACCTGTTAAAAACTAGTCCAACTCACTCACTTTGGTTAATTTAGGTTAAGTTAATGGTTGTTTTCAGTTAGATTAAGTTTTAAAAGAAGTTTGCATGTTAAAAGTGTTTAAAATACAATAAAAAATCAGTAGGCCTTTAAGTATTTTGTTTAGTGTGTTTTGATCCCAAATCTTGGAAATCATTAGATAATCAGTTAATCCAGGCTTGCAGTTTAGTTTTTAGTATTTTGGTTGAGTATTGAGTAAGATCTTGTGAGCCAAAATTCACCCTATGTGCAAATTGCACCAGCAGAGTGCTCACCAGACCACCTTACTATACAGTGACTGTATTTACCCATTATGTGTGATTCTTTGCTGTAACTTGTTCTTTTTCTTGTTTGCTTGCCTCCCCATAACGCAACTGGTTGTGGGGGTGCCCTTGTTTCCAAGTAAAACCCAAGAACCAGCTTTCCTAAGCTCTAAACGTCACCAGACCCGTTTTTTATAACTGTTAGTGGGAACCATGTCCCCACTGCTAGTGAAAAGGTTCCCATTGCTTGGGATAAAGACAAAAAGTTCTTAAGTGTCACTATCAGATTATTAAAACTTTGTCTTTAGTGGACTATTTTAGGAGTTTTTGGCTGATTTTAGTTTTGTTATTTTTCTTAATTTATTTCTGATTTTTCTATAAAGTTTATTTTTCTGTTAGTGTTCATTTACTATTTTTTAGATTAAATAGCATTTTTAATTAGTTTTTAATTACTGTTTTTTTGTCTTTTAGTGAAAAAATTTTACATTTTTCAGTTTTAAAATTTTTCTAAGATTTTGAAAACTAGTTTAAGATTTTTAGTTTAAAAATATTTTACTGTTCAGCTTTTTAAGTAATTTTTAGATTTAAATTAAGATTAATTAGGGTTTAATTATTTTTTGTTTTGTCTTTTAGTGTAAAAAAGTTTTTTTTTCAAGTTTTTCCAATTTTCTACTTTTTAGTAATATAATTTAGGATTTTTCAAAAAGTAAGTTTAATTTTAGCATTATTTTAATATTTTTAATCATTATTTTAGTTTAAAAATAGTTTTTAGCATTTTAAAAATAGAAAAATAGTCTTTAATATTTAAGAAAAATACTTTTTAGTCTTTAAATAATATAAGTAAGTTTTAGTTCAATAAAATAATATTTTGAACTTTTTCTTAATTATATTTAATTTTAGGGCTTTAATTAGCATTTAAAATTAAATATTTAATTAATAAAAGGTTTTAAAAATTATTTATTGGATTTTTATTCTTATTTATATTATTTTAGACTTAGTTTTTATTTTTAATTAATTTTTAGTTTTAATTTTTAATTTTCTCACGATTTACGTATTTACGTTCGCGTTTTACGTCAATTCGTCGTAGTATAATCGTAATCGTAGCTCGTCTTTAATTTTTCTTTCTTAAACCAAAAACGACACTAATCCATACATATTGGCACTCATAATCACACACCTCCTTCGAGAACGAACCCTTATTTATTCGGTTTTACGTTTTTCCTAAAGCGTAAGACTTAATACTTGCCGCTCATACGCGTTTTTCCTAAAACGTATACGATTACATACATCAGTGAATTTATAGAGTTTAAATTAAATAAAGAGAACACAAGTATTTTGAATAACCTTCCATGGTTAATAAGTCATCGAAAGACACTTATGTTGTACGGACATAATCATCGGTGTTATTACATAAGCCTCATGACATTGAACGTTAACATATATTATTTCAGCCCAACACACCTAGCCAAGTGCGTATATTTCTCTTATATGTATGCATCTGATGTTTCATTACTAGTGTTTCACTATACCACGTGATAGCTAGTCGCGACCGGACTGGGCGTCACCCCGATTGATCTATCCATAATATTAGCGTTCTTTCGATTAATAATTCACGATTCCATGGGTCTTTTAAGGATAAAGCTGACTTATGTAAATAAATTTCATCTAAGCATACAATCGGGTCCCTTGTGTTCTATTTTAATATAAATAGGGTTTACCACAATTTCTGGTTGCACCCATTCATGGGTTTACAGCAACTCTTGTTGTACCCTTCATTTTCAGTAAATATTTTTCAAGTAAATAGAGCTTCCATAACTTTTAGTTGCACCATCCAATTGGTTTACCGCAACTTATAGTTGTACTCTTTATTTTTAATAAAACAAGCATGTTATCCCCCTCGCAAGTTTCTAAAACAATTAAATAATTCAAAAGCGAGGCCATAGACTCACCTTAGTACGAAAGTGGTATTGAGACGATCGCCGACGATAAGTGATGCCCGTTAGACACGAAAACCGCAACCTACCAAATAAGGCGCGCTCATTAATAATCGACTCAAGTATAAACCATACTTAAATAATACAAAACTCAAAATTACAAAACCATGACAAATCCAAAAAATTAACAATACAAGTGTACTTCTATACCCTTCTACATGTTTACTTTATTATACTATACCCTCGATAAAAATCTGTTGGCATATACTAAATGTACAAGCTGATTTACGTCACATAAATAACTCCGTTTTCGACGAAACTTGGTGACAAACTCACACATAACCTGATTAAGACTCAGTTTGAAGTTCATCTAAAAATATTACACCTAAGGCCTTCTGCCCGACACATCTTTGAGTTACAAAAATCGGACAGTTTTACGCCTTCGACTCATAAAACCATTTTGATTATCTAAACACCTCCGTTTACAAAACCGAGACTCGGGTTTGAAATAGACTCACAACCTGAACTTTAAAGACTTACAACAGCCCTTGACTCTTTTTAAAACTCATTCTATAGTCCCCGATATTCGATCTAAATATCGAGAACAACTTCGACTTGTGTCGATACTCGTCTCTCGGTACACGAATAATAAAACTATTGTAACTTCACACTCGTTTGGAGTTAGAAGCTCTAATTTATATCAAATCGAAGCTAACAAAAATCTTTACAACACTATTCAATTAATTTAACAATAACTCAAAATTAAGATATCCAAAATCTGCCTTAAAGTCACTGCCCAAAATCACCTCATAAAAACTCACACAAAATCATATTTTTAACCAATTCTAACCATTTTTCTACTCACCCTAATCCCCTAACATCAATATTTATCAATCCTAACACTTGTATAAATCATAAAAATATAAACTCAAAATCCAAAATAAATTTTCATCAACTAAACAATACGATCTAAACATGATCATCACATGCATGATCATAAAAACAGCTTCAAAAATTCGTATTTTTATCAAAACTTCAAACTTCATGCATGTAAGAAATTTTTGTATATATGGGGATCACCTTTTGATTATTAGTATGAGACTTTTATTAGTTTCAAGTGATTAAAGGTGGATCAAAAATTTCAATGGTGTTTTGGTTTGGTGTAGGGACGACAAAAGAGAGAAGAAAACAGAGAGGAAGAGTTTTGATGGAGAAAGCATGTGTGTGTGTGAATAGTAGCCATTTTATATGGTAAGTTAGGGTTGTTTATGTAAATAGTGGATAGTTTTGGGTTAAAATGTAAAAATGAGTTAAAAAGCGGGAAATGACTAATAGTCAATTTTGAAAATATTTACGGGTCTCGGGTTTCATAAAAATACTTTTCAAAATTTAAAACGCACACAAAATATGATATAATATAGTCCCGACACGACTTATACGCAATTAAAAACGATATCGTCAAAAGTATTAAATATCAAAACCATCTATAATAAAACATAAAATTTGGGCATCCGTCGGTATCACGATCACTAGTAGTTCTCATCACTCGTTAAAACGTAAAGTACGAGAAATAAAAATAGATACAATAAAATCATTCATATGATAATTTGAGAATAAGATATGGTTACCTAACATATTCCTTGCCGGTTTTCATCTAAACGACATTCTTACGCTAAGTTTCAAGCCATAACCTTCTCGGTTAGTCGTAATATGTAATAGTCGAGATTAAAATAACGACCTGAAATTGACGGATTGTGACATCGAACTCGAGATTACGGGATTTCACACAATACGTAAAGAGTTCATTTATTTAATAAATGTATTTATTATATTTATTAATTTATTTAATAAATATATTTATTACTTTTATTAAATTAAACCGAGATATAACTTTAACGGTCATTAAATAAATAAGAGTTATGTATTAAAGAACGTTAAAGAATATATATATAGAAACATGATTAAAAGAAAGATGGAAGGAAGGTTCCGGAACACCCCATAGAAGGGTGTTCGAATGGCGGTTAGGGCACAAAGGCAAAAAGGAAAAAAATTTCCTTTTATTTGTTGGGCTACAAGATTTACTAGGCCTATATATATATCCCCTCACCCTCATAATTCCATGCACTCTTCAATCTCTTTCTGTCCTCTCTGTTGGTCGATCACAACACCAACCCACAAAGGGTTTGGTGTGGTTTTTTCTTGGTGCTCGATTTTAGTTTAAATCGAGTCCTAGCCCCTCTCTAGGGTTGTTGGGTTGATTTTCTACAAGAGTTATAGATCGGTTTACACGTGCTAAAATCACGGTTAGCTCGTTGTATTACGCGTGTACAAGATCGTAATATAGTCTTACTTTAGACTATATCTTGGTAGTGTTCGTTATAAACCCTAATTGGTGATTCGTTCTTCGTCTTGTGGATTTGCTTTAGCGTAAAGGTATGTAACCCTAATTCGATTAATTATAATTGTGTTAATTATGATCTTTTTAAATCGCTTCCGCTATATGTGTGCTTTGATCTCGTTTAGGGTTTTATATAATTGTTATGATGTTAATAAACCTTTAGTGGCATCGAGAGCCGTTTTAACATGTTATAAATATCGAAAATCTAAAAAAAATTTAACTAATAATTGTTTGAGATAAAACTACATGTTTTTTAGATTTTCTTAAAAATTAGGGTTTTGCTTTTTATAAATTAGGGTTTGGCTGATTTTTATAAAAAAAGAATTCTTTTTTAAACCCTAAATTACATGTTGGATAATTTTAGATTAAACTGCATGATTAATTGTTATGTCATGTAAATTAAAGGTTACGATCCGAAGAGATTTAATTGTTAAGTGATTTGGGTGGATCCATAATCAACGTGCATGTTTTCATGAATTATGAAATTGTATGTTTATATGATTTTATGCGCTACTTGCTTTATTTGATTCAATAAATATTTAATTAGGGAAGACTTTTATCCTGAATATAAAAACCTAGATTTAAAGGTTATTGAATAAATCGTGTGCAAGTCGGTATATGATTTATTTGTCGCACATATAAATTATTATTGTGTGTTTATTATTTAGATGTTTTTTACTTGTTTATATATTAAAATTGTTGAATTATTATAAACAAGGGTTTTATTTAGAAAAGAAATAATATGGACTAAATCATATTAAAATTAAGATTTGTTTAAGATCTAAATTACATAAGATTATGTTGATTAGTAAATTGCAATAATAATCTAACGGTTTACTTCTTTTGACAAACTATAAAGTGGGTATAACGCACTGCTGGTCATGTACCCGGTTAAGGAGGGAGGTGTTAAGCCATTAGTCGCTGACCAAATTCCCAGCTCGTCTATGCGTCAAATTGAAATTACCTACGATTATTATTTGAATTATACCTTAAGGTTGATTTACCTCAAATTCACACCTGAAACACAATGAATAAGAGTATTGCTTTGTGCTTTAGCCGAGTTCTAGGAAAAGTACGTTGTGAATAGTTGTGGGTAAATTCTTTGATTGGTTAAACCAATACCTTAACATAATTTATGTAGAAATTTAGTTTCATGAAAAGTTTACTAAATGATTTATTAAACTTATGCCATGAAGTTGTATGCATGCTTCTCCACACATTGATTTTGACATCAAATTTATACCCTTAAAATTTTAGTTGAAAGCTATCTAATTGACGAACACTTGAAATTACTACATCATCAAATGAGATTTGTGGGTGATGTTGTAATGGAGAGAAAACTTTCATAGAATGAGAATTCGTATGATGGTTTTACGTTATTCAAATTAGACGACTTAATTAAGTTACTCAGTGAGAGATGGAAACTTAAGGCATTCAGAAGGGATGAAACATGTTTACAATGCAAAGCGGTCTTTTGGAAATGTAAATCCCTTAAATGTAAGTCGCTATTTTGAGTACATTCATTACTAGCAAATCAACTAAGGTAATGGATCTGAGTCAATATAGTTCTAGGATTCAAGGAAAATACTATGGTTTATATACCGGGGGTAATATTATTTTCTTGAAAGTATTTTGTTATCCAAAATACTAATATTTGAACTTATTTCTATAGAAATGGCTCAACCCGACAATAACACTATAAGTTCTAAGTTCTACGTTCAAAGCGGTCTAAACTTCAATGATTGACACCGCTCACTAAGAATTGTCTTGAGACTAGAGGGTACTATTGATATCTTGACTGCTCCTTATCCAGGGAATCTTGCTGAAGGAGCTTTTGAAGTGAAAAGGCTTGAACACGCTGTTAATGTTAAGAAGCACTCAGAGGTGGCTTGCTTAATGCTAGGGAAAATGGCCCCACCACTATAAAAGAAGTATGAGCTATTTTCACCTAAGAGTATGCTTGATGAGCTCAAGGCTATGTTCGAGAATCCGCAAGATGTGGAGATCTACGACTTAATAGATGCTTCGCATAGCTGCAAGCAAACTCCTGGAAAGTCTATTAGGGGACATTACATGGCGATGACGGGTTATATGGAACAACTCATTGCACTAGGACAACCCTATGATCATAATATGGCTATCAACCTGATCAATAGGTCCCTTAACAAGGACTTCAATGATTTTGTTAGAAACTATAATATGCATTTCACGGGGAAGAAAGTGAATGATTTGCATGCAATGCTCATTTACTACAAAAACGGATTAAAGGACAAGGCATCTACCTCTACTCCTCCTGTACAAACAATACAAAAGGGTAGAGTGAGTAAGCAAAAAACGCAAGCGAACAAGAAGAAAGGCAAAAGCAAGGGTGATAAAGGCAAGCAAGTTGTGACTTATTTGAGACCTAAGCAGAACTTTGTCAAGAAGAATAAATCTCAGAAGGATGAGACTTGTCACTATTGCAAGGCAAGTGGTCACTAGAAGAGGAATTTCCCACTTTACCTCGAAGAGTTGCGAAAAATAAAGAAGTCTGAGAAGAGCGCTGCAGCTTCAAGTACTTTATTATGATTCAATTATTCAATTTGGCATACAAATTAAATTCCTGGGTATATGGTACGGGATGCGGTATTAACCTTTTTTAATACGCTTCAAGGATTTAATCTAGAAAGGAAGCTATCCTATGGGGAACAATTTCTGCAAGTGGGCAATGGCGCACAAGCAGCGGTTGAAGCTATAGGAACATTTATTTAGTTTTACCTTCGGTTTTAGTACTTATTTTAAATGATTGTCATTATGCACCTACAATTGTTAGGGGTGTTATTTCCTTTTCGTGTTTGTTGAATAATGGATTTGTTCACACTATTGATAATAATGGAATTTCTGTTTGGAAAAATAGTATTTTTTATTTTAATGCAATTTCTGTAAATGGTGTGTTTGAAATAAACATGCATGAAAATGAATCCAAGTATAATAATAATTCTATTTTTAGCATGAATTAGAAGAAAAAGTTTGACAAGAACTCTTCTTATCTTTGGCATTGTAGACTTGCCCATATTGGGAAGACTCGTATACAAAAGCTTCAACGTGAAGGTCTTTTGGAAAATATCAATGATGAATCATTTGATAAATGTGAGGCTTGTCTCTCTGGAAAGATGACCAAGAAACCTTTTTAACAGCAATATTGAAAGAGCTACTGATCTACTTAGTTTAATACACCCTGATGTGTGTGGACCACTTAGACATGTGTCAAGGAAAGGCGCTAGCTACTTCTTAACATTTACGGATGATTATAGCCGTTATGGTTATGTTTATTTACTTAAGCATAAACATGAGGTATTTGAAACATTCAAAGTGTTTAAAGTAGAAGTAGAATTGCAACTAGGAAAGAAGATTAAAGTTCTTCGTTCTGATAGAGTTGGTGAATATTTAAGTCAAGAGTTTAAAGATTGTCTAAGTGAGAATGGAATTGTTCAGCATCTTACTTCTCCCTATACTCCACAACAAAATGGTGTATCCGAAAAGAGAAATCGTACACTATTAGATATGGTGCGATCTATGTTTAATCTTATTACTATACCATTATCCTTTTGGGATTATGCTTTAGAATCTGTTGTTCGCATTTTAAATATGATTCCCACAAAGAAGGTGAATAAGACACCATACGAACTATGGCATGGCAAGAAGCCATATTTATCTTACTTAAAGGTATGGGGTTGCGAGGCGTATGTGAAACGTGACTCGGGTGACAAACTCCAACAACGATCTGTGAAATGTATCTTTGTAGGATACACTAAAGAAACTATGGGATACTACTTTTATTATCCATTTGAGAACAAAGTGATTGTTTCTAGGTATGGACACTTCCTTTAAAGTGATCTTGTAAATCAAGAATTCAGTGGGAGAAATTATGATCTTGAAGAGAGTCATATAGATACATTACCTTCTGAAAACACTAGTGAAATAATTCCTGTAGAACCAGAAAGTCTGGCGGTTCCACCGGAGTTAGTTCCTCTGATTAGATCTGAAAGGATTAAAAACGCGAATAACAATATATGTCTTAATATAAAGGATGATGATGAAGTAGGGGATCTTGGAGAACCTATCCTCCATGCTTGATCCTGAGAAGGATAAGTGGATGGTTGCTATGGATGAGGAAATGAAATCCACGAAAGTTAATGATGTTTAGATTCTTGTAGATCCATCACCAAATGCTAAAGTAGTGAGACATATGTGGATATACAAGAACAAAACCTACATGGACGAAAAAATACAATACTATAAAGCTCGTTTAGTAGCAAAAGGTTTTACTTAAACTTTTGGCGTAGACTACGAGGAGACATTTTCTCTTGTAGAAGACTTAAGAGCTATTAGGATTCTTGTAACACCCCATTTTGGAATGGAATATTAAGCATAATCATGGCGTGTCATCAAAGCATACAAGGATAAATGTCTAAGCATTATTCGACCATAAAAGGGAAATACCGGAATCAAACATCGGTAACCCCAAAGTAAAGCTCATCACACACAAACATAAATACTGTAAAAGGAAAGGACGAAACAATGTCCATAGCAACGGTATCAAAGTAAAGGAAATGCATAAAGTAAAGAAAGACAGTAAAGCTTCCAATCCATATGCACATACGTTTGAGATCTACGAGCGTCCCTGAGTACCTGCCGTTTTGGGAACATGAAAAGGAAAACGGCTGAGCAAGACGCTCAGTGCACGGATGTACAATATAGCATGACAATAGGATAAACATGTAACATATAACAGCGGAAGACTAAGTTCTGAGTAAACTGGTTAAGTATTAGGAAAACTGGTTTTATAGTTTGAAAAGCCTTATGTTTATCTTATGAAAACTGTTTTAACATAAATATACCATAGCCCATATAGGTCATGAAAAGGTCACGTGCATGAATACTTGGAGGGGTGACCTCATCATGCTGACTAGAGGGGATGCCTCTAATTAATATACTGGTTTGGGTAGGAGGGATCAACTCCTTGTGAAGGATGCAAGGCACACACCACATTCACCATGATAAACTGAATAAAACATGTAACTAGGATGCACCCATACGCCCCACCTGATATAATAATATGGCCAAAACTGAAAAGGGACGCCACGAGCAATCACTCCGCTGTGGGGAAGTCATAACATTGGTGCCTCCAATTTTATGGTTATGGTACCTCCATAACTAGGTGAAACTGGTCATGCTTGTATATGGCTATAGATTATGCTAATTAAACATAAGCAGTTCAAAACAATAAAACAAATGCTGGGGAAAACAGTTGCCTGCATACGGGGAAATCCTAATAAGGAAAGAATGTCCATACTGAAAGGACGGGAATCCGTACCTCAAGTCCAGTGAATGAACGGAAGAAAGACTCCTACTTCTGGATCACTAACGCTACATGAATACACACGTGTATAAGTATCGATTCACTGATTACGTACTGGGTTTTATGTCTCATTTAGCTGACTTGGTATGTTTTAGGTCATGGTTCACTGTTTAAAGTCTTAAACTGTGTTTATCTTGTATTTTGATTACTCTGTTTAAGTATTACTGGTATTTCATGTATTATTATACTTACTGTGTAATAATAAGTAACTTTCCAAAAATAGCAAGTTTCCAAAAATAGAAAGTTTCCAAAAATAGAAAGTTTCCAAAAATAGAAAGTTACCAAAAATAGAAAGTTTCCAAAAATAGAAAGTTTCCAAAAATAGAAAGTTTCCAAAAATAGAAAGTTTCCAAAAATAGAAAGTTTCCTAAAATAGAATTTACTGCCTAAAATAGATTAGTTTCTAAAAATAGAAAGTTTCCAAAAATAGATCAGCTGCCTTAATTAAATAAGTTTCCATATATAGAAGGTTTCCATGATTAGATTAGCTGCCTGAATTAGATAGATTTCCATATATAGAAGGTTTCCATTAATAGATTAGTTGCCTTATATAATTAAGTTTCTATAAATAGAAGTTTCCATATTTAGAATTAAGCTGGTTACATAAGCTAACATATAAGTCTACGTGTTTATAAGCTGATTTCTTAAGTCATATGATATAGTATATAGTTTAATTATTAATTCATGTATTTTAATTAAACTATAGGTTAAGCATTTTAATTAAAATATAACATGTTTTAATTAAAATGAAATGAAAATACTTAGGTTAAAATGTGTATTATTATTATTAATAATATAACCTAAGTCATGTCTAAATTAATTAATTATAGGCATGTTTTAAATAATTAATTAATTATAACTTATAACATAAAATACTTAGGTTAAATTAATATCATGTTAAATTAATAATTAGAATAACCTAAGTCATGATTTAATTAATATCTCATGTTATTAATTAATTTATATCCTAAGTTCATGATTCATAAAAATTAACATGTAACATAGATCATGATTTAACCAACGAACCATGAATCGGGCATGAATTCAACACCGTACCCCGAGCCAAACTCGGGGCACGTGTGCCTCCTTGCTGCCGTGGGTCCCACAAGCACCAACCAAGACCAAAAATGGTCTTGGTGGTGGCGGCAATAAGCAAACCAAACCCCCCTCGGGTTTGTTTGCTAGGCGGCTAAAACAAACACCCTTTCTATAACGTTCTTTGATTTTAATTTACCCCAAAACATGTTAGATCAATGTTTAATTATCATGTTTTAATAAGAAAATAATAACATGTTCATGAAAATAATCAAAGATCAAAAAGAATTAAAAAGAAGGGTTTAGAATGATATACCAACACGTAGCTTGAAAGGGGATGAACAAACACGGTTTCTAGCACTTGTATTTAATGTCAAAAATCAACAACACCCTCCTATGGTGGTGATGTAGGTGGCGGCACAAAGAGAACCAAGGAGGAGGAGGAGAAAACTTTTTAGGGTTTATGTTTTATTTCTTGAAAAGTGAAAATGAAAAATAGTTTTTACCATAACCCCCCCCCCCCCTTTACTTGTAAAAGTCCATGGGCTTAGCCCATTTCTTGTTTTTGTGCCGTGGGTATGGGGGGCCCACATGGGGTACCCGTACCTTTCTCGTGTCCCGATGTTTTGTGTTCGTTCGTGGTTAAACGTGCTCGTGTTTAAAGTGTTTCTGTTTATTTTATCATGTCGTTTATCGTAATTTTAACGCTCGTAATTATATTATATGTATATACGTAATTATTCTAGTTCGTATTTTAAATGGTGATCATGATTTAATTATGTTCACGTGACATATATATTAACTGTTTATCATGAGTTCGTACGTAATCGATACTTATCATGTCATACACGTATGCACTTGCTTGATTA
This sequence comes from Glebionis coronaria, assembly GCA_025667525.1. Classification (NCBI taxonomy): domain Eukaryota; kingdom Viridiplantae; phylum Streptophyta; class Magnoliopsida; order Asterales; family Asteraceae; genus Glebionis; species Glebionis coronaria. The sequence goes on from CM046876.1 coordinate 377,773,655, forward strand.
TTAGCACATGAATGTGATCAATACTAAATGAGGTAAGTTTTAATCTAGGACGTACGATCTTAAGGGAACTATTCATGGTAAAAGCATGCGGGTTTTACAATTCTTCCCCCCTAAAAAGAATAATTCGTCCCTGAATTATAGATAAAGCAAACTGGAAAGAAGTAACATACCCGAACTCAAAATATGAAGTGAGGGTAAGAAGCCCTGATAGACTCCTCTGTTTCCCAAGTGGCTTCCCGCTCGGTATGGTCCCTCCAAAGAATTTTGACGAATGGAATCATCTTCCTTCTCATGACTCGTTCTTGCCTGTCGAGTACTCGTTCGGGTTCTTCTATAAAAGTGAGATCTTCACGTATCTGTTCCAGTGGATACTGAACCATGTGAAGGAGATGATAATTGTACCCTCTGAGTAAGGACACATGGAACACGTTATGCACGTGCGAAAGCTGAGGAGGTAACGCCAATCGGTAAGATACTTCACCGATTCGCTCAATGATATCAAAAGGTCGGATGAAACGAGGACTAAGTTTCCCTTTGATCCCGAAGCGTTTAACACCACGTGCTGGCGAAACCTTGAGGAAGACGTGATCTCCCACATTAAATTGTATGTCCCTACGATGCTTATCGGCGTAACTCTTCTGACGTGACCGTGCTTCCTGCAGCTTCTGTTTAGCTACTTCGATCTTCTCATTGGTCATTTCTATAATCTCTGGTCCTTCGAGTGTTCGCTCTCCCACTTGATCCCAGCAAGTTGGAGCACGACACTTTCTGCCATACAACATTTCGAAAGGATCACATTTGATACTTGTGTGCCAGCTGTTGTTGTATGCAAACTCGACCAAACAGATGTAATCGTCCCAATCACCTGTCCATTCCAACGCACACGACCTTAACATATCTTCCAATGTCTGAATTGTTCGCTCCGACTGTCCGTCCGTTTGAGGATGGAAGGCCGTACTCAGCTTAAGTTGTGTACCCCAAGCTTTTTGCAGACCTTTCCAGAATCGCGACGTAAAACGAGGATCTCTGTCTGAGACGATGCTGGAGGGAGTGCCATGGAGTCTCATGATCTCCCTTATGTAAGTATCTGCGAGTTTACTTACCGGATCTTCCTTGCGTATCGGTAAGAAATGAGCTGATTTGGTGAGTCGATCAACAATGACCCAAATAGCATCGTGCTTCTTCTTGGTAGGCGGAAGACCGGTAACAAAATCCATGGTGATTTTGTCCCACTTCCACTCTGGAATATCCAACGGTTGAAGGAGACCGCCCGATCGCTGATGTTCAATCTTAACCTGCTGGCAGGTAAGACATTTGGAGACATACGTGGCTACATCCTGTTTCATACCACTCCACCAAAAGTGTTGTCTGATGTCATGGTACATTTTTGTCGACCCAGGATGTATAGAAAATGGGGAGCTGCGAGCTTCAGCTAACAATGCTTCCCGGAGTTCTTGGTTGTCAGGAACACAAAGTCTCGTGCCCTGCCAAACGATACCGTCTGCGTCCATTCTGAATTCTGTCTGCTACTCCAAATTCTGAATTATCGCCCAAATCTCTCCATCATCCTTCTGCGCTTCCTTGATCCTAGTCAGTAACTCAGGTTCTACTCTAAGATTCGCCCAGTATCCGTGCTGCCCACGTACCATGATTTCGATGTCTAGCCGCTCCAAGTCTCTTATGTTTTGTTCCTTGATCTCAATGCCGTTGATCATTCCGGACTTTCTGCTGAGTGCATCTGCTACTACATTAGCCTTCCCGGGATGATACTGTAGGTTAATATCATAATCCTTCAACAGTTCCAACCATCTCCTTTGTCTCATGTTCAATTCTCGCTGTGTGAAGATATACTTCAAGCTCTTGTGATCCGTGAAAATGTCGCATGATTCTCCATATAAGTAATGCCTCCATATCTTCAATGCGAACACCACTGCAGCAAGTTCTAGGTCATGCGTAGGATAGTTTTCTTCATAGGGCTTAAGCTGCCGTGAAGCATACGCGATCAATTTCCCATGTTGCATGAGAACACAACCCAATCCCTTCCCCGATGCATCGCTATAGATCTGAAATCCACCTGTACCAGATGGGAGAGTAAGAATAGGTGCAGATACTAACTTCTGCTTCAGGTCTTCGAAGCTCTTCTCTCGTTCTTCCGTCCAGACGAATTTCTCTCCTTTTCGCATCAGTTTGGTGAGAGGCAATGCCAAGCGGGAAAAGTTCTCCACGAATCTGCGATAATATCCAGCTAAGCCTAAGAAACTGCGGACTTCTATCGCTGACGTTGGTCTTGGCCATTTAGTGATAGCCTCAACCTTCGCTGGGTCCAAAGTGATCCCTTCTGCTGATACAATGTGACCTAAGAATGCCACCTTGTTCAACCAGAACTCGCACTTGGAGAATTTCGCATACAGCTGCTTCTGACGAAGAATCTGTAGTACTGTACGGAGATGGTCTTCGTGTTCCTCCGTGGATTTAGAGAAAATCAGGATGTCATCGATGAATACAATGACAAACTTATCAAGGAATTCATGGAAGATTCTGTTCATCAGATCCATGAATACTGCTGGAGCATTGGTCAGGCCGAATGGCATGACCACAAACTCATAATGGCCATAGCGGGTACGAAAAGCAGTCTTAGCAATGTCCTGCTCTTTAACCCTCAGCTGATGGTAGCCTGACCTTAGATCGATCTTTGAGAAGTGTTTGGCTCCTTGAAGTTGGTCAAACAGGTCATCTATACGTGGCAGTGGATATCTATTGCCGATGGTAATCTTATTAAGCTCGCGGTAGTCAATGCAAAGTCGCATGCTGCCGTCCTTCTTCTTAACGAACAAGACCGGTGCGCCCCATGGAGATGCGCTTGGTCTAATGAACCCTCGTTCAAGAAGTTCCTGCGGTTGGTCCTTCAGTTCTTTTAGCTCTATGGGAGCCATACGATACGGAGCCTTAGAGATTGGCTCAGCTCCCGGAACAAGGTCGATATTGAACTCTACTTCTCGTGCAGGTGGTATGCCTGGAAGTTCATCTGGGAAGACGTCTTGAAATTCCGAAACTACTGGTTGATCCAGTATCGATGGGGATTCAGCATCCATGTCATGAACCGTAGCTAGGTAACTTTCGCAGCCATGTGACAGCAATGCACGTGCTTGCAAGGTAGATATGACTTGTACAGACCGTCCGGGTATGAACCCGTTATGAATGTACTCTGGTGCATTAATGTCGCCGAAGATCACCCGATATGAGTGGCAGTCTATGGTAGCATGGTGCTTGGATAGCCAGTCTATGCCGAGAATCATATCGAACTCAATCATGTCTAGGGGAATTGCATCTACTGCACGAACTTTATCGTCAAACTCTAGAGGAAGACTCTTGTATACATGAGTTATTAATACAGAGTCTTTCAAAGGCGTGGAAATGGTAAGCTTATTTTCTAATGGCAAGGGAAGTGTCCTGATGTTCTTAGCATAGGAAGTGGAAATAACTGAATGAGTGGCACCCGTGTCGAAAAGAACACATGCAGCATGGCCGTACATATACAAAATTCCAGTAATGGTACCTGTAGATTTGTTTGCCTGATCGCGCGATGTCGTGTAGACACGCCCAGTGGTAGGAGGCGGTTTAGTATCAGCATGACCCGAAGTACCCTCCATTTCACCCTTACGGGAATCTCTCATACGATGGCCAGGGAGGCCGCACTTGTAGCACGCGTCGGAATCACGACGACATGGGCCAGGGTGTCTGCGATGGCAAGTACTGCAAAGAGGATGAGTGAATCCTCCAGCAGGAGTCCTTGCTTGCTGAGGGCCTGCTGATGACGAAATGTGTTAAAATAAAGTATATGCACGAGTATAAGACATATGCGTCATAAGATGTTTACCAGTGTTAGCTGAACGGTTAGGCTGAGAACCCCTGTGGTTCTGGTCCTTCCCGTTACCGTGGTTCCTGGTAGAGATTGATATAGTGTCAGCATGAGAGATATAACATGAAATCATAAGAAGATGCGTAAATAGTAGGACCTGCTGTTGTTGGAGTGTCCCGCACTGTTACGGTAATTACCATTACCGCTGCGCCTTTCCACAACAGAACGGTCGTTAGTGTGACCGTTTCCTTTGGGCTGATTAGGCTGCTGCTGAGTAGCCGGCTGAGACCGGTCCCCAGTTTTCTGCCTGGAAGATACAGTTTAAGAGATGATTATAGAACATATAATGATAGGATGGGGTCTGGTTATCGATAGAACACGAAATGTTTACCTCTTGTCGGGTCTTTCAGCTTCCCCGAACTCATCGCGTTCCTGCAACATCTCAAGCTTCCTTACTGCGTCGGCCACTTGTGCTACTTTATTGAACGTAGCACATACCAGATTGTTCGCGACCGAGGTGCGAAGTGCCCAGCTAAAATGGTGTGCCTGCTCCTCAGGAGTACCAGCTGTTGCTCCCAGAAAACCAGCCAAGCGAAGAAAGCGCTGCATGAATTCGTTGCTATTCTCGCCCGCTCTCTGACGTATCCCATGGTATTCTCGCTTGAGTTTGTCCTGCTCTGCCTTAGGAAAGAACTGCTCCATCACTCTCTCCTTGAATAGGGCCCATGTCAAACCAGCGACCCATTCATCACCTCCTTCTGACTGCGTCAAAGCTAGCCACCAGTTGAGTACATCGCCTTCAAACCGGTAGCATGCCAACCTCGCCTTGAATGCGGGGTCACATCCCATAGCATTGAAAATCTTCTCAATGTGAGTCACCCAGCTTTCAGCATCGCTGGGGCTATCAGTCTTTTCAAAAGCTCTAGGACGAAGCTTGTTGAATCTTTCCAACCACACTGCTAGTGTCACTGGAGGAGGAGGAGGAGGTGGCTGATTGTGCTGCTGATTGTTGGCAGCCTGAACTTCAGTACGAATGTCATTCCTCAGTTGAGGAAGCAAGGCTTGCATGGCAGCCTGAATTGCAGCATTGAGCTGCTCTTGCTCGCGTGTGAGAACCATCTGACAGTATAACATAAAACATATGATTAACAGTTCAAAACATAGGATATATATTATATATATACATGAAAAAAAAAATTATGCCAAAATTTTCACGAGAAAAATTTTATGCAAGAAAATCTTTGTATGAATGCATGATGCAGTTTTATGAAAACTTTTGATGCTCGAGAGTGAACGCCTCTGGTCAGTTCACTCAAAATAAAAGACATATCGAGGGGACGCCTATGGGTCGGTCCCAAATTTAAAAGTTTCGATAAAACACATGCGACTAAATAGGGCCAGTCCTGTACCAACCATTACTTAGTCAAAAACCCTGTAACAATGACATGTATATGTATGCTTAAAAATGATTAATGCATGAAAACAGCTGTCAGTTCTAGGAAGACCGTAGTGACTACCCACTAATCACAGGTCATATTTGAGAGCCCACAGGTCGAAACCTTGGCTCTGATACCATAATTGTAACACCCCATTTTGGAAATGGAATATTACGCATAATCATGGCGTGTCATCAAAGCATACAAGGATAAATGTCTAAGCATTATTCGACCATAAAAGGGAAATACCAGAATCAAACATCGGTAACCCCAAAGTAAAGCTCATCACACACAAACATAAATACTGTAAAAGGAAAGGACGAAACAATGTCCATAGCAACTGTATCAAAGTAAAGGAAATGCATAAAGTAAAGAAAGACAGTAAAGCTTCCAATCCATATGCACATACGTTTGAGATCTACGAGCGTCCCTGAGTACCTGCCGTTTTGGGAACATGAAAAGGAAAACGGCTGAGCAAGACGCTCAGTGCACGGATGTACAATATAGCATGACAATAGGATAAACATGTAACATATAACAGCGGAAGACTAAGTTCTGAGTAAACTGATTAAGTATTAGGAAAACTGGTTTTATAGTTTGAAAAGCCTTATGTTTATCTTATGAAAACTGTTTTATCATAAATATACCATAACCCATATAGGTCATGAAAAGGTCACGTGCATGAATACTTGGAGGGGTGACCTCATCATGCTGATTAGAGGGGATGCCTCTAATTAATATACTGGTTTAGGTAGGAGGGATCAACTCCTTGTGAAGGATGCAAGGCACACACCACATTCACCATGATAAACTGAATAAAACATGTAACTAGGATGCACCCATACGCCCCACCTGATATAATAATATGGACAAAACTGAAAAGGGACGCCACGAGCAATCACTCCGCCGTGGGGAAGTCATAACATTGGTGCCTCCAATGTTATGGTTATGGTACCTCCATAACTAGGTGAAACTGTTCATGCGTGTATATGGCTATAGATTATGCTAATTAAACATAAGCAGTTCAAAACAATAAAACAAATGCTGGGGAAAACAGTTGGCTGCATACGGGGAAATCCTAATAAGGAAAGAATGTCCATACTGAAAGGACGGGAATCCGTACCTCAAGTCCAGTGAATGAACGGAAGAAAGACTCCTACTTCTGGATCACTAACGCTACATGAATACACACGTGTATAAGTATCGATTCACTGATTACGTACTGGGTTTTATGTCTCATTTTAGCTGACTTGGTATGTTTTAGGTCATGGTTCACTGTTTAAAGTCTTAAACTGTGTTTATCTTGTATTTTGATTACTCTGTTTAAGTATTACTGGTATTTCATGTATTATTATACTTACTGTGTAATAATAAGTAACTTTCCAAAAATAGCAGGTTTCCAAAAATAGAAAGTTTCCAAAAATAGAAAGTTTTCAAAAATAGAAAGTTACCAAAAATAGAAAGTTTCCAAAAATAGAAAGTTTCCAAAAATAGAAAGTTTCCAAAAATAGAAAGTTTCCTAAAATAGAATTTACTGCTTAAAATAGATTAGTTTCTAAAAATAGATCAGATGCCTTAATTAAATAAGTTTCCATATATAGAAGGTTTCCATGATTAGATTAGCTGCCTGAATTAGATAGATTTCCATATATAGAAGGTTTCTATTAATAGATTAGTTGCCTTATTTAATTAAGTTTCTATAAATAGAAGTTTCCATATTTAGAATTAAGCTAGTTACATAAGCTAACATATAAGTCTACGTGTTTATAAGCTGATTTCTTAAGTCATATGATATAGTATATAGTTTAATTATTATTTCATGTATTTTAATTAAACTATAGGTTAAGCATTTTAATTAAAGTATAACATGTTTTAATTAAAATGAAATGAAAATACTTAGGTTAAAATGTGTATTATTATTATTAATAATATAACCTAAGTCATGTCTAAATTAATTAATTATATGCATGTTTTAAATAATTAATTAATTATAACTTATAACATAAAATACTTAGGTTAAATTAATATCATGTTAAATTAATAATTAGAATAACCTAAGTCATGATTTAATTAATATCTCATGTTATTAATTAATTTATATCCTAAGTTCATGATTCATAAAAATTAACATGTAACATAGATCATGATTTAACCAACGAACCATGAATCGGGCATGAATTCGACACCGTACCCCGAGCCAAACTCGGGGCACGTGTGCCTCCTTGCTGCCGTGGGTCCCACAAGCACCAACCAAGACCAAAAATGGTCTTGGTGGTGGCGGCAATAAGCAAACCAAACCCCCCTCGGGTTTGTTTGCTAGGCGGCTAAAACAAACACCCTTTTTATAACGTTCTTTGATTTTAATTTACCCCAAAACATGTTAGATCAATGTTTAATTATCATGTTTTAATACGAAAATAATAACATGTTCATGAAAATAATCAAAGATCAAAAAGAATTAAAAAGAAGGGTTTAGAATGATATACCAACACGTAGCTTGAAAGGGGATGAACAAACACGGTTTCTAGCACTTGTATTTAATGTCAAAAATCAACAACACCCTCCTATGGTGGTGATGTAGGTGGCGGCACAAAGAGAACCAAGGAGGAGGAGGAGAAAACTTTTTAGGGTTTATGTTTTATTTCTTGAAAAGTGAAAATGAAAAATAGTTTTTACCATAACCCCCCCTTTACTTGTAAAAGTCCATGGGCTTAGCCCATTTCTTGTTGTTGTGCCGTGGGTATGGGGGCCCCACATGGGGTACCCGTACCTTTCTCGTGTCCCGATGTTTCGTGTTCCTTCGTGGTTAAACGTGCTCGTGTTTAAAGTGTTTCTGTTTATTTTATCATGTCGTTTATCGTAATTTTAACGCTCGTAATTATATTATATGTATATACATAATTATTCTAGTTCGTATTTTAAATGGTGATCATGATTTAATTATGTTCACGTGACATATATATTAACTGTTTATCATGAGTTCGTATGTAATCGATACTTATCATGTCATACACGTATGCACTTGCTTGATTATTAGCACATGAATGTGATCAATACTAAATGAGGTAAGTTTTAATCTAGGACGTACGATCTTAAGGGTACTATTCATGGTAAAAGCATGCGGGTTTTACAATTCTCATAGCCATGGTAGCATACTATGACTATAAGATATGGCAAGTGGATGTTAAAACTGCCTTCTTGAACGGTCTCTTTGATGAAGACATCTATATGCAACAACCGAAAGGGTATGTGTAACACTCTCAAATTTCGTATCGGATCAGCGGAAGGGTCAATAGAGTGTTACGGGATAGCACAATAACTCAAATCATAGACAACGCATAAAAAGGGTTGTACAAGGTCAAGCATACATTCATTCGAATAAAAGTTTTAAGTTTACACAAGGTCCCCCAGTTTCACATTCATAAAGTTTACAAAACATAGTTCGAATGAATATCATTATTATGTGGGCCATCAGAGTTGATCTCCATCCAAGTTACTTTCAAGCACCTGAGATAAAACATGCAAAAATTATATCAGCGAATGCCTAGTGAATTCATAGAGTTTAATAAATCCGTTATATAAAACAGTTATAGAAAGCAGAACACAAGTATAATATCATAAGTGAGTCCTCATATTGCTAGTCAGGCAATATATTATAAATTAAGTCATACATCTTATACCCTCCATGAGACCGTAGTCTCAATATTACTATTATAGGTAACATTATTATCATTATTATTGTTGTTGCTATCACTATTGGTATTTGTATTTGTATTGGATTATTACCAGCCGCATGACATTGCTACATTACTAAAATAAACAACAGGCTACGAACACGACAAACAATTGCCCATCCAAATTAGCGTATCGTCATAAAAATCATGCTATATAAATCTTCTCATACATAAATTTTCTTACCAATCAATGTGGCACGACGGGGTTCAACCGTCAAGGTGCGAATTGGGGTGATCTTCCCCAAATAGTATTATTATATGCATAAGCGTCTACCAAATCCCGGTAGTTCATAAGTCGTGCTAATAGGACTTTTAGTGACATAACCTAAATAATAATAATCCATTTCATCTCATTCATTGGGTCATAATATCATTCGAGTCCATATCAATAAGCATACCATCGGGACTACTTGTGTTCTATTTTTATCAAAACTAGCATGTTATCTCCCTCGCGGGTTTATAAAACATTTCATAAAACATTTAAAAGAGTGCAAGGCTATGAACTCACGCTAATTGGGAAAGGCGGGTTATCGGCGATTAGGATGTACGACACGTGTTTCAATCACGGAAACCTAGACAAATAATACTCGGTCTTAGACTTTTATCAAATGAATTTATAAAAATAATGCTTATGTATATGTAATGATGTCATAAATATGATGATGATCAAGTTGGATTTTATCTCCTCATACAACATTATAGTTGTTATGTGTTAGTTAATATAAACTAGTTATACTAGTTTTAACTCATTTACATATTAAGGCCTAATAAGCCCATTAAGAGTTCAATGCATTATATTAGCCAATTTATACTTTTAATACCAGGCCAATACTCATATTTTGGGCCCAAGTGGGTTAAGCCCATGAGTAAGTCCATTAGTGTTAAGCCAAACTAGTTGGGCCTAATGGTCCAATAAGGCTACTTTGGCCCATTATAGTCCATAAGTTATAAAGCTCGGGTTTATCGGTTTTTACTTGTTAAATGTGTTTACGTATCAGTATATGAGTTTTAAAAAAGTTACATTAGACGGGTCCGACGATCTATGTTTTATTTGGCGAAAACGTTAATCTTTCGGTTTTAGCCAAAAAGACGTAAAACATATATAGTTTGTAGTTTTAGAAAACATTTGAGTTTTACTTTTATAATATGTAATGTTTATTTATTTTAGTATACAAACTCATTTTATAATAGTTATTATTAGTTAGTGGCTTTTATATAGTTATTTTATAATAATATTTACTTGAGTGCTCTTTTTATATTATATAGTTTATTAAGAAATCTGATTTCTAAAGTCAAGTCCACCATTTTTGTCATATCTTGAGTTATACAAGGAGATAGAACCTCAAATTTAAACAGCATAAACTACATTATGTGTGCTACAAATAATTCTGATATAGCTACTGCTCAATCAACATCTAAATATTTTTAATAATTCTTCCAAAACAGACTATACATATTTGTACTACAAAAGTGTTTGGCCATATCTTGCTCATTTTTAACATTCCATTGCATGGACAACTCACCACATATGTAAAAATCATTTAATAATCTGTATATTTAATAATCCAAGCCATTTAACCAAGTGATCATATTGATACTTACTGTTTTATACAGCCTATGTGTCTAACCATGATTTTATCATTTTTACTTGTTGATTTTAGCCTTTTTAACCTAATATATTAACACAAAAACCCCACACAATATTTTGATCATCATTTATCATCATATACATATATATTTTTGAAGATAACACATGAGTACATTTACAAAATAACAAGATGATAGAAAGAAATGATCTTGTACCAACCAATATAGTGAAAGGTTAAGAACAAGACTTGGTAGTTGGTAACCAATCTTATGAAATAGCAAGACCACTTTTGAGATCACCGAGAGTATGAGGACTCTTTGAGAAATCAGCCCTAAACTCTCTTGATAACTCCTTGTTACTTGTTAAGATTACCTCCAATCTTCATCTTTTCATATGGGGATCAACATATGTAAATTATATGTAAGATTTTATAGCTAAATTTTTGGTGTATGGTGGTGTATGGTGGTGTTTGTTGGTGTATATGGGACGGCAAGGGGAGAGCAAAGAGAGAGATTGAAACTTTTCTCTAGTTTGCATGTAAGTAAAAATGAGAAATGGTTTTGGTTTAGTGGTTAGATGGTTTTGTAAAGCTAGGAGGACAAGTGTCCTCTTGGTTTATGTAAAATTGACACCAAAGGTGGTGTTGGTAGCTTGTTTGGCCGCCCATAACGGGGGTGAGACAAGTGTATACTTGTTTCATCCCCACTAATTTACGGGTACTCCTCGATTCTAGTTTTCTTGATTTGCATGCCCTCGCGTCGCCTTACGAGAAACGTTTTTATAAATTATGAAACTACGACACAAAACGATTCTAATAAAAATTGTCTCATAAAAACGGAGTTCAAAAACGTAAATACATAAATCTAGGGTTCCCGGTTTAATCGTAAAGGACTTTAAATTATGCACACAAGCCCTAATTTCAACCCGTAAATTGTGAGTTCATAAACCAACACAAAAATAAAATTCAAAATAATATAAGAGAAATAATTACTACCTGAAAATGTCAAATTGTCACAGCATTTCCTCCTAAAAATGAATCAACGTCCTCGTGATCCATTTCATTTCGATGCCCGTTTCTTATAGAAGTCAAAGAGGTGTGGATATTTCTTCCACATTTCATCCTCTCACTCCCAAGTAAATTCTGGCCCATGCTTTGAATTCCACCGTACCTTAACGATAGGTATCCGACTTTGTTTAAGTTGCTTTACCTTACGATCCATAACCTCTACGGGTTCTTCGATAAAATGAAACTTCTCATCAATTCTGACCTTATCCAACGAGATTTTCTCATCACACACTGCTAAACATTTCTTCAGATTAGATACATGGAATGTGTTGTGGACACCATGAAGTTCTTTGGGTAAGTCTAATTTATAAGCCAACGGACCTATTCTAGACAAAATCTTAAATGGTCCAATATAGCGAGGATTCAATTTCCCTCGCTTCCCAAATCTTATGATGCCTTTACATGGCGACACTTTCAACATCACACGGTCACCCACTTCAAACTCCATCAGTTTCCGCCGTACATCCGAGTAACTTTTCTGTCTACTTCGGGCTGTCAACAGCCGTTTCTTAATCTGAACTATCATCTGTATAGTTTCCCGAATCAATTTTGGTCCTGTGAGCTGGGTATCCCCAACTTCACTCCAACATACAGGAGATCTACATTTTCTACCATACAAAGCTTCAAACGGTGCAGCCTTAATGCTAGCATGATAACTATTGTTATATGAAAATTATGCTAAAGGCAAATGTTTATCCCAATTCTTACCAAAATCTATCACACAATCTCTCAACATATCCGCTAGTGTATGTATCGTCCTTTCACTTTTCCCATCAGTTTACGGGTGATAAGCAGTGCTCATATCGAGATTCGTTCCCAAGGATCTTGGGAGGGATTTCCAAAAATTCGATGCGAATCTAGGATCTCGATCAGAAATAATCGATACAGGCACTCCATGCTTACATACAACATTCCCAAGATAGATACGAGTCAGCTTCTCCAGTGAGAACTGCTCTTTAACAGGAATGAAGTGATCTGATTTGGTCAGTCTGTCGACAATGACCCAAATCGAGTTATTTCCAGAAGATGTTCTAGGAAGCTTAGTGATAAAATCCATCGTGATTCTTTCCGACTTCCATTCAGGAATTTTTGGTTGTTGAAGTAGTCCTGATGGCTTTTGATGTTCAGATTTGACTTTTCCACAAGTCAAACATTGAAGAACATACATAACAATATCAGCTTTCATATTCAGCCACCAGTATAACTTCTTCAGGTCATGATACATTTTATCAGAACCAAGATGAATGGAATATTTAGATTTATGGGATTCTAAAATGATTAAATCTCTTAAGCCTCAAAACTTAGGTATCCACATATGACCTCTTAAGTATTTCACTCCATAAGCTCTAACCTCTAAAGGATCCCCTTCACCTCGGAACCCTTCGTTATCAAAATTTTCTTTCTTACAGGCTTCTATTTGTGCATTCCTAATTTGTTCAGGCAAATTATTGTGCACAGTCAGGACTAGAGAACGTACCATGATAGGCTCTTTATCCTTTCTACTTAATGCATCGGCAACAACATTTGCTTTTCCTGTGTGATATTTTATATCACAATCATAATCACTTAACAATTCTATCCATCTTCGTTGCCTCATATTTAATTCCTTTTGATCGAGAATATACTGTAGGCTTTTATGATCGGTGAATACCGTACACTTGGTGCCATACAGATACTGTCTCCACAACCTAAGAGAAAAGACCTCGGCTCCTAACTCAAGATCATGAGTAGTATAATTCTCCTCATTTTTCCTTAATTTCCTAGAAGCATAAGCTATCACCTTTTCTTGCTTCATCAAGACAGCTCCATAACCTCTAAGAGATGCATCACAAAATACCACAAAGTCTTCACTTCTGTCGGGTAATAATAGAATTGGTGCACTACATAATTTTTGATTCAATATCTGAAATGCTCCATCTTCTTCACTTCCCCAAACGAAAGGTTTATTTTTCTGCGTAAGCTTAGTCAGGGGTTTAGCTACTAAAGAAAATTCTTTAATGAATCGTCTATAATAGCCAGCCAATCCCAAGAACTGTCGTACCTCCGTTGGCGTTGTCGATGCAGACCACTTCTTAATGTCTTCAACCTTTGCCAGATCAACATGAATTCCATCTTTGTTAATCACATGACCAAGAAATTGAACAGAGTCCAACCAAAATTCACATTTCGAAAAATTTGCAGACAACTTTTCATCCTTTAACAAATTCAAGATAGTCCTTAAGTGTTCTCCATGTTCCTCTTTATTCTTAGAATAGATTAGAATGTCGTCAATAAACACGATCACAAATTTATCCAAATAGGGTTCGCACACTCGATTCATTAGATCCATGAATACTGTCGGTGCTTTAGCTAACCCATATGGCATCACTTGAAATTCATAGTTTCCATAATGAGTTCTAAATGCAGTTATTGGAATATCTTCTTCACGGACGCGAAGTTGATGATATCCAGACCGCAAATCAATCTTAGAATATAAACTAGAGCCTTGTAGTTGATCAAATAAATCATCAATCCTTGGTAAAGGATATTGATTTTTAATCGTCAACTTATTAAGCTCACGGTAATCGATGCACTTACGTAAAGATCCATCCTTCTTCTTAACGAACAAGACTGGAGCTCCACAAGGTGACAAGCTCGGTCGAATAAAACCTTTATTAGACAACTCCTTGAGTTGTTTGGATAATTCCTTTAATTCAGAAGGTGGTAATCGGTAAGGCGCGCGTGCCACTGGCGCAGCACCAGGAATTAGATCGATTCGAAACTCGACTTTCCTTATCGGCGGAAGTCCGGGAAAATCATTGGGAAATACCTCTAGAAAATCACAGATAATAGGCACATCTTCCAATCGTTTCTCCTTAGACTCATTCCCGGTAACTTGAGCTAAGAATAGCTCGCAACCGTTCCTGGTGTACTTTTGGACTTTAATACATGAAACGACTTTCAAACGGGATTCACCTCGATTACCATCAATTACTAACGTCCTATTCCTAAGAGGAATCTTAACCTTCTTTTCGCCACATAAAATTGTAGCATTATTCAAGGATAAACAATCCATACCAATAATAATATCAAAACTACCTAGTTCTATTAACATTAAATCAATCGTGAAGGTATGGTTCAAGAGTTTTAGAGAGAATCCATTTAACAACTTATTAGTTTTTTCCAATTTACTGTCAGCCAATTCTACTTCATAACTGGTATTTATCTCAACAGGTTCAATGTCAATAAGGGCACTAAATTTAGTACATACAAAGCTCCTATCTGCACCCGAATCAAATAAAGCAACAGCATAACGATTGTTGAGTAAAAACGTACCAGTAACGACATTCAGATCCTCTTTCTTAACCTCAACCGTTCCAAGTTGATAAACACCACCCTGGTTGTTTCTTCCAGGTCCAATCCTTTTCAACTTGGGGAAATCCGGTTTCTTATGACCTTCTTCACTATAGTTGAATCAAATGACTCATTTCTTACACTTTTCCACTTTGTGTCCTAGCTTTCCGCAATTTCGGCACTTCCAGCAGTCGCCAGCATGCCTCTTATTACCACACTTAGGACACTTTTCATCATTACGCGGTGTGTTGTTGGTTAGAGCATTTGTATTCCCCCTTTTTTGATTTTGACGGTGATTGAAATTCTACCTATTGTCACCTCGACCTCCATGATCGCCTTCACCCTTTTTTTTCTCACCAGCATGTGCTTCATCGTCCTTGTCCTAAATTATTTGTCCAATGAGTTAGTAAGCCATTCGAACCGCATCGTCAATGGTCAATGGTTTTGATGATGTCAGATCCCCTCGAATATTCTTGGTCAACCCTTTAATGTATTGTTCAATTCTGATCTCCTCGGGTTCCACCAATCGAGCACACAGCAAGGCCAACACATGGAATCGGTTTATATAGCTATCAATGTCCAAACCTTTCATTCTCAAATGAATCAACTCTTGTTCCAACCGTATAATCACACTAAGGGGACAGAACTCCATAGTCATCCACTTTTTAATTTCAGCCCAAGGAGTAGTATTAGCAACATCAATGCCCATGAAAGCAATTCTCCCATTCCACCAAGTCAATGCACGACCTCTAAGGGTAGCCATAGCAAAAGTCACCTTTTCTTCATCCTTACACTTACTAATGCGAAACATTGACTAAATCTTTTCAATCCACTGACTTAATCCTAGAGCACCTTCAGTTCCATTAAAAGGGAGTGGGTCTCATGAACGTCACATAAGTACAACCATCGACTTCAGGCGCATTAAGTCTAAGTCCTCCTACATTTCCTCCAGCATTAGCATTCACATTATTAGCATTCACATTCACATTATTACCACCAATTCCACTACTGCCAGCTCCACTACTGCCAGCTCCACTACCGCCAGCTCCACTACCGCTAGCTCCACTACTGCCAGCTCCATTTCTAGCATTTTTCATAAATTCAGCCATAGATGCGGCAACTTGTTCTGAAATGATCCTACGCACTTCTTCCTCAGTCATGGCTTTCTTGGGCGGCATGATTCTATTATTGCACAATTCAAAGTATATTAAGCATTCACTCAATGTTGGATTTATATAAGATGGATTGAATTGATAATCAAGGAAGCAAGATACAAATAAGGCACGATATGGAATTCAAGACAAAAGATACATATTTCAATAGATTATATACAACCACATCGTCTTAGTTAAATTCCACATCAAAATTCCTAGCACTATACAGGCCTAAAATTCGTGCCAGATCTACTAACCAATATGTCAGTTTAGTTAAAGTTTACAAAAGATACAAAAGATACTACTAAAGATAGACTGGTCTACTGAGAACTGCTAGAAGGTCCATCATCCATCGTCTTTGGTATCTTCCTCGGACGATCACAATACACATCTTCAACTGGGCACTTACGAATCACTCCTTTCTCAACCATCTCCGTATAAAACCTACTGTTCCAACCAACAGATATATTCAACTCTTTTTCTGCCTTCTCACGCATCGCACGAGCCACACTCAATTGAATCTCCATCGTATTCACCTTTTTCTTCATCTCTGCGTACCCACCACTTTCCAACACAGACAATCTCCTAAACACCTCGTTTAAACCACGCTCCACATCAGTCAAACCCTAATTAAGTAACTCTCGCTCTTTCTCAGCAATCTTTATTTTTGACTCCAATAAAGCAACATGAGACTGAACAACACTTAAACCAATCTCTGTCACACGACCTTGATCACGAGAAGTATCTAAATCACGCCTTAAGGCCCAAGGTGCAAGTCCATCAATATGAGCAGCCTCTTGAACCCTAGACGACTCTCCTATCACATGCACACTACCCTGAAATTCATCCAAATCAATCGGCCTACGAGTAGCAATCCCATCAGTGCCATCAGGTGCATCATCATCCTCATCATCCTCTGATTCAGACTCAGATTCAGACGATTCAGACAATTCATCTCTAAGTAACTCAAACTCAGAATCGAACCAATCAACTGGAGGAGGTAAGGGCTCACCATCCTCTACATCATAAGGAAAAATAAGCTCATCCTCATCATCATCAATCTTATCATCTATACCTACCTCCTCCTCGACATCCTCGTCTTCATCCTCATTACCTACATTATCTTTACCAACCTCATCATCTTCCTCAATACCAACATTATCATTATCATTCTTAACAACATCAACCTAAGGGGCATTCTGATCTCCTAATCCTATCTCGGGCTCAGGATCCTCAAATGCTTCCTCCTCCTCATCATCCATATCTTCCTCTACAGTATAATCCACTAAGTCTAAATAAGGGTTATCATCTATGTTAGGTTCAGGAATAGCAGGGTTCTCTACAGGAATGTTAGGGTCAGCCATGACAAATTTTCGTTATATAATATATCTCGTATTAGGAAAAAATAATTATTAAACAGTTACATACTGAATTCACGATATATATATATATATATATATATATATATATATATATATATATATATATATATATATATATATATATATATATATATATATATATATATATATATATATATATATATATATATATATATATATATATATATATATATATATATATATATATATATATATATATATATATATATATATATATATATATATATATATATATATATATATATATATATATATATATATATGTATATATATATATATATATATATATATATATATTAAATTATATAAATAAAAATATATATCTTCTCAATAAGGCTTGTTGGTAACATCGGAGATCTTTCGCACTGTTATAGTCAAAAGATTTTTAAACATTTTTCCCCAAAATATTTATTTAATAATATATTTAATATGTTTTTGAAATGTTTTATTCAAAACCTTGGTTTTAAAAATCTTTTGTTCTCTATAACGAGAGCTCTGGTACCAAACTGTAACACTCTCAAATTTCGTATCGGATCAGCGGAAGGGTCAATAGAGTGTTACGGGATATCACAATAACTCAAATCATAGACAACGCATAAAAAGGGTTGTACAAGGTCAAGCATACATTCATTCGAATAAAAGTTTTAAGTTTACACAAGGTCCCCCAGTTTCACAGTCATAAAGTTTACAAAACATAGTTCGAATGAATATCATTAATATGTGGGCCATCAGAGTTGATCTCCATACAAGTTACTTTCAAGCACCTGAGATAAAACATGCAAAAGTTATATCAGAAAATGCCGAGTGAATTCATAGAGTTTTATAAATCCGTTATATTAAATAGTTACAGAAAGCAAAACACAATTATAATATCAGAAGTGAGTCCTCGTATTGCAAGTCAGGCAATATATTATAAATCAAGTCATACATCTTATACCTTACATGAGACTATAGTCTCAATATTACCATTATAGGTAACATTATTATTGTTATCATTGTTGTTGCTATCGTTATTGGTACCAGCCGCATGACATTGCTACCTTACTAAAATAAACAACAGGCCGCGAACCCGACAAACTATTGCCCATCTAAATTAGCGTGTCGTCACAAAAATCACACTATATAAATCTTCTTATACATAAATTCGCTTACCAATCAATGTGGCACGACGGGGATCAACCGTCAAGGCGCAAACTGGGGTGATCTTCCCCAAATAGTACTATTATATGCATAAGCGTCTACCAAATCCCGGTAGTTCACAATTCATGCTAATGGGACTTTTAGTGACATAACCTAACTAATAATAATCCATTTCATCTCATTCATTGGGTCATAATATCATTCGGATCCATATCCATAAGCATACCATCGGGACTACTTGTGTTCTATTTTTATCAAAACTAGCATGTTATCTCCCTCGTGGGTTTATAAAACATTCCATAAAACATTTAAAAGAGGAGGCTATGAACTCACGCTGATTGGGAAAGGCTGGTTATCAGCGATTAGGACGTATGGCGCATGCTTCAATCACGGAAACCTAGACAAATAATACTCGGTCTTAGACTTTTGTCAAATAAATTCATAAAAATAATGGTTATGTATATTTAATGATGTCATAAGTATGATGATGATCAAGTGGGATTTTATCTCCTCATACAACATTATAGTTGTTATGTGTTAGTTAATTTAGACTAGTTATACTAGTTTTAACCCATTTACATATTAAGGCCCAATAAGCCCATTAAGAGTTCAATGCATTATATTAGCCCATTTATACTTTTAATACCAGGCTTATACTTATATTTTGGGCCCAAGTGGGTTAAGTCCATGAGTAAGTCCATTATTGTTAAGCCAAACTAGTTGGGCCTAATGGTCCAATAAGGCTACTTTGGCCCATTATGGGCTATGAGTTATAACGCTCGGGTTTATCGGTTTTTGCTTCTAAAATGTGTTTACATATCAGTATATGAGTTTTAAAAATGTTACATTAGACTGGTCTGACCATCTAAGTTTTATTTGGCGAAAACGTTAACCTTTCGGTTTTAGCCGAAAGGACGTAAAACATATATATAGATTGTAGGTTTAGAAAACATTTGAGTTTTACTTTTATAAAATGTCATGTTTATTTATTTTAGTATACAAACTCATTTTATAATAGTTTTTATTAGTCAGTGGCTTTTATATACTTATTTTATAATAATATTTACTTGAGTGCTCTTTTTATATTATATAGTTTATTAAGAAATATGATTTCTAAAGTTAGGTCACCATTTTTGTCATATATTGAGTTCTACAAGAAGATAGAACCTCAAATTTGAACAACATAAATTGCATGATGTGTGCTACAAATAACTCTCGTATAGCTATTTCTCAATAAGCTTCTAAGTATTTTTAATAATTCGTCCAAAACAGACTATACAGATTTGTACTACAAAAGTGTTTTGGCCATATCTATCTCATTTTTAACATTCCATTGCATGGCCAACTCACCACAAATGTAAAAATCATTTACCTATCTGTATATTTAATAATCCAAGCCATTTAACAAATTTATCATATTCATACTTACTGTTTTATATAGCCTATGTGTGTAACCATGATTTTAACATTTTTACTTGTTGATTTTAGCCTTTTTAACCTAATCTATTAACACATAAACCCCACACAATATTTTGATCATCATTTATCATCATATACATATACATTTTTGAAGAAATACATGAGTACATTTACAAAATATCAAGATGATAGAAAGAAATGATCTTGTACCAACCAATATGGTGAAAGGCTAAGAACAAGACTTGGTGTTTGGTAACCAATCTTATGAAATAGCAAGACCACTTTTTATATCACCAAGAGTATGAGGACTCCTTGAGAAATCAGCCCTAAACTCCCTTGACAACTCCTTTTTACTTGTTAAGATTACCTCCAATCTTCATCTTTTCATATGGGGATCAACATATGTAGATTATATGTAAGATTTTATGGCTAAATTTTTGGTGTATGGTGGTGTTTGTTGGTGTATATGGGACGGCAAGGGGAGAGAAAAGAGAGAGATTGAAACTTTTCTCTAGTTTGTATGTAAGTAAAAATGAGAAATGGTTTTGGTTTAGTGGTTAGATGGTTTTGTAAAGCTAGGAGGACAAGTGTCTTCTTGGTTTATGTAAAATTGACACCAAAGGTAGTGTTGGTAGCTTGTTTGGCCGCCCATAGTGGGCGTGAGACAAGGGTATACTTGTTTCATCCCCACTAATTTACGGGTACTCCTCGATTATATTTTTCTCGATTTGAATGCCCTCGGGTTGACTTACGAGAAACGTTTTTTATAAATTATGAAACTACGGCACAAAACGATTCTAATAAAAATTGTCTCATCAAAAACGTAGTCCAAAAACGTAAATACGTAAACCTAGGGTTCTCGGTTTAATCGTAAAGGACGTTAAATTATGCACACAAGCCCTAATTTCAACCCTTAAATTGTGAGTTCATAAATCAACACAAAAATAAAATTCAAAATAATATTCGAGAAATAATTTACTACCTGAAAATGTCAGATTGTCACAGTATGTTGATCCGAAAAATCCAAAACACGTGTGTAAACTTCAAAGATCTATTTATGGTTTGAAGCAAGCATCACATCAATGGAATAAACGATTTGATGATGAAATCAAATTTTTTAGATTTATTCAAAATCATGATGAGCCATGTGTATATCGCAAAGCTAGTGGGAGTGATGTAGTATTTCTAGTCCTATATGTTGATGACATATTAATCATGAGAAGTAACATTCCAAGACTTAAAGGTGTTAAGGATTATCTTGTAAATGTTTTTCTATGAAGTATTTATGTGAAGCTGTATACATTCTGAGGAATTAAGATCTATCGAGATAGGAAAAGGCGGTTAATTGGTCTAAGTCAATATGCTTATATAGATAAGATATTGAAGACGTATAACATGCATAATTCCAAGAAAGGTTTTCAACCTATGGAAGTTAAGCATAATCTGAGTCATGAGATGGATGTATCAACTCCTGAAGAGGAGGCATACATGCAGAAGGTGCCTTACGTTTCGGCTGTAGGATCTATTATGTATGTTGTAAGATGAACAAGGCCTGATGTGGAATTTGCTCAGATCTTGGTCAGTATATACCCACAGAATCCAGGGAAGCTCTACTAGACTGCTATTAAACATATTCTAAAGTATTTGAGGAGTACGAAAGAAATGTTTATGGTATTTAGTAGGAAAGCAGAAATAGAATTGAATGTGATAGGTTTCTGTGATGGGTCCTGGCAATGTGATAAAGACGATACGAAGTCTCAGACGGGTTAAGTTTTTGTTATCAATGGAGGAGCAGTTGACTGGAAGAGAAAGAAGCAGACAACGATTTCAATGCATGCTACTCAATACATGGCTGCTTCAGAAGCTGCAATGGAAGCTGTCTGAATTAGGAAGTTTATTGGAGATCTTGGAGTGATGCCTTCAATTAATGAACCTATTGATATATATATTGCGACAATTTTGCAGCAATAATATTCACCAATGATTCTGGAGTCATAAAAGGCGCCAGACACTTTAAGTGTAGACATCACTACGTCCAAGAGAAGATCGTGAAATTAAATTAATAAAAGTTCACACAGATGATAACGTAGCTGATCCTTTTACTAAGGCTTTGCCTAGACCAAAGGTAGTTAAGATTGCCAAGGCTATGGGCTGCAACTAGCTAGCGAACACATGCAACAAATCTGTGATTAGTATTTGGATAAGGATGTTAAGACATTATTATTTAATGAAATAAATATTGGGTTTCATTTATTGTTATTACTTAATTTTGTATCCTATTTTACATGTTTTAATACATGAATAAACTGTTATGCTAAATGTCCGTTTTCGATTAATAACATGGGAATATAATTAAATTAAGACAATTCAAAATTGCGATAGAGTATACTTGAAAGTATATTGATCGATTTTCGATGATATTCGATGAATCGGATATTGGAATTATCCTAACTATATGATATTACTTTGTCGATCTTTGTCATCAAGTAAATCATAAATGGTTATCCTTAGACCTGAGATACTAGGAAACTGTTTTGAATCTAGTGCATTTTTGTGGAATAATCTAACGTTAAACGTAACTGGTAGCTATATGGATTATTTTCAAAAGTGTTGCAAAATTCATTGGTTTTACTTGTAGTTAATATGGGATTTGTTTCCTCCAATTTCGTTTTGGAGTTTTAATACAGTTGGGCCCCTCGTGGGATTAGTAATATGTTTGTGTGGCCACATCCAAATTTGTTTTGGTAATCTTGATGAATCTGTGAACTTAGAAACAGAATGGTTAATGAAAGGAATGAATGAGATCCATATCCTTATCATCGTTGTATTAGAATAAAAGGATAATAATAATGATTAATCATTAAAAGGATTTATCCAAGAGACATTACTCGAGTTGTACTAGAGACATTGTTAGTGTAACTAGACGCTAGTCAACGTAATCACGATATTTGAAATATGTCCAAGTGAGAACTGAAAGTTTATGGAGTTATATTTAATAGTCGTGTGATAGGATCGAAATCGACATTACGGGATTGCACACAATGTGTAAAGAGTTAATTTATTTAATAAATGTATTTATTATATTTATTAATTTATTTAATAAATATATTTATTACGTTTATTAGATTAAACCGAGATATAACTTTAATGGTTGTTAAATAATTAAGAGTTAAGTATTAACGAACGTTAAAGAATATATATAGAAAGAGGATTAAAAAGAAAGAATGAAGGAAGGTTCTGGAACACCCCATAGAAGGGTGTTCGAATGGCGGTTACGGCACAAAGGGGTAAAGGAAAAAACTTTCCTTTTATTTGTTGGGCTAAAAGATTTACTAGGCCTATATATACATTCCCACACCTTCATAATTCCGTACACTCGTCAATCTCTATCTCTCCTCTCTCTTGGCCGATCGCAACACCAACCCACAAAGGGTTTGGTGTGGTTTTTCTTGGTGCTCGGTTTTAGTTTAAATCTAGTCCTAGCCCCTCTCTAGGGTTGTTGGGTAGATTTTATACAAGCGCTATAGCTTGGTTTACACGTGCTATAACCATGGTTAGCTCGTTGTACTACGTGTGTACAAGATCGTAATATAGTCTTACTTTAGACAATATCTTGGTGGTGTTCGTTATAAACCCTAATTGGTGATTCGTTCTTCGTCTATTAGATTTGCTTTAGCGTAAAGGTATGTAACCCTAATTCGGTTAATTATAATTGTGTTTATAATCTTGTTAAATCGCTTCCGCTATATGTGTTATTTGATCTTGTTTAGGGTTTTATATAATTGGTATGATGTTAATAAACCTTCAATACAGGAGTCATGTGTCTTCTCTCGTGTCTTTAGAAAACATACGTCTGACATGTGTCTTAACTGGTGTCTTGACATGTGTCTTCAGAGAATATACGGGAGACATGTGTCTTGACTGGTGTCTTGACATGTGTCTCGAGAAGTGAATTCGAATAAAGTTTGAAATTTTGGTTATCATGCCAGAATTGGCGGATCGGTTGGACTGCTAACCGTTTGTATTTTTGGTCACGTCCGTTCCTGGAGTTTCTGTCGTTATTTCCAGAGTAGTTGTTGTCACGGTAGTTGTCATTATTACCTTGCCTGTCAATTCCATCACGGTCAGAAATATGACCGTGATTCATGTAACCATTCAGCTGAGTGGCCAGCTGGTACCGGTTCCCACTCTTACGCCTGTAAAGTCAACTGAGTGATACGTGACATATAACTGAGGAGGTAAGGACATGGGATAGGATGGAAACATTTGGTGGATAAAGTATAGTTATCGTCTGTCGCTCCAGTCCATCATACTAATCTCTGTCCAACTAAATCTCCAAGCTGTGAGCAACATCATTAACTTGAGCAACCTCGATAAGTGGAATACTCCTGAGATGATCGAGGATCGACTAGAAAATACAAGGAGTACGATAAGTGGAATACACCTGGAATACGGTACATGGAGTACACGTGGAATACGGTACATGGAGTACATATGGAATGTACATGAGATGGTCGGTACGAGTGTTAACCATCTTACATGATTTTAAAGGAGGTAATTATTAAACGGTTAAAGGACTTCACTAAAAAGATCAACAAGATAGTCTAGCTAATCTAGCCTAGACATAACTCCACTTACATAAAGAAGTATAAAGCATGATTAAACGAAATTTCAACAATTACTAGCATGAAAGCATGATTAATGAAAACCAACCATGACTATCATGGAAGCATGATTAAATGAAATTCATCAATATCTAGCATGAAAGCATAACCAACATGAAGCAACATTAAAACATAAACAACATGAAAGCGAAATCAACAAGAAAGTATGAAAACATAATTGACATAAAGAAAATAAAAGCATATTCAACAGAGATTTAACATTGACCAGTGTGGACGACTATGGTTCAATCCACAAAATTCAAAAGAACGACAAGTGACTAAGTATGGATGACTATGGTTCAACCCATACTAGTCAAAAATTAAAGGGAAAGCATCATGAGTAAAGACTGACAACATGTGACTAAGTATGGACGACTATGGTTCAATCCATACTAATTAAAATTCAAAAGAGAATAAACATGGGACTAAGTATGGACGACTATGGTTCAATCCATACTAGTGAAAATAACATTTAGGATGATCCTGGTGACTACCCACTAGTCACAGGTTAAGTTTTAGAGCCTACAGGTCGAAGCCTTGGCTCTGAAACCATAATTGTAACGACCCACTTTGACAAGTAGACCGTTATGTCAAATTCATGGCGTGTCATCAAAGCATAATAAAGGCATAACGTCATAAAGACATCAAAGACCAACTGAAAAGCCGGAATCAAACCTCGTCTCTCCAAATAAACTCAATATAAATAAGAGATAAGAAGGCTAAAAGACAAAACATATGTCCAACCAAAGCATAAGTATTAAAATGCATAAGGGAAGAAAACTAAGGTAGCTCTCCTCCTAAGAACATACTCGTGATGCCCAATATCGTCCTTCGGTACTTATCGTATAAGACATGACAAAGAAGATACGGCTGAGCAATACACTCAGTGAATGGATATAATGACATGATAAGAATAACTGAAAATGAGTAATAAACAATGAAAGAAGCAGAAAATGTGTATGTCCTGGAAAACCTGGAAGATGATTTATAAACAAAAGAAATATTTGAAAAGTCTTAATTTTATGCATGCAATATAATTAAATGTCCACGAAATCATATAAGTCGTAAGATATTATCAACATGCATGAATACATAGATGGGTGACCTCGTCATGCTATTAGAGAGGTAACCTCTAATAAATAATAATTTGGGAGGAGGGATCAGCTCCAATGTGATGGAGTGTAGAGCACACACTAAACGAATCATCTTGTACGTCTAAACCTGAAACTATGATGCACCCATACGCCCCACATAATAATAATAAAATTGCCAAACTGGACGTGGGGGGACGCCGTAAGAAATCACTCTCATCCCGAAAGAGTCATGTCACAGGTGCCTCATGTGTCATGGTTATGGTACCTCCATAACTAGGTGGTCATGTAAGTCATGGTCATGCATATATATATATATATATATATATATATATATATATATATATATATATATATATATATACTAGTGGCAAAACCCGTCCGATGGACGGGTATGACGTCTAATTTTTGTTTACATATTCTCTTTTACTTTTTTTTATTGAGGTTCATATTTGTTTGTAAATATATTTTTTATAAGAATAGCATGAATTGCATTCATTTTTTAAACTAAATTTATTTTTTAAAATTGTATATTATGAAGATTGTATATATATTTGAGGTAACCGTATAAGATTTGTTTTTAACTTTATTAAAAATTGTACACGATAAAAAATAAAAGACTTGCACATTAAGTAAATAAAAAGTTAGAAATTTTCGTTTTAAGTAAAAAAAATGTTATAATAAATGTATTTTTCTTAAATTACGTGATTTTTTTAGAAGACAATATTTTTGAAACGGAGGGAGTAATTTATTAGTTAAAGGTGTAAATAAAATTACATGTATTGTTCAAACATATCTTAACAACTCATGAATTTTAAAGATGCACAAAAAATCATGAATAATGTAAAATATGTCAACATAAAATCTTTAAGAAAAGCTATGTTGTTCGGAATCATTTCTTTACCTGAATTAATTGCGTCATATTTGCGTTCCATTAAGGTGCAATTTCAAATTAACTTTAATGATATTCATTATATATTAAAGAGCTTCATTTAATGTGGCAAATAAATATTACATTTTTTTAAGGATGGAGTGCAAAATGAAACCAATAGGCAAGACCTATGGTTCTTAGTCTACTAATTTCCTCTTGCTCGAGAGAATCAAATAAAATATCCGAATGATTATCTCAAATAAAATATTCGAATGCAAGTATCTAACAAACAACAATGCTACTGAACTTCCCCACCACAACTAAATGATTTGTTGAGTGAGTGTTGATGTCTCAACTCATCTTTACTGATAGTTGAGATGTAGTAAAGGGGAAAATAATGATGGGATACTATGGATGTATGACTCAGTACATGGCTTCAATGGCCTCGTTAGCTCAAATAAAATAGCATATATTCCATGAGCATAACCCATAATAAGACTAACTCAGGACATGGCTTCAATGGCCTCGTTAGCTTAAATAAAATAGCATATATTCCATGAATTCGGGTGTTTTCACATTTCTATTTATTAGATTAAATTGCAGTAACATATCATGAAATATGTGAGTTAACATATCATTGAATCATTGAAATATCTAAGCTTAAGACTACCATCGCAATCACCACTCATCGGCACCGGGTGGATACTAAAGTAACTCCGCGGTCAATGATGAAGCAAGTCCGGGATAAACTTAGACAAGTATAAATCTTAAAACACTCAATCAACTAATAAACTAAAAGTGAATGTGAAAAAATAATAATATAGAAACTACAAACCTAATATCACAGACAATCAGACATAACACCAAATGAATTCATACTATTAACTTATTGCCAAATTAGTACGGTTTTGAATAAAAACTTAAAAGAATATGATATGTATCTTTCACATACTAACAACGTACCATCACAGCGACTTCCAATTACGACCAAGGTTAAGAGTAAACTCAGTTACCACTGCGAAGACAAAGGACAATGTACAGGTAGACTCTTTCTGAATATTGTAATCAGCAAGGGTCCTTACTTCTTCAAGTTGCTTCCCTGCATGTATGAGCCTCTGCTGATCTGGAGGAATGCCTTCCTTGTCATATATCTTTGTCTTCACATTGTCAATTATGTCGTCAATTATGTCTGAGCTCTCAACCTCCAGAGTAATTGTCTTGTCAGTCAAAGACTTGACAAAAATCGGCATACCACCACGCAGACGAAGAACCAAGTGAAGGATTGACTCCTTTTGGATGTTATAATCCAAAATGGTTGCTTCTTTGTTTCTTATGCTTTTGCCTCAGACAAACAAAAGAGAACCCTCTATTTCAACCTTTATTAAAAAGAGAACCCTTTGAACTGGAACCTTATTTTGACCCGTTACCCAAATCCGTCAAATCTACCCGTCTTGTTAACTCCAGACTCTTGACAAGATTAGTCGGGACATAACTGGAAAAGTTACTCTTGGTCGATTTGTGTTAAACGTTTACCTGTCTTCTTGTTTAAGCAAATGGATACTTGCCTATGATGTAACCCTATCCGGGACACTCATTTACGTTTGCATCAGGAAGACTCGAGACTGGCGGAAAGCTCTTTTCATATCACTGCGTTGCATAGCGAAATCAAACTCCAGCCTGGAGAGTATATTAACAGTAATTATTAATAGGCTTTAGCGAGCAGATTAATGAGACAAACAGACACATATTCGATAAATCAAAATCAAATAAACAGATACATACTAAATAAATCAAAATCAGATAATCTTCTTTAATCTGAAGCTCATGATCATCTTTTGCACTTAGATTGAAGATTATTATGTTATCTTCAATATTGAAAAACTATAGGAATATCTTGGAGATAATATTGAGGGTTTAGAAAACAAAAAAGATGGGTAAACAGCAGATGTAGAATGGTAATATACACTTTTTTGGGTAAAAGGGACTCAATGATAATATACACTTGCAAGTAGTGGTTGTATAAAAGACAAAAAAACATATTTTCTAATCCTGGGGCCAAGATGATCCTTTTTCATTCAGTAGAGGTGATCATTCTTCTAATCTCTCCATACACGATAATATCATATACAGTATCAAATGATCTATTTTCACTTAGTCAAACTCAAGATACAAATCCTGTCATATCATCTTCCTCTTCTTATAAACTTTCAATAGTATTATTGATATTCATGGAAAAGTTGAATAATAATCCACTGTTTAGCTGCATACTATACTTAAGTTCAGTAAGTCGATAACTCCAACATATGAAGCTAATCCAAACACTCTTTAAGAAATCCTAATTAAGTAATTAACTAAAGTTTCGACATCTTTCAAACTTGAGAGAAACGGATTTCAATGATAACCACCTAAAATTAAAAAGCTTATAAATTGGAAACTTTATTTTGGAAGAGTTCTAAAATTTTATAAGCGTAAAAAAAGGGAGTTTGCAAACTTAAACAAAGACTCAAAAGCCAATGAGTTCACCAGATAAGCTACTGTAAACAACCTTAACATGTCCGAGATAATTAACTAAAGCCACGAACTTTTATATATTGGGAACCTATCATATTTAAATGATGGATTAGAGGAGCCTAAGGAAGCTACTATCTCATACAGGTTGCAGACGCCAAACAAATGAGGTATCACAATTAAATATGGAGTATGCAGTTAGGATTACCACATATCAGAAGATCGCAGGATAAAGCCATTTCCGGTCCACCCCGCAAATGGCACACCTTCAATAACTGATTCTACCTTTGGTCTATTATCAATAATTTTGGTCTTGGCAAATCTTTCAATAACCCTAATGAATAAACCCAAAAAGAAACTTATTAGTTTTAACATTAAAACTTGCCATTTCAGAAAATCTTATTGTAACGACATCAGTTTTGTACTGATCAGATGGTGAACCACATAGTTTAAAGATTTTATGTAATTGTTCCACCTATGAATGATTTAAAAATGATGTTTATCATCCTGAATTTATAACGCACACCTATAACGACAATGAATATTGCGAAACCATAATTACCAATGAAATCTAGAAATGAATTAACAATCTCCGAAAAGCAACTTATCAAATAGGAAATAATCACAGCAGATTCCAAAAAAGAGTGTTGCAAATTATATCCATAACAATCCTACCTCATATATTTATTATAGGTGGTAATTTAATTTACTTCTGTTCTTGTTATTGCATAACTGAACAATTTTATTGTTGTTTGAATAACAAATTATCTGCCATAACATGACTCGGTCAAGTCATCCATTCCTATCACAAATATGTACCTTTCTATATGCTAAAAAGAACATACGTAATCTACTTACCTATTGTCCTATACATAGTCTGACTATAACCATATCAAAATTATTATTTATTATGGCTAACCGTTGCTAAGAGTAGATCCGCCAGCAAATTGAGGTGCCTTATTGGTTCTACCAAAATACCATTTATGCTTGTAGATGATTCAGCCGGAAAACAATCACCGCCACAACGACCCTTGCACCAATCAGTAACCGTCAAGGGACCATCAAGGGTGCCAAACGCGGATTTCAAAGCTGATTTAATGTTATATGGCAACGATGTAATAGCATATGATGCATGCACCTGAACCCGACAATAAAGATTTAAAATTTAAATAAAAACACAAAATTTGGATTGATTTGAGATAGAAAGGTACAAAAGCTTACATCGGCAGAGAGTGGGCCCACTAACTCCACACCAGCAATGTCATGAGAATGACAAAAAGCCAAGACCCCACCACAATCCACGGGAGCAAAAGATGGAGCACAAGAAACCCACGCCTCCACTGCTCCGTCATCACCAGCCAGCCGCACGGACCGTCCCCACAATCAGCATCCAATGTCACATCCACAAAAGACGCCGATTGTTTAGAAAGTAATGAGATTTCATCAAGAAGCTTCAAAGGTGATTGTGTTTGCCTGTATGACGATATCCCTTCTTCATTAAATGATTTATGAGGTAATGAACCATACGATTTCATATTTGACATCGGTTTATGAACCTTTAGTGACACCAACAGTTCGCCAAACACAAACAGGCGAGTTAAGAAACCCATCAAGCAACCTGTTATCTAAATCATCAGCAACACTTTTATTGAAGCTGCATGCATCATTTTCTGCACATTCCATGCATTTGTGGAAAGCTGATAAAGAACTTATAACAGAAATCCCAGTCAGCATCTTATATTAGCAGTTTAAAGTGTGCTTATCCTAAACTAAGTAGTTCAAAAAACCATTAAGAGAGTATTTGGAATTTCTAATTGAAGTGTATGTCAGCAGATACATTCTGCAACTATGAAAAACATGGAAATACCTTATTTGATGTCCACTTGGCAGAGATGGCATTATTCTCTTTATTTTCTCTCCACCTATGCTCCTAGAGTGTACCACGCGGGTTTCAATAATGATGATTATGAGATCTTCCTACTTGTGGTGTTTGTCGTATCTTTGAGGACCTTGAATGTACACATAAAATCAATTCTTAACTTGCATTACAAACATAAAAATGTGTCTACTAAGTATGTTGTAATAAGAAAACCAACCGTCCTAGCATTGAGTGGTGTCTTGTCATCAACCATCCTGAGAAAAAATCTATTTTTTGTAGTGTTCTTAAGGATTACTGGATCAGAACTACAAAAAGCATTAGAAGAATGCAAAATTTAAGTGCAAACCATACCAGGTCTTCCACTATGGGTGAATGAAAATATCGCAGGTTCAAAATTAGTGTACATTCAAAACAGGTTAGAATAATAGTTGAATAATACTCACTCAGTTGCATAACCCACACGTTCACTCAGTTGCATAACCCACACGTTCAGCTAAAGGAGTGATTTTCAGCAAGTTGAAAAAGAAGACCCACTGCTTAAGAAGCATAGCACCGTCATTTATTTGTTTAAGAAGCAGACTTGCTTACCTCTTTAATAGGTCACCGACCCCCTGTATGCACAATGTCATCGGCGATAATACTGACAATAATAAAAGTCAGACAGCTATTATTAGCCTGCTTATTTCGAGTTAACCGAGTGAGTAAGCAGTTTTAGGTCATGTAGTATTTGCAGAAATTTATCATTTATAGGTGAATTACATACAAAGTTGGTCCTACAGGGTTTTGCCTTTCTGAGAAAGTATCTGACGAGTCCAAAGATACCTGAAGGTATAAACTTTCTTCCATACCAATCGTACTGTTAGCATTTAAGAGTCTGCAAGCCAAACCTGCACATGAAAATTCGATGGTAAACAAAATACATACAATGTAGATGAGAAAAATATGTGAAAATTACATATTAGTAGGTACTTTACCATTTTCAAATGCAGACTTTGTGCTAGCTTATTGAATTCTGCTCAGGAACAACAGATGACTGAATATGAGCTGCTTTTTTTAATTCCAAATGTGTAGCTTTTTCACGTTAAACATCCTGTAATTATCATGAACATAATTATGCAGGAGTTCAATTTCTGAAATAAATTAAAGGGTTGGAGCTCAGATCCTTATAATGCTCCTATAAAAAACGATTAAGAAACATAAGAAAAGACTGAGCCTTTGTCATAATTAACAATTACTGTATCTGTTATCATGAACAACCTTTCCCATTTATCCAAGCTCTTTCTTGATCAAATATGAATTTCAGATTCAAATAAGTAGGGGTTCATTTTTTCTTGATTGCAACTTTACTTATATTGGCACCAGTAGGGTCCTTTTTGTCCATGCTTTAAATAGCAATAGTATTTAATACTTACACCTAAGCTTGGGAGTGAAGTCTCGTGTTTCGGCTTAGGTGAGACGTCATCTTTAGGTGACATATTTTGAGGTACGTTTGAAGAAGATGGTTGACATTCTGAATCATGTCCGTCTTCAGCTGTCACCAACTCATCTTGATTCCTGAATCCAATATATTATACGAAATTACTTCTCACTAATTCTCATTGTCCTTGTACATGGCACGATATTATTATAGTACCAATCTCATTATATGATGCTTGATAAAAAATAAATCCAGCATAGATTAATGACTCTTAGAACAAAAGGGTTCAAAATATCATCACAGGTAACAAATAGGCGAGATTTACTTATACAATAAAAAAAGGTATCCCCACATAATTTCACATCATTTAATCAAATGCCAACTAACCTGGTAGTCAGATACTTTCATATAATCCATATAAGCTCCAACTAACTAAACAACCACGTGTTATCAAACTAAGCACAACGACTCAAACCTAACAACAAATCGACCACACAAATTCAAATTGGCCGTGAACAGCATGGATAGTTTCGATCTAAGGTTATTAAGGCCTCTAAGTTCATTGAGTGGTTCAAAAAAACCAATTCAGACACCAACTAACTCAACAGCCATACAATCAATATTTTTGTAACTAAACTCATCTGATGATCAAACTAATCACGACATACACACACTTCATATCATATAATTAAATAGCTTCAAATACACAATTCTAGATCTAACAATGGTTAACTGAAAATTTAAAATCAATTTACGTCTAAATAACAATCAATTTGATCCGATTTAGGTCTAACTAACAACCGCATATAAGCACCAAAACAATGCGGCAAACGAAAACAGTTACAATAAACGATAAATCGAAGCCCTATTACTGGATAATATTAGATATATAAATATTTAATTAAAATTAAAATTAGCATAACTATTACCGGATTGAAACTTACAGTGCAAATTAAATTAAATTCATTGGAGAAGATGAGAAGGTTTTCTTCAAAGCAAAAATAAATCACAACTTTTGGCTTGTTGCAATGGTTGAGTTTCTTGCAAAAAGATGAATATCGAGTTAGGGTCGTAACAGGTGAATGATATTAGGGTTTTAGAGAGACAAAACAAACAGATTAGGGTTCGTGAGATATGAATGAATTATACGAATGATATTTGGGCTTAATACTCGAATGAGATTTGGGCTTAATATACGGGTCGGGTGCTGACGTGGATTAGGAAGGTGATTGGTGACGTGGCAAATCCCTCCTGTTATATATAATGTAAAGATATATATATATATATATATATATATATATATATATATATATATATATATATATATATATATATATATATATATATATATATATATATATATATATATATATATATATATATATATATATATATATATATATATATATATATATATATATATATATATATATATATATATATATATATATATATATATATATATATATATATATATATATATATATATATATATATATATATATATATATATATATATATATATATATATATAGCTCGGGTAATTTAAAATGATAGCATGGCAAACAATGAAAAGCTTTTATGATTTGAAAACTGGGGAAAACAGATGTCATAGCAAACGGGGAATCCTAAGAATGCATAGAAAAGATTTCCTTACTAAAGGACGGAATATCTGTACCTTATGTCCAGTAAACGATGAAAGATGAAAGGCAAAAAGTACTACTCCGACTTCATGAATGCTACATAATTAAGGACGTGTATGAGTTGTTTGTTCATGTATAAATGACTGGTTCTTAGTTTAATTTACATGTTCTTGACTTGTTTTATTTATATATGTCTTATTATGTCTTTCCTTAATGTTATACGTTTCATGTGTTCTTGATTAATGTATTTCATGATTCATATGTTATTATACTTGATATTTCCATATTTAGTAACTTTCTAAAAATAGCAGGTTTCTATATATAGTAACTTTCTAAAAAATCAGGTTTATATATATAGTAACTTTACAAAAATAGCAGGTTTCCATATATAGTAACTTTCCAAAAATAGTAAGTTTCCATAAATAGTAACTTTCCAAAAATAGTAAGTTTTCATAAATAGTAATTTTCTAAAAATAGAAAGTTTCGACAAATAGTATGTTTCCAAAAATAGTAAGTTTTCATAAATAGTAATAAGCCTGTTTAATAAGCATATAATATAAGCCGAAGCTTAACGAACATATTCTTATAAGTCGTGATTATTAAATAATGTATTAGTAAAGTATTTTAATAAATAACTCTAACATGTTATAATCTTATAAATAATTATTTATTAATAATGTAACATGATTTTTAAATTGATTATTAATTAATAATAAGGCATGATTTATTTCAATAATACTTTACCATAAAATTGTTAAGCTGTATAATTAAATTAAAAGCAACAATTAAATTAATTAGACCATGGTTAAAATATTTTAATTTAATAGGCTAAGTCTTTAAATAATTTAATTTCATTATGCCATGTTTAATTTCACCATAACTAATAAACTAATATTTTAAATCCAAAATTAATTTAGCCAAAAATAATAACCAAACACCCCCTTGGTGTTTCGGTTTAGCCAAGCCCCAAACAAAGCCCACCGAGACCTAGGGACTCGGTTGCACGAAACAATCATAACCCACGCCACACAAGCCGTGGCCCTTGCCAATGTCCAGCCGGGGTTCCCACTACCTGTATGGTTTTCACACCCGCTACCCATTATTCCCACTAAGACCATAAAGGTCCCGGTTGCTACTGCTCAAACAAACACCCCACCGGGCCTTGCTGTGTTACGGCTGACAAGGGGGACCAGCCACCGAGCCAACAGTGATTGCGGCTACTTGGTCTAAATCCCCACCGAGAGCACCCCTTGGGAGGGGTTCTCGGTTTCCGTGTCCAAATCAACCAAACAAACCATTCTTTCTTGATTAACTTACTATCACATATGTTCATTTCTTTTATTTAATTTAATTCATGATTTTTAATAATGATCATAAAAGAAAAAGTAAGATTGTTGATTACTGAGTGTATATGAATTAAGGATGAATAACAAGAAAACAAACCTGAATAAATCAAAGGCCAAAACTCTTTTCTTTTCTCCCTTTTTCTTGTTCTTGCCGGCGGCCACACCAAAACACCAACTAGGGTTTTCTAAATTTTGTTTAAACTTGAATAATGAAAATACTGGAAGGAGTTTTAGTTAGTTAAATTGTTCACGGGCCGGGCTTTGGGCCCCTTTTTCCTTTCTTTTAAAAACGGCCAAAACACCCCTTTATTATATATGTTTTTCGTGCTTAATTATTTCCCATGTATTGTGTATACGTAGTTTAAGTTCGTTTTAAATCCTATCGTGTATTTATAATTATACGTAATTACTTGTCATTAAAACATAATATACGTAATACTTGTCGTGCATTAATTATCATTAAATTTTTAAATAAATTCGTATTTTCATGCATTTTGTATTTTCATGTATTTTATGCGGGTTTTACAATGGCTGATGGTCTTGAAATTTAAAAGTGTCAGTTATAGTTTAAGAAAAATCTTTATTCTCTATAACCGTAAGCTTTGATGCCATTGTGTAACAC
Organism: Glebionis coronaria; assembly: GCA_025667525.1. Lineage (NCBI taxonomy): Eukaryota > Viridiplantae > Streptophyta > Magnoliopsida > Asterales > Asteraceae > Glebionis > Glebionis coronaria. The sequence goes on from CM046876.1 coordinate 377,809,828, forward strand.
CCCTGTCTTTCACATATAGCAGCGAAAGATAATCTAGGGTATTAGTTTCAAGGTATTGAAGTCACAATAATAGAAAATGCTCAAAGAATCATTTTTATCAAAAACTTGTTATCTTCATTTATTTAGAGTTAAATAAAACAACTGTACATACACTGTACATCACAGGTTTCCAAAAGATCTAATTTTATTTGAATGATAACTTTTCAAGACACCACCATCCACAGCCCACCCGTCTTTATTCACCTGAAATAAATGCTCAAAAATCAACACAACGGTTGAGTGAATTCATAGGTTTAAAAAATATTTGAATACAAGTATGACCTCCGGGCTACAGTGTTATACACATTATTTTTAAATTCATCGATTCTTATTGCACTAGCTCATGCATCGCTACTTGACATAAATATAAAACAACAAATTGCCCTCATGCAGGTAGTTTTCCGAACTCCTGAGTAGAACAAAATAAAGTGTATCCGTTTAGCCTAGGTAGGAACCTATCGGCATTCCAGCAAGTGCGACTTGCCCAGATGTCAGTTCCCAAATAGTACCATTCATAATATTAGCGTTCATTTAGGATTAACGATCACGATTAAAAAGGGACTTAACGGCAATAAGTAAACATAGTGTCCATAATCATATCAGGCAGCATACAAAAACACTTGTATACTAGTTTTAACATATATCCCCTCACGGGTTTTCAAATCATTTTTAAACTTTCAAAATTGAGGCTATGAACTTACCTTAGCCTATTGAATCTTGAATTACTCTGATTTTACCAATCACAACCTTCTCACAAAATCTGAGTTGGCACACAAATATGTATATATATCAAGTCGTAACCTCTGAGTTCCATTTCTTTATATAGTAATTTGTATTTCTCTTTGATTTATATATTTTGTAATTATAGTATCATTGTTCGGGTCATTATTGTAACACCCCATTTGGATAAATGGACCGTTACGTAGTAATTATGGCGTGTCATCAAAGCATGCAAGGTAAATGTCTAAAACATTAAATGATCATAAAGGAAACCGTAAACAAACATCGGTTCCAACATAAGCTCCACACACAAATGCATGAGTATAGAATGTAAGGAAAGGACTAAAAAATGTCCAACAAAGCAAAAGTATGTAAATGCATTAAAAGAGAAAGATGATTAGGCGCCTCATTCCGTGCATGTACTCTTGTTTCCTAGCTTTTCCCTTTAGTACCTGTCGTATTGGAACATGGAATGAAAAATACGGCTGCGCAATACGCTCAGTGTGCGGATATATGACAATGAATGTAAGGAATAAACATAAGGAAATAATGACATGAAATGAATAACAGCGGAATAAGTGTATGTCCCAGAAACCTGGTTTAAGCTTATAAAAATAGTTTTATATTTCTTAAAAGACTTGCGTTTAGTTTATTCTGAAAAATTGTATTTTAAATACGCACGGATCCCATATAGGTCATGTAATATCAACGTGCATGAATACTCAGAGGGTTGACCTCGTCATGCAATTAGAGGGGTTGTGTCTAATTAATATAGTATGAGTGGAGGGATCAGCTCCTGTAACGGATGCAAGGCACACACCGCAGTTACCATGAAATCTTACTAACTTGTTCTAGGATGCACCCATTCGCCCCACATGGTAATATTAACAAATGCCAAATACTATAAAGGGATGCTGCGAGCAATCACTCTCACCGCAGAAGAGTCATAACACCGATGCCTCTAGTGCAATGGTTATGGAACCCCCATAAGTAGGTGAACCTGGCATGCATGTATATAGCTCAGGCAATCTAAAATACACATAACATATACTGAATGTGTTTAAGACACGTAAACTACTAGGGAAAACAGATGGCTGCAAACGGGGAATCCTAATATAGGGAAGAAGCATCCTTACTGAAGGACAGAATATCCGTACCTTATGTCCAGTAAATGAAGACGAAAACGAACGCGGAAAATCACTCCGACTTCACAATAGATACATAATAAATGGTCATGAATAAGTGTCTATTTTACTTATACATACTTGTTATTTAGTTTACTTGATGTGTTCATACTTATAATACTTGTTCTTGTCTTGTCTTAGTGTCTCATGTGTTTTAGATTCATGTATTTCAAGTTTTATGTATTACAGTACTTGTTATAACATAATGAGTAACTTCTTAAAAATAGCATGTTTCTATATATAGTAGCTTTACAAAAAGAGCATGTTTTCTTAAATAGTAAGTTTCCATAAATTAAAAGTTCCCATAACTAGTAAGTTTCCATAAATAGAAAGTTTCTATATTTAGCATGTTTCTATAAATAGCATGTTACCATATTTAGTGTGTTTCCATAATTATCATGTTACAATAATTAGTATAATTCCATATTTAACATATTTCCATAATTAATCATAGGCTTATTAAATGATATAATATATAGTTTTAACAAGCCTATAATATGTCACGTATAATTATATTGTAAAGTTTAATAATGATTAAATACTTAGGTTTAACTTATAATTATTAACTAATAATGATATTACATGTTTATCATAAGTTATTATTAATTAATAATATTGCATGTTTCATATAATTAAACTTTACCCTAAAAAGATATTAATTCATTAAGCTAAATTTTAATTAATTGCTTAAGTGTACATGAATAATTAAGTCATTAATTATTTATCATAAGTTTATTCAAATAAAATGTACATACAAAATAACATGACTATTTTAAATAATTTATAACCTATGTCATAGACATTAATTAATTTAATTAACCATGATTTTAAATTAAATCAATTAATAATTAAATACATACATGCTTTTGAAAAAGTTTAGCCAAACACCCCCTTGCGTGTTTTGCTGTTAACTAAACCCCAATCTACACCCCACCAAGACCATGGGGTCTCGTTGTTGCCTCGAAGCCCACGCAACACCACAGCCGGACGGCTGTGGCTTGCGGCTGAACCCAATTGGGCAACCACCGACAGGCTGTCTGCGCCACCGTGCTGCCTGCGCAACCCCTAGCTAAGCCAGTTGCCGCAGCAGGGCGTCCGTCCCCCTATTGTGACAAAACAACCCACCTGGGAGTCCTTGGCTTGCGTCTGACCGAACCAAAACACCACCGCCACCACAAGGTTACGGCTGGTGGAAATAACAACAGCACCGAGACCGTATGTGGTCTCGGTTTGCGTGCGATCGGGACAAAACAAACCAAACCAACCCGAATATTGTTTAATCTTTTGTTTTAACGTGTATTTAATTATTGTTTTAAGGATTCATGAACATATGATCATAATTAAATAAAAGATTAAATAGGTTAAGGTAAATACCGAATGCGTGGATGTTTTAGGTATTGAATAATGAACACGAACCCGTAAATATCAAAGATAAGCAAGCAAAAATCGTCCTTGTTGTGTGTGTGGTATGCCGTGGCCAAGAAGGAGCAGGAAGAAGATTTTAGGGTTTTATTATCTTGAAAAGCAATTTAATAAACTCCTGGAGTATATTTTGTATACAATAAGCATTGTAATGGGTTGTGCCAAAAGGCCCTCTCCCTTTCTCTTTGTTTTCGCGGCTAGCACAAGCCCAAAACCAAAACCATATTATTTTCATATTTAACTATTATTCATGAATGTTCGTGTTTTAAACGTCGTGAATTAAATATTCTACGTAAACCTTTATCATGTATTAATAATATACATAATACTTGTAATTAAATGTTCGTGTTTTATGTCTTGTATATTTTAGGTATTTTACGTGAATACTTATCGTGCATTAATATTCATGTTTCATACGTAATACTTATAATAATTAATTAATATACATAACGTTCGTATTAAATGTTCATGATTCATGTCGTATATTAATTAATTAAAAATTTAAATTTAACCGTATTCGTGCATTTAATGATCTTAAGGATTTTAAGGAGGGTTTTACATCTCTTCCCCTCTAAAAGAATAATTCGTTCACGAATTAGAGATACGATAAGTTGATGAGGTAATAAACGCTGAAATAACACATAAGCTGAAAAGACATGTGAGCTGAAAATGACATACCTGAATCATAGCTGGAAATGAGGGTAAGAAGTCTGTATAGACTCCTTCGTTTCACAATTGGCTCCCGCTCGGAATGGTTCCTCTAAAGGATTTTGACGAATGGAATCGTCTTTCTCCTCATGATCGTTCTTGACGGTCGAGAACTCTCTCGGGTTCCTCAATGTAGGATAGATCCTCTCAAATCTGCTCGAATGGATAATAAACTGTATGCAATGGAAGGTAATTATAAACTCTGAGTAAGGATACACGGAACACATCATGCACCTGAGATAGCTGGGGAGATGATGAGATGGCATTTATACATGATCTCATCGTTCTTTTCGGGCTTTAAATGCATAAAAAATGTCATAAAATACCATATATATGCTTGTGTTTGTTTACTTGTGTATTTTAGGTATGGATATCGTGAAAAAGACAAAAGATCACAAGTTACAAGGAAAAACGGATACGAGAAACGAAGCCGTACAAAGAACCGGGCCCTAATCATGGAATTCTCAACAAATACCCTTGAAGACTTGAAGACTTGAAGACAAACAAGATTGATCCTCATTTATTGAAGAATTGACACTTAAAACCCTTGTATATTAATAATTACAAGTTTGGTCCCTTAAGTTTGTCAAAATTACACAAAAGGTCCCTCAACTTTGAAGAAATGGCAAGATTAGTCCCTCAACAAATCCAAATTGCCAACAATGGTCCCTCATGAAGATTAAGATACATTGAAGACCTTTGAAGATCAAAAATATCCAAGATCAGCCCTTGAAATATGCAAAGTGTCAAAAATAACCCTTGATAACCTTTTTCCAAAGTTTGGTGCCAAAAGTGACAAATGGTGAAAGTTATTAACAAAGGAAACACGTTTTAGGACTGAAATACCTTATTTACCAAAAATCTCAAAACACAAGGACCTAAGTTGCCACATTCAAACTTTCAAATCTGAAAATGCGCCAAACAACTCTTTTCCCCCAAAATCGGATCAAATGAGTTACTATTCATCTTTTACCCCACCCAGAATTTACACCACTTAAACTTAGGGTAAAATACAATTACCTTTGCACATGAGTGATTCACATGTGCAGAAACTCATCCAAACCATAAAACCCTTATTCCCACTCACAAAGGACCCCACCCCCAATTCCCTTTCCACCAATCAGAATGCAACTTAGCCTCCAAGTTATGTGACGTGTCCAAATCAACAGCTATGATTCATTGCTTCATTCCAAAGCTAAAATGAACAGCCTTGATCAACTTGGACAGCTCAAATTCAGAAAACGTCTAGAAGACTCAAGGGCATAATAGGGAATTCAGTTCTAGGGTTTGTGAATAGTGTTTAGCCAGGCATTTGCCTATAAAAGGAGACCTCAATATGTGAGAGTCCCTTTGTTCCAGATTTAGCTTTTAATCTTTGTAATTCCTTTTTATGAAATAAAGTTTGAATTTCTTAAAATTCTGAGTTCTAATCTGTTATTTATAAAAGTTTGGTGTTTGAGAAGCTAAAATCTGAGTTCCATTATCTTGTTTGAAGGTTTTTGAGGCAAGGTTTTAAGTGATAAAGCTTGTGCATCAAAAATCAGAAGTTGGCATTATTTTTGATCTCACCTTGTGGTTTGTTCTTCTTAGCAGCTTGGAAGCTGGTACTTGTTTTTCTAGTACCTCAGCTCAAAAAATCCAAGGCCTGGATGTAGGTCTTGGAGGTTTGCATCTTCTTCCCTTTTCATTTTCTCTTTAAGTTTCTGATTATTTGTGATTTTTGTGGATTTATGCTTGAATCTGTGTTATTGTGGTTGAATATTGTTGATTTGGCTTGGTTTGATGTTATTGAGGTGCTATTGATCTGATTTGTGGGCTGAATCTTCATAAGCCTTTGAAAATTTGTGGAATCAAGTTTTAAAAGGGTGTTTGGGATTACTGCATAAGTTGGATTTGTGGTTTGCTAAGTGTTTGTTTGTTGTATGCAAGTATTGGTATCTGTTATTTAGGTGCTTGTGTTCATCTGTTTGCAGGTTTTGTGGGTTTGATCACATAGATTCTTGATTTGGCTATAAAATCTTAAATACTTGGTAAAATTGGCTAGCATTTTGAGGACACCTAGATCTAAGCATAGGATAGGGCTAACAAGTGCTTAATCATAGTTAATCACACCAGGGAAGAAGGATTTGAGGCTTGAAATTAGATCAAGTGTCAAGTATATCAGCAAACTTGTTTCTGCATATGTTCATTGTTCATCAGTAACATTTTGTGATTTGATCTTGTTGATTACTTTGATTCAGTGTTTGATTCTTGTTGCTTTGTGTTTGTTCTTAGTTTATGAAGCTTGTGTATGCATCCTGTTAAGTTTGGTTGGCTTATTGTGGTTAAATCTGCTTATTAAGTGCTTATCTGCTTATTTGCATATCTGGGGCATATCTGGTAACTATTTGGCTTATTGTGGCTTATTGTGTGAACCATTTTGTGATTTTATTGTTGCTATTGACTCTTTGTGATTCATTGATCACAAGGGTGCCTTTTTTTCCAATTGAATCAAACCAGAACTCTCATATAAGCTTGGTCAATTAGTCAAAGCAGTGGGAACTCCTTTCCCCTGCTGGTTGCCACTGATAGTGTTAAATTGGTGTCAGCTTATCAATAAGCTATAATAGCTTATTCTAACCAGCAACAACTTTGTTTTTATAATATGTGCTCATATTTAGACCCATTTGTTCATACTGGAGCATTTGGGTGGTTGACTTTTAGGTTTGACTAGAAAACCAATTCCTTTGACTTTTACATAAGTTCATTTGTTCTTATTCTGGCTTATTGGTTGTGCTTATTGGATTTTTGTTGATTGATATTGCTTATTGAGTCCATTTGAAAACTTTTGCAAGTTGAATCAAGTCCTGAGGTGCATTATTTCTCAAAAACGACTATTTTGTCGTTTTGTGGATTTTTGCTTTTCTATTTTCTGGCTTATTGAGTGTGCTTTTTGGAAATTTCTTTTGACAGATCTCTTAAGCATCCTAAAAGAGGGTTGTGTGTCAAATTAGAGCTTATGGCATTAGCTTATGGCTTAATGGGCTGAAAAGCCCAATAAGAATAAGCTTTGTGTTTAATAAGCTGTGATAAGCTCATATTCAGCTTTTGGTCCTTTAGAGTTTTGTTCTTAGAATTAAATTTTAAGTCAGAAAGGGCTTTTCCAAGTCAATTGGGCCAAGTTTGACTTTTTGGGCCCAAAAGCCCATTTATGTTGACTGAATTTGGATTTGGCCCATTTGAGGGCCCATTAGGGGTATTTTGGTAATTTCACTTTGATTTTCTGATTATTTAGGTTAAAATATACTAGTTTGCAAGTTTTTAGATTTTTTTTATAATTTTTGGATTTTTAATATTATTTTATTATTATTTTATTATTATTTTTGAAATTTCACATTTTCCAACTTTTTACATTTTTCTTAGGTTAATTACATTAAAATAGGAATTTAGCAACTTTTAGAATAATTTTATCACTTTTAGATTAATTTTTATAATTATTTTAAGTTTTAATAGTTTTTAAATCATTTTAAATAGTTTTTATTAGTTTAAAATTTTCTAAAAATAGTTTTTAATCTTTTTAGGTTATTTTAGAGGTTTACCATTTGAAAAATCTTTATTTGGGCTTTTTGATAATTTATTTGATTTTTAGGGCTTTAATTAGCATTTAAAAATTGAATATTTATTTATTTAAAAGGTTTGAAAAAGTTTTGATCATTGGTAAACTCTTAGTTTATTATTTTTGATTTTTGGTGAATTTTTGGTAATTTTTAGAATTTATTTTTATTTTTGTGGTTTATAAGGTTCTACGTTTTAACTTTCTAGTAGTGATTTTTTGTTAATTTTTATTTTTACGTCTTAGTCATTTTCTTTTCTCATCCCCTTCTAAACCAATCATTAATCACAAATCTTGAACATCTTAGTCACACACATATACCTCCTTGGGAAACGAACTTTCATCACCTTAAGGGTCGTTAGTGTTGATTTTCCTAAATCATCACTCAATACTTACCGCTTTTACGCCTTTTCCCTAAAAGGTCGTATTTTACCACAATCACTTTGGCGTCGCTGCCGGGGAGGTGTGTCGTGATTAATTTGCATTGTTTTTTTTTAATATTAACCAAATAGTATTTGTATTAGTAGAACTCTACTAATACGTATTATCGGTTTTCTTGGTTTTTCTTCTACAAATATTATTACTATATTGTATTAAGTATCACAATAAATATACAATATCTCCAAAAGTGTGATAACACAACCTTAATTGGGATTTCATCACTCAATTATTGTATTCGAATCTCAAACAAAAAGAAAAAGGCAAAAATAGATAAATACTTTCGTGAAGCTCGATTTTGAAAGATACAAACTATAAGGTGGGTATAAGGCGGGTATTATAAAATATACCCTAAGGAAAAAGGCTCTTAAGTGCTTCGCGCCGCCTCGTTTCCCCGCTTGCTTGTGAGTATTTTGAGATTGAAGGCTAATCGAGGGTTTTGCCGCCCAAAGTATTATTACGTATAATATATTTGCTTTGTTTTCTTTGTGATTAAAACCTCTTGAACAATTTGGTTTTCACCAAAGTTCTAAAGTCATTCGAAGGCGTTCACTCCACGTGATCGTTTTCATTCCTTTAAGGCTTCTTTAATTAAGAGTTTGATTCGAGGAGAGATTTTGTAGATTGTTGTCTACAAAGATACACCAAAATCCAAAAAAAAAATTAAATATCATCAAAAACACAAAAAAAAAAATTGAAAAACACAAAACACCCAAAAAGAATCTTCTTTGCTCACCTCCCATTCTTCGTGAAGTTTATGATCACTCGTAATCAAGCAAAACGAGCTCGTAAACGACTTCAAAAGCAAGCCAATCAAGAGACGTTGATTGTTGAAGAACCTCCAATTGTTGAACCTATTGTAGCACAAGAAGTCGTCATGGCTAATCATACTATGATGGAGTTGCTACAAGCACCCATCGAGGGTTTTGGAGAGGCTATTGTGATTCCCGCCATCCTTGCGGAGAATTTCGAGATTAAGACGGGTTTAATGTCGATGTTGCAAGCAAATAAGTTTAGAGGTCACGAGAAAGACAACCCGCATTACCATATTAGGAATTTTAACCGTCTCACCGCCACTAGCAAGTTTAAGGATGTTCCACATGACGCCATTAAGATGATGTTGTTTCCATACTCGTTGGATAGACCCGCAAAATTTGGCTCGAGAAAGAACCGCCAAATTCGATTTTGACATGGGCCGATCTCGTTTCTAAGTTTGTGAACAAGTTTTTTCCACCATCTAAAACAACACACTTGAAAAATGAGATTTCACGATTTGTGCAAAGAAATAATGAAAGTTTTTCAATGGCATGGGAACGCTTTAAAGAAATGTTACATGAATGTCCACACCATGATTTTACGGAATTGCATCAAGTGGATACTTTTTATAATGGGCTTAATGATCATGAACGAGATTATTTGAATGTCGCCGCGGGTGGTAATTTTTTGTGCAAGACGACAAATGAGGCTTTACAAATCATTGAAAATAGATCTAAGGTTTATAACCCTCGTAACACACCGAGTGTTGCCAATATGGGTTCGTCTTCTTCATCACAATCGTCTCGTAGCATTAATGGCTTACATGATGAAGCTAATGAGGAAAATCGGTTTTTTGATAGATTTGCTAATCTTATGTCCCATTGGAAGGCTCAAGAAGCTTCCAATTTCGCCTCGGTTAAAGCGGTTGCTAAGAGTTGTTTATCTTGTGGGGGAGCTCATGATCTTTCCGAGTGCTTTACCGCGGATGGTAACACTTCGAGTGCTTATGTAGCAACGGGAACTTACAACCAAAACAGGCAAGGTTCCCGCCAAAATCAAGCTCCACCGAACCAAAATGTTAACAATTATCGAAACAACAACCAAGGTAATTACCAACGCAACACACGTAACTACAACAAGGGGAATTATCAAAGTGGGAATGGACAAATTTCTAATCAAAACCAAAACCGTGATTTTCAAAACACTACACAAGGTTTTCAAAATGCTCACACTAAAAATTTGCAAGGAGAATTTTTGGATTATGCTAAAGCAAATGATGCAAAATTTGATAACATGCAACGTGAGATGATTAGCTTAAGATCCGAGTTGAAAAACGAGTTAAAAAATGAACTTACTAATGAACTTAAAACTCATGCAAACAAAATGGAAGGAAATGTCCAACGTCTACAACAAAATCAACAAAATATGGAATTAGGACAACATGAGATTAAGCAAGAGTTATTAAAAGCGGATGCTAGGCAATCAAAATTTGAGGACCGAATGGCTAAGATGTTTGAAGCAATCATGTGTAAACCCTCTTCCTCGGGTGGTCTTCCTAGTGATACCATTTCAAACCCGAAGGGAGAAATGAAGGTTATTACTACATGAAGTGGTAAAACTTTCAAGGAACCAATCTCTCGTCCAAGTACTTCTACGCTGAAGGAAATCGAGAAAGAACCCGAGGTGATGGTCGAAAAGGAGCACATTACAATCCCACGAAGTACCGCTCAAACCACACCTACGGTTGAACCAATACCAATTGTGGAACCCGAGTTTCCAAGGCCGTTGCCTAATGTCAAACCCACACCACCTTTACCTTACCCTTCAAGACGAAACAAAGAGAAAATGCAAGAACGTAACAAACAACAAATCGAGCTTTTTATAAAAATGTTTCAACAAGTACATTTTGATGTGAGTTTAGCCGATGCGTTGTTATATATGCCTCGTTTTGCTTCCACTTTTAAAAGTATGATGAGCGATAAGGAAAAGCTTTCAAAGCTTGCTAATTGTTCTTCGGTTTATCTTAACCGCATACCGGAAAAAGTTGGTGATCCCGGAAAATTTCTCATTCCTTGTGACATACAAGATATGAAAGAATGCCTCGCCTTGGCCGATCTTGGTGCGAGCATTAATTTGATGCCATTTTCCATTTGGAAATCGCTTTCGCTTCCGGCTCTCATTCCTTCGAACATGTCCATCGAGATGGCTGATCATTCTACGATTATGGCATGTGGAGTAGCCTAAGATGTTTTCGTGAAAGTGGGGAAGTTCTACTATCCCGTTGATTTTATAGTAGTTGACATCCCCGCGGATCCTCAAGTTCCTCTAATTTTAGGTCGTTCATTTTTAGAACTTCGAGATCGCTTATCGATGTTCATGCAAGAACTATCACTTTGAGATTCAACGAAGAGGAACTTGTTATAAACGCTACTCAAAACTCGAAACCTTCTCATGTTTATGCAATCGCTACCATCAATCACATTGACATTGTTGATGTGGTTTGCGATGAGTTTTCACAAGAAGTGTTAGGTTTTTCCGATAGCTCGTCAAGTGGCAATCCCACTATTTTGGATCCGATTCTTGCTAATTCCACAACAAATCTCACTCCATTCCAAGGAGGCGATTTCACTTCAAATGAAATCGATAATGAAGATGAGGTGTTGATTAGTGATGATACTTATTTTCCACCATTTCTTTCGCCGATGGAAGTTATGAGTGTTGAACCAAAATCTTCAATCGAGGAACCACCTATCCTTGAATTAAAAGATCTTCCTTCTCACATTGAATACGCATTCTTGGAAGGTGATGACAAGTTGCCGGTTATTATTGCAAAAGGTCTTGCTAATAATGAAAAAACCGAGCTCTTGAAAGTTCTTAAGGCTCATAAAGGGACAATTGCGTGGAAAATATCCGACATTAAGGGTATTGACCCAAAAGTTTGTACTCACAAGATTTTAATGGAGGAGGACTACAAACCCGCAATTCAAAGTCAAAGAAGGGTGAATCCCAAAATTCACGATGTCATTAAAAAGGAGGTCCTTAAACTCCTTGACGCGGGAATGATTTATCCTATATCCGATAGCCCATGGGTGAGCCCAATCCATTGTGTCCCTAAAAAGGGAGGAATGACCGTTGTACCTAATGAAAACAACGAGTTAATTCCCACTCGTGTTGTGACCGGTTGGAGGGTGTGTATTGACTACCGAAAGTTAAATGACGCCACTCGTAAAGACCACTTTCCTTTGCCCTTCATGGATCAAATGTTGGAGCGACTAGCGGGAAATGAATTCTATTGCTTTTTAGATGGTTTTTCCGGTTACTTTCAAATCCCTATCGACCCTCGTGATCAAGAAAAGACTACTTTTACATGTCCTTATGGAACGTTCGCTTATCGTAGGATGCCTTTCGGACTTTGTAATGCACCCGGTACGTTTCAACGTTGTATGATGGCAATTTTTCACGATATGATCGAGAAGTCGATGGAAGTGTTTATGGATGACTTCTCGGTATTTGGCAATTCGTTCACGTCATGTTTATCTAATCTCGAACAAATGTTAAAAGGTTGTGAAGAAACCAATCTTGTGCATAATTGGGAAAAATGTCATTTTATGTGTAAACAAGGAATCGTCTTAGGACATAAGGTGTCGAAGGCGGGGATTGAGGTCGATAAAGCTAAGGTAGACGTCATCGCCAAGTTACCTCATCCCAAAACCGTTAAGGGAGTTAGGAGTTTCCTAGGCCACGCGGGCTTTTATCGTCGTTTCATCAAGGACTTTTCGAAAATCTCTCGTCCTATGACACACCTTCTCGAGAAGGATGCTCCTTTTAACTTCAATGAGGATTGTGTTAAGGCTTTCGAAACTCTCAAAAGGAAACTTACCGAAGGTCCCATTCTTGTTGCTCCTAATTGGGAACTACCCTTTGAAATCATGTGCGATGCAAGTGATTATGCTATAGGGGCCGTCTTAGGGCAACGTTATGACAAACATTTTCGTCCTATTCACTATGCTAGTAAGACGATGACCGAGGCTCAATTAAAGTACACCACAACGGAAAAGGAATTCCTTGCCTTGGTCTATGCTTTTGAGAAATTCCGACCTTATCTCGTCTTAACTAAAAGCATCGTGTATACCGACCATTCGGCTATCAAGTATCTCTTAGCTAAGCAAGATGCTAAGCCGAGATTGCTTCGTTGGATGCTCCTCCTCCAAGAATTTGATGTCACCGTGCTTGACAAAAAAGGAGCCGAGAATCTAGCGGTCGATCATCTCTCTCGTCTAGAAGATCCTCACAAAGATGTTTTCGAGAACAAGGAAATCACCGAAACATTTCCTCTTGAGACTCTCGGTGTAGTGAATTCTAAAGACACCACCCCATGGTTTGCCGACATTGCAAATTACCATGCGGGCAATTTCATAATCAAGGGTATGACAACACAACAAAAACGAAAATTCTTTCGTAACGTCAAGTTCTATTTTTGGGACGACACTTATCTCTTTCGGATTTGTGCGGATCAACTCATTCGACGTTGTGTGTTTGGTGCCGAAGCTTCTAATATCCTTAGAGCTTGTCACGAGGGACCCACGGGTGGTCACCACAGTGCTAATCTCACGGCTAAGAAAGTGTTCGATGCCGGTTTCTTTTGGCCTTCTATCTATCGTGATGCACACGCACTTGTAAAGTCGTGTGATTCGTGCCAACGTCAAGGAAAATCGTCTCAACGTGATGAAATGCCGCAAAACATAATTCAAGTATGTGAGATTTTCGACATTTGGGGAATAGACTTTATGGGGCCTTTCCCATCGTCTCATGGCAACAAATATATCCTCGTCGGGGTGGACTACCTTTCTAAGTGGGTGGAAGCTAAGGCTTTGCCTACTAATGATGCTCGTGTGGTAGTGAAGTTTTTAAAGCAACTATTCTCTTGGTTCGGAACCCCTCGTGCTACTATAAGCGATCGTGGAACCCATTTTTGTGATGACCAATTCGAAAAAGTTCTAAAGAAATATGGAGTTACTCATCGTCTTTCTACGGCTTATCACCCGCAAACGAGTGGGCAAGTCGAGGTTTCGAACCGAGCTTTGAAGAGGATTTTAGGGAGGTCATTTGGAGAAAACCGTGCTTCATGGTCCGACAAACTTGATGACGCTTTATGGGCCTTTAGGACCGCTTATAAGACACCTATTGGTTGCACTCCTTATAAGTTAGTCTATGGGAAGAATTGTCATTTGCCCATTGAATTGGAGCATAAGGCATATTGGGCCCTTAAGCATGCAAATTTTGACTTGAAGACCGCGGGAGATCACCGGAAAATACAATTGAATGAATTGGATGAATTAAGAGATGATGCTTATGAAAATTCATTAATTTTTAAAGAAAAGACTAAAAAGTTTCATGATTCAAAGATTAAAAACCGGGTTTTTAACGTTGGTGATCAAGTGTTGCTTTTTAACTCTCGTCTTAAGATATTTTCCGGGAAATTGAAATCTCGTTGGTCGGGTCCGTTCACCATTACACAAGTATTTCCATATGGGACCATTGAGCTAGCTCAAGATGATGGTCCTAATTTCAAGGTGAATGGACATAGGCTTAAGCACTACTTTGGTTGGGAAATTCCTTCAATGGTTGCCCTCGACCAAGTCACCTTCCCCAATGATAATTAGCATTGAGGGGATCGAGTCGAGCTCATGACTCGGTAATAAAAAATGAGGTGCCTCGTGGGGGAGATCCCATGCTTATCTTTTATGCTCACTATTCACTAATAAGGGGACTTGTACCCTTTCAACTCGTTGTCTCGTGGTTGTTTGTGATTGTGTTATCTAGATCATCATCATCATCTACGATTGAAGACTCTCGTGTTCATTTACGTGAGCCTCCATCGTTCGTTTGAAGAAGTTTTTCACGAATCCATGACATATCCTTTATTGTTCTAACAATTATCTTTTAGCATACTTAATAAACGGCTTTAGATATATTGTTGATCACCCTTTCCATGCTAGATCCTAAGCATTCGACTCTTTGTCTCTAGTATGGGGGTGCTCCACCTTTAGACTCGAAACATTGAGGACAATGTTTACTTTTAGTATAGGGGGGTGAATAGGTACTTGCTTTGCTACGCCCTCATGCTTTCCAACTTTCAATGTTTTGTTTTGCTAATAAGGCTAAAAATGGCCAAATTTTAAAATTTTTCTTAGTTTTCATAAGTGCTTTTAAGACACGAATGTATATTTTACGTTGGGTAGAATAAGAGTTAATTTTTGACTTGATGGGCATTTGGAGCCATTTACATTCCTTAACCCGCTCAATTCAAGTTTTGCTAGACTTTTATATAGGGAGCTTTAAAACGCGAAAGTCTTAATTCATTCGGGTTAAGAACAAGAACTTTTCGCAAGTTCCTATAATTGATTCTAGAAAGTTACTTATCAAGGGAACTTTAAAACGCATTCTCTAAACTTGAAAAAGTCCAAGAAAGTGCAAGATCCTATAGGTGGCTTGAAAACCCAAAACTTTGATTTGATATACTCTTAATGAAAGCTAATCCAAATTTGGCTTAATTTTGACTTGCATGGCTAAGTATTCACGAGTCTCTTTAATTAGAGGTCTTTATATAGTGAAGAACGAGAAATGATAGAGTTAGACAAGTGATCATGCTAAACGTAGAACACGAAAGTGTTCTTTCAAAAACTCATATGTTTTTAATTGAGGCTTTTTCTTCCCATAAGATCAATGCATTAGGAATAAATCATAATTGCAATAAGTAAGGTCGTACGATTTGAAAGGTTACTTAGCCTCTAGCGCAAGATCGTTTAAAAGTTGCTCGGGGTTGAACAGAGTTCATAGCCAAGGCATAACTTATTGAAGCGGGACGCGAAGATTGGCGATTATCCAAAAAGGCCCTAACAAGGCATGAGGAGCTCTATTTTTGCTAAAGATCCAAGATGATGTGAAGTATCATTATTCCAAAATCAATATGAAGGATCGAGACACACGACGAAAAGCAATTAATCCCCTAAAGATCATGGAGAAAGTCTATCCAAAAAGACCCTAACAAGGTATGTGGATAAATATATCCAAGTCCGAAAAGGAGGCGGATCGTTGTATATCAAAATCCAAAGTA
The DNA here is from genome assembly GCA_025667525.1 of Glebionis coronaria. Taxonomy (NCBI): domain Eukaryota; kingdom Viridiplantae; phylum Streptophyta; class Magnoliopsida; order Asterales; family Asteraceae; genus Glebionis; species Glebionis coronaria. The sequence continues at coordinate 377,825,804 of CM046876.1, forward strand.
AAGATTGAAGAAAAATGATGAAGTCGTGGTCCTATATTAAGAATCTATCAAAAACGTCAAGTGAAGAAATTCCAAATATATGAAGAGAAGACCATAATTTCAAGAATGTCTTCCCAAGATTTGAAGTATGAAGTACATGCCAAATATCGGTCCGAGAAAGGTCTCAAATCGTGAAACGAGTTATGCCAAGATAGAAACTTAAGGAGATACACGAGAAGCCGTTTTAAAAGATTTTGTCCTTCGGCTAACTATTGATCAAATCGTGCTACTTTGCTTTCGGACTAATAACTACTCAAATAAGTCAATATGAATCACTTGTGATCCATGACAAATAAGATAAAAAATGCTAGTAACCCATTTCTTTTTATAATAACTAGGATTGCGGGGAGAAAAAGTATTACACAATTTGGACGTATGAGTAGTGTTAGCATTGTGACTTGTACCAACAATGATCTCGTTTTTGCACTTAGCATGGAATGTATGACAATCAAGGATGACGAATTTTACTCTAAGGGACATTAACTTGTTTCGATTCTTTGACCCTAAAAGTCACTTTTTGTGATGAAAATCATACATTATGTCTTTACACATCATCGTAGTATGTTGCAAGTCTTTTACTCTTCAATAAAGGTTAATAAAATTGAACTTTGGTGATGCTTAGATACTTTATTCTAGCATTGCGTGAGGGCACGACAATGGCTTAGTAGGGGGGAGTGATGAGATGGCATTTATACATGATCTCATCGTTCTTTTTGGGCTTTAAATGCATAAAAATGTCATAAAATACCATATATATGCTTGTGTTTGTTTACTTGTGTATTTTAGGTATGGATATCGTGAAAAAGACAAAAGATCACAAGTTACAAGGAAAAACGGACACGAGAAACGAAGCCGTACAAAGAACCGGGCCCTAATCATGGAATTCTCAACAAATACCCTTGAAGACTTGAAGACTTGAAGACAAACAAGATTGATCCTCATTTATTGAAGAATTGACACTTAAAACCCTTGTATATTAATAATTACAAGTTTGGTCCCTTAAGTTTGTCAAAATTACACAAAAGGTCCCTCAACTTTGAAGAAATGGCAAGATTAGTCCCTCAACAAATCCAAATTGCCAACAATGGTCCCTCATGAAGATTAAGATACATTGAAGACCTTTGAAGATCAAAAATGTCCAAGATCAGCCCTTGAAATATGCAAAAGTGTCAAAAATAACCCTTGATAACCTTTTTCCAAAGTTTGGTGCCAAAAGTGACAAATGGTGAAAGTTATTAACAAAGGAAACACGTTTTAGGGCTGAAATACCTTATTTACCAAAAATCTCAAAACACAAGGACCTAAGTTGCCACTTTCAAACTTTCAAATCTGAAAATGCGCCAAACAACTCTTTTCCCCCAAAATCGGATCAAATGAGTTATTGTTCATCTTTTACCCCACCCAGAATTTACACCACTTAAACTTAGGGTAAAATACAATTACCTTTGCACATGAGTGATTCACATGTGCAGAAACTCATCCAAACCATAAAACCCTTATTCCCACTCACAAAGGACCCCACCCACAATTCCCTTTCCACCAATCAGAATGCAACTTAGCCTCCAAGTTATGTGACGTGTCCAAATCAACAGCTATGATTCATTGCTTCATTCCAAAGCCCATGGGTGAGCCCAATCCATTGTGTCCCTAAAATGAGAGGAATGACCGTTGTGCCTAATGAAAACAACGAGTTAATTCCCACTCGTGTTGTGACCGGTTGGAGGGTGTGTATTGACTACCGAAAGTTAAATGACGCCACTCGTAAAGACCACTTTCCTTTGCCCTTCATGGATCAAATGTTGGAGCGACTAGCGGGAAATGAATTCTATTGCTTTTTAGATGGTTTTTCCGGTTACTTTCAAATCCCTATCGACCCTCGTGATCAAGAAAAGACTACTTTTACATGTCCTTATGGAACGTTCGCTTATCGTAGGATGCCTTTCGGACTTTGTAATGCACCCGGTACGTTTCAACGTTGTATGATGGCAATTTTTCACGATATGATCGAGAAGTCGATGGAAGTGTTTATGGATGACTTCTCGGTATTTGGCAATTCGTTCACGTCATGTTTATCTAATCTCGAACAAATGTTAAAAGGTTGTGAAGAAACCAATCTTGTGCTTAATTGGGAAAAATGTCATTTTATGTGTAAACAAGGAATCGTCTTAGGACATAAGGTGTCGAAGGCGGGGATTGAGGTCGATAAAGCTAAGGTAGACGTCATCGCCAAGTTACCTCATCCCAAAACCGTTAAGGGAGTTAGGAGTTTCCTAGGCCACGCGGGCTTTTATCGTCGTTTCATCAAGGACTTTTCGAAAATCTCTCGTCCTATGACACACCTTCTCGAGAAGGATGCTCCTTTTAACTTCAATGAGGATTGTGTTAAGGCTTTCGAAACTCTCAAAAGGAAACTTACCGAAGCTCCCCTCTTGTTGCTCCTAATTGGGAACTACCCTTTGAAATCATGTGCGATGCAAGTGATTATGCTATAGGGGCCGTCTTAGGGCAACGTTATGACAAACATTTTCGTCCTATTCACTATGATAGTAAGACGATGACCGAGGCTCAATTAAAGTACACCACAACGGAAAAGGAATTCATTGCCTTGGTCTATGCTTTTGAGAAATTCCGACCTTATCTCGTCTTAACTAAAAGCATCGTGTATACCGACCATTCGGCTATCAAGTATCTCTTAGCTAAGCAAGATGCTAAGCCGAGATTGCTTTGTTGGATGCTCCTCCTCCAAGAATTTGATGTCACCGTGCTTGACAAAAAAGGAGCCGAGAATCTAGCGGCCGATCATCTCTCTCGTCTAGAAGATCCTCACAAAGATGTTTTCGAGAACAAGGAAATCACCGAAACATTTCCTCTTGAGACTCTCGGTGTAGTGAATTCTAAAGACACCACCCCATGGTTTGCCGACATTGCAAATTACCATGCGGGCAATTTCATAATCAAGGGTATGACAACACAACAAAAACGAAAATTCTTTCGTGACGTCAAGTTCTATTTTTGGGACGACACTTATCTCTTTCGGATTTGTGCGGATCAACTCGTTCGACGTTGTGTGTTTGGTGCCGATGCTTCTAATATCCTTAGAGCTTGTCACGAGGGACCCACGGGTGGTCACCACGGTGCTAATCTCACGGCTAAGAAAGTGTTCGATGCCGGTTTCTTTTGGCCTTCTATCTATCGTGATGCACACGCACTTGTAAAGTCGTGTGATTCGTGCCAACGTCAAGGAAAATCATCTCAACGTGATGAAATGCCGCAAAACATAATTCAAGTATGTGAGATTTTCGACATTTGGGGAATAGACTTTATGGGGCCGTTCCCATCGTCTCATGGCAACAAATATATCCTCGTCGCGGTGGACTACCTTTCTAAGTGGGTGGAAGCTAAGGCTTTGCCTACTAATGATGCTCGTGTGGTAGTGAAGTTTTTAAAGCAACTATTCTCTTGGTTCGGAACCCCTCGTGCTATTATAAGCGATCGTGGAACCCATTTTTGTGATGACCAATTCGAAAAAGTTCTAAAGAAATATTGAGTTACTCATCGTCTTTCTACGGCTTATCACCCGCAAACGAGTGGGCAAGTCGAGGTTTCGAACCGAGTTTGGAAGAGGATTTTAGGGAGGTCAATTGGAGAAAACTGTGCTTCATGGTCCGACAAACTTGATGACGCTTTATGGGCCTTTAGGACCGCTTATAAGACACCTATTGGTTGCACTCCTTATAAGTTAGTCTATGGGAAGAATTGTCATTTGCCCATTGAATTGGAGCATAAGGCATATTGGGCCCTTAAGCATGCAAATTTTGACTTGAAGACCGCGGGAGATAACCGGAAAATACAATTGAATGAATTGGATGAATTAAGAGATGATGCTTATGAAAATTCATTAATTTTTAAAGAAAAGACTAAAAAGTTTCATGATTCAAAGATTAAAAACCGGGTTTTTAACGTTGGTGATCAAGTGTTGCTTTTTAACTCTCGTCTTAAGATATTTTCCGGGAAATTGAAATCTCGTTGGTCGGGTCCGTTCACCATTACACAAGTATTTCCATATGGGACCATTGAGCTAGCTCAAGATGATGGTCCTAATTTCAAGGTGAATGGACATAGGCTTAAGCACTACTTTGGTGGGGAAATTCCTTCAATGGTTGCCCTCGACCAAGTCACTTTCCCCAATGATAATTAGCATTGAGGGGATCGAGTCGAGCTCATGACTCGGTAATAAAAAACGAGGTGCCTCGTGGGGGAGATCCCATGCTTATCTTTTATGCTCACTATTCACTAATAAGGGGACTTGTACCCTTTCAACTCGTTGTCTCGTGGTTGTTTGTGATTGTGTTATCTAGATCATCATCATCATCTACGATTGAAGACTCTCGTGTTCGTTTACGTGAGCCTCCATCGTTCGTTTGAAGAAGTTTTTCACGAATCCATGACATATCCTTTATTGTTCTAACAATTATCTTTTAGCATACTTAATAAACGGCTTTAGATATATTGTTGATCACCCTTTCCATGCTAGATCCTAAGCATTCGACTCTTTATCTCTAGTATGGGGGTGCTCCACCTTTAGACTCGAAACATTGAGGACAATGTTTACTTTTAGTATGGGGGGGTGAATAGGTACTTGCTTTGCTACGCCCTCATGCTTTCCAACTTTCAATGTTTTGTTTTGCTAATAAGGCTAAAAATGGCCAAATTTTAAAATTTTTGTTAGTTTTCATAAGTGCTTTTAAGACACGAATGTATATTTTACGTTGGGTAGAATAAGAGTTAATTTTGACTTGATGGGCATTTGGAGCCATTTACATTCCTTAACCCGCTCAATTCAAGTTTTGCTAGACTTTTATATAGGGAGCTTTAAAACGCGAAAGTCTTAATTCATTCGGGTTAAGAACAAGAACTTTTCGCAAGTTCCTATAATTGATTCTAGAAAGTTACTTATCAAGGGAACTTTAAAACGCATTCTCTAAACTTGAAAAAGTCCAAGAAAGTGCAAGATCCTATAGGTGGCTTGAAAACCCAAAACTTTGATTTGATATACTCTTAATGAAAGCTAATCCAAATTTGGCTTAATTTTGACTTGCGTGGCTAAGTATTCACGAGTCTCTTTAATTAGAGGTCTTTATATAGTGAAGAACGAGAAATGATAGAGTTAGACAAGTGATCATGCTAAACGTAGAACACGAAAGTGTTCTTTCAAACACTCATATGTTTTTAATTGTGGCTTTTTCTTCCCATAAGATCAATGCATTAGGAATAAATCATAATTGCAATAAGTAAGGTCGTACGATTTGAAAGGTTACTTAGCCTCTAGCGCAAGATCGTTTAAAAGTTGCTCGGGGTTGAATAGAGTTCATAGCCAAGGCATAACTTATTAAAGCGGGACGCGAAGATTGGCGATTATCCAAAAAGGCCCTAACAAGGTATGAGGAGCTCTATTTTTGCTAAAGATCCAAGATGATGTGAAGTATCATTATTCCAAAATCAATATGAAGGATCGAGACACACGACGAAAAGCAATTACTCCCCTAAAGATCATGGAGAAAGTCTATCCAAAAAGACCCTAACAAGGTATGAGGATAAATATATCCAAGTCCGAAAAGGAGGCGGATCGTTGTATATCAAAATCCAAAGTAAAGATTGAAGAAAAATGATGAAGTCGTGGTCCTATATGAAGAATCTCTCAAAAACGTCAAGTGAAGAAATTCCAAATATATGAAGAGAAGACCATAATTTCAAGAACGTCTTCCCAAGATTTGAAGTATGAAGTACATGCCAAATATCGGTCCGAGAAAGGTCTCACATCGTGAAACGAGTTATGCCAAGATATGAACTTAAGGAGATACACGAGAAGCCATTTTAAAAGATTTTGTCCTTCGGCTAACTATTGATCAAATCGTGCTACTTTGCTTTCAGACTAATAACTACTCAAATAAGTCAATATGAATCACTTGTGATCCATGACAAATAAGATAAAAAATGCTAGTAACCCATTTCTTTTTATAATAACTAGGATTGCGGGGAGAAAAAGTATTACACAATTTGGACGTATGAGTAGTGTTAGCATTGTGACTTGTACCAACAATGATCTCGTTTTTGTACTTAGCATGGAATGTATGACAATCAAGGATGACGAATTTTACTCTAAGGGACATTAACTTGTTTCTATTCTTTGACCCTAAAAGTCACTTTTTGTGATGAAAATCATACATTATGTCTTTACACATCATCGTAGTATGTTGCAAGTCTTTTACTCTTCAATAAAGGTTAATAAAATTGAACTTTGGTGATGCTTAGATACTTTATTCTAGCATTGCGTGAGGGCACGGCAATGGCTTAGTATGGGGGAGTGATGAGATGGCATTTATACATGATCTCATCGTTCTTTTCGGGCTTTAAATGCATAAAAATGTCATAAAATACCATATATATGCTTGTGTTTGTTTACTTGTGTATTTTAGGTATGGATATCGTAAAAAAGACAAAAGATCACAAGTTACAAGGAAAAACGGACACGAGAAACGAAGCCGTACAAAGAACCGGGCCCTAATCATGGAATTCTCAACAAATACCCTTGAAGACTTGAAGACTTGAAGACAAACAAGATTGATCCTCATTTATTGAAGAATTGACACTTAAAACCCTTGTATATTAATAATTAGAAGTTTGGTCCCTTAAGTTTGTCAAAATTACACAAAAGGTCCCTCAACTTTGAAGAAATGGCAAGATTAGTCCCTCAACAAATCCAAATTGCCAACAATGGTCCCTCATGAAGATTAAGATACATTGAAGACCTTTTAAGATCAAAAATGTCCAAGATCAGCCCTTGAAATATGCAAAAGTGTCAAAAATAACCCTTGATAACCTTTTTCCAAAGTTTGGTGCCAAAAGTGACAAATGGTGAAAGTTATTAACAAAGGAAACACGTTTTAGGGCTGAAATACCTTATTTACCAAAAATCTCAAAACACAAGGACCTAAGTTGCCACTTTCAAACTTTTGAATCTGAAAATGCGCCAAACAACTCTTTTCCCCCAAAATCGGATCAAATGAGTTATTGTTCATCTTTTACCCCACCAAGAATTTACACCACTTAAACTTAGGGTAAAATACAATTACCTTTGCACATGAGTGATTCACATGTGCAGAAACTCATCCAAACCATAAAACCCTTATTCCCACTCACAAAGGACCCCACCCCCAATTCCCTTTCCACCAATCAGAATGCAACTTAGCCTCCAAGTTATGTGACGTGTCCAAATCAACAGCTATGATTCATTGCTTTATTCCAAAGCTAAAATGAACAGCCTTGATCAACTTGGACAGCTCAAATTCATAAAACGTCTAGAAGACTCAAGGGCATAATAGGGAATTCAGTTCTAGGGTTTGTGAATAGTGTTTAGCCAGGCATTTGCCTATAAAAGGAGACCTCAACATGTGAGAGTCCCTTTGTTCCAGATTTTAGCTTTTAATCTTTGTAATTACTTTTTATGAAATAAAGTTTGAATTTCTTAAAATTTTGAATTCTAATCTGTTATTTATAAAAGTTTGGTGTTTGAGAAGCTAAAATTTGAGTTCCATTATCTTGTTTGAAGGTTTTTGAGGCAAGGTTTTAAGTGATAAAGCTTATGCATCAAAAATCAGAAGTTGGCATTATTTTTGATCTCACCTTGTGGTTTGTTCTTCTTAGCAGCTTGGAAGCTGGTACTTGTTTTGCTAGTACCTCAGCTCAAACAATCCTAGGCCTGGATGTAGGTCTTGGAGGTTTGCATCTTCTTCCCTTTTCATTTTCTCTTTAAGTTTCTGATTATTTGTGATTTTTGTGGATTTATGCTTGAATCTGTGTTATTGTGGTTGAATATTGTTGATTTGGCTTGGTTTGATGTTATTGAGGTGCTATTGATCTGATTTGTGGGTTGAATCTTCATAAGCCTTTGAAAATTTGTGGAATCAAGTTTTAAAAGGGTGTTTGGGATTACTGCATAAGTTGGATTTGTGGTTTGCTAAGTGTTTGTTTGTTGTATGCAAGTATTGGTATCTGTTATTTAGGTGCTTGTGTTCATCTGTTTGCAGGTTTTGTGGGTTTGATCACATAGATTCTTGATTTGGCTATAAAATCTTAAATACTTGGTAAAATTGGCTAGGATTTTGAGGACACCTAGATCTAAGCATAGGCTAGGGCTAACAAGTGCTAAATCATAGTTAATCACACCAGGGAAGAAGGATTTGAGGCTTGAAATTGGATCAAGTGTCAAGTATATCAGCAAACTTGTTTCTGCATATGTTCATTGTTCATCAGTAACATTTTGTGCTTTGATGTTGTTGATTACTTTGATTCAGTGTTTGATTCTTGTTGCTTTGTGTTTGTTCTTAGTTTAAGAAGCTTGTGTATGCATCCTGTTAAGTTTGGTTGGCTTATTGTGGTTAAATCTGCTTATTAAGTGCTTATCTACTTATTTGCATATCTGGAGCATATCTGGTAATTGTTTGGCTTATTGTGGCTTATTGTGTGAACCATTTTGTGATTTTATTGTTGCTATTGACTCCTTGTGATTCACTGATCACAAGGGTGCCTTTGTTTCCAATTGAATCAAACCAGAACTCTCATATAAGCTTGGTCAATTAGTCAAAGCAGTGGGAACTCCTTTCCCCTGCTGGTTGCCACTGATAGTGTTAAATTGATGTCAGCTTATCAATAAGCTATAATAGCTTATTCCAACCAGCAACAACTTTGTTTTTATAATAGGTGCTCATATTTTGACCCATTTGTTCATACTGGAGCATTTGGGTGGTTGACTTTTAGGTTTGACTAGAAAACCAACTCCTTTGACTTTTACATAAGTTCATTTGTGCTTATTCTGGCTTATTGGTTGTGCTTATTGGATTTTTGTTGATTGATATTGCTTATTGAGTCCATTTGAAAGCTTTTGCAAGTTGAATCAAGTCCTGAGGTGCATTATTTCTCAAAAACGACTATTTTGTCGTTTTGTGGATTTTTGCTTTTCTATTTTCTGGCTTATTGAGTGTGCTTTTTGGAAATTTCTTTTGACAGATCTCTTAAGCATCCTAAAAGAGGGTTGTGTGTCAAATTAGAGCTTATGGCATTAGCTTATGGCTTAATGGGCTGAAAAGCCCAATAAGAATAAGCTTTGTGTTTAATAAGCTGTGATAAGCTTATATTCAGCTTTTGGGCCTTTAGAGTTTTGTTCTTAGAATTGAATTTTAAGTCAGAAAGGGCTTTTCCAAGTCAATTGGGCCAAGTTTGACTTTTTCGGCCCAAAAGCCCATTTGTGTTGACTGAATTTGGATTTGGCCCATTTGAGGTCCCATTAGGGGTATCTTGGTAATTTCACTTTGATTTTCTGATTATTTAGGTTAAAATAAACTAGTTTGCAAGTTTTTAGAATTTTTTATAATTTTTGGATTTTAAATATTATTTTATTATTATTTTATTATTATTTTTGAAATTTCACATTTTCCAACTTTTTACATTTTTCTTAGGTTAATTACATTAAAATAGGAATTTAGCAACTTTTAGAATAATTTTATCACTTTTAGATTAATTTGTATAATTATTTTAAGTTTTAATAGTTTTTAAATCATTTTAAATAGTTTTTATTAGTTTAAAATTTTCTAAAAATAAATTTTAATCTTTTTAGGTTATTTTAGAGGTTTACCATTTGAAAAATCTTTATTTGGGCTTTTTGATAATTTATTTGATTTTTAGGGCTTTAATTAACATTTAAAAATTGAATATTTAATTATTTAAAATGTTTGAAAAAGTTTTGATCATTGGTAAACTCTTAGTTTATTATTTTTGATATTTGGTGAATTTTTGGTAATTTTTAGAATTTATTTTTATTTTTGTGGTTTTTAAGGTTCTACGTTTTAACTTTCTAGTAGTGATTTTTTGTTAATTTTTATTTTTACGTCTTAGTCATTTTCTTTTCTCATCCCCTTCTAAACCAATCATTAATCACAAATCTTGAACATCTTAGTCACACACATATACCTCCTTGGGAAACGAACTTTCATCACCTTAAGGGTCATTAGTGTTGATTTTCCTAAATCATCACTCAATACTTACCGCTTTTACGCCTTTTCCCTAAAAGGTCGTATTTTACCACAATCAGGAGATAAAGCTAGACGACATGATATTTCACCGACACGTTCAAGTATTTCAAACGGTCAGATGAAACGAGGACTGAGCTTGCCCTTGAGTCCAAAACGCTTGACGCCACGTGCTGGTGATACCTTAATGAAAACATGGTCACCAATATTGAATTCTAGATCTCTATGATGTTTATCAGTATAGCTCTTCTGTCGAGCACGAGCTTCCTGTAGTTTCGCCTTGGCGATGACAACCTTCTCATTGGCCACCTCTATCATTTCTGGTCCTTCAAGGATTCGTTCTCCAACTTGATCCCAACAGATTAGATCACCACACTTTCTGCCATAATGCATCTCGAAAGGTGCACACTTAATACTTGCATGCCAACTGTTGTTGTAGGCAAACTCAACCAAACAAATGTAGTCGTCCCAACTTCCTGTCCATTCCAATGCACATGCTCGCAGCATGTCTTCAAAGGTCTGAATGGTACACTCTGACTGACCATCGGTCTAAGCATGAAAGGCAGTGCTAAGCTTAAGTTTGGTGCCCCAAGATTTCTTCATACCTTTCCAGAATTCAGACGTGAAACGAGGATCTCTGTCTGATATGATTTCTGATGGAGTGCCATGCCGTCGCATGATCTCCTTAAGGAAGATAACTGTGAATTTGCTAACTGAGAAATCCTTGCGAATTGGATGAAAATGAGTTGACTTGGTTAACCGATCTACTATAACCCATATAACATCATGCTTGCTCTAATCAGTGGATGATCGGTGATGAAATCCATGGAGATTTTGTCCTATTTCCATTCGGGAATCTCTAACGGCTGTAGTAAACAACTAGCCCGCTGATGCTCGATCTTAACCTGCTGGCAGGTTAGACACTTGGATATGAAATAGCAACATCCAGCTTCATTCCACTCCACCAGAAATTTTGTTTAATGTCATGGTACATTTTGGTGGATCCTGGATGAATAGAGAATGGAGAGATGTGAGCTTCTGTCAGTAAAGCTTCTCGGAGTGTTTGATCATCCGGAACGCATAGTTTAGTTCCTTGCCATACAATGCCTTCTTCGTCTACACAAAACTATGTCTGCCTATCAAGATTCTGAATAATAGCCCAAATCTCACCATCATCTTATTGAGCTTCCTTGATCCGAGAAATCAAGTCTGGCTCAATTCTTAGATTAGCCTAGTACCAATTTTGTCCACGTACTAAGAACTGAATGTCTAATCGCTTTAAGTCACGTATGATTTCCTCTTGTATCTTAATGCCGTTAATCATGCCTGACTTCCTGCTAGGAGCATCTGTGAAACCCGCTTTAAAATACCTAATAGCATTAAATGCACGAAAAGATGGTCAAATTAAAACTTCAGGATTAATTAATATACAACATGAATCACGAACATTTAATACGACCATTACGTATATTAATTAATTACGGCACGTATTACGTATATTAATATTATTATTAATACATGATAAGTATTTATGTATAATACTTAAAACGAGCAAGAAATAAAACATGACATTTAAAAAAAACACGAACACACGTGATAAAATATTGAACACGAAAAACAAGGCGAAAGTATGTATGTGTGTATGTATTGGATGGCACAAAAGAGGAAGAGAAAGGGGCTTAGGCACAGCCCATTTAACTAATCCTAGTCAAATTAAACCACCAGGGATTTAATATAGATACTTTACAAAAACCCTAAGAACAAAAACACGATCTCTCTCCTTCTTTTTCTCTCCCCGGCCACGGCACACAAATCAAGAACACATACACAAGGAATTTTGGTTTGGTCTTAATGAAGTAACGATATTATGTTCGTGTTTTAAACCCTAAACCATTCATGTATTCGCTATCATGAAGTCGAAGTGATCTTCCACTTTCGTTTCCATCTTCATTACTGGACATAAGGTACGGATATTCAGTCCTTCGGTAAGGACATCTTTCCTATATTAGGATTCCCCGTTTCCAGCCATTTGTTTTCCTTAGTAATTACGTGTCTTAAACACTTTTAGTATATGTTAGGTTTATTTTAGATTGCCTTAGCTATATGCATGTATGCCAGTTTCACCTAGTTATGGGGGTTCCATAACCATAGCATTGAAGGCACCGGTGTTATGAATCTTCTACGATGAGAGTAATTGCTCGCAGCGTCCCTTTACAATATTTGGCCTTTGTTATAATTATCGTGTGGGGCGAATGGGTGCATCCTAGGAAAAGTTAGTAAGATTTCATGGTACTTGCGGTGTGTGTGCCTTGCATCCGTTACAAGAGCTGATCCCTCCACTCATATTGTCGTAATTAGAGGCAACCCCTCTAATTGCATGATGAGGTCACCCCTCTAAGTATTCATGCATGTTTATATAACATGACCTATATGGGATCTGGGCATATTTAAAATTTATTTTTTCAGAATAAACTAAACATAAGTCTTTTCAGAAATATAAAACCAGTCTTATAAGATAAAATTAGGTTTCCAGGACGTACGTTATGCCACTGCACTATCATTTCCTACCTTCATTTCATACTTTGCTTATGTTTATGCCATTCATATCTGTTGGGAATAAAATGTATCATGTCTACTTGAGCGCTGACAAGAGGAAAACAAGCGTTGATAAGAAGAAAACAAACGCTGACAGATCAAGCGTTGATAGGAAGAAGTCAAGCGTTGATAGGTTGAAGACAAGCACTGATAGAAAGATATGGTCTAGCGTATTATGTTTCTAGTTTGTTTCTAGTAAAGATAGGATCAACATTATATTTTCTATAATTATCTTTACCTAGAATAGTTGATACGTAGACTCTTGTACAAGGCTTCTTATGTCTATAAAAGAATACCTTTAGGTTATGTTTCATATTAAGTTTTTCATACGTTAAAACACTTTCATTGTAAGCAAGTTCGAATCAATCAATCAACTGAAAGTTTGTTTTACATCCTTTGTGTGTTCTTGTTTAAGTGTTAATTCCGCATAACACTTAAATTACTTTATACATAAACAAAGTTTCTCTACGTGTATAACTTGATCTAATCTCGTTTACACAAGCTAAATCGATCTAAGTTTGGGACAAACAAGTGGTATCAGAGCTTGTTGAGAAACTTTGATCTAAAAGAACACAAGAACCCTAAATCACCAAAACCCTAATTTTCACAAAACCCTAAAAACATCATGTCCACTCCAGAAGTAACCTCCTCCTCCTCAAACCACAACATCAAGATTCCCATGCTAGATGCAGACAATTTTGAGCTATGGAAGTTCAACTTTGAGCAATATCTGCAAATTCATGACTACACTCTCTGGGAGATTATTGAATATGGAAACACATTCAATAAAGCTAAAAAGATTGCAGATGCCATTGCTACATGATCAGCTGTTCAAGGATGTTCTGAAGGAGAAAAGAAAGAAAAACCTGAAGATGGTAGAGCTGTGTCTGCTGATGACATAGAAAGAAAAGGGTTGATATGAAAACCCTAAGCATTCTGAAACTTTCTTTGGGACAAGAAAATCAGCACAAATACAGAGGTTATGAGTCTGCAAAAGATCTTTGGGCAACCCTTGAAGTTGCATATGGTGGTAATGCTGATACTGTGGAAGAGAAAAGGAAGCAACTCTTACATGAGTATGCTATTTTTAAGGCTCAAACTAATGAGAAGCTAAGTAGTGTTAGAAGCAGAATTCTTGACATTACAAGCAAGCTGTCCTTCATGGGGATAGTAATTGGTGATGTTGACATTATTGCCACTTTTCTTAAAAGCCTTGGTGATGCGTGGAAGATTGAGGCAAGATTTATAAATTGCCAACAACACTCACAAAAGTTCTACTTTTGATGATGTTTACAACAAACTAAGGCTGTTGGAGAATGGAGCTCTTTTTGATCATGGAAGTAAGTCTACCAATAGTAACATGGCCTTCTTCTCACATAGTGAAGGTCAATTTGATCAGAAGGATTCATACATGCACCCAGTTACTGGATCAACATGTGTCAACGCTGGATCATATCCTGTCAACGCCTCACATTCAGACGCTGACACATACAAAATTGACGCTCCAAGAGTTAAGCCTGCTGGTTTGGATCTAGATACTGTGTGTGCATACATTTCTTTATTGCCCAATGGTTCAGTGATTACATATGAGGACCTTGGGCAAATAAGTGATGAGCACTTGGAAGAGATGGATATAAAGTGAAACATGGCTCTTGCAAGTATAAGAGCAAACAGATGGAATAGAAGGTTCAAGAAGAAGATGACCTTTAATGCTAAGGACACTGCTGGATTTGATAAATCTAAAGTTGAGTGTTACAATTGTCATCGTATGGGGCACTTTATGAGAGAATGCAGATCTCCAAGAAGATCTGATGTTGGAAAACCCTCAAGCCAAATTGTTAAGGCTCAGGATCCTAAGGCCATGGTGGCAGTGCAGGAAATTGATGGCATTGGATGGGACTAGAGCTATTTGGCTAAGGATGAGGAAGATGATAAAGATTTGGTTGCTGAGATAGAAGAATAAGAGCATGTTCAATATGCTCTCATGGCACACTCCTCATCTTCATCAGACAATGAGGTATATGATGATGCTTTTTGTAGTAAGGGTTGTCGATTAAATACTGAAAGACTTAACAAAGAGGTTTTAAGATTGTTAAGAGATGTGAGTACTGAGAGATGAAAGTTTTCTAACTATCAACTTGCTCTCACTCAAACTGAAAAGACAGTTTCTGAGTATAAGAAAATGGAGCTTGACCTAAAAGATAAAATAAATATCTTAAAACATGATTTAAATGCTAGTAATGATATTAGAAACATCATGGAAAGGGTCAATGCTGAATTACAGGCTAAGTTAGATGAGGCTATCAAGAATAAGGATAATGTAGACCTTAAAACAAAGAGATTTGATAAGGCCTCACAAACCCTAGGAGAATGTGTGAGTAAACAGAGGGATTCTAGGGACATGACTGGGATTGGGATGAAAGAGTATTCTGGTGTTCCACCACGAGCTGGGGACTTCTATGGTGTCCAAAGAAAGGACTTATCTTGGACTGGTTTACCAGAACTCCAAGAAGAGGAATTTATTCCTCCACCAAGAGTCCTTACCCCAGTAGAGGAACATAGGCAAAAGTTGACTGATTTGAATGAATGGAAGAAAGCCAACCCTACCTTTTTTTCAAGGGTGGCATGCTTTGTGATAGTCCAAATGAGTCGAACCTTATCAAAGTAACAAACCTAATCACTGGCAAGAATGTTTACCTTGGCTCAAACACTGTTAGAAAAGCCAGCATTAAGTATGGAAATGTATAGGAATACTAGGTTACCAAAAAGCCAAGTTAGTGATAATGGAACAGGTTTCTTTTCTTCTAGACCTAGAGTTGTGTCTAGAAAAGCCTGTTATAGTTGTGGTAGCTTTTCACATTTAGCCTATAAGTGTGTCAACACTTCCAAGGTCAACGCTGACAAAAGGTCAAACACTTTCAGACCCAAAACTTTTGTGGAGCAAAGTCCACAAGCTGTTAGACCAACCCTGTTTTTCACTAAAGGGTCTAACACTCATGGACAAAGAACTTTTCAGAAGACCAATACATGGTCTAATAGGCAATGGGTTCCTGTAGCAAACCCTAGGTTCAACGCTGATAAGGGTAATTTCATCGTTGACAAGACCAAATCCAACGCTGACAGAAACGTTGCCAGACCTAAATATTTGCAACCACAGGGAAAAAGGTCTAAAGCTTCTTCTAGCTTGACATGGAGACCTAAGCAAGATCAACCCTAATTCTAATGGGATTTCTATGACCTGCAACAGATTTAATTATATTTCAAAGGTCATCACAAAACCAATTGGGGTTAACTGGGTTTTTCATCCAAAAATGGATGAACAAGGGGTTGTTATGAGAACTAAGTATGTTCTTGTTGAACAACCAGATGAATCCAAGTCTGCTCGGGCTTGGGTTCCCAAAGAAAACTAATTTGTTTTCTTTATGTGCAGGGCATTCAAAAACAGGTGAATGATTATGGCTATTGGGATAGTTGATGCTCTAGGCACATGACTAGGAAGGAAGATTACCTCACAAACTTCACTCCCATTAAGGATGGTGATAAAGTTTACTTTGTAGGTGGATATGGAACTATCACAGGCAAAGGAAATCTTCTCACCAAAAACTTGCATTTTGAAAACGTGTTTCTAGTAAAAGAACTTGATTATAATCTTTTTAGTGTATCAGAAGTTTGTGATAACAAAAATAAGGTTCTTTTTAGTGATACTGAATGCTTGGTGTTGAGCAAGGATTTTAAAATGCCAGATGAGAAATTTATTGACTATAGAACACCTAGGCATAAGGACATTTATAATGTGAATCTTAATGGTATTAGGATGAATAATAATATGTCATGTTTTTATGCTAAAGCTTCAATTGATGAGAGTAATCTATGGCACAGGAGACTAGGGCACATTAACTTTAAAAATATAAATAGACTTGTGAGACTTGGTTTGGTCGATGGTTTGCCTGAAAAGGCTTTCCAAAATGACCACTCTTGTGTTGCATGCCTTAAAGGCAAACAGCACAAGGTCTCATTTAAGTCTAAACAGGTGCACTCTAGTTCTAAACCACTTCACTTGCTGCATATGGACCTGTTTGGTCCAACTAATATAGAGAGTTTGAATGGTAAATCATACTGCTTTGTCATCACAAATGACTTTTATAGGTTCACTTGGACTTTATTTTTAGCTATGAAAAGTGACACTGCTGATACTTTAATTAACTTTATTAACCAAATTGAGAAAAATACTGGTAATGAAGTTAAAATGCTTACAATTGATAATGGTGGTGAGTTTAGAAATAAACTGTTGGATGATTTTTGTGCAAGAAAGGGATTGCTAGGCAGTTTAGTATTGCCAGAACCCCACAGCAAAATGGGGTTGCTGAGAGAAAGAATAGAACCCTAATTGAAGCAGCCAGGACTATGTTGGCTGATGCTCACTTCCCATAGCTTTTTGGGCTGAGGCTGTGAATACAGCTTGTTATGTTCAGAATAGAGCATTGGTCAACAAGATACATAACAAAACACCATATGAGTTACTTTGGGGAAGGAAACCTAATATTTGTTTTCTTAAACCTTTTGGCTGTCATGTAGTTGTGTTGGATACTAATAAGTGTGTAAACACTTATCCTTTTGCCACTAAAATCAAGGAAAAACAAGACCTAATCATGTGTTTTATATCGTTAATGTCGGAATTACGCGTGGTTTTGTGTTCTTGTGTTTAAATAGGTACAAATGATCAAAAGAAGAGAAAACACGGGATTTCACGGTCAAATATTGAAGAAAAGTCCAAGATAGAGACAAAGACAAAGTCAAAAGACCAAAGTGTGCCGAAGATCATGAAAACCGACAAAGTCGACTTAATTTTGAAGAAATGATCAAGAAAGTCGGAATCGAGCTCATTTTTAGCAGAATTAATCTTTTATGGATTTTAACGGGCTTGTGGGTCCCACATTGGACAAATGGGCTCAAAAGCCCATTTAAGGGTTAACTTCTTGCTAAAGCCCACAACTTGGCCCAAATAACAAGTAATGATGAGACGGTGGAGTAATATACAATTGGGCCTCAAGCCCATATATCTAAACAAAAGATGGAACGGATGGAGCAAGTTTTCACCATGAGAGATAGTCAACTCACACCATTAAACACAGTCAACACAAAACACTTATTTTCTCCCCACTCACACGTGTTACATACACGTTACACCCCAACAGATATTTACCCTTCCCCCAATAAATAATAAATCTTTACCCCACTTCCCTATATTGTTTCGTTACACACTATGTGAAAAATCTTCACCACCCACTCCTTCTTCTCCACAAAACACGCCCTTTTCCCAAACCCTAATTTCTTTACTCCCAAAAAATTACACACCCAAAAATTGGGGCTTTTACCCTTATGGGTTAATTCAATCCATGAGAAATAAAACCCCCTAAGAATTGGTGGCAAACACTGGAGTGGTCCTCTCTTTTCATCACCGACGTGGCCATTCCTAAGGATTTGATTGGTGGAAACAACACATCTCTCCAATCCCACCAATCAATATATTCCATATCACTTTGCAACAAACACAACTAACACAAATCAATGCCAACCTGGCAATCTGTGGCTTGCAAGATGATCTCATCCGTTTGATTAGAAGAAAAGAGAGAGAAAGAAGAAAAGAAGGAATCTACGGGTCAGAATCAATGCTTACAAGTGAAGCTATCAAGAGGGTTTCTTGGGGTTTCTCCTATAAAAACCCCTCATATCTGTAATTTTTAGTGTGCTTTTCTTTAGTTTAATTTTTTATTTTCTGAAAAAATAGATTTAGGGCTTTATGTAATTTCTTTTTAATCAAGCTTTGTAATCCGAAATTTAATTAATGAAAATTTAAGTTTCTGTTTAATTTTGTGTATTGTTCAATTTTATTGCATAATTATCTTGAGTTAATTTTTTATTAAATAATCATTAAATTTATAAGATAGCAATAATTTCCCCTAATGGGAAATTATATATAAAATATATTTCGGTACTGTTGAAGAACAAGTATGATGGTGATGAGTTTTGGGTAAAGAAGGTGGTATTGATTCGATTCGATTCATAAGGTGGCTCAGCGCCAACCTTCTACTCAGAGGTTATCTTCAATAGGTTTGTTTTTCTTTTATTTTAATGTTAATGTTTTAATTTAGTTTATGATTTAATCTGTGTGAGTTATCGTTTGAATCTGCTTAGATAAGTTTATTGGATTGCATAACTGTTGAATCTGCTTATTTGTCTAGTTTAAACTTTAGCTTATTTTCGATATAATAAGTCTGTTTAGATTAAAGTTTCTGATTAACCTGCTTATGTTTGTTTAGGCTTCAGTTGGTTTGAATAGTTTGGTATTTAAATCTGTTTAATTTGCATATTGGGTTTATTCGTAGTCTACTTAAGTTTAAGAGTGTTAGTTTGGATTTGGTTTGATTGTTGCTGAGTAAGTTTGTTTTAAGCTGTTGGGTTTTATAGATCGTTTGAATTTGCTTTACTTTGGTGATTTGTTTTTTTTTAGCTTAATATATTTTAGTTTATGATAGATTTCTGTTAGCTTATTTAAATTGTTAAAATGCTTATTTGGTTTTAAGTCTGCATAATATTTTTATCTGTCTTAGCTTTTGGTTTTCTTATTTTTGTTTAGTTATTGCTTATTTTCATATCTTATTTGCTTATTTTCATTTTAAACTGCTTATTTGTTATCTGTCTTTGCCTATTTGGTTGTGTGAATTGCTGATTTTACTACTACCACAGATCCCATTGGTCTGTTGGTTTATGTGTCCAAGAAAATAAAAAGTTCCAAAAGTAAAAAGATAAATAGCAAAATTTAAGGTCTGGGTGGGATTCGAACCCCCGGCCTCTTGTTCGCTTACCATACGACCCAACCATCTCCTCTGCACCCCTTTCTGTGATTTACTTTGCGTCTTTAAATTAATCTAGGGCATTTCATATTGACAGTTTATTTAAAATTTTAATTAAGATTAGTTAGTTTAAATTTTATTTAAAAAGTTTATTTTAATTTTCTTTTTAACTCAGTTTTTTTATAAAATATAAAACGTCTAAAAAATATTTTATTTAAATTTCTTTTATAATTTTCAAATAATCTTTCTAGATTAAAATTTGTTTTAAATGCTTATTTAAATTTTACCTTTTCTAAATTAGGTTATTTCAAGTTTCATTTTAAAATATAAATCACATTTAAAGTTTTTAAAATACTTTTAGTTTTATTTGAAATATTTTTAAAATAGATTTTATTTAAAGTTAGTAGTTTAAAATTAATTAGATTAAAATAGTTTTCATTTAAAAAGTTTTTATTAGCTTAATTTTTACATTAGATTAAATAGATTTTATATTAAGTAGATTTTAGTTTAAAATATCCTAAAAATACGTTTACCAAAAACGAATATAATCTTACGTTAAACCGGAAATCAATTCGAGTGAGCCGAAGAAAAACGAACTTTCATTGTTAAAAATAGGATTGCAAAACCCTAGTTTCAAATTGGCGCCGCTGCCGCTTCGCTCGTACGATTGACGATTTTTCGTGAAGACGTTTGGATTTTGGGATCCGTTCATCCTTTGAAAGTTACGTTTCTTGCAACAAAATCAAAAATACAAAAAAATCAAAAAGATTAAAAATACAAAAAAAAATTAAAAAATCACAAAAGCAATTTCTTTCCTAAGAATAGCACCAAAAAAATTAAAAAAATCAAAAGTAATACTTTTTCCTAAAAGTATTACACCAAAAATATTACGTATTAGTGTTAAATTTTTAATTCTATTTCTTTCGATTTTTCTTGTGAATATATATTTTTTAAAAAATACAAAAAGATTTTTCTTTTACTATAGTATATTACGTAGCACAATAATTTACCTACTTTTCAAATAAGCCTTAGTTGGGATTTCATCACCTAACTATTGTATTCGAATCCATAACAAGAAAAAAGGGCAAAATAGATAAATACTAGTAAGACGTTTGAACTCGAAATATACAAACGATAAGGTAGGTATAAGGCGACGCGCTATAAAAGGCCGTCTAAGGAGAAAGGTTTTTAATTGATTTGTTCCACCTCGTTTCCCCGCTTGCTTGTGCGTATATTGAGAGGGACGACCGATTATTGGTTTGCCAACTCAAGTAGTAATTAAGTATATATTTTTGTAGATTTTTCATATTGCTCCTCGAGAGGGAAAATCCTTTTCCTCTCAAAGTCGATCGAGGTCACCTACCTCATTCCAAAGTTTTAATTATATGCGCACTCGCGCGCATACATACATACCGATTGGTGTACCAAACTCATCCAATTCTTCCAAAAAGAAGAAGAAGAAGAAGAAGAAAAAAAGACCGTCATTCAAACCGATCCCGAGAATCGAGCTTTCGACATAACGATGGCAACGGATAATCGACCAATGATTGAGATTCTATAATCTCACGTTGAAGGAAACGATGACGCGATTGTAGTGCCGAATATTGGAGCAACATTTTGAACTTAAATCGGGTTTTATTCAAATGGTTTCCGCTACACCATTTTTAGGCCGTACTAATGATGACCCACACGCTCATATCAAACGTTTCATCCAATTAGCTAATACCATCAAATACAATGGGGTGCCCCAAGAGGCGGTTCGCCTACAACTTTTTCCTTTTTCCCTCGAGGGACAAGCCCGGATTTGGCTTGATAAGGAACCACCCCAAAGTATACCACATGGATCGACTTAGAGACCAAGTTCATAAACTATTTTTTCCTACCATCACGGACCGCTTCTTTAAGAAATGAGATCATCACCTTTAAACAACAATATGGGGAAACGTTTAGTGAGTCTTGGGATCGATTTAAAGATATTTTGAGAAAATGTCCACAACACGGTTTCACTAAAGTGCATCAAATCAACACGTTTTATGATGGTTTAACTCTAAATGACGAAGACTCACTTAATAGTTCCGCGGGGGGCAATATTCTTGTGAAAACCATGAACGAGGCTTGGGCCATTATTGAGAACAAGGCAAAAGTGCAAACCAAGAGTGTTAGGGCTACTATGGCAAGTGCTAGTACTAGTAATAATGAGGTGAATAATCAAATTAAGGAGCTTACTTCAATTGTGAAAAACCTTGCTCAAAAAACCGACGCCCTCACTACACATGTAAATGCCGTGAAAGAAACTTGTGAAAAGTGTGAAACTTGTGGTGGACCACATTTTTACTATAATTGTGACAAGGTTTACAATAATCAACAAGAAGTTTATGCTTATAACAACAATGAAAATGATCGGATTCATTTCAAACCAAATGTTGATGTTAACCATTTGTCTTACAAGTCTAATAACTATTTGGCTCTCCCGAGTTTTGTAGCACCACTAAGACCACCCCCACCCGCCCAAAATAGGAACCAAGGTCCTCAACGGGGTAATTTTCAAGGAAATTCTAATCAACGGGGTTTTAATCAAAATCAAGGGAATTTTCAAGGGCAAAACCAAGGGTTCAATAATCAAGGATTTTATAACCAAGTTTTTCAAAATCAAGGATTTAATCAAGGTTCTAATCAGTATCAAAACCAAGGTTTTAACAATCAAGGGTACAATCAAATGAACATGCATAATCCTCAAATGGACTTGGTTCTACAAAAATTAACCGACCATGAATGAATGATGAGAGAGATGCAAGAATCGAACGATAAGAAATTTTTGACTATGATTCAAACCTTTTGTCCCCAAGGTGCCCTCCCTTCGAACACCATGACCAATCCTAGGGCTAATGTTAATGCTATTACTACTAGGAGCGGTAAGACCACAGTAGAATCTTCCTATTCCCCACCTAACCAAGGACCCGAGATACCTTCTTCTTCGACACAACCTCCTTCTTCTTCCACTTGTGACATACCTCCCGTTATGCATTCGTCTACACCTTATGTTCCACTGATACCTAAATTTTCTACCACACCTTCGGTTCCTAAACCGGTTCCTTCACCTTCCATTTCTATTCCTCCTCCTCCACCAAAGGATGTGAGTTAGCAATCCACTCTAAATCCTTCATCTCAACCCAATTTACCTTATCCCTCAAGGTTGCGGAAAGAGAAATGGAAGAATAAGGATGATATTCAAGTTTCGAACTTCCTAAAAATGTTCAAACAATTGAATTTTAATATCACCTTCGCCGAGGCGCTCGCTCACATGCGTAAGTACGCTAAGATGTTTAAAGATCTTTTAAGTGATAAGGAAAAGTTGCTTGATATTGCCAATACCCAATTGAATGAGAATTGTTCCGCGGTTCTTTTGAGAAAATTACCGGTTAAGTTAGGAGATCCCGGTCGATTCCTTATTCCTTGTAATTTTCCAGGTGTTGAGAATTGTATGGCCTTGGCGGATCTCGGAGCGAGTATCAATCTTATGCCATTGTCCGTGTGGAAGCAATTATCTTTACCCGAGCTAGTCCCCACTCGTATGACATTGGAATTAGCTAACCGTACGGTTGCTTATCTGGTGGGGATAGCCGAGGATGTTTTTGTAGGAGTCGACAAATTCACTTTTCCCGCCGATTTCGTCGTAGTTGACTATGAAATGGATCCCCGTGTTCCCTTAGTTGTGGGACGACCCATCTTGCGGACCAGGCGTACATTAATTGATGTAGCCGCGGGTGAACTTATGATGAGGGTCGGGGATGACAAAATCGTCTTTAACATGGGTAAACTTTCCAAACTTCCCGATGAGCCCGAATCCGTGAATTACATCGATGTGCTCGACGAAGCATGCGAAGAACATTTTCACGAGGCTTGTAAGAGCGGGATTTCTCGTTTACCTCATGTTGAGACCGTAGCTTCTATTGCTCCTTCATTGACTCCATTTGGAGAAAGTGACTTAGATGATTTTGAAGCTAGCTTGGGTCCTCTCGATCTTAAGTATGATAATTCTCCCACCGATTGGGATGAAGACATTCGTACCATTGAGAGACTTCTCAATGAGGACGATATTTCTCCACCTACTCCTAAGGAAGTTACAAACGATGATCCTACTTTAACTAAGCCTTCAATTGACAATCCGCCGGATTTAGAGCTTAAGGATTTACCGTCTCATTTAGAGTACGTTTTATTAGAGGAGGATAATAAGTTGCCCGTCATTATTGCTAAGGACTTAAAATAAGATGAAAAATCCCGACTTATCGATGTGCTTAAGAATCATAAGAAAGCAATTGCTTGGAAAATCTTCGACATTCGCGGAATTGATCCTAATTTTTGTACTCATAAAATTCTCATGGAAGATGACTTTAAACCCGCAATCCAAAATCATAGAAGGGTTAATCCAAAAATTCATGAAGTCATTAAGAAAGAAGTTTTCAAACTTCTAGATGTCGGAATGATTTACCCTATCTCGGATTCGCCATGGGTTAGTCCCGTCCATTGTGTGCCTAAGAAAGGCGGAATCACCGTTGTTCCCAATGAAAACAACGAGTTGATTCCTACTCGACTCGTAACGGGTTGGCGAGTTTGCATCGACTATCGTAAGATCAATGATGCCACTCGTAAGGATAATTTCCCTCTTCCTTTCATGGATCAAATGCTCGAGCATTTAGCGGGTAATGATTTCTATTGTTTCTTAGATGGTTTTTCCGGATATTTTCAAATCCCTATCGATCCAAAAGACCAAGAGAAAACCACATTCACTTGTCCCTATGGAACATTTGCTTACAAACGAATGCCTTTCGGCTTATGCAATGCTCTCGGGACTTTCCAAAGGTGTATGATGGCGATATTTCATGACATGGTTGAAGAAACTATGGAAGTCTTTATGGACGATTTCTCGGTCTATGGTGATTCTTTCTCTTCTTGCCTTCCTAATTTAGAACGTATGCTCCAACGGTGTGAAGACACTCGTCTCATTCTTAATTGGGAAAAATGCCATTTCATGGTAAAAGAAGGCATCGTCCTAGGTCATAAAATTTCAAAATCCGGTATCGAAGTCGACCGTGCTAAAGTTGACGTCATTGCTAAGTTACCTCCACCTACCACCGTCAAAGGAGTTAGAAGTTTTTTAGGCCATGTGGGAATTTATCGACGTTTCATCCAAGATTTCTCGAAAATAGCTCGTCCAATGACTCATCTCTTAGAAAAGGATGCTCCTTTCATCTTCTCTCAAGAATGTCTCGACTCTTTCGAACTTCTTAAAGGTAAATTAACTAAGGCACCGGTCTTAGTCTCTCCAAATTGGGAGTTACCTTTCGAGCTCATGTGCGATGCTAGTGATTTCGCGGTAGGAGCGGTTTTAGGTCAACGAGTTAACAAACATTTTCCAACCCATTCATTATGCTAGTAAGACAATGACGGGGGCTCAATTGCATTATACCACTACTGAAAAAGAGCTTTTAGCCGTAGTGTATGCTTTTGAGAAATTCCGCCCCTATCTTGTGCTTTCCACCACCATCGTTTACACAGACCATTCCGCCTTGAAATACTTGTTGACCAAGCAAGATGCTAAACCGAGAGTCATTCGTTGGGTTTTTCTCCTACAAGAATTTAAAATCGAAATTCGTGATAAAAAAGGAGCGGAAAACCTAGCCGCGGATCATCTTTGTAGACTTGAGGATCCTTATCAAGGGGAATCTCCAAGTCAAGATATTAATGAATCCTTTCCCCTTGAGACCTTAATGTCTATTAATTCCAATCTTGATGATACCCCATGGTTTGCGGACATTGCAAACTATTTGGCGGGTGGTGTTCTTATCGAAGGGTTAACGTCCCAACAAAAGAAAAAATTCTTCAAGGATGTTAAAACGTACTATTGGGACGACCCTTATCTTTTCAAGCAATGTGCGGAATTAATCATTCGTCGATGTGTTGATGGGCCGACGGCTTTACAAATCCTTGAAGCTTGCCATAAAGGACCCACCGGTGGTCACTTTGGTCCTAATTACACCGCTAAAAAAGTTTTTGACTCCGGATTCTATTGGCCCTCCATTTATCATGATGCACATGAAATGGTTAAACATTGTGAGGCTTACCAAAGGCAAGGCAAGATCACACATAAAGATGAGATGCCTCAAAATTTCATCCAAGAATGTGAAATCTTTGACGTATGGGGCATCGACTTTATGGGGTCGTTTCCATCATCGAAAGGAAACAAGTACATCCTCGTAGCCGTTGACTACGTATCAAAATGGGTTGAAGCCAAGGCTTTACCTACTAACGATGCGAGGGTGGTTGTTAACTTCTTGAAACAATTGTTTGCTCAATTCGGTGTGCCTCGTGCTATTATTAGTGATCGCGAGACTCATTTTTGCAATGATCAATTTGCACGAGTCATGGCTAAGTATGGTGTCAATCACCGACTTTCTACCGCATATCATCCTAAAACTAATGGACAAGCCGAGGTTTCTAACCGTGGTCTTAAGAGAATCTTAGAGTGAACCGTGGGAGAGCATCGTGCCTCATGGGCCGATAAATTAGACGATGCTTTGTGGGTTTTCTGTACCGCTTATAAAACACCTATAGGTTGTACTCCTTATCGCCTTGTGTACAGAAAGGAGTGCCACCTCCCCATTGAGTTGGAGCATAAGGCTTATTGGGCCTTGAAATGGGCTAATTTTGACATAAACAAAGCCGGTGATCATAGGAAAATCCAACTCAATGAACTTAATGAACTTTGGAATGAGGCTTATGAAAATTCATTAATCTACAAGGAGAAGACTAAGCTCATTCATGATTCCAAGATTAAAAACCGAGAGTTCCATATTGGTGATCAAGTTTTACTCTTTAACTCTCGGTTGAAAATCTTTTCGGGTAAACTTAAGAGTCGTTGGTCCGGTCCATTCACCGTGGCCCAAGTCTTCCCTTATGGCACCATTGAGTTATCCCAACCAAATGGGCCCAACTTTAAGGTGAATGGCCAACGGGTTAAGTTGTACTATGGAGAGGACATCTCTCACGAGATGATTCCATCCCTCTCCACATTTCCCTTGAATTAATTCGGGAAATCGAGTCGAGATAGAGACTCGTGATAAATAAATCAAGCATCGTATAACTAGGTTAGATTTTTACCTTTACCATCCTTTCCACCCTTTTTCACTGATAGGTGTGAAAACACCCATCCTTTTTACCACTTAAATAAAATAATAACCGAGCCAAAACGTGTATTTTATGTCATTTATGTCGGAATTATGCGTGGTTTGTGTTTTTGTTGTGATTTAGGACGAAAAGGTGAAAAGTGGAGAAAACACGGGCTTTTATCGAAGAAAAAGACGAAATATGAAGTCGAAAGATCAAGAGTGGAAAAAGAACGGAAGTCCAAGACCAATTCTGAAGATTTATCGAAGGAAAAGTCAAAAGACGGAAGTTTATTAAAAGCTGAAGAACTCGAGTCTAATTTATTGAAGATTACAAGACGAGTTTGAAGAAATCCCAAGACAAAGTCCAAGTATTAAGAAGATTAACAAAAGATTAAGAAGATCAAGGACTTAAGTGTGCAATTAAGCGAAAGAAGAAAGAGGGAGGAAGCTTCCTAAGCTCCTCCCTAATCCCCCTATATATAGTGTCCACCTTCATTTTGTTTAGGTTGTTGGTGGCTTGACAACCCATCCTTCCCCGTTTTTCATTTTCATGTTCTTTAATTTGATGCACCTTAATTTCATGTAATGCACCTTTAAATTTCTTTTAATTCCAAGTAAGTTTACCTTTAATTGTTATTAATCTTTACCTTATTGTTAATCTCCTTCTACCTTTCTTGTTTGATTTGTTCTTCATTTCCACTGTTAATGTTCTTGAGTTTTTTTTATAATTTCGATCAAGTGGGTTTTGATTTATTTTGCTTTATTTGTTAGTTTTGATGATTTGTTTTGATTGGTTATTGTTAGTAGATGCTTTGTGGTTGTTTTGGGTTAATCTTTTGGTTTGTTTTGGTTAGATTTGATCAAATTCGTGTTTGGTTTTTGATACTCTGATTTTGCTAGGTTCAATTGTTCTCGGTATCCTCTCGAATTGATCTCGGCTCTAAGTGGAATGATTTGTTCTTGGTTAATAAAAAGGTTTTGGTTTGTTCATCTATTTTAAACTAATGACAAGTAATTAAGCGTCGAAGAGTAAAATTAAAGACTTGAAAGTTTAAACTGAAAAGGCAAGTTAAAAGTAAATGCTTGAAAACTTAATGATTATATTAGAGAAATAAATGGACATTCAATAAAAACTAACACTTGGAAAACTTAGTGAAAAATATGAACTTAATCGAAAAATACTAAAAGAAAGTAAGATCGGAATATAACAAAACAACTCAAATCGGAATAATTGAAAATGGAGAAATCGGAATAATGACAAAGAGGACCAATCGGAATGTATTCCGATCTGACGATCAGAATGTTGAGGAGAATGAAGGTGATCGGAATGCTCACAAAACCCCCAAATCGGAATAAGTTAAAACTAAACAATCAGAATATGTTAAAATGGTGCAAATCGGAATAATGAAAAACTTGCTACAATCGGAATATACAAACAAGCCCAATCGGAATTTATGAAACCCTTTTCCGATCTGGTGATCGGAATGAAGGGGAGTACTCTGGTCGGAATGATCCAATCGGAAAGGGGTTTATAACCCTTTCTGATATCCATTTGATCCGAAATTTAAGCAAGATGAATAAGCTATGAATAAACCAATCACCAACAAGCTCGAATCCAATATTAAGCTGATCAAATAAGCACTAAGAACAACTTTATCTAAGCTTCAAATAAGCAAAAACATAAATCAAATGATAAAAAGATGAACTTTTTATAAAAAACTTTAAAAAGTAAATAAGCTAAATCAACAAATAAGCCAATAAGCACAAGGATCTCAAAGCTTATTTGTGTAGAAACTTAAGGAAACATAAAAACATTAACTTTTTAAGCACAAAATCATTGATGAACAACACGGATCATACGAGATTTGTACCAAAATCAATCAAAATCACAGAAAGGAAGGATGAGAATATATATTAAAAGCTTAAAACTTGAACTTGATTAATGAAAAATAATACAAATATTTGATCTTGAAAGAGAAAAAGATGAAGTCTAGTGAGAGAAAGTTTAGAACTTTCTCTCTCTAAAACTAGAGAGAATGAAAAAACTAAAAACTATCTAAAAGACTAAGTGTCCAATTTTTCTGAAGTAAGGTCCTATTTATAGGCAAGTCTTGTGGTGGTGGGCTTGTGATTGGGCTTTGGTTTGGGCTTCTTTTTCTTCTTTCTTCTTTAGTCTTCACACTTCTTTAAATAAACGTTTCCGACTTCGATTTGAGAAGTGTCGGTGAATAATTCCAACTCGTCTTATAATCTTTTGTTTAATAGACTCGAGTTCTTCGACATATATGAATCTTCCATCTTTGGCTATATTCTTCGATAAATCTTCAAATAGGCACAATGACTTCAAATCTTTTGCATCTCTAGGACAGTAGACTTCGCCTTGAGTCTTTTTCCTCGATAAAACCCGTGCAATCCCATGTTTTCTTCAATATTCATCCGGTTGACTCTGAAAACACATTAAACACAAAAACCACACATAATTCCAAACAAATGATATTAAATACGTGTTTTGGTCTTGTTTTAGCCAGAATTAAGTGGTAAAAGGATGGGTGTTTTCACACTTATCAAATCCCCTACACTTAACCATTGCCATGCCCTCATGCAATGCTTAGCGTTAAAGCAAGTTTACACTTTTCTCATAATCAATCAACCTTGGCCTTATTAAAATACTACTAAACAAAAATCAAAGTACTAAGTAAAATTAAGACTTTAATGTAAACAAGAGGATAGAAAATAGCTTACGTGGAAATAACTTGTAAAGAGATCGAGGACTTACATTAGGGCTTCGGTGCTGCGAAGATTTATCACCCTCAAGTTTCACGTTCCCCAAACTAAGCTTAAAAACGATATCATTGTTATTATAAGTTAGCGATTCAAACACTTACACACATGGCTTAATTAAATGCTTAAACTCCCTTATTCCTAGGTGTATCTCTTATATTTTATTTTTGTCTTAGAATGATCATGAAGATGCATTTTTGGACTTATTTCGATAGTTATTTAGTCTGAAAGCAAAGTAGGACGATTTGATCAATAGTTAGCTAAAGGACAAATTCTCTTAAAACTGCTTCTCGGGATATCAAAAAGTTCATATCTTGGCATAACTTGGTTCGCGATTTGAGACCTTTCTCGGGCCGATGGCATGTACTTCATACTTCATATCTTGAGAGACGTTCTTGAGATGATGGTCTTCTCATCGTAATAGAGTTTCTTCACTTGGAGACTTTTGAGGGGTACTCCAACTTTGTTGACCACGACTTCATGATTATTTCTTCAATCTCTAATTGGGATTTTGAGATACAACGATCCGCCTCTTTTTCGGACTTGGATCTATTTATCCTCATACCTTGTTAGGGTCTTTTCGGATAGACTTCTCCATGATCTTTATGGGAGTTGATTGCTTTTCGTCGTGAGTCTTGATCCTTCATATTGATTTTGGAATAATGCTTTTCACATCACTTTGGATCTTCAGCAATAAAATGGAATCCTCATGCCTTGTTAGGGCCTTTTTGGACTCTCCAATCTTCGCGCCCCGCTTCATAAGTTATGCCTTGGCTATGAACTCTTATCATTACCGAGCAAATTTTAAACGATCTTGGGCTAGAAGCTAAGTAACTTTTCAAATCGTACGACCTTACTTATTGCAGATAATTTATTAGCAAGTGATGGGAGAATAGGCAAATAATTACACCAAGTGAGCTTGCGCAAGAATACCGACTTATAATTTACTCTATCATTTCTCGTTCTCCACAATTTAAAATCTCAAGTAATGAGACTCGTGGATGCTTAGCCTAATAAACCAATTAAGGTCTACATGGTTAAGGATACTAGCTAGAATAAACTTAGATAAGTCTATTCGGGTTGAGTCAAAATAATCGCAACGGGCCCAATATGTCAAAGACTTCTAAACTAGCTACACCACTTTATTAATATTTTTGACTTTATTGCGGGATATATACATATGAAAGCAACGATAAAAATTTAAAAATTATGACTACATGGCCGAAGTTAATAAAAAATTTGAAAATTGTAGAAGTATGATTTTCCAGTTAAATGAAGGCATTTTCATGGAAAAGTCCACTTAAAACTTCGATAGAAGTCCCCCCTACACTTAAGATAAACATTATCCTCAATGTTTAAGCATGTGGGAAAAATCCCCCCTACACTTATGACATTGTGCACGTTGGTTAACTCAAGTTAAGGAAGAGACGACTAAAGTGATCAATTTCAAATGTGTGTATGAAGAAAATTGAATCACTATAGTTGAGAGATAGAACCAGATTTCGGATAACACGGGAGCACGGTTCTTCAAAGGTTCCAAGAATGCATTCATCCCTGTAATCACATCACCACACAAATACAAACACCTATATAGGTCCCCCTACACTTAGGAGGTTAAAACATAAAAGGATAGATACTCGGGTTGCCTCCCGAGGAGCGCTTGTTTTTGATAACCGAGTCACGAGCCTGACTCGACCCAAAATTAGTTCATGGGGAACGTGGTGAGGGATGGAATCATCTCCTGAGAGATGTCCTAACCAAAGTACAACTTCAGACGCTGGCCATTCACTTTGAAATTGGGCCCATTTGGCTGAGAAAGCTCAATGGTCCCATATGGAAAGATTTTGGCGACGGTGAATGGACCAGACCAGCGGCTCTTCAACTTGCCAGATAAGATCTTCAACCGAGAGTTAAAAAGTAAGACTTGATCACCAACATGGAACTCTCGGTTCTTGATTTTTGCGTCATGAATGATCTTCGTCTTCTCCTTGTAGATCAGCGAGTTCTCATAAGCTTCATTCCTCAGTTCGTTGAGCTTGTTGAGTTGAGTCTTGCGATGATCACCGGCTTTGTTGATGTCGAGGTTAGCCCACTTCAAGGCCCAGTGCGCCTTATGTTCCAGCTCGATGGGAAGGTGGCATGCTTTCCCGTACACAAGACGATAAGGTGTACAACCGATCGGTATCTTATAAGCAGTACGGAAAGCCCACAGAGCATCAGCTAACTTATCGGCCCACGCGGCACGATGCTCTCCCACAGTACGCTCCAAAATTCGCTACAATCCACGGTTGGATATCTCAGCTTGCCCATTGGTTTGGGGATGATAGGCGGTGGAAAGACGGTGATTGACACCATACTTAGCCATGACTCTTGCAAATTGATCGTTGCAAAAATGAGTCCCGCGGTCACTGATAATAGCACGAGGAACGCCGAATCTAGCGAACAGCGATTTCAAAAAGTTACAAACCACCCTTGCATCATTAGTGGGTAAAGCTTTGGCTTCAACCCATTTGGAGACGTAGTCAACGGCTACAAGGATGTATTTGTTTCCTTTAGAAGAAGGGAATGGACCCATAAAGTCGATACCCCAAACATCAAAGATTTCACATTCTTGTATGAAATTTTGAGGCATCTCATCTTTATGAGTGATCTTGCCTTGTTTTTGGCAGGCATCACAACGTTTAACCATCTCGTGAGCATCACGATAGATGGTGGGCCAATAAAATCCCGAATCAAACACTTTTTTGGCGGTGTAGTTGGGACCAAAGTGACCACCGGTGGGTCCTTTGTGGCAAGCGTCAAGGATTTCTAAAGCTGCCGGTCCATCAACACATCGACGAATAATCAAGTCAGCACATTGTTTGAATAGATACGGGTCATCCCAAAAGTAAGTCTTAATGTCGTTAAAGAACTTCTTCTTTTTCTGGGATGTTAACCCGTCAACGAGAATTCCACCCGCCAAGTAGTTTGCAATGTCCGCAAACCACGGGGTTTCATAAGCAGTCGAGTTGATAGACATTAAAGTCTCCAAGGGAAAAGAATCATTGATTTCTTTGTTCGGATGATCCCCCTGGTAAGGATCCTCAAGTCTACTGAGATGATCCGCGGCTAGGTTTTCAGCTCCTTTTTTATCGCGAATTTCGATTTTAAATTCTTGGAGTAGCAAAACCCAGCGAAGAAGTCTTGGTTTGGAATCTTGCTTTGTCAACAAGTACTTCTGCGCGGAATGATCGGTGTAAAAGATAGTGGTGGAAAGGACAAGATAGGGGCGGAACTTTTCAAAGTCATAGACAACAGCTAAAAGCTCTTTTTCGGTTGTCGTATAATGCAATTGGGCCCCCGTCATTGTCTTGCTAGCGTAATGGATCGGTTGGAAGTGTTTGTTCAATCTTTATCCCAGAACCGCTCCAATAGCATAGTCACTAGCATCGCACATCAATTCGAAAGGTAGCTCCCAATTAGGGGTAACCAAGACGGGTGCCTTAGTTAGCTTATCCTTAAGCGAGTTGAAGGCTTCAAGACACTCTTTGGAAAAGATAAAAGGAGTATCTTTTTCCAAGAGGTGGGTCATCGGGCGAGCGATTTGAGAAAAATCTTTGATGAATCGACGGTAGAAGCCCGCATGACCCAGGAAACTTCTCACACCCTTCACAGTTGAAGGTGGAGGCAACTTAGCGATAACATCGGCTTTAGCACGATCTACTTTGAGACCGGCTTTGGAAATCTTGTGTCCTAGCACGATGCCCTCTTTTACCATGAAATGGCATTTTTCCCAATTAAGAACAAGGCGAGTGTCTTCACACCACTTCAGCATATGTTCTAAATTGGCAAGGCAAGCAGAGAAAGAATCGCCATAAACCGAGAAATCATCCATGAATACTTCCATAGTGTCTTCCACCATGTCATGGAAGATAGCCATCATACACCGTTGGAACGTCCTAGGAGCATTGCATAAACCAAAAGGCATGCGTTTGTAAGCAAATGTTCCATACGGACAAGTGAATGTGGTCTTTTCTTGGTCCTTGGGATCGATGGGAATTTGAAAATACCCGGAGAAACCGTCTAAGAAGCAGTAATAATCATTACCCGCAAGACGCTCGAGCATTTGATCCATGAAAGGAAGAGGAAAGTGGTCTTTCTCGTGGCATCATTGAGCTTGCGATAATCGATACAAACTCTCCACCCAGTAACAAGACGAGTGGGAATCAAATCGTTGTGTTCATTGGGGACAACGGTTATTCCGCCCTTCTTGGGCACACAATGGACGGGACTTACCCACGGCGAATCCGAAATAGGGTAGATCAAGCCGGCATCTAGAAGTTTGATAACCTCTTGTTTGATAACGTCATGAATTCGAGGATTAACCCTTCTTTGGCTCTGGATTGCGGGTTTAAAGTCATCTTCCATGAGAATATTGTGAGTATAAAAGTTCGGATCAATTCCGCAGATATCGGAAATTTTCCAAGCAATTGCCTTCTTATGAGCTTTAAGCACGGCGATGAGGCAAGATTTTTCTTCTTCTTTCAAGTACTTAGCAATGATGACGGGTGACTTCTTCTCTTCTTCAAGGAACACGTACACGAGATGGGGCGGCAACTCCTTAAGTTCTAAATCCGAAGGATTTTCGATGGGAGCCGTTTTCAAAGTCGGAGTATCGATAGAAATAACCGTGGGAGATGGTGGAGAAAGATTGTCTTCGTTGAGAAGGTTTTTGTTGGAAATACGTTTTACGTATTTATGAAGGATCGGTCGCTCCAACGATATTTATGTAATGGGCTCGTGGTCCACTTAGTAATGTATAGTCCATATAGCCCACATGTAGGGTGGGCTATATATATACCCCTCCTAGCATGTTAGGAGGGGTTGGTGATTCATTAATAACAACTTTCATTTTAATCTAATCACTTTCTCTCTCTACTTTTCTTCCCTCTCCTTTCTCTCTCTATACTCCATCTCCTTCTTCCCCATCTCTTCCACCAAATCCATAGATCTAATCCATCATTTACCAAATCCTTAGAATTAGTAGACCTTCAATTGGTATCAAGAGCCATGGTTGAATCTTAGGATTTGCATTTTTTTATCTTTTGATTTGGTGGTAAAAATCCCTTCTTTTCTAATTTTTTATCCATCTTTTCATCCTTCGATCAATTTTTTTATCAATTTTTTATAAATTTTATCAATTTTTATTTTTTTATTATCAATTTCTTTTATTATCAGTTTTATCAATTTTTTAAATCATCTAGTTTTATCAAATTTTTTAACATAATCAAGTTTTTTTAATCATTTTTTTTATTAGTCACTACTTAATAATTTTTTAATCTATCCAATCAGTTTTTTTATCAAATTTTTTAATCAGTTTTTATCATTATTTTTTCTTCTCATCTTTTTATAATCATTTTTATCAAATTGATGTCTGGATAAGCAGTTTCAGTTTTATCAGTTTTTTTATTAATTTTATATTAATCAGTTTTTATCAGTTTGTCATCTTTTATTTTTGTCCAATACTGTCCAGATCTATCCCGTTATCAGTCCATAAAAAGTGTCATCAGTCCTTCAATCCTTTTTGATCCAAAGTTATCAGTTTTTCGTATCAGATTTTCCATCTTTCCGCATAGACACGACTTTCCGCATAGAAAATTTTTTCCGCATAGACAAATTTTTCCGCATAGAAAAATTTTTTCCGCATAGAAACATTTTTTCTGAATAGACATTTTTTTTCCGAATAGACTTTTTCAGCGTAGACGACTTTCCGAATTGAAGTCTATTCGGAATTGACAGACTGAAAAAATATAACAGACATCTCAAACTCACATCCTCTCCAAACTCTCCCTCGAACCCTCGTCTGACTCTCGACCACTAGACTCGACCTGACACCAAACGCAAACCCACAACTCATTTACCCACAACGCACCGACCCTCGACTCACTTTTTACCCTCACCCAAGACTCGACACCCGCCTAATCCAACATCCACCCTAGACTCTGTCAAGACCCTCACAATACTCTCACACCTACACCTCTCGACTACAAAGACTCGAAGAGCCTCGGACTCACACACAAGACTCGACAAAATCGTCCCACTCACTCTCGAACGAAACAGACTCAAACCTTAAAACCTTTGTCGACTCATTTTTAAACCACCAAAACTGACTCGATTCCCCAACACCACAGACAGATCTTTATCCTCACCCAAACCCCTTTTCTTTATCAATCACAAATCTCTCAAATCCCTCTCAAACTCCTCAAACATTTTCGACTCGAAAACACACTCGAACACAAGACTGGACTCACCTTCATAAGATCCTCTCTATTACCACATATTAATCAGAAACTGATAAACCCAACACTTCAGTCACTCGACTCGACCCTACAACCGCAAACATCACAACTCTTAAGACTCGACAACAAACCCACTCTCGTCAGATCCCTCGACTCCCACAGCTTTCTTTCAAAAACCATTGACTCGAACACAAAACAAACTCTCGACTCCCTAAACCCCACCCCCGCTTCCACCACACGGACTCGAACACCAACAAAAACCCACAACAGAAAGACGCTACAAAAGAAGAGGGACTCAACAAAAACATTAAAAAAAAAAATACCCACCTGAGATCCCTAAAAGGATCT
Organism: Glebionis coronaria; assembly: GCA_025667525.1. Lineage (NCBI taxonomy): Eukaryota > Viridiplantae > Streptophyta > Magnoliopsida > Asterales > Asteraceae > Glebionis > Glebionis coronaria. Next base: position 377,861,950 of record CM046876.1, read on the forward strand.
TGAAGAAGTTCTTTATTCGATTTTAGGGACTGTTTGTGATTTGTGTTGAAGTATTTGGGAGAGGAGGCAAAGATTCAGTTTTTTTGGAGAAGAAGTGAGAGTCGGAGGAGTGTTAATCTGTGAGAAGAGAGAGAGATAAATATATGGGGCGCTTTGTTTAAGATATAAGTCAAAAGTGTATATTATCTGGGCGGATTTAACAAAGTAACAGCAAGTGGGGCGGTGGAAGCTTTGTTTTTGGGCCACGTGTTGTAGGGCGGACAAAACAAGAAAAGTTTTTTATTAATTTAATTTTTAAATTAAGTAATTTTTTTTTAGTTAACGCAATTTTCAAATTCATTTTACAAAAATATATCCGATTTTTTTTATATTTTCAAAAATAAATCAGTTTTTTCTATTTTTATATTTTAGAAAGTTTTTTAAGTTGCATTATTTCTTTTATTATTTTGTACCTTTTTTATTTTGAAAATTTTATTTTTTTTGGATATTAACTTTTATTTTTATATATTTTTTATTTAAATTGTTTTTATTTTTATTTCGATTAAATAAAAGTATTGTGACAAAAGTGACGTAACAACGTGATAAAGTGACTATGTTTAGTTTGCCAACGACTTTCTGATCGGGTATTTGTAAGTGAAATCGGATTTTTCATCGATAAATAATCCTTCCTTTATTTTTCATTAAATTTCCATGGATTCGTTCAATTCGACACTTAAAGAGGGAGACTTGCATCGAATGCAAGACAAAGCTAGAGAAAGTGGTATAAATTCATTTCAAATGCTCCAGTCTCATCTTGTCACTCTTTCGAGGATTCAAGGAGGGAGTGAATTTGTGACAATCTTTGGACAAGATCGTCATATATTCATCGACTCAATTTTCACCACTTTGACCGAACTAGCAGAGCAACTCAACCATGACAACTTTAATCACTCTGCATCGGCACTTGCTTATAAGGCTCTTGTGACACAACTCACGCCTTTCCTCCAATTTAATCTCATCAAGTCTGAAAGTTTGATGCTTTGCCAATCATTTCTTTGAGATACACGTACCGAGCTTCGAGTTTTTCGTGATACAATATTGAAACTCATGACCTCGGTCTCGTCTTCGATTTATGAAAGATCTCAACTTCAGCAAGTGTATGTTAATGGAGTGCAAGAATCAATGACGCAGATGCAAGAGGATAATGGTCATACGGTTGACAACTTGGAGCCTAACGATGGCACGAGCACAGAATCAGGAAGACAACATGATGCCAGTGGCACGTCAGGGAATGTTCACGAGATTTCTCTTGATGACACCTTACCCGTTTATGACGACGCGCCTGCAAACATGGTACAATGTAATGTTGTTTATGATGTATATGCTGATGATATGCCGCATATTGAGCACTCTAAACCTAATTATGACAAACATGGGATGGAAAAGAGTGATAGCAATACAACTTCTGATTCATCCGATGTAAGTCATAATGGGGGAGAGATTGTTCAGAATGCTAAACATCATGATAATTATCCTATAACTCCTTCATTGACTACTTCTGATTCCAAGATTAAAGAGCTCGAAACGATCGTAGCTCGGAAATCAAAAGATCTTGAGGATGCCAAACTTGAATTTTCTAAGAAAACGGACAAATATGAAACATACTTTGAAAAACTTGAAAAATCAAACGTTGTTCTTGAAAGAAAATTGGATCAAACTGTTTTAGATTCTAAAGCTGAAAAGGATAATCTTTTGAAACAAATTCAACTACTTGAATCTAAGTTGGCATCCCAAGATAACTTGCTCAAAGAGAATGAGACGTTAAAAGCCCAAGTTCAGGAAAAGGTATTTGCTATAGCTGCGTTGAAAAACGAGTTAAGGAAAAATAGAGGACCTAGTGTGGACACTAAGCTTGAAAAACCATCAATCTTGGGGAAACCGCCTACAAATCAGTTCGTCAGACAACCGATTGTCAGACAACCTACTGCATTTAGATCCGAGCGACCACAATCCTCGAGACCGCGGTTTGCCTCCCAAGTTGATTTGGTTCATCTTTCTAGACCAGACACTCCAGCAACTAGGCCCTATGTGATCACTCCAGCTTTAGCAAGACCAAATCATATGATTGCCTCTAGTTTCCCTAAAAATACCAAGACCACGTCTAGAACTAGTTCAAATGACGTTTTCCATAAATCTGGTCTTGGGGAAGCTAAGCAAAAGACACATGCAAGAGATAGCAATGTCCAACCTAGTCAGATGCCTTCTAGATTACCCAACACTGCTAACCGTAGCATGCCATCTTCTAAGAGCATCGATCAATCATCTAGGAATTATTCAGACATTAAATATGCTACTTGTAAAACATGTAGAAAATGTGTCTTTACGGCAAATCATGATGCTTGTGTCAAAAAATTACTTGATGAGGTGAACTCCCGTTCTCGAATTAAGTCCCAGTGGATAGCTAAAATCAAACCCTTTGGTAAAGTTTGGCGCCCCACTGGTAGAAATTTCACTCTTGTAGGAAACGAGTGCCCTTTAACTAGGATAGTCTCTGATTCTACAAAGACTACTAGGGAGGAAATTGCAAAGGATGATACATCACTTAAGCCTGAACTTAAGGTTTTCTATAAAAGGAAACGTTTGCCAACTAAGACAAGTGAATCATCCCCTCAGGCCACCTCTGACACAAGTAAAGCCAACCGTGAACCCCCACGTGCCTCTAAAATTGATATCGCTAACCCACGTCAAAGCATGCAAATTCCTAATGAGATTGCAAGTACCAAAGTTGATGTTCCAAAAGAACGAAGCGGTCCAATCGTTGTGTACCGTTCAAATAAGGACACTCTTAGAGTTTGGTTGCTGAAGAAGCAGATATCAGAGAAACAAATGTCTTAGGGGATTCATGGTTAAGCTGCAAAATAGGACTTACAGTCACATAACAGACTGTAACTCGATCTCAAAAGACAGGAAAGTTCATCCCGATGATGACTTATCCTAAAAACGAGAAATTCATTTTTCTCGGGCATGAGCTTATGTTAAAAACATTCCACGTTTTTAAGCTCATGCACAAGGACTTATAGTCACATCACAGACTATAACTCGATCTTCAAAGAAAGGAAAGTTTATCGCCGATGGTAAACTTATCCTAACAACGAGAAATTAATTTTTCTCGGGCATGAGCTTATATCAAAAAACATTCCAAGTTTTTTAAGCTCATGCACAAAGGCTTATAGATAAATGACAGTCTGTAACCCGTTCTTCAAAGGCAGGAAAGTTTATCGCCGATGATAAACTTATCCTTACAACGAGAAATTAATTTTTCTCGGGCATGAGCTAATATTAAAAACATTCGAAGTTTTTAAGCTCATGCACAATGACTTACAGTTAAATGTCAGACTGTAACTCGAACTTCAAATAAAGGAAAGTTTATCATTAATGATAAACTTATCCTCATAACGAGAAATTCAATTTTCTCGGTCATGAGCTTGTCTTAAAACATTCGAAGTTTTAAGCTCAGAAAGGAAAGTGTATCTTTTAAATAAGATAACTTTTCCTCATAACGAGAAATTAACCTTTCTCGGTCATGAGCTTTCCGTTAAAACAGTCAAAGTTTTCAAGCTCATGAAAACGACTTCTAAGTAAATGTCAGCTTAGGACTCGTTCTTCAGATAAAAGGAAAGTTTATCGCCGATGATAAACTTATCCTTAACAACGGGAAGTTTACAACTTCTCGGACTTGAGCTCGTTTTATAAGATAGTCAACATCTTAAGCTCAAGTAATTGGTTTTTCAAAACTTTGAACACAATTTTTCGAGAATTTCTCAAAAGGTTTTTCTAAATCTTTCAAAATTGTGTGTTCAAAAATGTTTTGATAAAAAGAGCATGTCTTCTGGAATCGATAATATTTACGAACCTAGAAATGTCATTCAATAATGACACGGGGTTGTAAATAAAGTTCGAGCAGAAGTTTAAAACATTTAGAACATGCTCCAAATGGTTTGCTATTATTTCAGATAGCAACCCGCTTTTCACTTTGAAGTCAAGCATTTCACCGGAAAGCTTTGACTTCAGAATCCGAAGTTATCAACTCCACAATCCAAAGTTCGTTGCAATTGATATCTACATACTCGACGATGCGACTACTCAAACGGTGACTACAGCTCTTTCAATAGAACACGGGTCAACAATTGAGGGGGAGCAATTGTCCAGCATTCAGAATCCTTGATGCCGAGAGTGCCAAGTTCACATATTGGTGTTAAGACAACGATATCAATCATACACATGGAGTCAAGAGATAACTTCAGAAGTTACGAGGAAGACCAACATTCGTGAACAAGAACCATGTGCTTCTTTCATATGATGTTCTCCATCATTCAGGTCCAACCTCGTAAATTGCTAATATTGTGAATTCATTATCACATATTGATCTTTGCACGTGTTAAATACCTTACACTTGTGTTTAAAAGGTATTTCATTTACGTTTCAAGTACACCCTCATTAATTTGAGGGGGAGCTTGTTAAAATCATGAAGATAATTGGATTTGCATTTTTCTTCCCAAATTTTCTTAAAATGCTATTAAATCAATTGATATTAAAAACATCGATTGGGTTAATATTTTTAATATGGGGGAGAAAATGTGATTTAATATGGGAAATGATTAATCACGAATGGTTTGACTTAACGTGCTAGCTCATCCCGACATGTGCGAAATGTTTTCGGATATCGTGGCATATGTTATGGGGGAGTAAAATGGATTTGCACTTCAAAATGGATTTCATGGTGACATACACTTACCCAAAACATCTCTATTCACGACAGTGAAGATTGTGGTGACATAAGGATGGTAGGATAGGTTAAAGTCCAATGATTTCTCTAGAACCGGAGGAATCTTCCCAAGGACATTCCATAGCTAGAAATAGTAGTCCTTAGGAAAGATGGAGAAAGATTGTGAACGTAGCTGAATGCCGACCAAGTACTTAAGTTAGCACTGGAACAATCACAACAAGGTGCTAGTTATGACGTATTGGTAAGCATTGAAGGGGTTGAAGAATGAAAAAGAATTGTAAAGATAAAGGGTGTAAAGAAAGAGGCCCTCCTTACAACCTTAGGCAGAAACCGGGTCAATTCATATGCTATTGAGATCATTTTTAATGATTCTTGATATTGAAGAAAGACATCATGGACCCAGTGATGCAATGCACAACCCTTCCCAGCTAACTCAAATATCTCTCAAAATGTATTTGTTTTAATCACACGGAGATCAACACATTATCTATTGATTTATTCACTCCGAATAAATTGGTATTGAAAAGGTGGCACTCCTCTCCAGCCTCCGATCACTAAAATCCAAAATGCACGATCGAGTCTAGAGCCATTTGAGATCATCAAATATCTCATTAGGACACACTTTCATATTTACTTGCTTCTTCATACACTGTGAAAAGTAAGAAAGATCTTAAGAGTCCCACGCAAAATCTTCATGATCTTGCCTGAACATCCGAGTAATACGAAAGTATTTACAATGAAGATGGAAATCCTTCTTGAGCGAATATCAAAAAGCTCATGGTAGGTGACTTGTGCGATTCTTTATGAATCAAACTTGTGATAACTGGAAAGCAACAGTGGTTTAATTCTTAAATGAATTTAAACACGTTCCAGGCCTCTACGCAATATCTTAGTGATCTTGCCAGAACATTCAGAGTAATACTATTAAGTATTTACAGTGACGAATGGAAATCCTTCTAGTGTTAACATCAAACAGCACTTGGTAGGTAACTTGCAAGATTCTATATGAATCAAGCTAGTGACAACTGGAAAGCAACGATGGTGCGGTTCTTAATTGAACTTCACTTGTTCCAGGAACATGAATTGACGGCTTCAAATCATGCGGATAATATTATCCAAATGATTCACTCTTTACGTTCGCAGTCAGCTTTGGACGGTCGAGTAAAGAGAACGGGTTTACCCGCGAAATCTTGTCAAGGAGGTTCTTTATTGAAACTACCTGTCACAAGTACGATATTTAATATCGTCCAACGGTCTTCACCGACCGGAGGTAAAATGCTACCGAATTAGAATGAAATCTTCAAGGCCATTTCATCCGTGTATATTGTTTGTTGCTAACTGTCTTATGCAGCGTAACAAGAAGGTGGCATTGCGGTGTACAATCCAGAAGAAGTCGTCACCACATGCTTATACTACATACAATTAGTACTTCAACAAATTCAAGAAAGCCTGAAGGTCAAGTCTTCCGCTGTATCAAACTCTGAAGCTTTCAAGAATTTAAAGGTATAAGTATGTGGAACATGAAGTCACGAAGAGGCAAATTTCACAAGTGATGAATGCACAAGGTCAAGGCAAGGAAACATGCTCAAGACTAAAGTCAAAGATCACATCAAGCATATTCACAAGAACAAGATCGAAGACTCAAGCATAGTATGCTAGGTTTAAGATTTTGTAAAATGGTGTGACCTCCCTTAGGGGGAGATTGTTGGAAATGTGTTTTCCCAAAGAAAGTCTCGGTCACATCATTATTAGCATAGATCACGAGCTATAGAATATTTAGAACTTTGTAACTTGGAGCGACCTCCCTTAGGGGGAGATTGTTGGAAATACGTTTTACGTATTTATGAAGGATCGGTCGCTCCAATGATATTTATGTAATGGGCTCGTGGTCCACTTAGTAATGTATAGTCCATATAGCCCACATGTAGGGTGGGCTATATATATACCCCTCCTAGCATGTTAGGAGGGGTTGGTGATTCATTAATAACAACTTTCATTTTAATCTAATCACTTTCTCTCTCTACTTTTCTTCCCTCTCCTTTCTCTCTCTATACTCCATCTCCTTCTTCCCCATCTCTTCCACCAAATCCATAGATCTAATCCATCATTTACGAAATCCTTAGAATTAGTAGACCTTCAGTTTTCAAAGAAATGCATGTCTTCATCCCCATCGGTGGGAGAATCATCATTAGCTAAGTTCACATCTCCCATGGTGGCTTCAAAATCGTTCCAAAACAAATCACTTTCTCCAAATAGAGATAGTGATGAATCAATAGAGGAAACGGTCTCAACATTGGGACGAGAAGTAGGAATACTTTTGCAAGCATTTTGGAAGTGTTCTTCACAAGCCTCATCAAGAACGTCAATACAATTAACACTCTCGTTGGAATAAGGTTGTTTAGACAACTTTCCCATGTTGAAGACGATTTTATCGTCACCCACTCTCATGATAAGCTCACCAGCTTCAACATCGATGAGAGTGCGACCGGTCCAGAGGAATGGACGACCAACAAATAATGGCACACGAGGGTCCATCTCGTAGTCGACAACGACGAAATCGGCAGGAAAAGTGAATTTGTCGACTCCTACAAAGACGTCTTCAGCTATCCCCACTGGATAAGCAACCGTACGGTTAGCTAATTCTAGAGTCATTTTGGTGGGGACTAGCTCAGGGAGAGATAATTGCTTCCGAACGCTTAGAGGCATTAGATTAATACTGGCACCTAGATCGGCTAAGGCCATGCAATTCTCTACTCCCGGGAAATTGCAAGGGATTAAGAAACGACCCGGATCACCAAGCTTGGTTGGCAATTTCCTTAAGAGCACTGCAGAGCAATTCTCATTAAGTTGGGTGTTGGCAATATCAAGAAGCTTTTCCTTGTCACTCAGAAGATCTTTAAACATTTTTGCGTACTTAGGCATGTGAGCGAGAGCCTCAGCGAAGGAGCTGTTAAAATTCAATTATTTAAACATTTTAAGAAAGTTCGAAACCTGAATATCGTCCTTGCTTTTAAGCTTCTCTTTCCTCAACCTAGATGGATAAGGTATATCGGAAAAAGAGGAAGGCTTTGGGATCGTAGGATCACTCACATCCATGGGTGGGGGAGGGGTAGAAGTAAGAGGTGGAGAAATTGGGGAAGTAGAAGGATGAGGAATAGAAGTAGGTGACTCGTTTTCCTTAGTCACAATCACCGGTGGAGGTATAGGAAGCTCGGGTTCCTTGGTACCTTTGCCACTGCGAGTGGTGATTGCTTTCATCTCCCCTCTTGGATTCGCAACGGTGTTACTCAGAAGAGTACCCGAAGAAGAGGGTTGATTACCGTGGAAGAAACTAGCCATCATGTTTCTTAAGTCATTCGTTTGACTATCCATAGTGTTTCTCATATCAGCTCTCAGATCGTTCCCTTGTTTCATCAGGTCTGCTTTCAAGTTGCGCACTTCCTGTTGAAGATTTTCCACGATCACATCGTTAGTCCTCATGTAGGTTTCCACTTCTTGGTGTAAAGTGGTGGGTTGGTTGGGAGGAGCATTGTATGCGGGTGGTTGATAAGCAGGTTGCTGGTAAACTTGGTTGTTTCGTTGAGGTGGATGTTGTTGTTTGTGAGGTGGTATGTATGGTCCACGAGATTGTTGTTGTTGTTGAGGAGGGCGATTGAGGTTTTGTTGTTGGTTTGGGTTGTTAGGAGTAGAACCAGGTGGTGAGAGATAGTTGTTGGAGTGATAGCTAAGCAGGTTGCGGTCACCTTGAGGACGAGCTTGATAAGCGGGTTGAGGATAGGTACCGTATGCTGCATTCACGTTCTCAGAAGGGTAGTTTTGGGTGGCAGTACAAGTGGTGTAAGAATGAGGACCCCCGCAGATCTCACATGGTTGGCTAACAGCATTGACTTGAGCGTCTTTAGCGTTCCTAGCGTTGATGCTGTTGGTGTTGCTGGCGGTTTGGGTAGCAAGCGATTCAAGAAGCGTAGTGATTTTGTCAATTCGCTTGTCGCTGTCACTAGTACTAGCACTAGCGACATTGGTGCGCACACTCTTGGTTTGCACACGAGACTTATTCTCAATGATATCCCAAGCAGCATGGGAAGTCTTAGCCCAAAGATTACCCCCCGAGGCACTGTTTAGTGAATCTTGGTCATTCATGCTTAAACCATTATAAAAAGTATTAATTTGGTGCACTTTGGTAAAACCATGTTGTGGGCATTTTCTTAAAAGATCTTTGAAACGGTCCCAAGATTCACTAAATGACTCATCGTACTTTTGTTCAAAATTAAGGATTTTATTCCGCAAAGCGGTAGTACGAGAGGGTGGGAAAAAGTAGTTGATAAACTTGGTCTCCAAATCCGTCCACGAAAGAATACTCTGTGGCGGTTCCTTAGCAAGCCAATGCCGGGCTTGTCCCTCTAAAGAAAAGGGAAAAAGTTGTAAACGGATTACCTCTTGTGGAACACCATTGAATTTAACCGTATTAGTGAGTTGCAAGAATCTCTTGATGTGGTCATGCGGATCATCAATGGTACGTCCCAAGAATGGTTGAGCAGAGACCATCTGGATAAAGGCGGATTTGAGCTCAAAGTTGTTGGTTGCAAACGCGGGTATAACAATTGGATCAGTGTTGCCATCTATATGAGCTTGCAGCAGTTCAATCATCGGGCGATTATCCGGTAGAGGCTCAATGTTGTTGTTATTATTCATGTTGTTGAAAGGTGGGTTGTTATTGTTATTATTGTTTTGAGGTGGGTTATTGTTGTTGTTTTGTACACCGGCCATGTCTAAGTTATCGAGAGGCTCGGGCTCTTGATAAGACGTTGATCGAGTGCGCATACACCTGCAAAAGAACTAACAAGGCAAAAACAAAGCAAAAATATTTTTGGTTTTTATGTTTTTTTATTTTTAGGATTTATGAAAATTTTATATTTTTTTGTGTTTTTGAAATTTTTTATGAAAAAGTAACATTCACGGTGAACGGATCCCAAAATCCAAGTTCTCACAAAAAACTATTGATCTTAACGAGAAGAGCCGGCAGCGGCGCCATTTGATAACTGTTTTTTGCAATGGGGTTCAAGAATGTTCTCGGAATCTCCTCTCGAATTGATCTCGGCTCTAAGTGGAATGATTTGTTCTTGGTTAATAAAAAGGTTTTGGTTTGTTCATCTATTTTAAACTAATGACAAGTAATTAAGCGTCGAAGAGTAAAATTAAAGACTTGAAAGTTTAAACTAAAAAGGCAAGTTAAAAGTAAATGCTTGAAAACTTAAAGATTATATTAGAGAAATAAATGGACATTCAATAAAAACTAACACTTGGAAAACTTAGTGAAAAATATGAACTTAATCGGAAAATACTAAAAGAAAGTAAGATCGGAATATAACAAAACAACTCAAATCGGAATAACTGAAAATGGAGAAATCGGAATAATGACAAAGAGGACCAATCGGAATGTATTCCGATCTGACGATCGTAATGTTGAGGAGAATGAAGGTGATCGGAATGCTCACAAAACCCCTAAATCGGAATAAGTTAAAACTAAACAATCGGAATATGTTAAAATGGTGCAAATCGGAATAATGAAAAACTTGCTACAATCGGAATATACAAACAAGCCCAATCGGAATTTATGAAACCCTTTTCCGATCTGGTGATCGGAATGAAGGGGAGTACTCTGGTCGGAATGATCCAATCGGAAAGGGGTTTATAACCCTTTCCGATATCCCTTTGATCCGAAATTTAAGCAAGATGAATAAGCTATGATAAACCAATCACCAACAAGCTCGAATCCAATATTAAGTTGATCAAATAAGCACTAAGAACAACTTTATCTAAGCTTCAAATAAGCAAAAACATAAATCAAATGATAAAAAGATGAACTTTTTATAAAAAACTTTAAAAAGTAAATAAGCTAAATCAACAAATAAGCCAATAAGCACAAGGATCTCAAAGCTTATTTGTGTAGAAACTTAAGGAAACATAAAAACATTAACTTTTTAAGCACAAAATCATTGATGAACAACACGGATCATACGAGATTTGTACCAAAATCAATCAAAATCAAAGAAAGGAAGGATGAGAATAAAGATTAAAAGCTTAATACTTGAACTTGATTAATGAAAAATAATACAAATATTTGATCTTGAAAGAGAAAAAGATGAAGTCTAGTGAGAGAAAGTTTAGAACTTTCTCTCTCTAAAACTAGAGAGAATGAAAAAACTAAAAACTACCTAAAAGACTAAGTGTCCAATTTTTGTGAAGTAAGGTCCTATTTATAGGCAAGTCTTGTGGTGGTGGGCTTGTGATTGGGCTTTGGTTTGGGCTTCTTTTTCTTCTTTCTTCTTTAGTCTTCACGCTTCTTTAAATAAATGTTTCCGACTTGGATTTGAGAAGTGTCGGTGAATAATTCCAACTCATCTTATAATCTTTTGTTTAATAGATTCGAGTTCTTCGACATATATGAATCTTCCATCTTTGGCTCTATTCTTCGATAAATCTTTAAATAGGCACAATGACTTCAAAGCTTTTGCATCTCTAGGACAGTAGACTTCGTCTTGAGTCTTTTTCCTCGATAAAACCCGTGCAATCCCATGTTTTCTTCAATATTCATCAGGTTGACTCTGAAAACACATTAAACACAAAAACCACGCATAATTCCAAACAAATGATATTAAATACGTGTTTTGGTCTTGTTTTAGCCAGAATTAAGTGGTAAAAGGATGGGTGTTTTCACACCTATCAGTTTTCATCTTACTGTTCTTATGTTTCTGCTTACTGTTCTTCCTCCCAGCATTCCGAATAGAGTAGATTTGATAGTTATTCCGGATGGTCCATTTTCTTTGTCCCCTATTCGGAATATCTGAATATTCCGAATAGAGCTCCTTATTCGGAATATCTTATTATTCCGGATAGGAGTCCCTATTCGGAAAGTTAGATTATTCCGGATAGGTGTTCCATTCGGAATGTTCTGTTTATTCCGCATAACCAATTATTCCGAGTAGGATTTTCATTATTCCGCATACCTTCAACATTTCGCATAGCAATTCTTATTCCGCATAGCTTAGCCTTGTTATTCCGCATGGTTTGTTTTATTCCGCATAAGCTCCATATTCCGCATAGCATTTGTATGCCGAATAGAGTTTTTTTAGTTTTTAGTTTTAAACTTTATTTTGCCCGCCTTTTTCTTTACATCCATTTTTACTTGCTTTCCTTTTAGTTTAAGTTTAAGTTTGAGTTATTTACCTTTATTGATTTTTTTTGCGTCATTTACTTTATTTACCTTTTAATTTCTCGACATTTATTTCCCATCAAGTTTTAATCGTTCATTGTTTCTTCTTTTACCGTCTTTACGCTATTTTTATTTGTCTCAAGTCTTTATTTTTAATTAGTTTTAGACAACGACCCTCTTTTATTTGATTCACCAAGAACAACTAAATCACACAATTAACCAGAGATCAATTCGAACAGATTCCGAGAAACGAACTTTCAACTAGTAAAATCGTTATATTAAAATGGCGCCGCTGCCGGCTCTTTTCGTGAAGATTAACGGTTTTTTGTGAGAGACGCGTTGGATTTTGGGATCCGTTCACTCGTGAACGTTATTTTTTTTATCAAAAATTTTCAAAATCCAAAAACATTTGAAAAATCATAAAAGAATTTCTTTTTCAAAGTTTTGCGCCAAAAATATTCTTCTTGCTTATCTATTTTTCTTTATGGATTCTTATGTCCATTGCGTCGGGTGTGGGAGACGATTGTACGGGAACAACTCTTGTCAATGGTGTACATGTGAGCGGTGCGGAAACGATATCAACAATACACAATTCATATTCGGATTTTGTCCTTTGTGCAACTCGACTAATTCGTCCTTTTTAAACCCACCTCCTCCTGTTCCCCCGTGCATCTATTGTGGAAGCGATTCTCATTGGAATGTTTCGTGCCCGGTTCAATACCCGTATGGTCACGAGCAAGAACCGGGGTACAATCATGACTATGATAATAGCTATCCACAAGACGCACCCAGTCTTTCTCCTTACCCGTTTTGCAACAACTGTGGGGGTCCGCACGATACTTCTTATTGTCAACCAATGAATTACTATGAGCAACATCCGTGTCCTCAGTTTTCTTCACCAATGGATTATTATGAACCAAATCCGTGTTCTAATTCTTCTCAACCGATGAACTACTATGAGCCACACCCATGCTATAATTCAGGTTTTCAACATTTTGAGCCCCCACATCACACCCTCAATCATCAATCCTCTCAGCAAATTAATCTTGACCCACAACGCACTACTTTGAATGCCGAAATACACTCCATCATTATGCAACTTCAAGAAGCCGTTGCTCTAACAAAAGAAGCATAGGCGGAGGAAAAGCGGCTGCAACAAGAGCAAGTATCTAATCTTAGTGATTATACCCCTCCTCTTGTGCGTTAATGCTATTATGATGATGATGACGATGATGCTGTATGCACTTTCAACACATCTTCTGAAGTTACTGCTCCTACTCTCGATGTTCCTACTGCGTCTAAGGATCTTGGTTTGTTGAATGAGCTTAGTGATGTTGGTCTCGACAAAGTATTGGATGATGAGGTTTGTGACTTACCTGCTATGGAGCTTCAGGACGACATTGCTCTTACGGAAGAGGTCGATCCTAGTGATGACGATTCTTCTCTCCGCTATGAGAATTTCACTTTTGAAATTTCTCAATCTCCACCGGGAGATGCGGGCGATGACGATTTATTCTCTCCGGCTTACGAGAAGTTCACCGATGAACATGATTTTCTGGATAAGGTGGAAGATGTGCTTCTTCGCGATAGATTACGGAAAGTTCATCTTCTTATTTCTCAAATCAAAGAGTTGACTTCTCCTCCTCTCTCCGAGTCTTTGCCTCCATCTATTCCTCCCGTTGAAGATAATGACCCATTGCTGGACGAAATCGACATTCAATCCATGCCTCCAGGTATTGATGATAATGATACGGAGGGGGACATTATTTTTGATAATTTGCTGCAGGAAGGTATTGTCCCAAGTCCTCCTCCCGAGCACCTTTCACCCACTCCATTAGAAACCATCACGGAGGATGAGTGCTTTGACCCGGGAGGTGACATTGATTATGCTTTGCTTGATACCATTACGGCTTTTCCGTTTGCTCAGCATCCATTGTCTTTGGGGGAGGACAATGTGCTTACTATATCCATTGTCTTTGGGGGAGGACAATGTGCTTACTATACCCATACAAGACTTATCCCCCCGCCTCTCCATTGTTGATGTCAACCGGGAACGAGGACAAGGTCTTTGATCCCGGTATCACATTCGAGGCTTCCCTATGGACTATTTAATTCGGGGACGAGTCAGGCTCGTGACTCGGTTAACAAAACAAGCGCTTTTTGGGAGGCAACCCACTTATTTATCTAGTTTCACCATAAGTGTAGGGGGAGCCCCGTGGTGTTTCTTGCTTTCTTTCTTATCATGTGCAGGTATTAGAGCTTCAAAGATACACTCTTGATGACTTTTGACGACCGTGATTCCGTGTTCCCTTCTTCCCGGTTCTATCCTAAACTCTTTTCGATTCACTATTTTATATTTTCTCAATATTAAAATAGGAATCTCCTTAGTTGTCTTTTCCTTAGCGAGATTTAAACAAAGTGCACAATGTCCTAAGTGTAGGGGAGTTTACTCCCACATGCTTAAACATTGAGGACAATGTTTATCTTAAGTGTAGGGGGACTTCTATCGAAGTTAAGTGACCTTTTCCTTGTATTTGTCCTCATTTTAACCGGAATATCAATTTTTCGACATTTTTCAAAATTTTTGATCTATTTTGGCCTATTAGTTTTTCCTTTTGTATAGTTATTTTCTTTCTTTGCTAGAATAAATTTTTAATAAAGTGGTTTCAATTTTCAAACGTTGTGAATCTTTTGACTCAACCCGAGTTTTCTTATCTAAGTTACTCTAGCTAGTATCCTTAACATGTTTAAGTCAAGTTTTGCTAGGCTTTTATATAGGGAGCTATAAAACGCGAAAGTCTTAACTCTCACGGTTTAAGAACAAGAACTTTTCGCAAGTTCCTATAATTGATCTTAGAGAGTCGTTTATCAAGGGAACTTTAAAATGCGATTTCTAAACTTAAAAAAGTCTAAGAATTTGCAAGATCCTATAGATGACTCGAAAACCCAAAACTTTGATTTAATAGGCTAAGCATCCACGAGTCTCATTACTTGAGATTTTAAACTGTGGAGAACGAGAGATGATAGAGCCAATTATAAGTTCGGTATTCTTTCATGAATTTATGTGAGTTAATTACGAGCCTATTCTCCCATCGCCTGCTAATAAATTTATCTGCAATAAATAAGGTTTTACGATTTGAAAAGTTACTTAGCTTCTAGCCCAAGATCGTTTAAAAGTTGCTCGGTATGGATTAGAGTTCATAGCCAAAGCATAACTTATTGAAGCGGGATGCGAAGATTGGCGAGTCCAAAAAGGTCCTAACAAGGCATGAGGGCTATATTTTGTTGTTAAAGATCCAAAGTGATGTGAAAAATCATTTATCGAAAATCAATATGAAGGATCGAGACACACGACGAAAAGCAAATACTCCCCAAAAGTCATGGAGAAGTGCATCCGAAATGACCCTAGTGATGAGACGGCTTTTATACATAGTCTCATCGTCCAAATCGGGCTTAAAATGCATAAAATATCATTAAAACTGCCAAATATATGCTCGTGTTTGTTACTTGTGTATTTTAGGTACGGATATTGAGAAAAAGACAAAAAGATCACAAGAATCATTCAAAAATGAACACGGGAAACGAAGCCGCACAATGAACCGGGCCCAAATCTGGAATTACAAAAATGGTCCTTGAAGAATTGAAGATTGTCAACATTGGTCCCTCATTTTTGAAGATTTGGCAAGATAAGCCCTTGAAGAAATCATCATTTGGCAACAAAGGTCCTCCATGTTTGAAGATTATACAAGTTTTACCCTTGAAGAATCCAAAAATATGCATTAAAGGTCCTTGTTTATAAGTTTGGAAAGTTATTGTGCCTAAAGTGTAAACTTCCCAAACTTATTAACAAAGGGAATTGGTTTTATGGCTGATTATTACAACATGAACAAGAAAGGAAACCTTGGGGACTTAAACTGCCAGACACTGAAACTTATCCCAACCAATCAATCTTACACGTCACTCCACTCCACCAATCACTCCTCACCACCTCACTTCCCCATCCCAGTCACCCTTCCACTAACGAGTTTAATTAATAAACTCGGTCAAAACTAGTCAAACCCTCCCACTAACCTTCCCTCCAAACACTAATTTAAAAACATTTAACCCCCAATTCGGATTAAAAACCATGTTTATCACCTCATAAACCCTAATTCTCCCCAGTCCCAATCAGGTCAAGATCAAAGGGTTTTTCCCTAATGTTTTCCAAATTGTTGATTAAACCAAGCCTAAACAAAACCTACCACTTACATCACTTTCCCACTCACCCATGTGGCCTCTATGGACCACCCTTGCCCCGTCTCTTTCACACCAAAACCCCAAAAAGACACATCCAACGTCCCATCTTGATTTCTTGTTCCCAAAGACTAAATAAACAGCCAAGATCATCACAAGTACATCTATTCCAACTGGCATGTCACATGGACGATTTTTGACCAATTTGAAGACAAAGACCATGGGCATTTTAGGGCTTTCAGGAATTAGGGTTTTAGCTATCTAGAATCTTCTTTCAGTTGTATAAATAGGAGACGAAATGTGTCCCTATTTCTTGTTCCAGTTTCTAGCAAAAAATACTTTTGTAATTCCCTTATTATGCAATATAAAGTTGGTTTTTTTTTTAAAATATAATTCCTTTTATGATTGGTAGAAGTTGGTGTTAAGGATTGGCTAGAAGTTGAGTTCCACATTTGTTCATTAGTTCAAAGATTTATCAAAAGTCATATTTTTTTTAGTTTCTGAAAAAGTGAATTTTTTGGCAAAAATCTTGTTCTGAATCTTGGATTTCCAAGTGTTTGGTTGGTTTCTTTAAGTGTTTTTGAAAAGAAAGTTATTTGGGAAAGATTTTAAAAGAATTAAAAAGAAGTTTCAAAATCAGAAATTGCATATTTTGGTTTGTTCATTTTTCTTAGCAGGTTCATTGGAGCTTGTTTGTCCAAGAGGTTCTGCTCAGGTCCGGACCTGATTGGAGGTGACATAGCAGCCACTGAGGGACCTGGATGTAGGTCCCTCTAGGTAAATCCTTGTTTCCCCTTTTTCAGTTTTCTTAATTGGTGTTTATGTGATTTGGCATGATTTTTTGTGCAAGTGTTTAAGTGTAAGTTTGTAGTTTGTTTATGCTGATTTATGATTGTCATGCATGTTAGAAGAGTGTATAATCAGTTTGGCTTGGATTTGAAAAGATTTGCTTGAAAATTTTGATCATCTGAAATTTAAAGGAGTGTTTGGATTAGGGTCTGAACTAGGGTGAATGATTTTAATCTTTCTTTAAAACCTGTTAAACACATTCCTTAGGGTAGTAGTAGGTGATAGTAGTACTTGTTTTCAGTTTGGGTGAGTTTTAAAACAAGATGCATGCTAAAAAAGTTGGAAAAAATGGTCAAAATCAGTAACTGCATCTAGGGCATGTTTTTATGAAAATTTGTGCTTTCAATCTTGATCATTGTTAAAGGTTAGACCAAGCATAAGTTTGTAATAGATTGTATGCCATTTGGTTGATTATTGTGCAAATTATTAGCCATTGAAATTCGATTTTGTGCATATAAAACCAGTCAGCTGTTCATCAGAAAGTGTAAGCTAGATCAGAAACTTTGTGTGCTTGTTTTGTGTTGATTTTTGTGAGTAACTTGCTTGTTTTGTGTTGATTATTGACTCCTTATACTCAACTGAGTATAAGGGTGCCTTATTGTCCAAATAAGCACTCACAATAAGCTTTCCTAAGCTTATTGCTTTTCTGACCAAAATATTACCCTAGCAGTGGGAAAAAGTTTCCCCTGCTAGCACAAGAGTTAGTCCTGCTTCACTAGCAGACAAACACCAAACACATGTCACTATCAGGTTTTGAACTATTTTGTCTTTAGTGGACAAATTTGAGAATTAAGGTTTCAAACCAATTCCATTATTTTTCTAATTTAATTTCTGATTTTTCTGTTTAAGTAAAAATTTTATTACTGTTCAATTGGTATTTTTTAGGATTTATAGCTATTTTAATTAACTTTTTAATTACTGTTTTTGGCATTCAGTGCCAAAAATCAATATTTTTCAGTTTCAACATTTTTTATAGATTAAGAAAATATTTTAAGATTTTTAGTTAAAAAAAAGTTTTCACTGTTCACCTTTTATTTATTTTTTAAAATAAATTTAGTTTAATTAGGGTTTATTATTAAACTGTTTTTGTCTTTTAGTGGTAAATTTATTATTTTTCAAACTTTTTCAATTTTCTACTGTTCATTAAAGTAAATTAGGATTTTTAAAATTGGTAAATTATTTTTGGCATTATTTTATTATTTTTTATAATTATTTTAGTTTTAAAATAGTTTTTAGTGATTTAAAAATAGAAAAATAGTTTTTAAAAATTAGGAAAAATACTTTTTAGTCTTTAGATAATATAAGTAAGTTATTTGTTCAATAAAATAATATTTTGTACATTTTGATTAATTATATTTAATTTTAGGGCTTTAATTAGCATTTAAAATCGAATATTTAATTAATAAAAGGTTTTAAAATATTTTTATTGAATTTTTATTCTTATTTATATTATTTTAGACTACTTTTAGCTTTTGATTAATTTTTAGGTTTAAAATTTTTAATTTTGTAGTTTTTTACGGTTTTACGTGAACGCCTCTTCGTCTTAGCTCGATCCGTCTTTGTAACCGTCATTTCTTTCTTATTTCTATTTTCTTTTCTTCTCAATATAATCACAAACGTTAATCAATTCTTAACACAACACACATGCCTCCTTGGGAAACTAACTTGAACTTTCATAAGGGTCATTAGTGCTCGGTTTTCCTAAACCGACACTTAACGCTTACCACTACTTTGTGCATCCTTTTCCTAAAGGGGTACAAAAACACTACATCAATTTTTGGCGCCGCTGCCGGGGAGGCGTGTTGTGTTTTGATTGAACAATTGTTGTTTTTATACTAACCATAATTACTATTTGTATTAGTAGCACTCTACTAATATGTATTATCGTTTTTCGGTTTTTGTGTGAATACTATTACTATATTGTATACGTAGAACAATAAATTCACAAGTACTCCAAATACGTGAGAAATCACAACCTTGACTTGGGAGGTCATTACCCAATCATTGTATTCGAATCTCAAACCAAAGAAAAAAGGCAAAAATAGATAAATACTTTCGTGAAGCTCGATTTTGAAAAATACAAATTATAAGGTGGGTATAAGGCGGTTGTATTTCACGACCTAAAGGAAAAAGGCTCTTAAGTGCTTCGCGCCGCCTCGTTTCCTCTGCTTGCTTGTGCGTATTTGATTTTGAGAGCTAATCGAGGGTTTTGCCGCCCAAAGTATTATTACATATCATATATATTTTCTTGGTTCCTATTGATTAAACCCTCTTGAACGATTTGGTGTTCCACCATCGTTCTAAAGTCATCGAAGGCGTTCACTCCACGTGATCGTTTTCATTCCTTGAGGCTTCTTTAATCGAGAGATTTGATTAAGAAGGAGATTTGTAGATTTGTGTCTACTTAATACATTCACCAATTTCCAAAAAAGTTAATACCATCAAAAACCACAAAAAAAATTTGAAAAATACAAAACACCAAAAAGAATCTTCTTTGCTCGTCTCCATGTTGTACGTGACGTTTTATGCTAACTCGTAATCAAGCAAAACGTGCACGTAGACGAAAGAACAAAACTCCCACTCCAACTCATTCTAGTGAGGAGTCTCCTATTGACGAACCCATTGTACGAGAAGCACCAACCATGGCGAATCGAACTATGATGGAGTTACTTCAAGCACCCACCGAGGGTTATGGAGAAGCTATTGTGATTCCCGCTATCCTTGCGGAGAATTTTGAGGTGAAAACGGGTTTGTTATCGATGATCCAAAACAACAAATTCCGTGGTGATGAGAAGGACAATCCCCACAACCATATCCGCCAATTCAATCGTCTTACCGCTACGTGCAAATTCAAGGATGTCTCGAATGACTCGATTAAGATGATGCTTTTTCCGTATTCCTTAGTGGGGCCCTGCAAAAATTTGGTTAGAGAAAAAGCCACCCAATTCTATATTGACGTGGAAGGATCTCGTTTCAAAATTTGTGAACCAATTTTTTCTGCCCTCTAAGACTACACATTTGAAAAATGAGATTTCTAAATTTTCACAAGAATCAAATGTATGTTTTTCAACGGCTTGGAATAGGTTTAAGGAGATGTCACATGAATGTCCTCATCACGGTTTTTCCGACTTGCACCAAATAGACACATTTTACAATGGACTTAATGATCATGAAAGAGATTATTTAAATGCCGCCACGGGTGGTAATTTTTTGTGTAAAACGGTTGAGGAAGCTTTGGTCATAATTGAGAATAGGTCTAAGGTTTATAGCCCTCGTAACACACCGAGTGTTGCCAAATTGGGCTCATCATCGTCTCGTAGTATCAATGCCTTAAATGATGAAGCAAATGAAGAAAATCGGTTTTTTTGATAGATTTGCTAGCCTTATGTCCCATTGGAAAGCTCAAGAAGCTTCAAATTCCGCTTCGGTTAAAGCGGTTTCTAAGAGTTGTTTGTCGTGTGGTGGAGCTCATGATCTTTCCGAGTGCATTACCGCGGATGGTAACACTTCGAGTGCTTATGTAGCCACGGGAACTTATAACCAAAACGGCCAAGGTTCCCGCCAAAATCAAGCTCCACCAAATCAAAATGCTAATAACTATCGAAACAACAACCCAGGTGGTAATTATCAAGGCAATCAAAGGAATTACAACAAGGGTAATTATCAAAGTGGAAATGGGCAAATTTCAAACCAAAACCAAAACCGTGATTTTCAAACTACGACACAAGGTTTTCAAAATGATCACACCAAAAATCTTCAAGGAGAATTTTTGAATTATGCTAAGGCTAATGATGCTAAGTTTGACAATATGCAACGTGAAATGGTTAGCATAAGATCCGAGTTGAAAAACGAGCTTAAAAATGAACTTGCTAATGAACTTAAAACTCATGCTAATAAAATGGAAGGAAATGTTCAACGACTGCAACAAAATCAACAAAAAATGGAGCAAGGTCAACATGAGATTAAGCAAGAGTTGTTAAAAGCGGATGCTAGGAAATCTAAATTTGAAGACCGAATGGGAAAAATGTTTGAAGCTATCATGTGTAAGCCCTCTTCTTCGGGTGGTCTTCCTAGTGATACCATCGTGAACCCGAAAGGAGAATTGAAGGTTATTACTACTCGTAATGGTAAAACTTTCAAAGAACCCATTTCTCGTCCAAGTACTTCTATGGAGAAGGAAAAAGAGAAAGTGTCACTAAAAGTCCCATTAGCATGAATTGTGAACTACCGGGATTTGGTAGACGCTTATGCATTTAATTGTACTATTTGGGGACGATCACCCCAGTTCGTGCCTTGACGGTTAATCCCCGTCGTGCCACATTGATTGGTAAGCGAATTTATGTATGAGAAGATTTCCATAGCGTGACCTTTGTGACGACACACTACTTTAGATGGGCAAAATTGGTATCGGGTTAGCTACCCGTTTTGGTTTAGTAAGGTAACAATGTCATGCGGCTTATAATAATCCAAAAACTAACGAAATACTACTAGACGCTCCGAATTACGATGTATTGCCTGACTAGCAATACTGGGTCATACTATTGATATTATATTCGTGTTTTGGTTTCATAACCATATTCATATAACGGTTTTTATTTAACTTTATACAACGTCGTAAGAGTATTGTATGTTGTTTTTACGACATTGGCTCGTATAATGATTTTTAAGGCAAATGCCTATATTATGATTTTCGATAAGGATTTGTATAAAATGACTTTGGCTATTTTATGGCCTATTAAAATGATTTGTACAAAATGATTTTCAGTAATAATTTATACTGATATTATATTGATGGATTTTATTAAACTCTATGAATTCACTCGGCGTTATCGCTGACCTTTTCTTTTAACATGTTTTGTCTCAGGTACTTGAAGGTAATTCTCGGGAAGACGACAAGAATTCATGGCCCGCACTTAAACAATATTTTTCCATTCAAATACTTTGTAAAACTTTGTACGAAATAATATGAATTGGGACCGATGGAACTTTGATATTTATGAATGGAAATGATTTATTATTAAACGACGCGATTTTTATGCGTTGTCTATGATGTGAGTAATGTGCTATCCTGTAACACCAACGAGTCTTCCGCTGTACTAAGTTGTATAAATTTGGGGTGTTACAGTTTGGTACCAGAGCTCTCGTTATAGAGAACGAAAGATTTTTAAAACCAAGGTTTTGAATAAAACTTTTCAAAATCTTTAACTAAAAACATTTTTCTAAAAATGTCTAAAAATCTTTTGACTATAACGGTGTCGAAGAATTCCCGAGTTACCGACAAGGCCAAGACTGAGAAGTGTTATTTTAATATATATATAACTTGGATTATACATATATGATGTAATTTTATTACATGATTGTTTGATGATTATTTTGATTTTTATACGAGGTATTTATACGACGTAGATTGTCACAAGTAACCCTAACTCCCCTAGTAAATTAATCGAAGCTATTCTCGTAGGAATTCTAGCTATCCTAGATCTAAACCAAGTTGTGGATATTTATGATCCCAACAAATGGTTGATATTCGTAGAAATGTAGATATTAGTTGATTGTGATATTGAAAAAGAATTGGCGAGATTAAAACTGATATCGATGTCATGACGATCTTTCCTAATAGAGTGGAGTTTGACAAAACGTTATCACCTGGAAAGATGTCATCTGATTCGTTGTCTTCCAATTCTTAAATTGAAATCGAAAGGGTGAATGTTGCACTTGAGGCTGTAATTGGAACCATTACCCAAAAGCCTCATGCCACTAATACCTTTCCGAGAAGCCTAGTTGAATGATCAAGTCATTTCATATTAATGACTCATTTGATAATTGTTGTTGTAAGAGCTATAGGATTGGAATTAAGTGTTGATTCATATTGAGATTGTATTGCCTTTACAAGGCTGAAGAATAAGGTTGTAAGTATTGGAAAATGAGGTAGAATATCACATTGAGTATAAATTGGTTGGAACTTGAATAAAGTAAAATTTAACCCGTATGGAATATGTGATTGATAAGACGAAGTTGTTAAGTTCTGTGATTGAATTATAAGGTTTTAATTGATTGTTGATTCGTCTTAAAGGCTGTTCCTAGGCCATTGTCCACTGACGAGGATGCCTAGTGTCCAAGAAATAAATTGAAGAAATCCTCTTCTGAATTGGGACCAATGGATCTTCCGGGACATATGGAACACCTAATGACTCTTGTAGATTAGTATTCATTATGGTATCTTTTAAAAATCCCTAACTTAACTGAGATATCAGTTGGTAGGATGAGTTTTGAGAATTGTATGACATAGTGACATGTAATGTGTTACGGTACAATTTTGACTTGTTTGTGATTAATGAAAAAGACTACCTTTGATTGCTAAATTCTACATGTATCGATGTTATCTATCTTTTATTGCTTCATCCTAATGTTCGCATTAGTGATGCAACCATTGAGCAAGTACTCATCTCTGTTTGAGTTACATTGTGGATTAATCTTTTTGAGTGCCATCGAGATCATGAACCTCATGATTATTTGGCTAAGCTCATTTCCTATTATATTGTAGTTAGTTCTTGATGAACAAGCTTTCATCACTCTTCTGCAGATCACACATTGTTTTTATAAAGTTAAAACAGTATCCTTTGAGAAAATTTAATTTTCATCACAATAAGGATTATTCAAAGTGAGATTTATAAGTGATTGATATCAAAATGAAGTTGTTTATGAGACGCTTTGAAAACTTAATTGTCTTCATAACAAAGAAAATCTTTGTAAATTTATTTTTGATTCTTATTTAAGAATTAAGCATGAAAATGTTTTTATTATAAACATGATGATAAAATTTTGACGAACTGAGTATTGCATCGTTAATCTTGAAATTGTATATAGTTGCGCGCCTATATACAATTTAGAATGGACCATGCAAGACGGACTAGTAGTCACCATAAAACTAATGAATAAACACTACATTTTCTTTGAGGATTGTGAAAGATTAAATTTTAATGAGATCTACAAGAAGTGAAAAGTAAGGACATAACGTTAGAGACATCTACATATGTGCCTGTAGCATCTATTCTTCTTAGTCGAATTTACTCATCTGTGGAAATTGTCTTATTTGACAATGGACAATCCTTTCTTGTCCAATTCTCCCGTAGCGAGATTCTTAGGAAAAGTATCTGATTACCGAATGTTGATACCCGACTGGATGTATTGACGTTCTTATCCTTCCTTATGATTTGATTTCATTTGAATGACCTGGGTAACGATCCGAGGAGCTTTCGAATGCGTACTCAAATTATGAAAACATGGGATATATTCATATTCGTTAAATGTTTTCGTCTATATCTGATTTGAAATTCTCTCGCATAGATTATGCGTTAACCTTGCTCTTTTAAGGTTAGTTATGTCTCCTATTATCCATGAATTTGTGAAGGATTATGAATTATTATTAGTCTTTTGAGAAGTTCACATCTTATCGACGGCAATAAAACTGGAAAGTTGATAGTGCCAGTGGAATGGATTGATTGATTATGACATGACGACATTGTCTTAATTGATGGGAACTCGAATTGAATTCCCCTAAATGATGATTATCAAAAGTGATCTAAATAATTCTTGAAGGATGACTATATCATGCATTTAGACTTGAAATTATAACGCGAATGGTTGTGAACTAGTTATAGATATTGTAATCTTGAAGAACCTAATATGAATTTATTAAAAGATGTTTCCGTTATCTGAAACTTTAGGAGGTATTTGCTGGTAAATTACCTAGACTTTCGCCATTAAGGCAAGTTGAATTTGGTATTGATTATATTTTCGATGTTGCACCTGTGGCTTGTGCACTGTACGTCAGCACCATCTAAATTAAAGGAATTACCGTACAACTGAGAGAGTTGTCGGAGAAAGATTTTATTCTACCAAGCCTGTCATCATGAAGAGCTATGGTGTTATCATTCCTTATATTTATAAATTACTGTGAACTGAGTAAATTGACAATCGAAAACGATATCCATAACTTGAAATGGAGGATTTGTTCGATCATTTACAAGGTTTTAGCGTGTGTTTTAAAGATTTGATCCACGGCATGGTTATCATCAACTTCGCATCTGCGAAAAGGTTTATCTATTCCAATCACTACATCCGATACTTGTAATGAACATTATGAGTTTCACGTGATGTCGTTTGGATTGACTAATACACATGTAGCATTCATAAATTTGGTGAATCACGTCTGTAGGCTGTAATTTGATAAATTCATGCTCGTGATCATTAAGGACCATTTGTTTATAAAAATAAGAATGAAGTTAATAATTGTTTATAGATTGCCCTGAATTGGCCGAACGATAAAAACCTGAACCTTGAATAATTAACACATGATTAATTAGGGTTTATGGGTGATGAACATGGGGTTTAATCTGAGCCCTTTTAAGACTTGGTCCCCAAGACCATTTTAACGTCCCTTTGTTTTGTGCTTAATCGAACCTGGGCATAATTAGGGTTTATGGGTGATGAACATGGGGTTTAATCGGAATTGGGGGTTAATGGTATTTAAATAAGTGTTTGGGGGGAAATTAATATAACTGAATTAATCATTTATAATTAATTAAGGGTGGTGTGGTGGAATGCAGACGTAGAGGAGAGGTGGTATCTGATTGGTGGATGGAGTTGTGGAGGGTGACGTGGCGAGATGGGGTTGGCTGGTGAGAGTTGTGTTATCTGGCTTGTTTGCCCCCCCCCCCCCCAAGTTTCATTGTTTGTTCACTTTGTAATAATCAACAAAAAGCCCTAACTCCTTTATATTCAACTTTGGCAGCTTGTCAAAAATGGCACAATAACTTTTCAAGCTTGTATACAAGGACCATTAATGCATATTTTTGGATTCTTCAAGGGTATAACTTGTGTAATCTTCAAACATGGAGGTCTTCTTTTGCCAATGATGATTTCTTCAAGGTCTTATCTTGCCAAGTCTTCAAAATCAGGGACTAAAGTTGCCAATCTTCAAAACTTCAAGGGCATTTTTGTAAATTCAGGATTCGGGTCTGGTTAATTGTGCGACTTCGTTTCCCGTGTTCGTTTTTTATTGATTCTTTAAATCTTTTTGTCATTTCCTCAATATCCGTACCTAAAATACACAAGCAACAAACACGAGCATATATTTGGCAGTTTTAATGATATTTAATGCATTTTAAGCCCAAATTGGACGATGAGACTATGTATAAAAGCAGTCTCATCACTCCCCCATACTGAACTATTGTCGTGCCCTCACGCAATGCTAGAATAAAGTGTCGTAGCACCTCCAAAATTCATTTTTATTCACTTTTATTGAATGATAAATTAGCTACACTACTACTATTACTACTACTTGTGTTATAGACATAATGTATGATTTTCATCGCAAAATGGGACCTTTAGGTTCATAGAATAAGAACACGTGAATGCTTCGTTAGAAATAATTTCATCGTCCTCGATTTTCACCCTAATTCCATGCCAAGCGTGCAACGAGATCATTGTCATTATAAGTTAGCAATACTAACACTACTCATATGCCCTAATCACATACTTATCCTCCCATTATTCCTAAGTTGTATCTCTTATATTTTATTTTGTCTTGAATGTTTCACGAGGATACATTGTTTGACTTATGCGATAATAGAGATTTAGGTCTAAAAATAGAGTCCTGACGGTGTATCTAAGACCATCAAATCAATAACCCCTCCTAATAGACAACGATGTTAAAAAATTAAGTTGACAAGAAGGATCGATAAACACGGTTTTATAACGGTTTTGAACATGAGACTTATTACCATGACTTTTATACGCCCCCTAACGGAAGGGCCTTATTATCTTTGGTTTACCTTCATCTTTTATTCAACTTCGCCATGAAGCTTTTATTATGACTTCGGTCTTGCCTTGTGTTTTATTATCCGCCTCATCGGTGGTTTTATTAGCCAAAGACGTATATCCTCACGCTAAAGTGAATTTTGGATCTTTAAATCTTCGAAGATTAAGGCTTGATTCACTTTCAATTTTGCATAGATTTTTCGGCCTTGTGGGGCTTCAAATTGTTTGCTAGATTTTGGTGAGCACTTGAAATCTTATTATTGGGTGAAGCTTTCGATTATTCGGGTGCCAATACTTCAAAACCGTAACGCTGGCGATACCTTAATGTCTTCCCAATTTAACTACACGGAAGCTACTAGAAAAGACTAGAAACCCAACAATCCTAACTAAACCGCTAAGTCAATATTTATTAAGAAAAAAATATTTACAAGCGAAGGGAGAATAAGCAAACAACGAGAACACATGAGTTTTTGAAAGAATACGAGTACTCTACGTTTAACATAGTAACTTATAATTAACTCTATCATTTCTCGTCCTCATTTAAGAGACTTAGCCTAATGTGTAGTTAAGGAACCAAAGCTAAGTGCTCAACACGCACGGTCGAGTCAAAAATTACTCTTATTCTCGCCATCGGAAAACCTACATTCGTGTCTTCAAACACTTATAAAACATGAGAAAAATTTTAAATTTTGGCCATTTTTAGCCTTATTTTGCAACAAAAATGATAAACAAAAAGATAAACTTTGGAAAGCGTGAAGGTTTGGCAAGGCAAGTATCTATTCACTCCCCATACTAAAGTTAAACATTTTCCTCAATGTTTCGAGTCTAGGGGTGCAAACACCCCCATACTAGAGACGTAGTCAAATGCCTAATCTAGCATGGAAAGGGTGTAACCAATAAATTAATAGTCGTTTATGAAGTGTGCTAAAAACCTAAGGTTAGAACATCAAAGGATATATCATTTGGATATTGAGAAAGTATTCAAAACAAACGATCGAGTGCTCCCATAAAACGAACACGAGAGGCTCCAATCGTAAAGATCATGATCTAAAAACCACAATTCACAAACAACCACGGAACAAAGGTAGGAAGGGCACAAATCCCATCACATTAAACTAATTAGAAAGCAATAATATGTACATGGATAAGCATGGGTATCCCCCACGAGGCACCTCGTTTTTGATTACCGAGTCATGAGCTCAACTCGATCCCCTCAATACTAATTATCATTGGGGAAGGTGACTTGGTCGAGGTAGTTCAAGGATGGAACTACCCCGTCAAAGTAGTGCTTCAACCTATATCCATTCACCTTGAAGTTAGGACCATCATCTTGAGCTAGCTCGATGGTCCCATACGGAAACACTTGAGTCACGGTGAATGGACCGGACCAACGGGATTTCAACTTACCGGAAAAGATTTTTAATCTTGAATTAAAAAGCAAAACTTGATCCCCAATGTTAAAAACCCGGTTTTTAATTTTAGAATCATGCAACTTTTTAGTTTTTTCTTTATAAATCAATGAATTTTCATAAGTAATGTCTCTCAATTCATCCAATTCATTTAATTGCATTTTCCGGTGTTTTCCCACGGTCTCCATATCATCATTACAATGCTTTAGGGCCCAATAAGCCTTGTGTTCTAATTCGATAGGCAAATGACAATTATTTCCATACACAAGCTTATAGGGAGTGCACCCAATGGGCGTCTTATGAGCGGTCCTAGAGGCCCATAAAGCATCGTCCAACTTATCCGACCATGATTGTCGGTTTTCCCCAATGGATCTCTCCAAGATCCTCTTCAACGCTCGGTTTGAAACCTCGACTTGCCCACTCGTTTGTGGGTGATAAGCCGTAGAAAGCCGATGTGTAACCCCATATTTCCTTAGGACCCTTTCGAATTGGTCGTTACAAAAATGGGTTCCACGATCGCTTATGATCGCATGAGGGGTTCCAAACCGAGAAAACAAGCTTCTCAAGAACTTAACTACCACACGAGCATCATTGGTGGGCAAGGCTTTGGCCTCCACCCACTTAGATAGGTAGTCAACCGCAACGAGAATGTACTTATTACCACGAGATGATGGGAACGGCCCCATAAAGTCTATTCCCCAAACGTCAAAGATCTCACACACTTGGATGATATTTTGTGGCATTTCATCTTTTTGTGAGGCTTTTCCTTGTCGTTGGCATGCATCACACGACTTCACAAGATCTTGTGCATCTCGTTAAATAGTAGGCCAAAAGAAGCCGGCATCAAACACCTTCTTAGCCATGCGATTAGCACCGTGGTGACCACCCGTGGGTCCCTCATGACAGGCTCTAAGGATGTTAGAAGCTTTGGTGCCAAATACACAACGTCGGATGATTTGATCCGCACAAGTTCGAAACAAGTAAGGGTTGTTCCAGAAGTAGAACTTGACGTCACGAAAGAATTTTCTTTTTCTTGAGTCGTCATACCCTTAATGATGAAGTTACCCGCATGGTAATTTGCGAAGTCCGCAAACCATGGGGTGGAAGGATCAAGGTTAGAATTCACTACACCAAGTGTCTCGAGCGGAAATGTTTCGGTGATTTCCTTGGGCTCGTAAACACTTTGGTGAGGATCTTCCAAACGAGAAAGATGATCGGCCGCTAGATTCTCGGCTCCTTTTTATCAACGATTTTGTGATCAAATTCTTGAAGGAGGAGAATCCAACGAAGTAATCTAGGCTTAGCATCTTGCTTTTCCATGAGATACTTGATAGTCGAATGGTCCGTATACACTATGCATTTAGCTAAGACGAGGTAAGGTCGGAACTTCTCAAATGCATACACCACGGCAAGGAATTCCTTCTCCGTTGTAGTGTATTTTAGTTGAGCCTCGGTCATCGTCTTGCTAGCATAGTGAATAGGCAAGAAGTGCTTATCATGACGTTCCCCCAAAACGGCCCCAATAGCGTAATCACTAGCATCACACATGAGCTCAAAGGGGAGGTTCTAATTGGGAGCAACAAGAATGGGAGCTTCGGTAAGTTTCCTCTTAAGGATTTCAAAGGCTCGTACACAATCTTCGTCAAAGACAAAACGTGCCTCTTTTTCAAGAAGATGTGTAATGGGTCGAGAAATCTACGAAAAATCCTTGATGAATCGACGATAAAAGCCCGCGTGGCCTAGGAAACTCCTAACTCCCTTAACAGTTTTGGGATGAGATAATTTGGCGATGACGTCTACCTTAGCTTGATCTACCTCAATCTCCGCTTTCGAGACCTTGTGCCCTAAGTCGATTCCACTTTTAACCATAAAATGACATTTTTCCCAATTGAGCACAAGGTTGGTTTCCTCACAACGTTTTAACATTCTCTCAAGGTTCGACAAACACGAAGTGAACGAATTACCAAACACGGAAAAGTCATCCATGAAGACTTCCATCGTCTTCTCGATCATGTCATGAAAAATAGCCATCATGCACCTTTGAAAGGTTTCCGGTGCATTGCAAAGCCCGAATGGCATTCTACGATAGGTAAACGTTCCATATGGACACGTAAACGTAGTTTTTTCTTGATCACGAGGATCGATGGGAATTTGGAAGTAACCGGAAAAACCATCTAAAAAGCAATAGAAATCGTTTCCCGCAAGACGCTCCAACATTTGGTCCATGAAGGGCAAGGGAAAATGGTCTTTTCGAGTGGCTTCATTCAACTTTCGATAGTCAATGCACACTCTCCATCCGATCACGAGTCTAGTGGGAATCAACTCGTTGGCATCGTTTGGCACAACGGTCATCCCTCCCTTTTTAGGGACACAATGAATAGGACTCACCCAAGGGCTATCAGAAATAGGGTAAATCATTCCCGCGTCAAGGAGTTTAAGGACCTCCTTTTTGATGACGTCGTGAATTTTAGGGTTCACCCTCCTTTGACATTGGATTGCGGGCTTGTAATCCTCCTCCATTAAGATTTTGTGGGTACAAAACTTGGGATCGATTCCCTTAATGTCGGATAACTTCCACGCAATTGCCCCTTTGTGGTCCTTTAGAACATTGACAAGTGCGGTTTTTTCATCATTCGAAAGTTCCTTCGCAATAATAACCGGCAACTTGTCACCCTCCTCCAAATAAACATATTCGAGATGAGGAGGTAAATCTTTCAACTCGAGGATAGGTGGTTCCTCAAGTGAAGATTTGGGCTCGATACTTATAACCTCCTCGGGTGGAGGAAATGGGAAATCGTTAAGAAAATCCTTGATAATCGAGAAGTCCTCATCGTTGTCGAGGTCTTCGTCACAAGTAAGTGGAACACTGAATTCTTCCAACGTTAAACCACCGCCTTCAAATGGAGTGAAGGTTGGTGTCGAATTATCAACAATTGGATCTAACATAGTGGGATTGCCACTAGTTTCTTCATCACCAAATCCTAGAACTTCTTGTGAAAATTCCTCGCAAACCACGTCGATCATATCAACGAGGTTTATGGTAGCAACGGAATAAACATGAGAAAGTTGAGAATTTTGAGTTGCGTTTATAACAAGTTCCTCGTCGTTGAAACGTAAGGTGATCTTTCTAGCATGGCCATCGATCAAAGCCATAGACGTATCTAAAAACGAACGACCTAAAATGAGAGGAACTTGAGGATCCGTGGGGATATCGACAACGATAAAGTCTACGGGATAGTAGAACTTCCCCACTTTCACAAAAACGTCTTCCGCCAATCTACATGCACGAATCGTGGAATGGTCGGCCAACTCGATAGACATCAGTGAAGGAGTAAGATTAGGAAGATTGAGCGACGCGAAGATTGCAAGTGGCATCAAGTTAATGCTAGCACCAAGATCGGCCAAGGCATAGCATTCTTCCATATCTTGGATTGCATAAGGGATCAAAAATTTACTGGGATCACCGACTTTTTGAGGTATGCGATTAAGATAAACCGACGAACAACTAGACAATTGGTACAATTTCTCCTTGTTGTTCAACATACTCTTAAAGTTAGCAGCAAATCGAGGCATCATGACCAAAGCGTCGGCGAAACTCACATTAAGGTGCAAATCACGAAACATTTTCATAAAAGCTCAAATTGATAATTGTCGCGCTCATGACGTTTCTCCTTCCTAAGTCTCGATGGATAGGGCAAAGGTGGTGTGGGTTGGGCATAGGCATAGCCTTTGGAATCTCGGGTTCCAATGATGGTAATGGGTCAACCGTAGGTGTGGCATGAGCGGTACTTTGTGGGCTTGAGATATGCTCCTTTTCGACCACCACTTGGGGTTCTTCCTCAATTGCATCCTCCGTAGGAGCAATTGGTTGAGGAGTCAGTTCCTTAAGTGTCTTACCACTACGTGTGGTAATCACTTTCATCTCTCCTTTCGGGTTTACGATGGTATCACTAGGAAGACTACTCGAAGAAGAAGGTTTACACATGATAGCTTCAAACATTTTTCCCATTCGGTCTTCAAACTTAGATTGCCTAGCATCCGCTTTTAACAACTCTTGCTTAATCTCATATTCACCTTGCTCCATTTTTTGTTGATTTTGTTGGAGTCGTTGGACATTTCCTTCCATTTTATTAGCATGAATTTTGAGTTCATTAGCAAGTTCATTTTTAAGCTAGTTTTTCAACTCAGATCTTAAGCTAACCATTTCACGTTGCATATTATCAAACTTAGCATCGTTTGCCTTTGCATAATTCAAAAACTCTCCTTGAAGATTTTTGGTGTGATCATTTTGAAAACCTTGTGTGGTAGTTTGAAAATCACGGTTTTGGTTTTGGTTTGAAATTTGCCCATTTCCACTTTGATAATTACCCTTGTTGTAATTACGTTGATTTCCTTGATAATTACCACCTTGATTGTTGTTTCGATAGTTATTAGCATTTTGATTCGGTGGAGCTTGATTTTGGCGGGAACCTTGACCGTTTTGGTTATAAGTTCCCGTGGCTACATAAGCACTCGAAGTGTTACCATCCGCGGTAATGCACTCGGAAAGATCATGAGCTCCACCACACGACAAACAAGTCTTAGCAACCGCTTTAACCGAAGCGGAATTCGATGCTTCTTGAGCTTTCCAATGGGACATAACAGTCGAAAACCTATCGAAAAACCGATTCTCCTCATTTGCCTCATCTTGCAAAGCATTAATGCTACGAGATGATGATGACGAACCCAATTTGGTAACACTCGGTGTGTTACGAGGGCTATAAACCTTAGACCTATTTTCAATTATCACCAAAGCTTCCTCAACCGTTTTACACAAAAAATTACCACCCGTTTCATGATCATTAAGTCCATTGTAAAACGTGTCAATTTGATGCAAGTAGGAAAAACCGTGATGAGGACATTCATGTAACATCTCCTTAAACCTATTCCAAGCCGTTGAAAAACATTCATTTTATTCTTGTGAAAACTTTGAAATCT
The DNA here is from genome assembly GCA_025667525.1 of Glebionis coronaria. Classification (NCBI taxonomy): domain Eukaryota; kingdom Viridiplantae; phylum Streptophyta; class Magnoliopsida; order Asterales; family Asteraceae; genus Glebionis; species Glebionis coronaria. Next base: position 377,895,218 of record CM046876.1, read on the forward strand.
CATTTTTCAAATGTGTAGTCTTAGAGGGCGGAAAAAATTGGTTCACAAATTTTGAAACGAGATCCTTCCACGTCAATATAGAATTGGGTGGCTCTTTCTCTAACCAAATTTTAGCGGGCCCCGCTAAGGAATACGGAAAAAGCATCATCTTAATCGAGTCATTCGAGACATCCTTAAATTTTCAAGTGGCGGTAAGACGATTGAATTGGCGGATATGGTTGTGGGGATTGTCCTTCTCATCACCACGGAATTTGTTGTTTTGGATCATCGACAACAAACCCGTTTTCACCTCAAAATTTCTACGCAAGGATAGCGGGAATCACAATAGCTTCTCCATAACCCTCGGTGGGTGCTTGAAGTAACTCCATCATAGTTCGATTCGCCATGGTTGGTGCTTCTCTTACAATGGGTTCGTCAATAGGAGACTCCTCACTAGAAAGATTGGGAGTGGGAGTTTTGTTCTTTCGTTTACGTGCACGTCTTGCTTGATTACGAGTTAGCATAAACGTCACGTACAACGAGGGGACGAGAAAACAAGATTCTTTTTGGTGTTTTGTATTTTTTCAATTTTTTTTGTGGTTTTTGATGGTATTAACTTTTTTTGGATCTTGTGGAATGTATTAAGTAGACACAAATCTACAAATCTCCTCCTTAATCAAATCTCTCGATTAAAGAAGACTCAAGGAATGAAAACGATCATGGGAAGTGAACGCCTTCGATGACTTTAGAACGTTGGTGGAACACCAAAACGTTCAAGAGGGTTTAATCAATGGAAACCAAGAAAATATATATGATACTTAGTAATACTTTGGGCGGCAAAACCCTCGATTAGCCTTCAATCTCAAAATACGCACAAGCAAGCGGAGGAAACGAGGCGGCGCGAAGCACTTAAGAGCCTTTTTCCTTTAGGTCGTGAAATACAACCGCCTTATACCCACTTGATAGTTTGTATTTTTCAAAATCGAGCTTCACGAAAGTATTTATCTATTTTTGCCTTTTTTCTTTGGTTTGAGATTCGAATACAATGATTGGGTAATGACCTCCCAAGTCAAGGTTGTGATTTCTCACGTATTTGGAGTACTTGTGAATTTATTGTACTACGTATACAATATAGTAATAGTATTCACACAAAAACCAAAAACCGATAATACGTATTAGTAGATTGCTACTAATACAAATACTAATTATGGTTAGTATATAAAAACAAAAATTCCAATCAAAACCCAACACGCCTCCCCGGCAGCGGCGCCAAAATGATAGTTGTAAAATTAGGTAACTTGCTTTTAAAAAACAAGCACCTAAAATATAGGGTAAGTATTAACGATTTAGGAAAACCGTGTGTAAATGACCCTAAAGTGAAGTGAGTTCGTTCTCAAGGAGGCAAGTGCGTTGTGTAATGAATTGATTTTGATTTGTGGTTATATTGAGAAAAATAAAATAGAAATGAGATTAGAAGAGAAAGACGGTTACGAAGACGGATCGAGCTAAGACTAAAAAGGCATTCACATAAAACCGTAAAAAACTACAAATTGAAAATTTTTAAAACCTAAAAATTAATTAAAAGCTAAACTAAGTCTAAAATAATATAAATAAGAATAAAAATCCAATAAAAATATTTTAAAAGCTTTTATTAATTAAATATTAAATTTTAAATGCTAATTAAAGCCCTAAAATTAAATATAATTAATCAAAATGTCCAAAATATTATTTTATTGAACTAATAAGTTATTTATATTATTTAAAGACTAAAAAGTATTTTTCCTAAATTTTCAAAACTATTTTTCTATTTTTAAATCACTAAAAACTATTTTTAAACTAAAATAATCATAAAAAATAATTAAATAATGCTAAAAATAATTTGACAATTTTAAAAATCCTAAATTATACTAAAGAACAGTAGAAAAATGAAAAAGTTTGAAAAATATTAAATTTTTCACTAAAAGACAAAAATAGTTATAAATAAAACCCTAATTAAACTAATTTAATTCTAAAAAAGAAATAAAAAGTGAACAGTAAAAACTTTTTGAACTAAAAATCTTAAAATGTTTTTCTTAATCTATGAAAAATGATAAAACTGAAAAATAACCATTTTTTACACTAAATGCCAAAAACAGAATAATAAAAAGTATTTAAATTAGCTATTAAATGTAAAAAATAGCAAATGAACAGTAATAAAAATTTTAATTAAACAGAAAAATCATAAATTAAATTAGAAAAATAATGGAACTAGTTTCAAGTCCTAAATCCAATTTTAGTCCACAAAAGACAAAAAATGGTGAATCTGATAGTGACACTTGACCTAGTTTTGTCTTCTTGCTTAGCAGTACTAAAAATAACACTAGCAGGGGTAACTTTTTTCCCACTGCTAGTGTAAAAATCAGGTCTGGTGACCTTTGAGCTTAGGAAAGCTTGTTGGATGGCTTATTTTTGGACAACAAGGCACCCCTATACTCAGTTGAGTATAGGGAGTCAATAACAACACAAAAATCAGCAAGTCACTTCACAAAAATCAACACAAAAGGCACACAAATGTTTCTGATTAAGCTTAAATGGTGTCTGATGAACAGTTGACTTTTTTACATGCACAAAAACGAATTTTAAAATCTCAAAACTTACACACAAATCCACCAAATAGCATATAAACTATTACAAACCCTAGGAGGAACCAATATCTAACATTGAACAAGATTGAATGGCACAAATTTCTCAAAACAGGCAGTAATGGGGCTTGACTGTTTTTAGCTATCCTTCTCAATTTTTAACATGCAAATTTGTTCTAAACCTTACCAAAATGAAAACCAAATACATATACCTCCTAATAACAACCTAAGACATGTGTTTGAGCAGATTTTAAGCCAAGAAAGTCTGTCACAACCCTAGTTAAACCTTAATCCAAACACTCATTAAAATACTGAAATCAAATTTTATCAAACCAAAGGCTTTTCAAACTCAACCAAACTGATTAAAACTTACTCTAATATGCAAAACAAACACATGAGCATAATCAAATAACACCAGAACATATTACACCATAAGCTCATTAATTCACATAAATCACAAAATTCACAACTTTCTGAAATTCAAACAAGGAACAAGAGAGTTACCTTGTGGGACCCACATCCGGGCCCCACTATGGCTGCAATGCCATTTCCTTCAGGCTGGGGCCTGAGCAGATCCTTGGAAGATCAGTCTAAGCTTCAAAGTAAATTCCTGCTAAGATCAAATAGAAACAAAATATCCAACTTTTCTGATTTTAGAACCTTTTCACAATATTTTCAAATAATTTTATCAAATATTCTTCCTTTCAAAACACTTAAACAAATCACTTATAACCTTGGAAAACCAAATTGGAACAAGAATTTTACCAAAAAAATCACTTTTCAGAAACTTGAAAACAAGACTGATTTTTGAAAAATCCTTGAACTTAAATCACAACAATGGAACTCAGATTAATCTCAACAAAACACCAACTTTTAACAAGGAAAAGGAATTACAATTTTTAACAAAATACCAACTTTCATTAAATTAAAAAGGAATTACAATTTTTTGAGAAAAATCTGGAATAAGGGCTTTACACAAGTTGTAAGCTCCTTATATAGACTACAATAGCACTATCTAGACTACTGAAACCCTAATGGACGAATTTCCTTTGTTGCCCCTTGAATAATTTGAATCTTTGGTCAAATTTGTTCTTCACGTGATGATTGTGATGTGCCAGCTGTTAGAGTTGATCAGGGACGTTAAAATGGTCTTGGGGACCAAGTAATATCATCTAGCCATTGGTTTTGTCCTCTTGTTGGGTTTGGGAAGAAAGGGACGTGAGCAGGGAATCTTGGGGGTGTCACATGGGTGTTGTGGGTTTTGTTTTGGGGTGTGGGATGGGTTAAGGTTGGGGTAAATTAGCAATCTGGAAGGTTTGGGCAAAAACCCCTTTGTTTTGTGCTTAATCGAACCTGGGCATAATTAGGGTTTATGGGTGATGAACATGGGGTTTAATCTGAACTGGGGGTTAATGGTATTTAAATAAGTGTTTGGGGGGAAATTAATATAACTGAATTAATCAGTTATAATTAATTAAGGGTGGTGTGGTGGAATGCGGACGTAGAGGAAATGTGGTATCTGATTGGTGGATGGAGTTGTGGAGGGTGACGTGGCGAGATGGGGTTGGCTGGTGAGAGTTGTGTTGTCTGGCTAGTTTGCCCCCCCCCCCCCCAGTTTCATTGTTTGTTCACTTTCTAATAATCAGCAAAAATCCCCAACTCCTTTATATTCAACTTTGGCAGCTTGTCAAAAATGGCACAATAACTTTTCAAGCTTGTATACAAGGACCATTAATGCATATTTTTGGATTCTTCAAGGGCATAACTTGTGTAATCTTCAAACATGGAGGTCTTCTTTTGCCAATGATGATTTCTTCAAGGTCTTATCTTGCCAAGTCTTCAAAAATGAGGGACTAAAGTTGCCAATCTTTAAAACTTCAAGGGCATTTTTGTAAATTCAGGATTCGGGTCTGGTTCATTGTGCGACTTTGTTTCCCGTGTTCGTTTTTGATTGATTCTTGTGATCTTTTTGTCATTTCCTCAATATCCGTACCTAAAATACACAAGCAACAAACACGAGCATATATTTGGCAGTTTTAATGATATTTAATGCATTTTAAGCCCAAATTGGACGATGAGACTATGTATAAAAGCAGTCTCATCATTGTACTTTGGTGAGGACATCTCTCACGCGATGATTCCATCCCTCACCACGTTTCCCATGAACTAAATTTGTGTTGAGTCAGGCTCGTGACTCGGTTATCAAAAACAAGCGCTCCTCGGGAGGCAGCCCGAGTATCTATCCTTTTCCGTTTTAACCTCCTAAGTGTAGGGGGACCTATATAGGTGTTTGTCTTTGCGTGGTAATGTGATTACAGGGATGAATGCACTTTTGGAACCTTTGAAGAACCGTGCTCCCGTGTTATCCGAAATCCGGTTCTATCTCTCAACTATCGTGATTCAATTTTCTTCATACTCACATTTGAAATTGATCACGTTAGTCGTCTCTTCCTTATCTTGATTTAACCAACGTGCACAATGTCATAAGTGTATGGGAGATTTTTCCCACATGCTTAAACCTTGAGCACAATGTTTATCTTAAGTGTAGGGGGGACTTCTATCAAAGTTTTAAGTGGACTTTTCCATGAAAATGCCTTCATTTAACCGGAAAATAATCTTTTTCAACATTTTTCAAATTTTTTATTAACTTTGGCCATTTAGTCATATTATTTTGACTCAACCCGAATAGACTTATCCAACTTTATTCTAGCTAGTATCCTTAACCATGTAGACCTTAATTGGTTTATTAGGCTAAGCATCCACGAATATCATTACTTGAGATTTTAAATTGTGGAGAACGAGAAATGATAGAGTCAATTATAAGTCAGTATTCTTGCACAAGCTCACTTGGTGTAAATATTTGCCTATTCTCCCATCGCTTGCTAATAATTTATCTGCAATAAGTAAGGTCGTACGATTTGAAAAGTTACTTAGCTTCTAGCCCAAGATCGTTTAAAAGTTGCTCGGTAATGATAAGAGTTCATAGCCAAGGCATAACTTATGAAGCGGGGCGCGAAGATTGGTGAGTCCGAAAAGGCCCTAACAAGGCATGAGGATTCCATTTTATTGCTGAAGATCCAAAGTGATGTGAAAAGCATTATTCCCAAAATCAATATGAACGATCAAGACTCACGACGAAAAGCAATCAACTCCCATAAAGATCATGGAGAAGTCTATCCGAAAAGACCCTAACAAGGTATGAGGATAAATAGATCCAAGTCCGAAAAGGAGGCGGATCGTTGTATCTCAAAATCCCAATTAGAGATTGAAGAAATAATCATGAAGTCGTGGTCAACAAAGTTGGAGTACCCCTTAAAAGTCTCCAAGTGAAGAAACTCTATAACGAAGAGAAGACCATTATCTCAAGAACGTCTCAAGATATGAGGTATGAAGTACATGCCAAATATCGGCCCGAGAAAGGTCTCAAATCGTGAACCGAGTAATGCCAAGATATGAACTTTTTGATATCCCGAGAATCAGTTTTAAGAGATTTTGTCCTTTAGCTAACTATTGATCACATCGTCCTACTTTGCTTTCAGCCTAAATAAACTATCGAAATAAGTCCAAAAATGCATCTTCATGATCATTCTAAGACAAAAATAAACTATAAGAGATACACCTAGGAATAAGGGAGTTTAAACATTTAATTAAGCCATGTGTGTGCGTGTTTGATTTGCTAACTTATAATAACAATGATCTCATTTCTAATCTTAGTTTGGGGAACGTGAAACTTGAGGGTGATAAATCTTCGCAGCACCAAAGCCCTAATGTAAGTCCTTGATCTCTTTGCAAGTTATTTCCATATAAGCTATTTTCAAGTGAAAATGGTTTTCTATCCTTTTGATTACTTTAAAGTTTTAATTTCTCTTAGTACTTTAATTTTTGTTTAGTAGTATTTTAATAAGGCCAAGGTTGATTGATTATGAGAAAAGTGTAAATTTACTTTATCGATAAGCATTGCATGAGGGCATGGCAATGGTTAAGTGTAGGGGATTTGATAGGTGTGAAAACACCCATCCTTTTACCACTTATTTCTGGCTAAAACAAGACCAAAACACGTATTTAATATCATTTGTTTGGAATTATGCGTGGTTTTTGTGTTTATTGTGTTTTCAGAGTCAACTGGATGAATATTGAAGAAAACATGGGATTGCACGGGTTTTATCGAAGAAAAAGACTCAAGACGAAGTCTATTGTCCAAGAGATGCAAAAGATTTGAAGTCATTGTGCCTATTTGAAGATTTATCGAAGAATAGAGCCAAACATGGAAGATTCATATATGTCGAAGAACTCGAGTCTATTATACAAAAGATTATAAGACGAGTTGGATTTATTCACCGACACTTCTCAAAATCCAAAGTCGGAAACGTTTATTTAAAGAGACGTAAAGACTAAAGAAGAAAGAAGAAAAGAAGCCCAAAACCAAAGCCCATTCACAAGCCCACCACCAGACGCCTATATATAGGATTTCACTTCACCATTTTGGGGAGTTAGTTTTTGTTTTAGTTTCTAGTTTTTCATTCTCTCTAGTTTTAGAGAGTGAAAGTTCTCAACTTTCTCTCACTAAATTTCATCTTTTCTTTTAATCTTTCAAGATCAAATCTTTATGTATTGTTGATTTCATTAATCAAGTTTGAATTTTAAGCTCTTAATAATTATTCTCTTTCTACCTTTCTTTAACTTTGATTCACTTTTGGTGCGAGTAACTTATGATCCGTGTTGTTCATTTATGTTTTCGTGCTTAAAAGTTAATCTTTTTATGTTAATTTAAGTTCTCATTTGAATAAGCTTTAAGACCTTTGTGCTTATTGGCTTATTTAGTTGTTTAGCTTATTTACTTTTTAAAGTTTTCATAAAAAAGTTCATCTTTTTATCATTTTATTACAAAGTTGTTTGTTTGAAGTTTGGATAGGATGTTATTTGAACTTATTTGATCTGACTCATTTTAGATTCGTGCTTGTTTTTAGTATTAGCTTATTCCGATAGCTTATTTCCCTAGCCAAACTTTCGGATCAAAGAGTATAATCGGAAAAGGTAAACCCTTTTCCGATTGGGTTTTTCCGACCAGCTTCCACCCTCTATTCCGATCGTATGATCGGAAAAGGGTTTTTACATATTCCGATTGGGAGGTTTTGACACATTCCGATTGTAGTGTTTTGGGGTATTCCGATTGTGGATTATTTCAAGCATTCCGATTTTGACTTATTTGCATGATATTCGGATTAGTGCATTTTTCCAATTATTCCGATTGGGGATTTTTAGTTATTCCGATTGACCCTTTCCGATCAAAATATTCCGACAAGGTGACATTTGCTTACATTCTGATCAAGGTGATCGAAATATATTCCGATTAGTTGTAATCGTCTACATTCCGACGGGTGGAACTTTGGTTATTCCAGTTGTGGTAATTTTGTGGTATTCCGATTAATGCACTTTAGATATTCCGATTTGGTAGTAATTGTTTGTTTTTCCAATTGTTTAAATTATTGTTTTTACAAAGTTTTCAAGTGTTAGTTTTATTAATTGTTCAAGTGTTTTTCTCATTTTGCCTTTGAGTTTTCAAACATTTATTTTTAACTTGTCAATTTAGTTTAATCTTTTAAAGCTTTAATTTTACTCTTCGACACTTACTTATTTGTTATTAGTTTAAAATAAATAAACAAACCAACATCTTTTATTAACCAAGAACAAATCATTCCACTTAGAGCCGTGATCAATTCGAGGAGATACCGAGAACTAAATCTGAACCATAGCAAACACGTGTATCACTCTAGTAGCAACAAGTTTTTACAAGTAGGCACTGAGATGGTTTAAGACATCAGTAGGCGTATAATTTGGAGTAAAGACCGGTGGTTGAATTGGTGGAAGTTCACTGGAGTAGAAGGCTTGTGCTTGTTGTGCTTCAATTGCAAAATATCCTTGCTAAGGAGTATAGCCCATAGGTGAAGTGTTAGCTTGTGAGGGTGATGCCTGATGTGCTGGTAGCTGTAGATAAGGTTGTTGAAGAACACTTTGTTGATATGCTTGTTGTGGCATCATCAGTGGTTGATAAGATGGTTGTTGTGGTTGATGATATGTGTGTTGTGGTGGCTATTGCAAGTATGATTGTTGTTGATAAGTGTAAGCCATATTTTGTTGGGGGACATTTGTTGAGAAGCATACATGGCAAGTGGATCACGAGCTTGTGGTGTAGACAACCGAGCCTCGATCACATGGCATTCGTGTTGTTGAAGAAAATCTTGAAGTTGATCCAAAATTGTGTTATGCAAGTCCTTAGCCAATTTAACAGCCGTCACGTACTTACGCCATTCTGAAGGAAGGGTGTTCAAATACTTGGTGTTTAATTGAAACGTAGGAATTGCCATGCCATTGATATTGAGCTCATTCAACAAGAGAGTAAATCTCAAATAGTAATCATTGAGAGTCTCCCTGGGAACATAGGCAAACTTATCAAATGTATCATAAAGCTTACACTCTCCTTCTTGTTTAGTTAACGAGGTGCCTTGCATTAGAACACGAATTCTATCCCATAACTCTTTGGCAACTTTATGTTTGCTGACGAATTTGTAGACATCTGGAGGAAGGGCTTGGAGAATGATGTTTTTAGCATACTTATCACATTTGTCTTGAATCTTCATATCTTCGGTCAATTCACCCATTGTGCGAGGACAAGTAACTGTACGTTCCGTCACTGTACCATAATCTAATGGTCCATTGAGCACTGATGCCCAAATGAGATGTCCATTCTCTTTGTTCAACATGTAAAGTACCATTCGAGAAGTCCAATCCTCGTACATAGTCTTCTCCAACATTGGTGGACGATTATCCCTACCCGAGAGGATGGACTTATCCGTAAGAGATGTGTACTCCATTTTGATAAGTTAAGATTTACAACTTTAGATCGAACAATGAGAGAAAGTAAACGTGTTTGTTTTTGTGTGTAGATGACAAGAAACAATGTTGAAATCCCTAAAACTATGTCTGGATAAACCAAAAATTCCAAAGTAAACAAAAAACACATGAATGTTCGAAATTTTTTTAAGTGTAAAAAATGAACTTCGGAATATCTAGATTTTGAAAGTTATCTTCGCAGTCAAAACACTCCACTTCGCAATATAGCCAAAATTCCACTTCGCAATGTAGCCAAAATTCCACTTCGCAATATAGGAAAAATCTACTTCGCAATACTTCACAAAAAAGTATTTCGGAACAATGCAAACAAAGAACTTCGGAATACCTGATTGAGAACTTCGGAATAAAGTTGAAATGTTGAGTACTTCGGAATAACTGAAACTTTAACTTCGGAATGTTTCTTACTTCACAATATAGCACTTCGCAATAAACCACTTCGGAATAAAGTTGTCTTCGGAATAGTGGATCTTCGGAATAGTGGATCTTGAGAACTTCGGAATAGACACAAATCTTCACTTCGGAATATGAAAATTAATAACTTTGGAATATCTTTGAAGAACCACTTCTCAATAATGCACTTCGCAAAGACTCACTTCGGAATATTCCCAAACCCACTTCGAAATTATGCCAAAACTCACTTCGGAATAATGAAAGTGAGTAACTTCTGAATATTTTTGAAGAACCACTTCGGAATAACTGAGAAGAGCACTTCGGAATACAGAAACCTTCGTGGCAACTTTGTAATAATCACAAGAATTCCAAAGATAATGTGTATTTCAACAGACTTCCTGATATCTCGGATCTAACACACCAAATACGTGATTTCAAGCCAAAAAATGATCCAAACACCAAATATTTTTGTGTTTTTAACCAAAATAACAATACCAAATCTCTACCACAACTATGTAGATGATTTGTATGAAGAATAAACCAGAAAAAACACAAAAAAAAATTGGATCAATTGATTTTGGATCAAAATAGACACAAATCAAGAACACAAACACATAAATAATACAATCATCCCATGGCTCTTGATGCCATTTGAAAGATATTGTAAATCTGTTATAATCTAGAGAGAGAAAGAGATAGAAAGATGGTAGATTTCACACGCTTTTAGAGAGAGAAAATAAAAGATTACACCTTGATTACTATGTGAAAAGTATGAGAAACCACACCCTCTCCATCTAAGGAGAAGGTTTATATACCAAGCCCATAAGATGGGCTTGGGCTTACAATATTTGGTCGTCCATACATAACATGGACCGGGCCTTTCCTTGTTAAATAATACAAAGATATCTAGAGTACGAGCTACGATTTAACATATTGTTGGAGTGACCAAATCTTCCTAAATACATAAAAACGTATTTCCAACATATATATATATATATATATATATATATATATATATATATATATATATATATATATATATATATATATATATATATATATATATATATATATATATATATATATATATATATATATATATATATATATATATATATATATATATATATATATATATATATATATATATATATATATATATATATATATATATATATATATATATATATATATATATATATATATATATATATATATATATATATATATATATATTATATATATATATATATATAGGGGCACACTATTTGCAGAACCTCATTTCTGGTACAGAACTTATAGAACCATTCTAAGCCAATAAGAATTTAGTATTATAAAATATTTTTATTTAAATAAAAAGGGTATATTGGTAAAATACACTTTTACATTTTCTTTTTTGAATTTTTATTAAAAAACGTTATAAAAAGCATTTAATTTTCAAAAAAAAGTTCAAACATACATGTTTTTAATCTGGTAGATATATGTTTTTTTAATTGTAAATCTACATGTGTCATGAGTACAATTGTTTAGCCATCAGATTTGTTTTCCTTTTAATAGTAAGTACACAATGTTTTTAGCATACATTATCTAAAAATTTATAACAAGAAAAACATATACGTAGATTAATCTTTAAATTTATAACAAATAAAAAAACATAAATACAATACCCATAATTTGTTATAAAATAGAATACAACTCAAATACAATTTTATAGTACAACTAAAAAACATATGTTTCAGCTACAATTTCTTATCAATATCGATATAATTACCCTTCCAAGAACATATGTGCACGTTACGCTTTGTTGTCAAATCCATTAAAACATATATGTCCGCTTCTAAAAACATACATGTCCATCTTTTTAAAACATACATGTCCGCCTGCTAAAAACATATATGTCCGCCTTCTAAAAACATACATGTCCGCTGAGCACCTGATGTTACTTTAGCTACACATTAGAAAACAAAAACATGAATAAATATTTGGCATATCACCACCTCGGTTGATGACATCCTACACTACAATCGGACTAAAGTAATGATTTTTTTCACCCAACAATATTTTCAAATGAACTTTAAAATTATGTAAGAGTTAAGATTTGTGAAAGCAATATAAAATCATTTTTATTTGTTGGGTCATTGACAATTCATACCTGTGTTGCCAGAAGATTAAAATAATATTGCACTTAATGCATATACTGTAAAGAAGATTGAACGTGTATTTAGCAAGTCAAAAACCATAATTGCGATAGACATATACATGATAACTATTACTGTATTAAATTATTTAGTATTAATGGCATAAATTAAAAACCATAATGAGTATTTCATAAATTAAGAATAGAAAACCAATAACTTGTTTAGATCACAAATTAGAGAATAAGAAACCTTACGATGGATATTGTATATATGTATTCAAATCAAACAAAGAGAAAGAAGATCTCTGTTCTAGAGATCAAATGTATATTTTATATTTGGTATGGGTCAAAACCATACCTCATTACTAATCGATTATTTATTGTTAACACTATATTAAAAATATCTAATCTCTAAACCATCCTAGCCTAACAAAAAACAATGCAAAAATCTATTATCTTACAGTCGAAGCTGTCGGCGTCGTTCTCTGATCAACGTCTACGTTGTCCTTCTCCAAACGACGTCACGGTCTTCCTTCTCCAAGTGATGACGTCCTTCTTCAATCGACGCCACCGTCATCCTCCTCCAATCGGCGTTGTCATCGTCTTTCTCCCATCGACGTCGCCATTATCTTCCTCATCAAGCCACAATCTCCTCGGTACTCATCCATAATATAACCATATATGTTGAGGCTTGCAAGCAGTTAGATATGAAGATCTAAAACATATTGTTAGGATGAAGATATGATGAGATGTGTTTAAATGGGAGAGAGAAAAACCAAAGTACTCATACATATTAACTGATATAAAGGACGGTTTTTACTAAAATATTTTGAAACACGTATAATTCATCAATTTAGGGAGTTAGAAAATACCAAATCTGCCCTTTTTGTATTTTATTTTTCTTAAATGAGTACTATATAATTTCAAAAATGCCATCTTGCATTAGTGTGAGATACATCATGCAATAATAAGTGCAAAAAACCTGGTTCTGTAAGTTCTATACTAAAAAAGAGGTTCTGCATATAGCACTCCACTATATATATATAT